>CAWUFW010000281.1:1200000-1800000 GCA_963921515.1 Calotriton arnoldi
CAGCAGAATGTGCAACTAGCTCAATAAATAAAAGATAACAATGTATCACTAGCTGAATTAGCTGCTGTTTTGGGCGCTTTGCGCTGAAGCCTTCATAATTTTTTCCCCACAAAAGATATTCAGGCCAAATGTGGGTGTATTTTTCAAACATGTTGGGTATTCTAAATGTACTTTGGGTTTGTGGACTTCTAAGGAAGGAAGCAAGAAAATAGCCAAACTATAGTAAAATATAGTTGTTTTTTTTTTTTTTTAAATGAGAAAACCGTGAGGTGGATGAAAGCGTTTGTTTTTTATTAAAAAAATGGCATCAACAAAAGGTTTGCTGTGCTTAGATCACCATCTTCTCAGCTTTTAGGAAAAAGCAGAGTTGTAACCTAAAATATTTTTACTACAGTTTTTGCATATTTTTAAGTGTTAGCCCATTGTTAGGTCGAGCATTCGAGACCTCTTGTATATACTTTAGTATATACTTATTATATACTTATATGTGTATGTACTTTGTGGGCTCTGGAGATCAGCCCTAGGACTTGTCTGCTTCCGCTTAGGGACTTTTTACTGTTCAACTGCCTCTGTTTAACTGTCTTGATAGAAAACGACCAGCAGAGGTCAGTAAAATACCAGAATTGCTTTCTGCTGAGGGACTTTCTTTTTAAATTTTCTGGCAACTGCCTCTATTTAACTTTCTTGATAGAAAACGACCAGCAGAGGTCAGTAAAATACCAGAATCACTTTAGCATTCTCTAGATTCCAGTCCATAGAAATTGTCTTCCACGAGCACCCATAGACAATAATATTTTTTTCAAATCTTGAATTTTAAGTGATATGACCACCGAAGGCCCTGATTTTATATTAAAAACAGAGCTTTGGACTAAACCATTTCCCGCTGAAAGGCAATATTTCTCTCCATGTGTTCCCATACCTGGCGTGTCACGCAGTTTGGTGCTTACTTTCCCTCCATGTTAAAGAACAGTAGATGTTTCAGCACCCAAGGCTAATGTGCTGCATAGCTAAATACATATAAGGTCCCAAAGGCGAGACCGATTGCATTGCAAATACTTGTTTTGTATTCTGGGTACTTGAAGCTTGTGGGTGGAAACAGGTGCGATACCCACGGGTGAACTGAGAAAGCTATACATTTCTAAACTCTAGACAAAATTCAGAACCCTGCTGGAGGTGTGTGATACTATCAAGCTAGTAGTGGATTGGGGGAAGCAGGCTTTTGACACGGTCTCGCACACTACACTCCTACATCGCCTTGGTGACATAGGCGTCGGTGGCTCCTTGCTGGCTTGGTTCTGCTCTTTTTTGGCAGACAGATCTCAATCTGTTTGGATGACTCCATTCGTCTCAGATACGAAAACCCTTGAGCTCTGGGGTCCCGCTGGGGTCTACACTTAACCCCACATTATTCAATGTTTACATGACCCCTATGGCGACCTTGATAGAATCATATGGAGTTCCAACGATTCACTGCTACAGAAAAAGACATCACTTGTTTTCCACCAAAACCATCCTTAAAAGGAAAAGCCAGAAAAACAGCCTTGTTCTCCATCATCTAACTCTACAGGAACTGAGATGACTGCATTACCCAGCATCCACCTATGCAGGTAGTGAAATCACTGCTTTCCGTCAAATAGATCTTCAAAAGTAGAAGCGATGTAAGCCCACTCATTCTCCATTATCGATTTCCACAGGAAGTGACAGCACTGCATTACCCAGCATCTATGTCTACAGGATGCGACATTACTTCCTGCATTCTCCTTAATTCACTCCGCTCCTCAGGTTGTCCCACTGCCTGGACATCCCCAGCAAAGTACAGAGTCAAACAAGGGCACTGCCTGTTTGGGCCAGTTAAGGGCAGACACAGACAAGGGCATTGCGTGTTTGTGTCTGTGAGGGCCAGGAAGGGGCTTGGGCCAGCACTTTTAGTTTGCTGCGATTCTGAAGGTAAGATATAATCATGTGCTTCAGCCAGTACCCCATACTGCCAATCCTCACATTCACATTGAAACCTAGATGACACAAACACTCACATAGCATCTTACATCACAGGCCTAACCTCATAACATCTCACTAACCACCATACACCCACAAACTACTGAACACACATTTCAACATGCTCATTAATGCACAGTCTGAGTACTCCAAGTTCCAGACATCATAGACCTCATAACTTACCACAACCTTGATGCACACTTCATCACAGGAACATGGTTCACACGCACATCCTAGACAGCCTTGTTCCCACAAGCTAAGGCATCCATAGTGAGGGCCACGTACATAAGAAGTGAGAAGGTGTTGCAGTTATCCACAAGTTCTCCTGGTTCTACACTCTGGGCAAGTAAGTGACACTCAACTCAATGGTGCTCCTCACATGCCACTTTCCATGCTCTAAAGCCAAGTCCATCACGTTCCATCTCTTTGATAGGCCTTGTGGACAGATCGGGGACTTCACTGAAGAATTTTCAGATTGCCGCACCATCTCATCCATCAAATATGTCCACACCATCCTCCTGGGTGACTTCAACCTCAAAGACGATGCAAGATAAAAAAAAAGAAAAAACAAGAGACACCCTCCTTAGCCTCATTGACTTGCTTAATGTGGTACAGCATGTCAAGCAACCAACATATTCCAAGGGCCACATCCTCGAACTTATCTGATCAACATCACCAACAATTCAAAGCAAACCGCCCACTCCTCTGGACTGCATCGTCCTCCTTGACATCCATATCTCCCTACACAATGTTTAATCAACAAATCAAGGTCAACCCAAAGGAAAGCATTAAATCTTCAGATCCTTCAAATAATTCTCCATTGACAATTTGAAGCATGAACTCGTCTGTCACCCTGCCCACTCCACATACGATGTCAACATCCTCCTAAACAACTTCAACACTTTTCTGGAAAATCCTGACAACACACATACTCCAAATAAAGCACACAAGTACAAGCTGAAACATTCAGGATTCTAGTAATTGAATGTTCTTTCTCACAACAAACACTCCATTCCCACACAGGAAAGAAAAAGAGAACCCCTAAAGATCTTACTAGCGATTTCCTTCAGCGCCACACTCAGACAATATGTTACATCTGCCAAAACAAAGTACCGTACCAATACCATCAATGAAGCTGTCTACAGAAGCAGAATGCTCTTCAAGAAAATCAAGCCTGTGACAGCCTCCTACCTGACCCCCATATTCTACACTTCAAAGACAAGTGCAATACCATCAATCTCATCTTCAGTGAAAAACATATGCTCTGACAGCACATCAACAATACCAAGACTGCTTCTCCTCTTTGGCATACCTCCTCTTGTAGCATCCTACAATGGTCATCCTTCAAAGCACTAACTCTGGTAAATCTTACTGACATACTCCATTCCCTCCCTCAAAGGCGCCTTCTATGACCACGACGTCTTACCTTTGTCCTTCATCAAAGCTCTTTCCAGAGAAGCTCTATCACCCCTACTCACCATTGCCAACACCTCCCATACTTAAGGCATCTTCTCAGAAGCTCTCAAGACAAGCTACATCCTCCAAATTCTAAAGGAACTTACACTAGGTTCTGATGACCTTGCCAACTACTGGCCCATCATTCACCTGCCTGTCATTAGCAAGATCATCAAAAAAGCAGTTTACACTCAGCTCCAAGTTCACATCAAAACCAACAAACTCCTGAACGAGTACCAATATGGTATCAGATAATGAGCCAGCATACAGCTATCTATCTTACACATCATAGAGAATGCCCTCTTGATCACCCGGCTTCCTGATAGTGCTGGACCTCTCAGCTGCTTTCAGCCCCATCAGTAATCTCACCCTCATCCACACCCTGAACAGGATTCGCAGGCAGAGTTATTTCAATAGTTGTCCTCCTACCTGTCCAAATGACACCAGTTTGTTTACATGGGCACCTCCAGGTCCCAGTAGACACCTATCATTCTCGGAGCCCCCAAGTATAACATACTGTCCCCGGTCATCTTAATTAAAATGACTAATATGCAGACGATACACAACTCTACTTGAAATTTTCTTCTACTCCAGACATCCAGTGCCTTCAACACTGCCTGCACCTCATCCAGACTTGGATGACCGACACCTATCTGGAGCTCACCCCACCAAAATAAAATTCCTGTAATTTGCAAAGAATAACACAAGCAACAACAAAGAAATAGTACAAATCTGGTTCAGTGACATGAACCTTGGCAGCTTTTAACCTTGGTGGCTTTTAAATTCAACTTTCACCCAATGCCAAGTAACTTGAGTTAACCCAGGACACCAACCTCACCCCCAAGGACCATATTGTCGAGAAAACAAAGACGGCATGATACCAGCTCATTCTACTTAAGAAAGTGAAACAGTTCCTTGCCAAAAATAGAGAGAAGGACTGCTGTTCAAGGCCTGATATTCTCACATACGTATGGTTGAGAAGATCTGATTCATAGGCTCCTAGACTTCACACTGATCCCCCTTAAAGGCATCCTACACACCGCAGTAAGTCTCATCCAATGCCTGAAGAAATATGATCACATCACCCTCATGCTCATCGAACTCCACTTCACTCCCTCTGCCAGCCCACACAATCTTTAAAACCAGGGGCATCATTTATAAAGCCATTACATCCTGCACCATACCTATATCAGTGACTAGCTCACCCTCTCTGCTGGCTCTTGGCACACAAGCAGCCAGGAGACCATCAGACTGGAGACAAAGAAATGTAAAAAAAAAAAAAAAAAAAACACAAGTTAACAAGGCTTTTCCATCTATGCACCCAGGAACTGAAACAACATCCCTGTATCCATCAGCACCACCACAACCGGGCTCCAATTTAGGAAAGAGTTGAAGACTCACTTTGTTAAAGAACACTGCATCACGATGCAGTAACACAAACCACCTACCTCTCAAATCACTAGTTGACTCTATCCCTTGTTGTGAACCTGTACAGAGCTTCACTGCCTTTGGGTAGGTTCACATTGTGTAAATACCACATACCAATAAACATACAAGAAGAATGTCTGAATTTGAAAACTACAGTCAATCAGCTGGGCTGATTTAGCGTGATGAAATATAAATGGCAATGTATGGTATGGTTACACCATCAGCAGATTTAGATTTGTTTAGCACACCAATGCAGAATCTTTTTCACTTTGAGTTGTATGGTCTGTAAGTTTATGGTGAACTTGCATCAAATTATTTGTGCAGTTCTGGTGAATGTCCAGGTGACCATATCTAGATCATCAGGAGCTATGCAGTGAGGTTAGGAACTTCAGGTCAATTTGGAGGCATTGTCGCCACTCTGTATAGAAACTCAGGATGGACTTTCAGCAGCACAGAAAGAGTGCTCAAAAGCGGAAAAGGTAGGTGTGCCAATATAACCAGTGCCCATAGATTGGCAGCTTCCAACTGGACTTATTTGAAAACTTGAAAACCCCTCCCTACCTGGCCTCAGAATGCAGGCGCCAAGTGGGAATTAAATCGCTCGCCCGGCTAAGAGCATGCTGCTGGAAAGAGATGCAAACTTGTGGCATGGGCCAGGTTGTCCCAAATAGGAGGGGGAATGGTGTAATCAGAGAGACGGCATTTTTGGAGGAAATGCAACGACCTTCCTGTCACGTCCTCTAACCATTTTCTACACCTGTGGTGAAGAGCAAGGGGTTTTTCTCTGAACCAGTGACTGGCAAATGGTATACGATAAAGAAGCCACAAAGCAAATATGGTACACAATCAAGAATAGATTGCTTCCGTATATCACACACATTGACTTCCGTCTCAGATAATGCACCTATTCGGTGACAACTAATATGGGGAATTACCTTGCTATTAAGGAAGCTATGGAGTTCAGCATGTTACTACCCATAGAAAAAGCGCAACTAAAAATCAAAATCAAGACTTCCATTGAAGAAAATAAGAGATCAGTGGATTCTCCAAATTCCTGTGGGCAGCCAGACAAGTGATAAGGGAACAAAGTATGAGAAATTTAGCCATCACAAACAAGCAGAAGGAAAAAAGACGGAATTAGAGAACATTACATCATTGACGTAATTGATCCAATCTTACGTACCCCACCCACTGAGGCCAACAGGAGCTATCTAGAAAAGGCCAAATTAGCCTTAAATATCCTTAATATTTCAAAGGGTAAGTGAGCACTCTATCAGCTTAAAGCCCAGTGCATTGCTACAAAGAAAGAGAAGAAGCTGATAAATTATTAGCAGTCCAAATTAGACAGAAAGAGAGGCCTCAGTAGCCATCCCCGCCATTTATGAGAGAGGAAATAAAATACGCCACCCACAAGAGATAGCCAAAACATTTGTCACATACTATGAAAATCTTTATAACTTTGAATCCACGGGTGACCTAGAGGGAGAAGAACACTTGTAACATAATCCAGGGGACTCCTCCACCGCCGCACGGAAACGAGCTGCCTCTCCCTGGGCGGTGAAATGCAGCCGGCGGTATCCGATGACTAATTCTGTCACCGCCTGGGCTGTAGCGCTTCGAGGGGTCAAGCGAGGCATTCCTGGCATGCCTCGGGGCCAGAGGGATATACTGGTTTCCACTTTTTATCAGATTTGGAATGGTATTTTTGGAGACAGCATGTTCGCAATTAACTTTGCCATAAAGTGGTATGTTTTAGAATTCATTAATTTTTTTTAGAAGGTTTTTACCTGTATATCGATATATATGTATTCATATGATTGTATATCATGTAAGTTTTATTATATGTTCATGTAAGCCTCGTTGTAGGATCATAACTTTTACAATCAAATCACATCTAGTCGAGGTTAGGGTAATTGAGAAATCAGGGTAATGGAAGTGCCAGCAGCCCAGATGCGACTTACTGCACATCCTGTGGTGCTGCCCGAATATAGCTAGATGTTGATGATCAGTCTGGAAAACACTGAACAAATCTTCAGATCACTCCATAATACAGCCTAATAAATTATCATTGCTGCACAATGCAATGGATCCACCGCTTATGTCCTTCCACTGCAGGTGGTGGCTCCTGACTGCATTAACCAAAGCTAAAATATGTATACTAAGGAAATGGATTTTCCCTAACTCATCAATGTATGTAGAATGGCAAAATAAAATGTATACAATAGCCTCATATAACGAATGATATACAGGATAAAATAAAAGATGTCTGTGTTCTTCGAAATGTAGTCATCTTTCTTTCATACAGGGAGTGCTGAATGAATGTACTGGGACACAGTTACTTTACCTGTTGTGGGTACATACAACAGGTAGCTTGCAGAACCCCTACTTATCTTACAGCAAGATCGTAAGTACAGAACTGACGGATCCCAGGAAAAGTTTAAATGGCAGGCTAATAGCGTCGAGATCCAAGGTGTTATAGTGAGAATCACATCTACAATAGACATACATGAAGTAAATAGAGCTGCCATGTTCATAAATCAGATAGGGGTACTCATCAATAGAATTTACACAGAGAAAAGAATGACACATGGGTTTTAAACCGTTTGCTATTCTTTTGTTATTTAATTGAAATTCATCTGTTATTCACCTGAGCTCTGTTATGAGTTTAAAGTTCAGAACTATATTAGTTCAAGAAAGGGACCGACAGGGACTTTTTCGCCATAAAAGGGGGTAAGAAACACCTGCACTTGCACTATTGCTGGGGTGTTCGATAGTCTTAAATTAGTGGTTACTTTCCCTAACTCCCACCACAGACCCATGCCAAATGTCACACATTTCACTCAATTTCTCTCCACTTTGTTTTATCTTACATGATCACATCCAATTTTATTTCACCCAATAACTGATACCATATGGAGTCAGTGCACTATCAGTACTATTGCGATCTCTGTTATTTTAATTGGGACTTCATTGTATTATGATGTTGCAGTTTGCTTCAGATTTTTGGATTTGAGTTGAAACATGAAATTTGTAAACCCTCAATAATGAATTGCAAAAAATTATCTTGGGGTCAATCTGAGGCCAAATGAGGGGCCTTGAACTGTAAGTGTTTTCGGTAAGGGAAAATCTGAAATATTGCTTGGGTTAAGATGACTAGAGATATGAAACTGAGCACCGTGGAGGACTTGGAGCACAGAGAGGATCCCCTGAAATGTGATTATCCTGAAGGATTGTGACCTCAGGAATTTATTTAACTCCCAAGGATTCAAGATGACTCTCCAGAAACTTGCTGTATTTCTGACATGAAAAAACATGGCGTAGAAGCCATGATTGTGCTGATATTTGGGCACCTTCTCTACCATTCTTTTGGGGAGCAGCTTGAGGATCTTCTTTTTCAACTGCTGTAAACGATGACGATTCACCTTGATTGGCAGTCAACATGATGGTTACTGCTGGAACTCTAGGAAGAATCCATATCCGAAGTACCCAACGGTCTGAAATTATCTTCTCCTATTCCAAAGTAAAATTTGATATTTGCCCTCACACTGGATGGACAGAAGGTGTAGCTTAAGACCATTTATGGTGGTCCTGGACTCGAGACTGAGACGCTACTTTTTTTTTTGTAACAGCTTGTTGTAGTTTTGTCACCGAGTTCTGGAATACCCATGATCATTGCAGGATTGACAGTATTGACCATATGGTTTGTTCTGAAATCAATACTGTAGGATTCTCTTCTGTAAGACTGTGATCTCCTGGAGACTCAAAATGTAAAGAGTTTTCAAAACTGTAGCACCTAGAGGGAGCATGACTTGCCAGTATCTGTTTTGATGCCCAGTAGTGTCTTATCTACGTGACTGTCGAAGAGTGTCTGGCCATCAAAAGGCATATGCAGGACTCTTCCCTGCACCTCCACTCTAAAATCATCCTTACTTCTTGACAAAGAACTTCTACCATTCAGGTGGATGTCTACACTGGACAATTCCATGGCAGAGGCAACCCATACCCTATTCATCGTTTTTGTGTGTCCCACTTGTCTTCTGGAAGGACATCTAGGAGTGGGTAAATGCCACTCGACATCTGCCATTCGTAGAAGCCCAAGATGGTGAAAGTATTGGCTGCCCTGATAGCGTCCGCAGCAATTGAGCTCTTTCGCCTACAGTGTCGAAACACCTGCCCACTCTATCTGGATGCATTGACATGGGTGTGATTTGGTTGGGATATTTTCAAAGGGCAGCTAGCCATGGCAATGATAGAGTCCAGGCATTGATGGCCATAAGGCAGACTGGCAAGTGTCCTAAGCATGATATTTCTTCTCCGAACGTGGAACAACAGTTGGAAGTGGTAGCTGGCTTCTTCATAAGCTTCGTTCCTCTTGTCAAACAAAGTTAAGGCTAAGAATAGTTTTAATGATTTCTTAGACTATTTAATAAAATAATATAAGAATGTTTTGTTGATGTCATGGGAAAGTCAAACTTCTTCGCAACTATCTCCAGTAGCATGTGGAGCTTGGATACGTCATCCCGTAGGCAGACAGCTGGATCAGGTGTCTCCCGAGTGTTTCCTATTGTGCAAACCTCTTCAGTATCTTCTGTGGTTTGACCTAAATTGTCCTAATCAGTTTTCAATTTCAAATGATCTTTTAACTGTCTATCCTTCATATCATGAGCCAGAGGATTTTGTACTGGCCAATAAAAAAGTGTGAGGGGGGGCATAGGCTGCCAATGGGGTGGAGCTGAATTCTCCAGCATTGCACCCAAATTTTCCATTTTCTGCTGGAAAGACTTAAAGAAATTTACTGGGACATTTGCAATCTGTGATTCTCTGGGGTAGTATCAGCCCCCGGAATGGTACTGTTCATAAGAGGGTTCAAGGTCTTCATAACTCTCCAAGTCATAATGAAACTGATCTTCATAGTGACCCTCAGCCAGTGGTGGTTCAGATGTACTGAACAATCAACTGTCATGGGCTTTAAGCAGTCAGGGACAAGTCCTTTACTGAAACAATGCATAAACAGCACTGAAGACAACTGAGGTGCCAATGACAAAGAAGCAACCTTTGACAATGAGGTGATCTTTGATGAAGTAACAGTTGAAGAAATGGTGACCGTAGAAGACAGATGCCTGCTGAAAACAAAGTACTCACCAATGACAAAGTATCCATCAATGACAAAAGTGTGCCCTCCGATGACAAGGGTGAATCGATGACAAAGAGGTTTCCTGTGATGACGACTTTTTCAATGACAAGATGGTCGACAGCGATATGCCTGTCAACTTAGAGGTGCATGCTGAAGGAGGTTTCACAGCAGACAGGGTTTTGTTCCTAGATAAAAGTCTAGATAGGGAAGGCACCAGAACATCCTCCACAATGGCTTTTTGTTACACTTTTGAGGGATAAGTATCAGTATGGGGTGTGGTTGCCTAAAGAGAGGTTCACTGCTTTTTTGGAGCGGATGCCCATTTTACAGGTGCTTACTTAGTGAAAACTTCAAGCATCTCCAAGTGTTACCTGTTCTGCTTCTTTCTGCTCGAGGGGCACATCTTGCAAAATCACCCCCTAGGAGGGGGAATCTTCAATATAGTGCTAACCTGCCTTTTGTTGGGATGCCTGACTCTGTCATGTAGAGCTTTTTAAGAAAAAGTCCTACAGTTGTCACATTATGATGCCTTAGGATTTAGATGAAGGCAGTAAATGCATTTAAGATGCAGATCATCCACTAATAATGGGCCTGATTTAGATCTCAGCGGACGGGTTACTCAGACACAACGGTGACGGTTATCCATTCCGCCATCCTATGGGATTAATAATTCGGCAGACGGGATCTAAATCAGGCAAAATGTCGTCAATAAATAAGCCAAAAAAAAGCCTTGAAGAGAGATGTTTGTATGCTTTTGGTATAGTGCAAGCCCAGCCAAAAAGCAGCAGAGCGCTGTATAGGATCAAAGGCAAACGTACAGTCAACGAGCGATAGGAGCGGTAGCTGGTTTAAGGACTGTCAATGCATTGTGATGCAGATGAGAGATTTCTTCTTCCTCTGAGGAGAGCTTGGCATGGTCACTGAAGCATCAAATAAAATATACACAAAACACACTTGCTTTGATTTAGGTGAAACTAAACCTGCAAAGTTATCTAGGGGAGGTGAAAAGTTAAAATCCTGATTTTAATGAGGTATATGCAGCAAATAAAGCATAGCTCTGTCTGGGGCTCCCTTACACTCTACATACGGTAGACAAGATTAGCTATGATGGCACATGTGAGAGTGAGAGAGCTCAGTGTTATCCCCTCTTTGGCTAAAGACCTGGGGCTTTAAATAGGGTGAATTCAAAATTAAAATAGACACTATTCTTATGACTATAGACATTTTGACAATGTCCAACCTGCTTTAAACTACTGGGGATTCCCAGCCTGATGACAGGAATAATTTAAGCTTGTGAACCTATAAAAGAGTTAATGCTGGAGAGGTAAAACACATCTGCTTATACTGAAAACATCAAAAGCTACATATGTTAAACCTCCAAACAAGTAATACCTTGCTTAGGCTCTAGAGTACGGAATGTCACCCCTGGAAAAAAAATCAGATTTTTCACCAGACAGGTCCTGAAAGGTAACTTGTATAGGCAGCACCATTCAGTGAAATCTTACTTGCCCTGTAGATCTTGGAATCAGACTACATTTTCACACGTTTTAGTTGCCTTCTCTTTTGCCCACAGACAGTTTACCTCTTTATCATTGTTGTTTATTGAGCCTGTTTTTAATTTACATTTGTTATATGTACAGTGCTCCAATAGTTCACAGTAAACTGTGCTCTATAAATACCAAAATAAGAAAACGTTATTGAGGTAATTCAAATTAGATCAGGAAAATAAAACCAAATTAGCCCTAGTTCAATAAATGTTTTGCCATCATCTGCATTAAACATCTATTAGAACTGAATCTAATTCTCAGATTGTTCCTGGGAAAGTATCACTCTGATGACTACTTACTTGTGTGATAACTTCAAATCCAGGCTCTTCCTGCTGGTTCAATTTTAATCGTGGAATAGTATCACTAAGAAAATCGGCCATTTCTTCAGGTGGTCGCTGTTGAATAGCAGGATCTCCGGCCCGAAAAGTATCAAAGAGGTAGTTTGTAACTTTGGAGAACCCAACCATGGTAATTGTGTATGGGTCCTTCTTCATTTTCTGCGACAACATAAGAATATATTCCAGCTATAACTTTCTACCCTCACAGTTGTCACAAATCAACAATATCAAAAACAACAATAGATTAAAAAAATATACAACTGAATGAAATTTGGTGTTTAATGGACCTATGTTCAGAATACAACAACTGGGTTAAAAAGACACAAATCATTCCAGCATTCATAATATCAATGAGATATGGCTAGAAGGAACTTGAAATATTTTGTAAACTGATAAACAAAAACTGCTTTGTGACATTTACATAACATGAACTTAAGGACACTTGTCTGGAGCTTAATTGTGTTATAAATCTTGGTTCAGAAGCCTTCATGGAACGGATGCAAGTTTTTCTGAAAACATACTATCACATTTGGCTTGTATTAACTCCGCAACAGAAAGTGGGGAGTCAAGGATACAAAACGGTCTCTACAGAAATTATACCTTGCTCTATAGGCATCATGGAAGTTAAAATTAAACAGAAGCGCTGGTTAGACAAACTATGAAGAAAAGATCGCAACACTTGAAAGACTGCAACTCTGAAACTGCACCCATTTTTAAATATTTGCAACTAAGATGTGTTATACAAACACAAGGAGAGACTGGTTGAGGTGCAAGAGTAATGCCCTCACAAATAGAGTACTCAAAAAGCCACACCAGAAAATGCAATATCGTTAATTTACAAGACACTGATTAAAAATGTCCCTGACTCTATGGCTCCAGTAAAAGAGAGATGGGCTAGAGACCTTGGGGTCTGGACGACAGAGAGATCTGGGTACCTAAAGAGGTGGAAATAAAGGTGGGGTTCCATCTTGTTCAGCTCAAACAGTTACAAAGAATAAACTACACATATACCAAATCATATTCTACAGACGCATTAGGTCCGACTTATGCCTCAGAGGATGTAGGGACAGGGGAGATTTTAATATCTATATATGGTGGAAGTGTCTGCAGATAAAATAATTTTGGAGAGAAATCAAGAAATGCCTGGTGAGAATTTGTAAAACAGATTATTAGGGATGCTAAAATTATGCTACCAGGCATATGGGGAAGATCACATTGTATCCTAGTATGTAAAAATATTGTGTAACATTGTTCTGGCCATGGCCAGACAATACTTAGCTGCTGTATAGGGAGGGCCCCAGACAACAGGCTTCAGGGAGTAGTGTACAATATGGACTGTTGTATGGAGGCTGGATAGACAATTTATCGAAGCAAAAATTTATAAAAGTGTGGGGACAATGGTGGGAGTTCCAAGGACTGTCATTACTCAGTGTATGGAAATAGGAGTCCCGTTCATAAATACAACGGGAGAATGTCCTGATCAAAACTGCATAAAACTGATTAAGTGACCAGACATAATAGTCATATGTGATGTAAACATGTATGTCTGGTCTGTCATCTATGTTTTCTCATTTTGACTAATCTTCATAAAAAGATTTCTTGAGCATTAAAAAAATCTCAAATGTTATGTTATATTTACTCTCATGCAAAATGATCAGAGGATATTAAAAAAAAAGTTCATAAATGAATTAAAAAATATATAACATTAGGTAGCTAAAAAATTAAAAGGCTAATTTCCAATGCAACAAAAAAGCACAATTCCCATTATAAAATCCAAAAACAGGTGTATAACCCCTCTGTTATAAGCTTTAGTATAGGTGCTTAGTTGAGTTTCCATCACACATGAGGCCAAAAGCCACACTCTGGCCTCCCCATCTAATAATCCAGCTTAGCAATTCTTTTTTGCATGCAATACAAGAGATGTAAGTTCTAAGACATAGAGAAGAGTAAACAATGGGTCTATGACTCAAGTGGGATGAAGTTCTAATAGTACAGAAGAAGTGCCTTACAAAGGGAGTTGATAGGGACACGAATCTGAAAAACCATTAACACCTCAAAGAGAGGAATGCTAAGAAATAAATAAACCTCAAGAATGCAATAAACAATCCAACGGGCAATGGACTCTTTGGAGGCAACTTTATGGGACAAAGGACTGCAAAAAGTAGTAAACATTACATGCATGTTTGGAAGCTTAATTTTCCGCCTGCTTGTTCTAAGACTCAGAAACAGGAGGATTTGCCCAAAACTGGGTAACCTTGAACAATGATGATGGAGACTTTAGGTCCCATCATGGGGCATTCCAGGAAAAAAGGTTTAGCACTTGAACTAAAAATGCCATGCTACTTGGTGATTGTTTTGAGGTGAGAGAGTGGTAGGTCCATGACACAATGTGAATCAATGGGAAACAATCTGTAGATGAATTTGTAGACAAGCCTGATTCCTGTAAAATGACGAAGGTTAGCAGGCCACAGTAGCAAGTATGAATAGTTTAGGGGAACAATGTACAGAGTAAAAGTTCCTGATAAAGGTTCTAGTAATTGGGAATGAGAAGTGAGGCAGATATTTTAAAATGCTGAGAAGGTAGCAGCAGGCATCCAAGTGCTTTGCCGTGATGAAAGCTGCAATCACAGATGGCTTCCAAAGTGGAAGACTGACACTTTTGGTGATAACGTGAGCAGAATATTTGTAGGAGGAAAGTAAATTTGAACATGGTAGTTGGGGTAATGGAGAAAGGGAAGTAGGTTGCCCCGGTTTTAGTAGAGTTCAACCCACTTGATGGAGCACTTTCAATTAAACATTTCTATACTTTTCTGTGGCCTTTTCCACAAGCCAGAGGCCCCATTTAGTCACAATGCATTTTTGTCTGTATCTTTTAGACTTGCAGCAGTAGATCAGGTATACTACTGTTGTTCCTCCTGTCTCTTCTTTAGTACTACCAATTGGCAAAAGGATGTAATGGAGTTCGTTATCTGCTGTTAAATTAATCGAGAGAGTGTAAGGAAGAAAACCAATTATTTGAGTGGTCTACAACTAGGTGGTAAGAAAACCTGGAAACAAGGCCCAGCAGCTGGTGTCAGATCAAGACTTCTTTAGAGAGCCAGCTTCACCTGCTCTAGAATCCTGAGTGATTAGTGCACCTCATCAGTGTCCAGACCCAACACTGGAGTGCAGAAAGTAAGCAAGGGTTCTGGGGTGAATGGCATACAAAAGAAAACCTATTCAAATACCAACTGCAGGGAGTCTTGTACTCAACCCTAGATTACCCAGATAGGGAGATGCAGACGTGATACAGATTAGTTGGGACAGAATGTTCACATTTCTTCCTGTGCTCAACTGTCAACTTATATGGCTATAAGGCCGCAAATCATCTTAGAACATTTTGGTTGACGTGCATCTAACTCCATACCATGAACTGTTATGAAAACTAAAATTCTCCCCAGCAGCTACTCTGTCAATATCTCGTGGTAAGATCCATGATGGAGAAATAATGCTGGGCTTAGTCAACCCATTACATTGTCTGTTATGGCATTCGGGTAAATGTCGAACCTAGAAATCTAATTGACCATTCTGAAATAAATACAAAAATGCATACTACAATCAGGTGTGGGGATCAGTACAAGTGGGGAGGTAAACTTAATGGTGAATTCAGCTTTAATTCCCATTTCAACATGTTGTGTATTTCTTTTTTCTGTGGATCTTCTCTCAAGCTTGAGATCCTATTTAGTTACGAACAATCATTTGCCACTATATTTTAGGCTTGCATGTGCAGCTCAGGTATTCTCTTTTGACTGTTTTAGTCATTCGAAGCCTTCTCTTGTCCTTAGATAAAATGTTATTTTCATAGCATTTAATACAGCAGTGTCTCTAACTGAAAAGTCACTCACAGAATGACAGTATATTCTGAAAACTAGTATATTGTGACTGATTAGAGGAAGGCATGCTCTTCATTTTTTATTTTGAGAGATTTAAAATTTTGAAAAATAACAGCCAATACATATTTTTAGGAAAATGTATATTTTTTAGAATAGCAGTAAGACTTTTCATATGTTAAACTAGGCTTTCCCCACGAGTAGCTCGTGAGCTACTGGTAGCTCTGCAGCTACCTGTAAGTAGCTCTCCTGTGTGCATTCCAGCCTACTAAATTAGAACCTTTTGCTTGTTGAATTAATGTATGTGTGTCAAAACTGTGTATTCAGGACGAAAATCTGTGCATTTTGGAGAAAATTGCAGTGTTTCCAAACTATATTTAAGCTGATGTTTGAAGGATATATCATATGAGGAGACATTACTAAACTTACTACATTCAAGCCAGGGGAATTGCAGCTGTGACTGTTATATATTACCCATGTAGAGATATTTCAAATTGACAAAGTCTTTCTTACATTACCTGGCTGATGCACTGAGGCGATTGTAGCTAATAATCTTGCAGATGCTGACCACTAATGAAAACGAGCATGATGCGGTCACTATTACAAAACTCATAATATTCGTAGCTCGCAATGATTTTTATTTAACTTAAGTAGCCCACATTACACAACAGATTGGAGATCACTGTGTTAAACTAAGCATTGCCCGCCCCAGAGATACTTGTTTTTTGTGGTCTTCTCTGGATTGTTGCATATAATTACACCAACACAAGCAAATCCCGACACATTCTTGGTATTGTCGGAATACTCTATCCATGAATCCTTGAAAGACTGCTGATGCTCCATGTACAGCAAAAGGCATGCATGTAAATTGAGACCGGTCATAGGTAGAGAAAGCATTGCTAAGTGTGGTTTTGTATAATAATATTATGTATAATTTTGAATTGCACCACTTGGAAGCCTTGCCGTACCAGCACTCCTGGGGTAATCTTTCCCCTTCCCCTGACAGTCTTCCAGATTTTCTAGTTCGTTCAATGTTAAATTAAATGACTAAAGCCTCATGAAAAGGGGTGGAGGGTGTGTCACATCTGAATGTATGAAAAGATACCAGTGCTGGAGAACCAGAGTTACAGGTAAGTAACTTTCTTCCTTCTCCAGCATTAGATCTTTCAGTTTCACATGTTTGATTTAAGATTACCAAGGTGGTACACTGGAGTAAAGGCAGATGGTGGGAATGAGGCGTATCAAAACCAAAATTCCCTTGTGTGTCAAATTCACTAAACTCAAATAGTATGCACTGAACCAAATCACACACTCCAATACTAAATGTCTTGACAAGTCTCTTTAAAAAATATAAATTTGATTGCATGTAATGCACCAAAAATCTGCTATTGATTGCAATATTTAAAAACTGTTAAGTCATCGTAATGATACATCTAGTTAACCACAATGTATATTCATCAAGCTTTTCATAAGAACTGCTCGTCACACTGCTACTTTTCTGCTCTTTTTTTGATGCAGTAGTGCTCAATGAAAGCATGCGTCATCTTCCAAGTTGCTGCTTTGCAGAGGTCTTTAAGCCAAATTCCAACTAAAAGAGCTGTAGTCGAAGTAATAGCCCTAGTCGTGTGAGGTTTGACGGCTCTGGTAAGAGGGTGATTTGTGGATATATGAGCTTATGATCCATCTTGCTAGAGTCTGTTTTGTTATTGGCTTCCTTTTACTCTGTTTCAAAAGCTACAAAAAGGTGCTCCATATGACGGAGTCCTTGGTGCTGTGAATATTGATTTACAGAACTCTTGATGTGCAAGGAATGTAACACTCTTTCTGCTGGACTGTGGGATTTGAAAGAAATACTGGAAGCAAGATTTTCCGGTCCAAATGGATTATAGATGGCACTTTGGAAATTAAGTTTGGGTCTGTACTTAATGTTACTTTGTCCTTGGAAAAACCTATGCGAGTTTCTTTGCACCACAATGCCTGAAGTTCACTCACTCATTTTGCCAATGTAAGTAACGGCTAGCAAGAAAGTAGTTTTCCATAACAGGTGTTGTAGAGACGCCTGGTGGATTGGCAGCTCAAAAGGCAACACTTTTATGCTGCCACAATTGTGTTGAGTTTCCATTTCGAAGGAATTAGTACTTAGGAGGGAATGTCCTAAATAATTCCTTTATGAATTCTTTACTGGTTCATTCAGAATACAACGAGATTTTGTAAGGCTGTCTTGGAATCTTGATATAGCTAGATGAAGCTTTATGGACGCCAGGGATACGCCAGACTATGCTAATGTAGAAGGTATAGAAAAAAATTGATGATGAAGCACTTACAAAGGATGCAGATTCTCTTTTTCTGTCCCTGAAATAAAGCATTTCCATTTCATGTTATATGCATTGTTGGTTAAAGGGGCTGTGGCCACTTTTAAGATTCTTTTACAATCTACGGGTATCTGTAAATGCCAAAACTCTAGGTTGGTTTTGAGGAGCCAGGCCATCAGATGAAGGGAATGAGGCTGTGGTGATGTACTCATTCCTTGCTCAAGCATGACTCGAATCAGAGTTTGTACAGACATGTCTCATAGCTCTGAGCACCAGTGTTGAAGTGCCCATGCTGGAGCAAGCAGGGTCATTTGCACTATTCCCCTCTTGATCTTGCACAACAGTCTGCTTATCAGAGGAATTAGAGGGAAAGTTTAATCAGAATGAAGTCAGCCGTGTCAGGTTGTAATAATTTCTTAATAATCCCAAATAAACAAATGGCCAGTGCCTTGGCCAATATCTTCCTCATGTGATGGGTTGATATGAGGTACAGTCATCTCTGAGTGTCTTCTTTAAGTCTGTAAGATACATTCTGCCCAAGCAGAGATCTCTCTGTGTGCATGAATCCTGCCGTGCTGCTTCAAACAAAGCCAAGATGTGCCCTAGAAATGTGCTAGATAGTTGTTCCTCACTTCTACTGGGAGTCCATTGGGACCCTTTGTTTACCTACCAGGAATTGGAACTAGTTTACCATTAAGTCCACACCTAAATCCTCCCAGTCTTACAAATCCAATATAGTGAGCTGAAGATTCCCCAAAAAGTGTTTCAGATCTGTTGTAGGTGATTAGATTCTTGAACCACAAGTACAGGGATTGAGCTTGACGTGCATTCATACCTCAAGAATGAAAATGTAGAGGAATCTCTTCCACCTGAATAGCAATCCCAATAGGAATTACAGTAGTGTATGCCACTTATTAAAATTGTTTATTTGATACATATTTTTGACATTTTTCTCATCATTTTGTTGGATCTTAGAGGTAACAACGTTTACACCACTTATTTTATAGCGTCACTTGACTAAGCCAACAATTTGTGTTTGGTTGTAAGAAGAAGCACCAGTACCTTTTCCGCCATATTGGAGGTTCATAATTGGGTTCATTAATCATAGTGACCTTTTTTACGCCTTCAGACATTTTTCATATACGAGTTTGCGTTTTTTTTCTATAGACAGTTTTGTAGCAAATGAATGGCTTTTCAGACATTCATCCTGGGGATCTTCATGCTCTAAATCTTCTTTTAAAATGTCAAGTAGTTCACAAGGCTAGCAACCTTATTGTAGCTTCAGCTGTATAATAATCAATGGAGGATTGAGGTGTTTTACTAATATACATATCCCATGGTGACGAATCTCCCCAATGCAATAAATGGATCGCTACCATTCTGTTTTAGAGCAGACCTCAAGGTCAGATTAAACCTCTTGGTTGATCTTTCTATTCAAGGATGGTAGGTAGAGGTTCTTACATCCTTGGTGTGTAGCAGGTTTTGTTTCATGGTCTGGTACACACCTTTGTCAACAAGGATCACATTTCGAAAAGTCATTCTGTAAAAAAGGGAAACAAGGCTGAAACAACGGCAATTGTGATGGTCAAAAAAGGCTACTTCCTCTACATACCGTGTGGCATGGTAACAAAAAAGTAGGATATAACAGAATGCTTTGTATAAGGGTCCTAGATACCCCAGGGTCCATATTTTGTTTCAATTACCAGTATGGGATGAAGCGAATTGTTAGGTGAGCCTTCACTGGCGCTGGGCTGACATATTGTGCCGTAGCAACAATGTTATCATGTACAATAAGTGACAGCGGTCCCTGAGTAGACAATGATTAGAAAACAAATAAATATAGCCCCAGTCGGTACTATATTGTAGCCATTATTCCATCCGGAAAAAGGCAATTTTAATATGCATTTATATTAAATGTACAGAACATAGGATTTAATAACAGTGGGACACAAGCCTGTATCCATAAACTCACATCACAAGAGAAAACAAGAGAAGGCTCAGGCAGCATGTAGTTGTCTGTGTATCATCATTACAATGAAACAAACATCAATTGAAGGAGGTCACCTTTACACATAGTATAGCAAATAAATCAGAGTGTATAAGGCTGACAATTTTGTCGACGGCGTTTCGATCCTTAACATTAATATCGGATCATCAGGACTTTCAAAATAATGCCTGAAAACATATTGCCTGTAATTAACTAAATCGAAAACAACACGAATATAGAGATATGGAAAAGAAAAGGGGAAACAAGATAGAGGACGAGAGTTAGTAAGGGCTAAATTAGAAGACGCATAAGTGCGACAGCTGGCAATGGGCCAATTAAGATTTGCGCATGATTCCAAGTACCAGAGGCAGAGAGCGAGCCGTAGTCAGCGCCGGTGACGAGCAATTAACGGAGAAGTGCTACTAAACGATGTGTAGCCTTCGAGCACAGTCAAGTGAAAGCGACCTGAGTTCTATCAAGGTGAGCGCGAATGTAGCATTCAGGCACAGTCAAGTGAGTGCGACATAAGTTCTATCAAGGTGAGTGCAAATGAAGTGTGTTGACCAAGAGACACAGAGTGGCTTAGAGGCTGTGAAGGTGCCTAAAGTGAATGCTAAGTGAAGGGCGGGACAGGGAACAACCAAGGTTTACCTAACGGCAAGAGCAGGAAGCAGAGCGGTGCGGAATAAACAAAAGGCTTCCCGATTGTAACCACGGACGATGTCCAGACCTGGCAATGGAAGGGGAGGTGGATGAGCACCAGGAATGGCAGAGGAACGCTAAAGAGGAAAGCGGGTCCGGAGGCTTACCTCGTATTAGGTGGGGTGAATCCCCGCGTTGATTGAATCATAAATTGGGGCCGCAGGCATCTGAATAAGCGGCAGATAGAATTCCTAGAGTCAGGGATAAAGGGGAGATGGGCAGTTGAGGAGAAGTGTGGCGCTAGTGCTGAGGGTGTATGGAAGTTAGGGAGCGGTCCAGTAGAGCTTACCGATCACTTGGGAGACGGCGGCATAATGGCGTCTGCTGTCCAGGAAGTGGGGAAGGACACCCTGAGGTGGTGCTTATGGGCTGTGCAAAGCGGTCATGTGACCGCAGTGGTATGGCGGCCATCTTGGAGTGGGGAAGCCTCCCAGGGGTAGTGAATGAGGGCTAGGGGACATGTTCATGTGAACGTGGTGACGCGGCAGCCGAAAGAGAGAAAAGGGGGAAATAAGGTAGATAGACAAGGGAATTAGAACTCAATGTAAAACATTTGACCGTAAGTGCAGATAGAGCATACAAAATAAATTACAGAAATACATTAGAATTAATTATAGTGGGACATTTCAGAAGACGGTACAGTTCAAGGTAAGCCATGTAAGGCTTGGTGTGTCTTAGAACCTGGAGGCAAGTGTTAACAGTATTTTTTGTTTTTACAGTAAAGTTGTTACACTCGGGAAGCCTTTTGTTTATTCCGCACCGCTCTGCTTCCTGCTCTTGCCGCAAGGTAAACCTTGGTTGTTCCCTGTCCCGCCCTTCACTTAGCATTCACTTTAGGCACTTTCACAGCCTCTAAGCCACTCTGTGTCTCTTGGTCAACACACTTCATTTGCACTCACCTTGATAGAACTTATGTCGCACTCACTTGACTGTGCCTGAATGCTACATTCGCGCTCACCTTGATAGAACTCATGTCGCTTTCACTTGACTGTGCTCGAAGGCTACACATCGTTTAGTAGCACTTCTCCATTAATTGCTCGTCACTGGCGCTGACTACGGCTCGCTCTCTGCCTCTGGTACTTGGAATCATGCGTAAATCTTAATTGGCCCATTGCCAGCTGTCGCACTTATGCGTCTTCTAATTTAGCCCTTACTAACTCTCGTCCTCTATCTTGTTTCCCCTTTTCTTTTCCATATCTCTATTTTCGTGTTGTTTTCGATTTAGTTAATTACAGGCAATATGTTTTCAGGCATTATTTTGAAAGTCCTGATGATGATCCGATATTAATGTTAAGGATCGAAACGCCGTCGACAAAATTGTCAGCCTTATACACTCTGATTTATTTGCTATACTATGTGTAAAGGTGACCTCCTTCAATTGATGTTTGTTTCATTGTAATGATGATACACAGACAACTACATGCTGCCTGAGCTTTCTCTTGTTTTCTCTTTTGATGTGAGTTTATGGATACAGGCTTGTGTCCCACTGTTATTAAATCCTATGTTCTGTACATTTAATATAAATGCATATTAAAATTGCCTTTTTCCGGATGGAATAATGGCTACAATATAGTACCGACTGGGGCTATATTTATTTGTTTTCTAATCATTGTCTACTCAGGGACCGCTGTCTCTCAAAATAAGTTAGTTCCCAAGGTCCCTGACCGATCAAATTGGGTTCCCTTGTACTTTATACACATACTAAGCGCAATCGCATGATTGCAAGGGTCTTGGCTCCTAATCCCCTTGTCTCAAGTGGGTCACTTCCCCGTTCCTTAGCACTTACATTCTCTCTATAAATTCTCTATCTTTTCACATTTACTCCTTTAGGGCTATGTCAGATCATGCACCACTATACACAGTTGACTATATTAGAAAGATCCTTGAAGGTCCCTCACTTTTCTCTGACTCTTCCGATACCCCAATAGAGGTGAATACTTCACTTCCAGAGCAACTTGAAAAAGTCAAAAAGAAAACTGTCAGACTACAGTTGATGATACGGATGTTGACCGAATATTTAAAGGCAGACATCATCCCGACTGGCCTGCAGGTTAGAAACATCCCCGGGGTCTTAACAGAGATTAACAAATATATTAACAACTTCAGCTACATCGGGACCACGTGCTCTAGGCATTGGATGGTACTCGGAATTGACACTGCTCCAGAGGAACTTAAGAAATTGGCTGATGAAACAAATGAACTAGAAAAGCAAATCAAAGACAGTTGCTCCACTACTGATTGCAAGAAATTGCTAGAGCAAGTGCAGAAGACCGTTGACGAGTTCTATCGTCTTGAACAAAATAAGAAATCTGTCAAAGTCAAGAAGGATATCAAATCCTTCACGCCAGAAGAGCATATCCTTACCTACACAAGGACTTTTACACCAACAGATCTTACAACAACCCACGCAACCCAAGACCCTGGGGACGGTATAACAAACGGAACAATCTAGTTGCGTTCTCTGACACGTCGGCTGACTCATCAGATAATTATGATCAAGGAGACGGCCCTAGCACATCGAATAAAAGACCAAACGTTCCTTTTTTAGGACACGGCCAACAAGAGCCCCTAAAGAGAGGAGGTTTGAAACGACCGTATGTTCAGAACCCCCCAGGGGAACGACAAACACGACGAACCCATTACCAATGGTAACTAGTTCAACAGTCAGTACCATCATGCCAGACAGTCTCCTGATGCCCATTTTTAATCTGTCTACATATCAACTCTCTAACTCAGAATTGTCACTTCTAAGTAAGGGCCTTTCATTTGTTCCTACCACCCACACCAATTTTTTAGACCTCCAGGCAGAAGTACTCAGATTCTTCCGCAAAATCAGGCTTCACAGTTATTTTTTGCTTAATCCACGACCTGCCCTTTCACCCAATACACCCCTTAGACCCCCTTCGACTTTTTCACCTTTTGCCAACATGGTACCAGCAGAAATCCTCACATTCGAGAAATTGGTTCTCAATGATCTGGCCGTAATGGAAAAAAGAGCGCCGCTTTATTCCGTATAATATTTCCCTGGAAGAAAAAGCCGCCTTGAATACATTAAAAATGAATGAGCACATAATCATAAAGCCAGCAGATAAAGGAGGCGGGATAGTGTTGCAAGAACGTGACCTTTATAAAAATGAGATTATGAGACAACTTGAGAACCCCGACCACTATTGCAAACTCCCCACAAACCCCACCAGTGAGCTCCAGAAACTAATTCTTCAAGTGACTACTGAAGGCCTAGAACAAGGTTTCTTGAGCAAACTTGAACACCAATTCCTCAATACCAAGTCCCCTCGTACACCAGTAATCTACACTCTCCCAAAAGTACACAAAAACCTAGTAAACCCACCTGGATGCCCAATTGTGTTGGGTTGTGGTTCCATCTTGGAACCTTTGGGAGTTTATGTCGACTTCTTTATAAAAGAATTCGTCCCTACCACCGCCTGCTATGTTCGCGATAGCATGGATATGATTAATCTTGTGGAAGATCAACCATTTGACCCTCTTACTGACATCTTGTGCACTCTTGATGTGGAATCACTGTATACAAACATTCCACAACTTGACTCTATGTTGGTGATTAAAGGCATTCTCAACACACGTCCACGCCCGCATGCTGTACCCACGACTTTCATACTGCAACTCTTAGAAATCTGCCTCACTAAGAATTTCTTTCTTTTTGACAACCAATACTACCAACAAACCAAGGGTACATCCATGGGAGCAGTCTTTGCTCCCAATCTGGCCATACTCTACATGGATGCCCTGGAGTCTAACTACATTCTTTCGTCTGTGAATCCCTTCCACACTGTCATCACAATGTGGAGGAGATACACTGATGATATTTTTATGGTTTGGCACGATTCGCAAGTCCTTCTTGAACAATTTTTACATTGACTAAACAACAACTGTGGCGGCCTCAAATTCACACTATCACACAGCAGAACTACTATCCCCTTTCTCGACTTTAACATTCTACACAAAGAGGGCTCCTTGATTACCAGCTAATTCAGGAAACCTACAGAGCGTAAAACACTGCTCAAATATGACAGCAATCACCCACGAGCACTCAGGGACTCACTTCCCTATTCCCAGTTCCTCCGTATCAGACGGAATTGTTCATTGAAGGAAGACTATTTTTCAGAAGCAAAGATCCTTAGTACCAAACTAACCTCAAGGGGAAACCCACGCAGACTTGTACGTAATGCCCTAAAGAGGGCATGGTATTGCCCCAGGGACTGTCTACTTGTACCTAAAACCAAACAGCCTCAAAATCGTATTGCATGCGTAACTACTTTTTCACCAGCTTCAAACAAATTACGCAAAAGCATACTCAAGCATTGGAATGTCATTAATGCCGGCATCCTAAATTTGGATCGCCCTCTTTTCGCTTTCAAAAAAAGCAAAAACATCAAGGACCATTTAGTCAGGGCCGCCCTACCCAGCACCACAAGTACAGGGACACTACACGACCATTGGGGTCTCCCTCCTCTAACAGGACATGCTAAATGTGGAAATTGTACAGTTTGCAAATTTACCATTGAATGTAAAGAATTTGTGTTTGGCACCATCAAATGTGTACTGAAAGATTTTTCCAACTGCAATACTTGCAACGTGATTTATGCCATCATATGCCCCTGCAACCTGATCTATATCGGACAAACGACACAAAAGGTCCGGATAAGGATTTGCCAACACAGAAGCAGGCTACGGTGTAACACGCCTAATGCACCCTTAGTTGAACATTTCCAAATCATGGGTCACACCGAGGACGACATACGCTGGACAGTAATAAGCATTGTCAAGCTCCCTCCACGAGGAGCTAATCTTGCACAACTAATGAACAAAGAAGAATTGAAATGGATCCTGCGTACTGGCAGTATCCACACTGGCTTGAACCGCCTGGAGGACTGGACAACTTTACTGTAAAAACAAAAAATACTGTTAACACTTGCCTCCAGGTTCTAAGACACACCAAGCCTTACATGGCTTACCTTGAACTGTACCGTCTTCTGAAATGTCCCACTATAATTCTAATGTATTTCTGTAATTTATTTTGTATGCTCTATCTGCACTTACGGTCAAATATTTTACATTGAGTGCTAATTCCCTTGTCTATCTACCTTATTTCCCCCTTTTCTCTCTTTCGGCCGCCGCGTCACCACGTTCACATGACCATGTCCCCTAGCCCTCATTCACTACCCCTGGGAAGCTTCCCCACTCCAAGATGGCCGCCATACCACTGCGGTCACATGACCGCTTTGCACAGCCCATAAGCACCACCTCAGGGTGTCCTTCCCCCACTTCCTGGACAGCAGACGCCATTATGCCGCCGTCTCCCAAGTGATCGGTAAGCTCTACTGGACCGCTCCCTAACTTCCATACACCCTCAGCACTAGCGCCACACTTCTCAACTGCCCATCTCCCCTTTATCCCTGACTCTAGGAATTCTATCTGCCGCTTATTCAGATGCCTGCGGCCCCAATTTATGATTCAATCAACGCGGGGATTCACCCCACCTAATACGAGGTAAGCCTCCGGACCCGCATTCCTCTTTAGCGTTCCTCTGCCATTCCTGGTTCTCATCCACCTCCCCTTCCATTGCCGGGTCTGGACATCGTCCGTGGTTACAATCGGGAAGCCTTTTGTTTATTCCGCACCGCTCTGCTTCCTGCTCTTGCCGCAAGGTAAACCTTGGTTGTTCCCTGTCCCGCCCTTCACTTAGCATTCACTTTAGGCACTTTCACAGCCTCTAAGCCACTCTGTGTCTCTTGGTCAACACACTTCATTTGCATTCACCTTGATAGAACTTATGTCGCACTCACTTGACTGTGCCTGAATGCTACATTCGCGCTCACCTTGATAGAACTCATGTCGCTTTCACTTGACTGTGCTCGAAGGCTACACATCGTTTAGTAGCACTTCTCCGTTAATTGCTCATCACCGGCGCGGACTACGGCTCGCTCTCTGCCTCTGGTACTTGGAATCATGCGTAAATCTTAATTGGCCCACTGCCAGCTGTCGCACTTATGCGTCTTCTAATTTAGCCCTTACTAACTCTCGTCCTCTATCTTGTTTCCCCTTTTCTTTTCCATATCTCTATTTTCGTGTTGTTTTCGATTTAGTTAATTACAGGCAATATGTTTTCAGGCATTATTTTGAAAGTCCTGATGATGATCCGATATTAATGTTAAGGATCGAAACGCCGTCGACAAAATTGTTAGCCGTATACACTCTGATTTATTTGCTATACTATGTGTAAAGGTGACCTCCTTCAATTGATGTTTGTTTCATTGTAATGATGATACACAGACAACTACATGCTGCCTGAGCCTTCTCTTGTTTTCTCTTGTGATGGGAGTTTATGGATACAGGCTTGTGTCCCACTGTTATTAAATCCTATGTTCTGTACATTTAATATAAATGCATATTAAAATTGCCTTTTTCCGGATGGAATAATGGCTTCAATATAGTACCGACTGGGGCTATATTTATTTGTTTTCTAATCATGGTCTACTCAGGGACCGCTGTCTCTCAAAATAAGTTAGTTCCCAAGGTCCCTGACCGATCAAATTGGGTTCCCTTGTACTTTATACACATCATGTACAATAAGGTCAAATTAAATGTGATTAAATTGGCAAGCCGGTGGCGTGGCCATGCAAGATGGCCGACAGGACGCGCTCCTACGAGGCTCCCGGCCGATTCCACATTATCCTGCACTATCCACCTTTACTGGACATCAAGAGCCCTTTTTGCTAGGGCAAATATCTCAGCCCCGCCATCGCGCTGAGTCTTGCTTCCACGGGCTGCGAGAGAGCCTTATCGGTGTTGGTGCGCAGAGACTCATGGCAGACCCAGGGCCTTCCTCTGCTGCCTCTGCAGGCCGCTGGGCCATTACTGCCAGAATCCTTCATCTCCAGCCTTATCGGAGCCCCCCCGTGGACAGGGGGGTGGGGGTGCTGCTGTGCCCTTGGGGGCGGCGCTCGCCCGCTTGTGTGGGGGCAAGTGCACAGCGGTAAGCGTGACACTCTCAAGAGGGCACGCCCAGCTCGGGCGTGGAGAGGCCTGGACTGCTGGTGCGGTGCGGCCCTGAGGCCGGTGCCTTGCTGCAATTGCACTAGACGAGTGAGGGGGGTGACACAGCATCTACCGGCGCCCCCGCTGTGGCCCCGTAGTCCTCCTGCTAATCATCTGCGGTGCAGTTAGCCCCCCCCAACACCGGCTGCCTTGCTCGTGGCTGCTTGCCTCCACCGCAGTGAGGGATCCCATCAGGGGATGGAGAGGCGGCCCTCGCGGGTTGGGGCGGCAGACTGCACCCAGCCCCCGATCATCTGGGGCGTGGTTGGCCACCACACCACCGGTTGCCTTGCTCGTGGCTGCTTGGCTCTGCTGGAGTGAGGGATCTCATCGGGAGACAAAGAGGCGGCGGCCCTCACGGACTGCGCCCAGGCCCTGAGTGGCCACTGAGGTGACCCCTCTGTAGAATTTGGCTGCAGTAAGTATTGCACTTCAAGGCTGGACCCTGGGGTTGCTGCACTGGATGGAGGCACGGGAAGCTTTTTGGAGGCCTCATTGAGGAGGACTTGCCCTGCAGCTGCAGCCAGCTGCATGACCGCTTGGTCCTTGTAATAGCGATACTCATGGGCTGGAACAGGCAGACGGGGGCCCCCCAGGGCATTACCATGGAACTTTACACTGCTCCGGCTTCCACCTCGCAGAGCCGTACGCATACTGCGCCTGGTGGTGGGGGGGGGGGGAGGGGAAGACTGATGAGCAGACAGCGGGGGAATCCTTGAGGGCTGAATTACTGGAGGCTATTCAAGGTTCCTGACTGGCCCTAGAGGTTAATCTCCTACTTACTGACCTTCCCAAGGTTTCTGATAAAGTCCAGCTGGCGGAGGGTTCCATTGAGGAAATACAATCGGAGGTGGCCATCTTGAAGAAGCAGGTCACTGTGGTCATGTTCCGCTCCGTGACCCTGGATACAAGAGTGGAGAACATGGAGGGATGCTCCTGACGCAATAATGTGCACCTTTTGGGATTCCCAGAGCAGTGCTTTAAATGGGCCGGTACTCACCGGTACTGAGTACCGGCACTTCTAAATTTTCGGCGCTTGAGTACCGGAACTTCTCTTTGTCCAAAGAGAGTACCGGTACTCATGGGCTTTAAGCCAAGCTCAGTGATATTGGCATTTACAAAAAAAGGAAGAGCAATACAGCTGACAACGAGTGGGTCCGTTTTCCTGAAGCACTCTAATCGAGTGCTAATCTCCCCTTTCAATGTGCTAATTGAGCCGCGGCCCGTAGGCATTCACTCCAGAGTTGGCAGGAAGTTTGGGAGGGGCCAGACTCACACTGTGATGCCTGAGGCAGTGTCCACTCAGACATAGCTGCCAAGGTTTCAGATTGCTATGTGTGACATTTTCATAATTGTAGTGTAATTATGAGTGACATTTCAACAAATATGAGTGACTTTTTTGCGAGCAATGAAGATGAGGGAAACATACATCAAAAATTGTACTAAAATTATGAAAATGTCACACATAGCAATCTGAAACCTTGGCAGCTATCTAATAAAACTTCAACCCCGACCTTAGCGTGAACATTTAAAATGTCAGCAGCTTTCATTTTTACTCTTACCAAGTTCAACAAGTCACAGTGCTGCAGCTGGAGATCTAAAGACTGCTGGCCATGGGTCCCCCATAGTCTCTTGGAGTTTGTCACACTCCTTGGTTGCAGACAGCTGCTGGCAATCTACATTTCAGGCAGTGATGACCGGGAGATAATCTGCTAAGTGGCACCGCTGTCTAGAGAGCCGTGTTTGTTGTGCCTTTTAAAGACACGCATCACCTGCTCTCAGACTCACGCTGTGTGGGACACAATCTTCAGGGATCCCCCACGACAGGGGCTAAAAAGGCAGGAAGTGTCGAGGTCAGGAGGTGACAGGCCGAACACCGGCCTCCTCCTGTAATTATCTAACTAGGCACAGGGGCGGCAATGAACTCTTGGAGGCAGGGCGAGCAGGAAATTCTGATTTAAAAAGTAAGTGTGTCAAAGGAGGTAAATACTCGACTCCAGAAAAAGGGAATCAGACTTTACAGCAGGCAAGGAGTTTTGAGGCAAAGCTGTGCCATCTAGGAGGGGCAGGGTGATGTCTGCTAAGTGGCAGTGAGACAAGAGGGTTAACCATAGTTAAACCTTTCCAAAAAATGTTAAGGAAAATATCTTGTGCGAGTCATATGTGATCTAGGTGTTGCACCATGAGAAGCCCACTTTAATAATAAATGTACCCTTTTGTACATATAAGGGAAATGGAATAATCAAAATATACCAGAAATGATTTCGCATCATTATGCACATCTGCACACCAATTAAATCTCAATCACATTAAATGTGTGCCCCTGGCCGTATCCCTTTGGACTGCCAATAGCCCCGCCCCTAACCCCGCCCCCTAACCCCGCCCCAAGCCCCACCCCCTAGCTAACGTCTCAATTTGTTGAGTACCTGCACTTATTTTTTTCCATTTAAAGCACTGAGGCAGAGGTTTGTGGAGAGAAAGAATATCAATAAGAACTGGCTCACACTTAAGAAGCTGGATGTTCATGTGTTGGGAAAACCATTCGTTTTTTATGAAAACCCTCACCCACCAACCTAGTTGGTGGCATGCTTCATCATCGGGTCCCACCCAAGGTGCCGAGAGCACCTCGGGTGTGCTTCAATGCCTGAATTTCAGAGGAGCTGGTTTTTGTGTGTGCTGAGTGCAGAGCAGTGCAGTGTTGGTGGAGTTTAAAAACTGCCCATTGGGTCCCTTATAGTTAAATGTGTGTTTTTTTTTTTTTTAATGGTGGGCCCTCTGGCAGTATTAAAAAAGAGGCGGATATGGATAGAGATTGAATTATGTCTCTTATATCCTGTAATGGAAGGTCAGGTCTACATGTTTCAGCCAGACAGCTACGTTTGCTGGTTTTCTTCAGGACCTATATGTTAGTGTTTAAAGTGAAAGAACGTGATGTTCAGGTGTATTTTACGTGACCAATGATGATGCCGCACGTGCTAAGGTGCAGTGATGAGGGAGGGTGTCCCCCCCTGTAGTAGTTCAAAGCCTGTGGAGAGAAAGAGACAGACAATACAAACATACATGAACAAATAATACATTATGCTTCTGGTATTCGCACAATAATTCTGTGACATGGTGTGCGCTGTATCCGGTTTATTATGCGGAGTAATGCGGGAGTGAAGCGGAAGGTGGCGCTTGTGCATAACCGCATGTATAATGCCGAACTGTATGCGCTATTGTGAATATGCCCGTAGTTAAGGCGGTCTTATTAGATTAAAAATTAGATTAAAAGGCGGAATGCTTACGATGAAATTGTCATCAAGAGCTACATAAATCCCACGAGGGGGCAGGACCTGTAATGTCACACTATAGAGTGTGATGAAAGTGAGGAGAAGGAGAAAAAGACCCGACCTTCCATTACAGGATATAAGAGACATAATTCAATCCCTATCCGTATCCGCCTCTCTTTTAATACTGCCAGAGGGCCCACCATTTAAAAAAAAAAAACACCTTTAACTATAAGGAACCCAATGGACAGTTTTTAAACTCCACCAACACTGCACCGCTCTGCACTCAGCACACACAAAAACCAGCTCCGCTGTAATTCAGGCGTTGAAGCACACCCGAGGTGCACTCGCCACCTTGGGTGGGACCCGATGATGAAGCATGCCACCAACTAGGTTGGTGGGTGAGGGTTTTCATAAAAAACGAATGGTTTTCCCAACACATGAACATCCAGCTTCTTAAGTGTGAGCCAGTTCTTATTGATATTCTTTGTACTATTCAAGGGAAGTGAACTGGCCCGCACATTACCCCCCCTCCCCCTTTTTTCCTCCCTCTCTCATTTGATTTACATAAGAGGTTTGTGGAGGCCTGAAACAGGGGCACTTTGAGGCCCGATGGACTGCTCCCTATGTTTACCATCTAGAGAAAGCATCATTCCCTGCCAGCTCCACCACGACCTGGAGCTCCCGCGAGAGCCATCATTTCTCGCATCTTGAATTATAAAGACTGGAATAGCATTCTTGAAGAGTGGCTAGAGACACAGACATATGAAAATCATAAGATCTCCATTTACCTAGACTATACAAACAAGGTGCCCGAAAGACATTCCTGGAAGTCAAAGCTAAATTAGCCCAATGGGTCTTCATTATATGCTGCTGTACCTAGCTCGGTTTAGAGTTCTGTCATGGGCAAATCACACCTTTTTGATACACCTGGCGCTGGTTGAAGGTGTGGGACAAGGTGCCCAGGGACCGCAGGGGCTCCTGGAGGGCTGAAACAAGGAGAGGTATGCCGCCCGCAGGAGTGCAGTTCTGCGAAAAGACGGGGGACCAGGAACTGGTTCTTATTGATCCCCTGGGGGGGCTGATCATACTAGGGTGGAAATACAAGAGATTGGCACCATGGCTCTGGTTCTTCTGGAGCGGCAGTTTGAGATGGGAGAGACTTTCTTACAGCAAGAGGAGGACGTGATGCCCGCAACCTCTGCCAATGGAGGCATAATGTTTTCAGGATCGGGACCCTCATGTGTAGACTGCTTAAACCATTGTTTGTCCTTTACAGGAGGGGACATCCTTCATTTAATTGGCTGTATGCTGTTGTTGTAGTAAGTGAGAGGAAGGGTGAACTGATGAGAGTTCTTGAATTATTCCTGCAACCACTGTGGATGTGTATATTGTTGTGTGGGGGTTGCCATTGTTGTGAGCTCATGACTTTGCTTGCTGAACTGTTTTGTTGGGTGACCTCTCCACATTTGAAGTAGCTGATAGTGGGGGTGAGGGTAAGGGGGGCCGGTTGGGTTAGGCTATAGGTCCTGACAGCGAGAATACATTTGGATTTGCAATGTGAATAGATGTTGTTACGCTGTATGTCTGGGGGTGGGGGGGAGGGGGAGTTCTATAGATCTCTCGGTTCACAACAGTTAATTGTTTTTACGATGTGTGTTTTGAGACAGTGCAAATGGCCACTGGCCTGGTGGCCCTAAACTTGGGTATCCTGGGGGGCAAGGGGCATTGGAGGGTTTTAGGGCACAACTCTGCAATAATATGGTTGAGCGAGTTTGCATTGTTTCATGCAATGTCTGAAGGCTTCGAGAATACAATAAGCGTTATAGGGTTCATGCTTTCCTCAGACGCCATAGGATTCAAGTTGCTTGTTTCCAGGAGACGCACCTTGGGAATGTGGAAGCACAGAAATTACAGAAGAAATAGAGGGGTCAAGTGTTTTTTGCCTCTTATTCCTCCTATGCCAGGGGAGTGGTCATTTGGGTGACTTCCGGGGTCCCCATTAGGCTCACTTAAAGTGAGGCGGATGTGGAGGGGAGATATGCGATGATTCAGGGTACCCTTGATGGAAAGGAGATCACACTGTTAAATTTGTATGCTCCCAATATAGATGACCGGGGCTTCTTTGAGGGGTTGCAGGATGTGTTGTCGGATAGTGTAGGGGGACCCATACTGTGGGCAGGTGATTGTAACTGTGTTTTGGATAGAGAGGGGAATCACTTTCCGTCCCGGGATGGTACCAAGCCAATGATGACAGGACCTTTGGAGAGGGCAATGTGGAATTTGGGTCTCTTGGATTTTATTGATTTTATTTTTTATTTATTTAATGCGATTTTATATAGCGCGAACATTACCCGAAGGTGTCAGAGCGCTTTACAAAAGAACCAGTTGCGTTACATAAGGACTTTGGATTACATGAGTTACATAAGAGATACAAACAGAGAAAATTGCAAATGTACAAGTTGTAAAGTTACACAAGGAAGAGATACACAGAATTCTTTTTGCAAATGTACAAGTTGTAAAGTCACTCAAGGAAGAGATACAAATGGATAAACTCTAAACTCACATAGGAATGGTAGTAAGTACACAGGTCTACTACATATACTAGTGGTTAGAGTTATATATATATATATACAAATAGTAAATTTACTCATGATTGCATTTTACCAGCGATTAGGCTTGGACAATTATATATTACATATTTACAGAGTGAACGGAGAAATAAAACATCAAAAGGGGTAGAGAGAGGTGGGGGGGGGGGGAGAAGAGTCGGAGGCTGAGATTGGTGAGAGTAGAGAGGGGGACCTGAGGGGGGAGAAAGAGATAAGGCAGTCCAGCAAAAGAGAAATGTCTGAAGTTCGGCAGGATGGAGTCCAACGGACCGGAGGAAAGGACAAGAATCAACAAAATGGTGGATCCGGGTCGTGAGCATCGAAAGAAACCATCTCAAAGTGGCAAGATGCACCCAAGTCAAGACTCAAAAAACCTGGAGAGCAGAGTTCCATTAAGTGGGTGGGTGGTGCATATTGCACCCCGACGGTCGAGAGTACACATGTCACTCTCAGACCCATAACACTTGGAGTAGGTTGGACAGTTTTTAGGTGGGTGGGTTAGAGCACTCCCCGATCAACACAGTCACACACATGGTCAGGTTTCTGTCACATCACTCCCTGACCTTACTGGCCCTGTGGTGGGAGGCTGGTTGGATGTCGAACGTGGCGTATGCTCTCTAATTTACTTACAGACACTACTTGCGAGAAGACTTACGGACAGCTATAGAAACCTATACCACTAATAACTGGGGGACCATGGACATCACGGCGGTCAATGGAAGGCCTTAAAGGTGGTAGGACAGGGGAAACGCATCAGTACTATTTGTGGAGTGCGCAGAAGGCTAATAGCAGATTTAAAGACCCGGGAGGACCGGTTGGCAGAACTACAAAAAACGGGAGGTGTACAAGGCAGGGTTATGTGCAGACACGCTGGCAGCCCACAGAGACGTTTGCTACCTTTGGGGCACATTAGATAAAACAGGTCTAAAGACCTATTGCCAGTTGTTACACAGAGAGGGCAACAAATCAGCTAAACTCCTGGTATGGATTCTCCAGTGGGAAATGAAGATGACCCCTATTGTGTGCATCCGGAATGCACAAGGTCATTTAAAGACCTGGTGGCGGGATATCCTGATAACCCTATTGGATAATTTCAAGTTGGTCTACCAAGCTGGCCCACTGGATGCTGAGGGTAGGATGGACAGGTTCCTTGCCAGGTTGGGGCTCCCCAAGCTACAGAGGGAACTTATGTTAGAGCTAGAAGTAAACTCACTGTGGAGGAGGTAGGTGCGGCATTAAGGCATTAAATAAGTCCAAGGCCCCCCAACAGTGATGGATTCCCTGTGGGATTCTATCATGCTTATTCCTCAACCATTAAAGAGAAATTGTTAAAGGTTTATTTGGTTTGTTATGGAGTACAGAAACTTCATTCAGGCCAGTTATGACTGTATTAAATCTAAAAAACAGAAATGCTTCTTTTTTCGATAGTATTGCTTCCAAATTGCCCCGCCTGGGATTTGGAGAAATAACTCCAAAAACAGTGCATCTAACGTCCTCTGTTCCATGTGAGTGTTCCAAAAGTGTTTTACTAGCGGCACTGTTTGAAGTAGACACCTAATGCAGGAATTGTGCTGGATAATTCTGTTGCAGATTTCCTGATTTGTTTAGCCGATATATAGTTTATCACATGGGCAAATGATGCCATAAACCACATTTCTGTTTTTTCAATTTGAGCATTTCAATTGTTTTCAGGAAATGTCATAGGGTTCAAATTAACTACTTCAAAAGCATAATTGCAAACAGGACAAGAGCTGCGTTGGTGATGACGTTGGATTGGGTCGAGATTCCAAAGTTCTCTCAGAGTCTTTTGTTTGGATGATTCTGACAGGATGTTACTCCTGTCATTCATTGTTTATACGCGTGTTCTTTTTGAAGAAAAATAGTGGCTTTTCAAGATGACAATCAAAATTTGATCAATTGTGCCAATTCTGATTGATTTGTTTTTTAAACTGTTTTGTACTAGGGCAAAACGTGGAAATACAAATCAACCAACTTGTCTCTTTTTTTTTTTTAGAAGAAGAAATTCAGGTAGCTTAAAGCAAGCTACTTTGAGCAAGTTTCTGACAAGTTTATTGGTGAACCCTTTTTCGAGAAGATTCTTTGTTAACAGGTCAGCATTGTGGAAGTAGTCAGCCTTATTTGAGCAGATGCGTTGGATTCTCAAAAGCTGTCCAAGTGGGAGAAACCTCTTATGAAAAAAAACAAAAAAGGGTTATAGCAGATTCAGCAGTCTAAAATACCTCTGTAAACAACCTTCAAATATACGGTGCCACGTAATCTTCCCAGGTGAACCTAAATGCTTTTTAACTGATTCTTTTGTGCTATACAAATGGAAGTATGTCACTGTTGCATTTTAATTTATACTTTAGTAGTGTGCTTTCCTAAGATGTGAGGCATTCCAGTTCCAATTTTAATGTTTAGTTAGGAAATTGATATTTTGGCTATGACCGAGAACAGTCTCCATTATCGTTTTAATGCCTTCTTGGATTTCAACAGACCTGAAACTGGACTCCTCAAAGTCGAAGGTTATTATTTCTCGTAGTCCTTACTGTGGCAGGAAGGTGTATTTGTAAATAATGAAATACAAACTTTCAGAAACACATTTTGACAAACCATATCTATCAAACCGGTTTCTATAAATTTTTCACCATCAAAGGGATTTGCCATGTTGATGAAACCAACCTAGTGGCTGTCCTTCCCTGCCAAAAATCTGGATATAATTTTTCTCTTTGCTTTTACCTTTTAACTCTTTCATTTCCTACCTTTTCTTTATTTTTCTCTTTTTTCTTCGGAGGGGGGTGGAAGAGGGTAACTGTTCCTGTATCTACTCAAACTCTCACCACCCAGCCCTGTACCCTCATTTTTTTTTTTTTTACTTTCAACGGGTGGGGTGTTCCTCGATGTCACCCGAAATTCTTTCTACCTTTTACATTCTCTCCGATCACCCCAAACTAGCCCACGATGCTGGTGCTTGCTCCTCCTCCGTCGTCACTACCATCTTGACCTCCCCGTCATTTTGTGACTTCACCTTTTATTTTTTCTTCAACCCTTTTGCTGTGACTAACTTATTTCCTGTCTTTAGCGTCTTCTCTTTTTCCAGGTCAGAATACAAAAATGACCACTGCAACCGTTTTTTTATTCCTTTTCTCTTCTTTTTCTAAATAATTAATTATTCTTAAAATTTGTATCATTTGGGGCCCTTGGACCAGGCAAACGTTCTTTGGAGTGGCCTGCCTGGTGGGCAAAAGAAATTGGCCCATGCATGGAAGCAGCCAATGCCCCCTCGATCTCGTGTTGGTGCAGGGGGGATCTACCCAATCTGGTGTCTACACCAATCTGGTGTGCGCAACAAGAAAAGCCTGTTTATGCTGCTCGTGGATGCCCATACAGGCATGAAAGGATGTGGGGTAAATGATGTTCATTTTATGGTTTATCGATGTAAAGTAACTGATATTGCCTCGCAAGATGATGACATGTCTTGATATGTTATTCCATGCACAGCTCCTATTATATATGCTGATGAATGTACTTGCTGTAATGTCACAATAAAATCACAATAAAGTTGGTTATTAAAACATTCGTATCATTTTAGGAGTTTTAAGAGGTTTCTATTTTTATCTGTACTGGAACCAGGATTTAACCTGCATCCTATGCATTTATATTTTCACCAAAAATCCACCAATTTTCATAGAAATGGCATTTCCTCATTTCGGCAATTGTCCAAAATGAAGTTTTGGCAGTCTGGTTTCATCAGGCAGCCATTTGGCATTGTTGGAATTTGTCAAACTGAGATACCACATGGTAGCTGAGTATGACATCTGCCACTTATGGGATTCAAGGCTAAGATAGGGTAGAACTTTGAGGCATAGACTATGTAAGTGAAGTTCAAGGTTCAGAAAGGAAAATGCTACTTACCCAGTATGCATCTGTTCTTGGCATATAGAGCTGTAGAGTCATATGCTTTAGCATAGATCGCCATCTGGTGTTGGGCCCGGATGTTTGCACTTTGTTTTTGTTCGAAGAAGTCTTGTAGTCACGAGGTAGGTGACACCTCCTTTCAGTGATAGTGCGCATGGGCATCGACTCGATCCTTAGATTGTTTTGCCATAAAGGTTGATGATGGAGTTTCCCCAAATGATCGTGTCTCAACTTGATTCGACTTTGCCCACAGCCGTGGGATGCCCGCGGGTAACCATGCGCTTTATAAATATTATTTTCATTTCATTGAGTTAGTAAAGTAGTAAAGATAGATGTCAATGTAAATTGTATCTAAGTAAGATATCACTGCAACAGGTAAAGGTACCCGGGGAGGCGGGTGGGCGCATATGACTACAGCTCTATATGCCAAGAACAGATGCATACTGGGTAAGTAGCATTTTCCGTTCAAGGCATATCAGCTGTAGATCATATGCTTTAGCATAGACTATTATAAAGCAGTTATTTCTGAAGCGGTGGCTAACCTGTAGCTGTTGCAGTGGTTTGAAATAGTGTTCGTAAAACTGCCTGGCCCACACTAGCTTGTTGTCTTGCTAACACATCAACACAATAGTGTTTTGTGAATGTGTGTGGTGTAGATCATGTGGCAGCTTTGCAGATGCCATCTATGGGTATGTTTCCTAAGAATGCCATAGAAGCCCCTAGTTTGCGTGTAGAGTGTGCTCTAGGGGGAATTGTTAATGTGCGTTTAGCTTTAATGTAGCATTTTTGAATGCACTTAACTATCCACCTTGCAATGCCTGATTTTGATATGGGATTGCCTTTATGTGGTGGAGCAAAAGCAACAAAAAGTTGTTTGGTTTTCCTAAAAGATTTTGTTCTTTCTATGTAGTATAGTAATGCTCTTTTGACATCTAATGTGTGAAGGGCACGTTCTGCCACTGAATCTGGTTGAGGGAAGAACACAGGCAAATCAACAGATTGGTTGATATGAAAGGCAGAGATGACTTTAGGTAAAAATTTGGGGTTAGTCCTAAGAACCACTTTGTTTTGGTGTATTTGTAAAAATGGTTCCTCTATGGTTAGTGCCTGAAGCTCACCGACTCTTCTTAGAGAAGTGATGGCTATAAGGAAGGCTACCTTCAAGGTGAGAAATTGTATTTCACATTTGTGCAATGGCTCAAAGGGTGGACCCATGAGTCTTGTAAGGACTATGTTGAGATTCCACACTGGAGAAGGTGGAAGTCTGGAGGGAATGAGTCTTTTAAGTCCTTCCATAAAAGCTTTAATAGCAGGCACTCTAAAAAGAGACAAGTGCTGTCTATTTTGCAGATATGAAGCTATTGCAGCGAGATGTAAGCGTATGGATGTGTATGCTAAATTGGAACGTTGTAGGTGCAATAGATAGCAAATGATGTCTTGGATTGAAGCATCAAGTGGATTGATCTGATTGTTGTTACAGTAAACGACAAACCTCTTCCACTTTGCTGCGAAGCATGCTCTTGTGGTAGGGGGTCTAGCCTCTGATATCATTCATATAGTCTGGCGGAAGATTAAGGTAGCCAAACTCTAGGATTTCAGGTGCCAGATCGCAAGGATGAGCTGATTGGGATCTGGATGTCTTATCTCTCCATGGTTCTGAGTAAGAAACCTGGGGGAAAGGTGCAGTTTTTGGTGGGGAACTACTGAAAGCTCCAACAGCATTGTGAACCAGAGTTGTCGGGCCCATGTGGGAGCAACTAGGATAAGCGTCACGGAGTGCTGTTTGAGTTTTTGAACCACTAACGGAATGAGTGGGAGAGGTGGAAAAACGTAAGCAAATATCCCTGACCAATTCATCCATATTGCATTGCCTTTGGACAATGGGTGTGGATGCCTGGACGCGAAGTTTGGGCATTTTGCGTTTAGGTGGGTGGCGAACAAATCTATCTCTGGGAAGCCCCACATTTGGAAGAATGGGAGGAGAACTTGAGGGTGGAGTTCCCATTCGTGGATCTGCTGTCGTTGACGACTGAGCAAGTCTGCAATTTGGTTGTTTACTCCTGGAAGATGTTCTGCAAGGAGATATATTTTTTGAGGTATGGCCCATCTCCAGATGCTCTGGGCTAACTGTGAGAGCTGGAGAGAGTGCGTCCCCCCCCTTGCTTTTGTATGTAGTACATCGCTGTCATGTTGTCTGTGCGAACCAGGACAGCTTTGCCTATTAGATGAAGTTGAAAGGCTTTCAATGCTAGAAAAATTGCTAGCAGTTCTAGATGGTTTATGTGGAGTTGTTTTTGTTGCAGAGTCCACATGCCCTGAATGGTATGTTTTTCCCGATGAGCTCCCCAACCAGTGAGCGATGCGTCTGCCGTTAGCACTATCTGTAGAACCGGGTCGACGAATGGCCGCCCCTTGGAAAAGTTTTGTATGTTCCACCACTGCAGAGAGCGATGAGTACGGCCATCTACCAACACCAGATCTGATAACTGACCTTGAGCCTGGTTCCACTGACGTGCTAAGCATTCCTGTAGAGGACGCATTTGAAGCCTTGCATAGGGAACGATTAAAATGCAAGAAGCCATCATTCCGATCAATTGCATGAACACTCGGGCTGGTAATGAGTGTTGAGGCTGAAACTGTGATATTAGAGTTTGCATGTTGCGGATCCTGACTGGGTTGGGATACGCTAGAGCTTTGCGAGTGTCTATTGTGGCTCCTAGATACACTTGTGTGTTGGATGGTTGGAGGTGAGACTTGGTGAGGTTTACAGTGAACCCCAAGTCGTGAAGCAGTTGGACTGTCTTTCGAGTGTGGTGTAGGCAGCTTTGTTGCGAGCTGGCTTTTATTAGCCAGTTGTCTAGGTAGGGGAAGACGTGAATGTGCTGTCTTCTTAGATGAGCCGCGACTACTGCCAGACGCTTGGTGAAAACCCTGGGTGCTGTAGTTACTCCGAATGGGAGAACTTTGAACTGATAATGTTGTCCGTCTACCACAAACCTGAGATATTTTCTGTGAGCAGGGTAAATGGGAATATGGAAATAGGCGTCCTTTAAGTCCAGAAAGTCGCCTTGCTGAAGTAGTGGGAGGACCTGTTGGAGTGTGACCATGTTAAAGTGGTCCGACTGTATGTACAGATTTAGATGTCCGAGGTCTAGTATAGGCCTGAGAGAGCCGTCCTTTTTGGAAATTAAGAAATACAGGGAGTATACCCCGGTCCCTTGATATGTTAATGGGACTGGCTCTATAGCATGTTTTTCTAAGAGAGATAGAACTTCTTGCTTTAAGAGGGTGAGATGTTCTGGTGACATTGCATGTGCTCTTGGAAGAATATTTGGGGGAGCGCTTGTAAGTTCCAGGCAGTAACCATATTGGATAATTTGTAGTACCCACTTGTCTGAGGTGATTGAATTCCAGACAGGTAGGAATTGGGAGAGACGTCCGCCGACAGGAGTGGAATGATCGGGGGATAGCGGAAGGAAGTCACTGTTTGTTTGCGGGGGAGGTGCGTGTGGAATTACCTCTACTTCTTCCCCTACCATTGTTTCCTCTAAAACCTCCTCTAGAATAACCTCTGGACGAGGGAGATTGGTTGTTGCCCTTGTAAGAGGAGGGATTTTCAGTGGACGCCGTTTTTGAACCACCCCTGTAAAATGAGCGGCGACAAGAACCTCTACTGGCAGGTAACTGTAAAGCCCCCATGGACTTTCCGACTTCAGTGTCTTTTTTTATCTTTTCCAGCAAGGTATCAACTGCTGGGCCGAAAAGATGCTCTTTGTCAAAGGGTTGGTTAAGTATGGACATTTGCACCTCCGGCTTAAATCCAGAAATTCTGAGCCAAGCGTGTGTGCTTAATAGTACACTGGTGTTGATTGCACGAGCTGCTGTGTCTGCTGCATGTAGTGCACATCTAATGGAGGTGTTGGTAATGAGTTTACCTTCCTGAATAAGGTCATTAGCCATAGATTTATATTAGTCAGGCAAATGTTGCATGATTTTTTCTAGCTCATCGTAATGAGCCCTGTCATAACGAGCTAGCAGCGCTTGGGCGTTGGCAATGCACCAGTTGTTTGCTGCCTGTGAAGCCACTCTTTTGCCTGAGGCATCAATAAGCTTGGACTCCTTGTCAGAAGGAGGGGTGTCTCCTGTGGCTTGTGAGTTAGCTCTCTTACGTACGTTGGAGACTACAAGAGAGTCTAAGGGCAGCTGACCTTTAATATAAATAGGATAGCGTAGGAGCTGATTTGTATTTTTTTATCCACTCTAGGTGTTATGTTATGTTAATCAAATTTGTAAAACGCGCTGTTACCCAAGGGTGTCCTGGCGCTATGCACTGCCTGCTAAAAAAAGGTGACCAGAAGGCTTATTGGTTAAAAAGCCAGGTTTTGAGCCCCTTCCTAAAGGAGAGGAGGTCTGTAGCGTTCCTCAGTTGAAAAGGAAGCTCGTTCCAAGATTTGGACGCACTGTTAATAAAGCTTCTGCCTCCCCAGCCTGCCTTTTTAGCAATGCTGATTGTGACTTTCTTCGCCCCTATTGATCGTAGCGCTCTCCTTGAGATGTACCACTGAATTTTTCGTTGCAAGTAGTCCGGGCCTTTGCCATTTAGGGCTTTAAAAACAGTGCACAGCGCTTTGAAGCGTATTCTGTGTCTGACAGGGAGCCAATGCAGCTGTTTGATCTCTTCCTTTACAGAGGCAAACTTTGAGGTCCCTGAAATCAGTCTGGCTGCCGCATTCTGAACCATCTGAAGCTTGTTGATATATTGTTTTTGAGCATTCATGTAGAGTCCGTTGCAGTAATCCAGCCGAGACATAATAAGTGCCGAGATTACTGTTTTGAGGCCATTATCGCTGAGATAAATCTTAATCTTTTTTATGATCTTTAGTACATAAAAACAGGCGTGATTATTCTTGCCCTTACAGGATCTTTAAATACTTAGTCTGTGTGTTTTAACATGCCTTTTAGTATTGGAAAGGTACGAGTAGCTCTTTGCGAGGAAGTAAGTGTCTCAAAGAGGAAATCCTCTTCTAAAGGCTCTTTATGAAGCTCTACTCCATGATAATGAGCAGCCCTGTTAAGGAGCAAAACATAGCCAATGTTGTCATCAGGTGGGGAGGGTCTGGAGGGATACAAATCAGGGTCATTATCTGTATTCGGATCTGTGTGGTAATCCTCCCAAGGGTCAGTGTCTTGTGGTGCATCCTGATCCCCCATCCCCTTCATCCTGTGGGTCAGGTGTAAGTGGTGGTGGTGGTGAATTTAATGGTGTGATAACCAAGTTAGGATTAGGAGAAGGAGGTGGAATATAAGGAGGAGAAGGGTTAGTACCCACATTCTTCTTCTTAAGGGGGATATGATAGTCCTCTGGTAGGTCAATTTTCCGTTTTTTGGGAAGTGTTGTCTGAATATGTCCTGTTTTAGGGTTTATCACCAGCCATTTCTGTTTCGGGTCCAAAGGTGGCTCATCGGACCGAGGCTCTTTGGGGAGAGTGTCTTTTTCTTTACGTGGCGATTTCGGCGCCGAAGGTTTCGGCTCCGAGCCTTTGGGCGTCGAAGGTTTCGGCTACAAGTGTTTGTCCTTGGAGGGTTTCGGCTCCGAGTCTTTGGCCTTGGAGGGTTTCGGCTCGGAGTCATTGGCCTTGGAAGGCTTCGGCTCCGAGCCATCAGGCTTGGCAGGTTTTGGCTCCGAACCTCTCGGTGTGGAAGGTTTCGGGTCCGAGCCTTTCGGTGTGGAAGGTATGATGACCAATGGATGCTTGGTCTTATGTCTTGGTGCCGAAGGTGTCGGTTCGACATCGGAGTGGGGCTGGCTCGAGCCAGAAGGGTTCTCTTTTTGTTTCGGAGCCGGGCCGGAGAGCAGGGCATCGGAAACTTTTTGTTGGTGCCGAGCTGAACCCAAGGGCGAAGGAGGGACCGGAGCCTTTGTCTTATGTTGAATGGGCACAGGGGGATCTGTACTCACGGTACGCTGACCCGGAGTGATGTCTTCTTCTTCTTCCATGTCGGAGTCGGCCTCGGACACAGAGATCTGCTCCTCTTCCTCTGCCCCTTGAGCTGGGTGTTGGGTATCGGAATCTTCGCCGAAGATGTCCGGAACAGCGTCGGTCTGATGTTGCATCTCGTGGCGTCGAGCCCGACGATCACGAAGTGTCTTTTTCGATCGGAATGATCGACACACGTCACAGTCCTTCTCGTCGTGTTCCGGGGACAAGCAGAGATTGCACACTTCGTGCAAGTCGGTGCGTGGAAATTTAGCACGACACCCGGGACATAGCTTGAATGGAGTCCGTTCCATCGACTGCCTGCGCGGTCGGCACGGGTAGGTCCGACGGCCTGCCACGAGTTTTCCGATAGAAAGTTTTTCGAAGTGAGACGATGTGCGTCGAATGAGGAACCACGATCGATAATACCGTCGAGAGTAATGAATTGTGTGTCGAAGGGGTCCAAAAACGGTACCGGAGCACAGCAATACACATCCGAACCCGATGGCGGAAAAAAACTATACAAGGATGGAGTCGATGCCCATGCGCACTATCACCGAAAGGAGGAGTCACCTAAGACTACAAGACTTCTTCGAACAAAAACTAAGTGCAAACATCTGGGCCCAACACCAGATGACTATCTATGCTAAAGCATATGATCTACAGCTCATATGCCTTGAACACATATTTTTGAAGAAATTAGTAGTTGTGACTCGGTCAACATGTAATGAGATCGGATCTAGAGCTGGTTTTATAAACCTCTTATGTATTTACTGTCATTGTGTCTTTGAGCTTGTGGTTAAGATGCTAGCTTGGTATAAATCATGGTGGGCTCCAGTGTAAACTGTAATAAGAAAAGTCAGAATGCTTATTTGTATCTTTCTACTGGATACTTTTACCTGCAATGCTATTTAAGAAAGAATTACAGTAGTAAAGTATGCTTTTCATTCCAGGGAATGAGTAATATGATTACATATGTCAGGGAAGATATAGATAGCTAGATTTCTAGCAACCAAACTTAATTAGCTAACGTATCATATTCGGTCATTAAATAGCGTGGCAGCAAGATGGAAAATGAGTTCTGGTGTATGTCTAGGTTCTAAATGCTCTATAGAAACTACAAAGTATATTTTACCTTGTCCTTAATATGAAACTCTGCAAAAGAACATTGATCTTGCCATTGGTGAATGTCTTTAGATATAAGAGAAGCACTTTCTATTGTGTTACTTATTCTGTCCAATGAAGTAGAATCAATGTTTGTAAGGTTCCTCATAAGTGTAATTAGCATTATGTAAAGAAAACATTTTTTGATTAACTGGAGCCCATTTACTTAAGGAATATTTCTCCCAAATATGAGTTTTACTGGGCATTTGAAGGCCAGTCAGAACAAAGAGGTCTCAGAAAATAGTCTGTCATGAAGGCCATATACTGAGAACTACTTGATATACAATATGAAAGTAATTTAATGTGACACAACTAAGGGGTCGATTCCGATCTCGGCCGGAAGCGCACCCAACAGTATTCGTCCGGAAAAAATACCAGCCGAACGCGTGTTTCCCGACCGATTCGAACACTCGTCCGAACGAACAAGTACGATGCGCATAACAGCCCAGATTCCGAGCGAGCCGTACTCACCAATTCCAGCTCCCGTTCCCCGCCCGAGCCGGATCCGTAAACGCCGATTCGAGTCGCACGGAAGCAAATACACAGCACCTTCCGGCCGGACGAGTACAATGCGCCTTCCGTACGCGCCGAACCCATCGCTACGTCCGGCACGTTTGAGCATCCGGGAGAGCTGTACATAAGCTCCGATTCGCGCCACAAGACGATCCATGGCGACGAGAAGAACAAGCCAGCGACGAGTACGAGTCGAAGCCACGAGAAATCCGAACGAGACGAACAAACCATGAATCCCATCGCGCAGGTCCTACCAATACTCTACATCTATTACCGGGACCGGTACGGACGCGTACGGCAAGTCCAACACCCACAACACAAACAAACGACACGTACCCGAAATATGTCACACACACATAGGGATGCACAAATGACGTACACTAGCAACAGCAGAACCATAGGGGCGGGATGGCTATCACCAATACCATCCCCACTCATAGGGGGATGAATGCCTACCACTACCACCACCCCCACTCATAGGGGGATGGATGCCTACCACTACCACCACCCCTACTCAGGGGGGCCTGAATGCCTGTCACTACTACCCTCCCCACCCATAGGGGGATGGATGCCTGCCACTACCACCATCCCCACTCATAGGGGGATGGATGCCTACCACTAATACCATCCCCACTCATAGGGGGATGGATGCCTACCACTACCACCACCCCTACTCAGGGGGGCCTGGATGCCTGTCACTACTACCCTCCCCACCCATAGGGGGATGGATGCCTGCCACTACTACCATCCCCACTCATAGGGGGATGGATGCCTGCCACTACTACCATCTCCACTCATAGGGGGATGGATGCCTACCACCAATACCATCCCCACTCATAGGGGGATGGATGCCTACCACTACCACCACCCCTACTCAGGGGGGCCTGGATGCCTGTCACTACTACCCTCCCCACCCATAGGGGGATGGATGCCTGCCACTACTACCATCCCCACTCATATGGGGATGGATGCCTGCCACTACTACCCTCCCCCACCCATAGGGGGATGGATGCCTGCCACTACTACCATCCCCACTCATAGGGGGATGGATGCCTACCACTACCACCACCCCTACTCAGGGGGGCCTGGATGCCTGTCACTACTACCCTCCCCACCCATAGGGGGATGGATGCCTACCACTAATACCATCCCCACTCATAGGGGGATGGATGCCTACCACTACCACCACCCCTACTCAGGGGGGCCTGGATGCCTGTCACTACTACCCTCCCCACCCATAGGGGGATGGATGCCTGCCACTACTACCATCCCCACTCATAGGGGGATGGATGCCTACCACTACCACCACCCCTACTCAGGGGGCCTGGATGCCTGTCACTACTACCCTCCCCACCCATAGGGGGATGGATGCCTGCCACTACTACCATCCCCACTCATAGGGGGATGGATGCCTGCCACTACTACCATCTCCACTCATAGGGGGATGGATGCCTACCACCAATACCATCCCCACTCATAGGGGGATGGATGCCTACCACTACCACCACCACCCCTACTCAGGGGGGCCTGGATGCCTGTCACTACTACCCTCCCCACGGATAGGGGGATGGATGCCTACCACTAATACCATCCCCACTCATAGGGGGATGGATGCCTACCACTACCACCACCCCTACTCAGGGGGGCCTGGATGCCTGTCACTACTACCCTCCCCACCCATAGGGGGATGGATGCCTGCCACTTCTACCATCCCCACTCATAGGGGATGGATGCCTGCCACTACTACCATCCCCACTCATAGGGGGATGGATGCCTACCACTAATACCATCCCCACTCATAGGGGGATGGATGCCTACCACTACCACCACCCCTACTCAGGGGGCCTGGATGCCTGTCACTACTACCCTCCCCACCCATAGGGGGATGGATGCCTGCCACTACTACCATCCCCACTCATAGGGGGATGGATGCCTACCACTACCACCACCCCTACTCAGGGGCCTGGATGCCTGTCACTACTACCCTCCCCACCCATACGGGGATGGATGCCTACCACTAATACCATCTCCACTCATAGGGGGATGGATGCCTACCACTACCACCACCCCTACTCAGGGGGGCCTGGATGCCTGTCACTACTACCCTCCCCACCCATAGGGGGATGGATGCCTGCCACTACTACCATCCCCACTCATAGGGGGATGGATGCCTGCCACTACTACCATCCCCACTCATAGGGGGATGGATGCCTACCACCAATACCATCCCCACTCATAGGGGGATGGATGCCTACCACTACCACCACCCCTACTCATGGGGGCCTGGATGCCTGTCACTACTACCCTCCCCACTCATAGGGGGATGGATGCCTACCACTAATACCATCCCCACTCATAGGGGAATGGATGCCTACCACTAATACCATCCCCACTCATAGGGGGATGGATGCCTACCACCACCCCTACTCATGGGGGCCTGGATGCCTACCACCCACACAACCCCTACTCATAGGACGGGTAATGCATGACACAACCAGCATACTCCAACATAAGGAATGTCTGAAAAATACATCCCCCCCAACACCATGACAAGCGTGTGTAGTCTGTGTCAAATGCCTACAACACTGAACATGACAATGAACATACAATGTGACCCCCTATCACATGTGTCACACATAAATGTGTGTGGCCTCCACAATGCAAGCAGACCATGACCACTGTGGCAATGGGGTCTAAAGCCCCATCACCACAGTGACCAAAAGGTAAGTGTGGGGTCCATAGCTGAAGCACTTTTTGAACATTGTGGCAATGGGGTCTAAAGCCCCATCACCACAGTGACCAAAAGGTAAGTGTGGGGTCCATAGCTGAAGCACATTTTGAACATTGTGGCAATTGGGTCTAAAGCCCCATCACCACAGTGCCCAAAATGTAAGTGTTGTCATGGGAAAAGCTGCAAATGCCAAACTGCATGGATGATTCCTGGTCACACAACAACAAACACATCAGTGGCATAGTAGTGCTTGTGTCCCATAGCAACATAGATTGGATGAGGCAAACAGTGCAGTGCCAATGAAACATCGCTTTGGCCATGTGCAGACAAACATCACCCACGGGGGCTCACATTGTCAACATTCACGAATAACACAATGACAGAAGTGACCATCATAATGCAGACCCACACATCTGCACCAATGGACACACAAATGTAGATATCCTGTGGAGACTGTAGATGTCAGGTGAACAAATACCATTCCATGGCAGCAATAGGACATACAAACCATGATCATTGTGCTGACTGATGACCTAGGAGTCCCAGGGACAGCAGGGGAAACCCACCAAACAACATACAGCCAATGGCACACTAAAGAAATGCCAATGCAGTGGTGCAAATGCACAAACACAAACAGGCAGACTCACACTGCATATCAAACACAACAGGTGATGGGGGGGGTGTGCCAGTGTCCCCAGGCAACCACACAACACATGAGGAGGCCTGAATCCCTATTACACAGATGTCAATACAGTGCCACACAAAAGTAACTCATGGATCGGATTCCCCTATGTGGGCAATCAGGCATTGTTAGATGAGAGGGAGCCCAAATTACAAATGTCACACAAGATTGTAGGAACAGCAACTAACACAGCAAGAGACAGACCCACCACAGCACTACCCCCAGGAGCCCCACATTGTGGTGACACTGGCCTGCATGATAATCCCACTGTGATGACAAAGGTAGATGTCGTACACACTGTGAACCACAGTCATGTGTCCTGAGCAACTAACTACCATTACACCTACACAAGCACAAATCAATCAGCACGGCCTGTCAGCCAAGGCCAACATGGAGGTAGGGGTATAGCTGTGCAACAACTCTCATTTGCACACACTCAACACCACACACCTTGACCTCCACCAATGTGCAGCAGTGAAGCTCACATGGACTGGTGACATTGCACATGCACCCATGACAATCCCAGGGGTGGTGGGGGGAACTAAGGTGGAGATACCCATCACACATGGCCAGTTAACAAGACTTGTGAATATCTGACACACTGCACAGTACGCTGTACATGGGCATGACGTCAAATCCACACCAACCAATGGGATCCCGGCCACAGTCACACACCAATGAAGAAGCCAAGGTCACCCACAAAGAACACACATAGACAACTTCCAACAATGCAGCTCTGACCCTGAGGAGTGGCAGCAGTCACACACACAACGTGTCACAATCACTGAAAGCTAACACAAACTGTAAATTATATGACTTGTGTAACCAACAAGTGCCATGGGGAATCCTGACTGTGTCTCATCTGCATTTGCCCACAAACTCAGCCCTGACAGCAAACACACCTATGGATGACACCCTGATCACCAGTAATGTGCCATGCACCCACATCACAGAGAACCCAGGGCGAAGATTTGGGGGGAACATTGCTCAACTCAGCAAGCATCACAAACAGGAACATCACTAGGGACCCCAGCCTGCGTAGCAAAAAGGAAGTGAACACACACAGACATGCTCACACAACACACACCTTGGGCTCAGGCAATGTCACGGAATTACACACTGCCATGAGGGGACTCCACTCCTGTGTAAGGAAAGCTGTGCCATACGTTCTCTCTGCAGGGCTCTATCATGTCAGCAGAACACTTGGTCACTCAGTCAACAATTAGCACAAAATGAAGGCTCTTGTCACATCAGCCTGGTCATGGCAGTGTCACCGAAATCATCTGCACCGATCAAATACACATGTATAGCAAGTTGCACTGATACCACAGATGAGTCCTTCCCCATTGATGCCCAAACTTGCATGTTCAGTGGAGATGGTCACACGGTCAGGGAAATAGACAAATTTAACAATGGCAAGCACATCTGATGTGCAGGGGTGTAAGCCACAGATGTGATATTGCAAAAACATGTAGGGAATCCCATTGGCAAATATGAAAAACATGACACCCTCATATTGCTGCAAAGGATGACATGGCTACACCCCAGGATAGGACACATTCACCCTGGACCACATGGGGTCCTGCACAGTAACACTTCATTTACCTGATAGCAAAAATCACCATCACTGCAGCAAGGGCATGTTTAGCATCCTCAACATCATGTACATCTGAAGCAAAACCACTGGAGAACTGAAAGGAGCTTTATTCAGCATATGTTATATCAAAAAAGAAAGTCCAGACAAAACCCAAAGGCCAATGGCCAGTCCATGACTAAAGTCCAAACTGGGTGACAGTGGCAGATGTCACCCTTTGCTTTCCTGCACTGCTAATAACCAGGGACACTCCCTCGGAGGGGCATACGGGGGGTCAGGCCAGGCACCGCAGGGACAGGATCAGGGCTCACCAGAAGGAGGCAGGGAAGGGGTGGCTGGTGGTGGAGAGTCACTGACAACTGCAGTGGAGGTGTCTGACATGGTGTGTGCCGGCACAACTGGGGGGCATGAGTCAGATGGTGTGGGTGCCAGCACAACTCCAGTGGGCTGGCCAGATGGAGTGGACAGGTTCCCCACTGCAGTGCCCAAGTCAGACGGGGTGGTAGTGGACTCCACTGCAGTGCCCATCTCCAGGGGAGTAGAATGGGGTTCAGGTAAGGTGGGCAGGACAGAGGGGAGGACACGGTCTCCACACCAGTGGCACAAACATGTGCAGCGGGGGGTGGGGCTGGAAGAGCAAGTGGTAGGTGGAGAAGGCCGCATCATTTTGGGGATGGTGTATCTGTGGGTGGGGGAACCTGGGACAGGGTGTGGTGGGGGAACCTGTGTTGTGGGTGACTGAGGGATGGAGGAAGGAGACTGTGTGGTTGACCTGCAGGGCGGTGGCGGGGTCTTGCTCTTCCGGGACCAGGGGGACTTGCGGGTGGGGGCCTCAGGCTGTCTGCGCCTGGGGGAGGGTGTCCGGGGCGAGGGGCACTCCCTCTGTGTGGGTGGACTTCCTCTTCCCCTGTATGCTGGATCAGCGGGATCGGAGGGGAAGAGGCCGAGGTCACAGAGGAAGAGCTGCTTTGTAGGTGGGGTTGCAGGTGAGGCAAGGGAAGGGGTCTTGGAGGGAGAGGATTTTGAGGACTGCGGAGTGACTGTGGATGCCTGTGTGTGCGTGTCTGTTCCCCATCCCCTGTGGGTGTGGTATCAATCCCCTGAGGATGCTTGTGTGCACGTTTTGCCCTTGTTTTGTGTGTTTCTGTGCTGCTCGTGTCTGTGTGTTTGGGTGATTGTGCAGGTGTGCATGTGCTTGGGACAGGTAGGGTGCCAGGAAGTGTGGATGGGGCAGAGGTAGGAGGGGTGATGGACTGTTGGAGGAGGGACACTGCTGCCGTCAGGGAGGAGTCCATGGACCTATTGCTCCTCTGTAGGGCAGACATGCCCGTCGAGATGCCCTCCATGAACGACACCAGCTGTGTCAACAGAGTGGTGTGTGCATGGAGGACACTCAGCATTGCTGTCTGCCCTACATGGAGCTGCCGAAGTAGGTACACAGACTCCTCACTCAGGGCAGCAGGGGACACAGGGGCAGGGGGTGCGGTGCCTGGCACGAAGGAGACACGCTCCCGAACACGGGAGCCTCCACGGACCTCTGGAATGGGAGCCAATGGGAGGGCGGTGGTGGTGGGGCCAGACAGACTAGCTGGGGTGTGGTGGCTGCTGACACCCGCCTCCACAAGGGAGTCATCCTCCGAGCTGCTGTGGTCCTCAGCTGAGGTGGATGGTGCTGAGGACTCCTCGGTGTGGCTCCCCTCGCCCTCCGTGCCACTGGGTCCCTCCGACCACTCATCGCCTGCTGACCCAGTCTGGCTCTGCAGCTCCTCCTGGTCAGTGGAGCTGTCCCCATCCTGTGGCCGTGGATGTATCTGCAAACAATTAGGGAAACAGACAAACATCAGTCACCTGCACTGACCGCACACACCACAGTAAGTACAGCACATTACAGAGCAAGCCCTGGCATCCTCAGTTGAACATTGCCAAAAGTCCTCACACAGATTAGGAGAAGCCAATTGTCAGTATGATGGTCAACCATGGCACTCACACCCCTCCTGCCCATGCACCCATCTGTCTGGTGCCTGTTGGATGGTAATACCCCAGTGTGGACACATGCACCATGTACACAGTTGTTGGACATTGCAGAGAACACGGTGAAGTATGTGAACATGCACACATCACATCTCTTGCCACTGAGTTAGTACAGGTGTCCGGATAAAGGGATGGCCAGAGTCTAATTAGAAATGCATGTGATGCATACCAGCACCAGACACCATGATGCACCCATGTCCGGATAGTCAATGCCACAATGGGGTGCATGTTGCACATGTCACTCCCCTGCAGGATCACTCTTAGGAAGTTAAATGCCATGGCACAGGCATGCCTGCAAAGTCATACATCACTGTCTCCAGTCACATGGGCATGGCAGCCAGCCAACAACAGTCTGCACTGTGTCACAATCCTAGGTAATGGGGAATGCAAGTTATGTAGCTGACAAGTGCACGTCCATCCCCCACAAACCACATCATCTGAACTCTTATTTGTCCACGTCATGCCAATTGGACATATGGGAGACATGAAACACAACTCTATGAACTTGAGCACCTCACAGTCTGCTGTGAATGAAAAACAGCTGCCTGAAGTTCACAGTCGCATACACCGGTGTGCACAGTCAAGTGATCAAACACCTATGAGTCACAGAAGTATCGTCTCTCATGGTCACATCTCAGATGGCATGCTGAGCCCTAAACGATAAATTTACCAGTAGTCCTGACAACGAAGCCACAGCACAATGACACAGAGGCAGACACCTGAGGGAACTTTTCACTGATCACAACAGGTCAGCTGATACACGGGAGTGGGAGTACAGAGTGTATTGTATGTCCTGGAGTAGGCATGACTGTCCTGCTCCACCTGAAAGAGGGATGAGCCCTGGACAGTAGGCAGTTGGCTAGGCATTTGTGACACACTTGATATACATACTCCTGAGGCCCAAACATTGTTCCCACCCGCAGCATGGGTGTGTGCCAAATACCCCAGGGACATGTGGTGATTCAGATCAGCAAGTGGACCACATATCAAAGTTACACCCAGATTACATGTCCGAACTTAGGCATTGTGTAAGCAATTGACCCACCCATGAATCCCACAACAAAGTCACGGGAACAAATGCTGTCCCCCACCTTGAGCGAAGCAAAATGCAAGGACACAGCACCCAAGTGACACAATTTCCTGACTGTAAGGGCCACACATATGCGTATCAGATGAGGAGTGGGCATGTCACAATTGAGGGACATGGGTCCTGGACCACAAGACTGATGCACTGTGGAAGTTTAACCAGGCCAGAGGAGGGCACATAGCATGTCAGACAAAGTTCACAGTGCAGTCATGGACTCACCCCCTCCTTGCTGCTGTCTGGCCTTCAGCTGCCCATCCAGGTCAGCGAAGACCACCGCCAGGATCCTGAGCATGTGGGGGGTCAGGGTCCGGTGTCCGCCCCTCCTGCGAGGAGGCGACAGCTTCAGCTGGACCCTTGCGATCCTCCGGGTCCAGCCACGAAGGTCCTGCCACCTCTTCTGGCAGTTGCGGATCCGGCGCTTGTAGACCCCCACGGATCTTACTGCCTGGATGATGGTCAGCCAGATTTCCTGCTTCTGGTGGGCATCAACCTGTGAGGATGACAAAGTGAAAATGCCATTACTACACATGCAACATATCCGTGCATCACACAGTTGGATATACATGTCTCAATCACAGGGGCATATGATGTACACAGGCAGTGCAACGATGGCTATGAACAGTTTGCCAGCAGTTACTACATGGTATCATTGTCTGGGAAGTAAAACCTTGTTGGAATGCACTGTTACTGCACTGTACCTGTTCAGTGCATGTAACTACACACTTTGGGGGTGAGAACTACTCAGTGAGCATGCTAGCCAGTGGTGTGCACACTGGAAGTCTTGCTAGTCAGACAACATGCACAATTAGTAAGGCAGTGGACAGCACACTCACCTGCTCCCCTGGTTTCCCATACAGCTTGCTGTACTGTGGAAGGAGGCTGTCCAGCAGGGCCTGGTTCTCCTCAAGGCTGAAGGCTGGGGCTCTCTCCACAGTACGTGCCATTGCAGTAGCCAGAGGATGCAGAGACAGCAGCAGTGTTGGTGGCAGATGTCGTCCTGGAGCATGTAGTGCAGGTAAGTGAGCTCTCAGGGGAACAGCCAGCATTATATGTGTGCTGCAGAGGCAGATACTGTCCCATGTGTCCAAAGTGATAGGTCCAAGTCGTTTGCATCTTCTGAATCTGGCCAATCCATGGAATTGCACCACTTATACACGCCCACAGCATCCTTCAAAAGTTAAACTTCATGACACCCATGAATTTGCAACATTGTTGTGGCTGGCCAACTGAATTCACTGCATCAGACTCGTTACAGATTCGAAAACGCGTCCGTTGCCATGTCAGGCCCTAGCCAATGCATGCGCACCGTCCGGACCATTGCTGTACAACGCGTATTTCAAAACACAACGCGTACACGCTCACATCAAATGCAATGTCCAATGCGTGCACACCGATCGGTCCATTGCTGTACAACGCGTACCCGCTCACAACAGATTCAATGGCCAGTGCGTGCACACCGATCGGTCCATTGCTGTACAACGCGTACCCGCTCACAACAGATTCAATGGCCAGTGCGTGCACACCGATCGGTCCATTGCTGTACAACGCGTACCCGCTCACAACAGATGCAATGGCCAGTGCGTGCACACCGATCGGTCCATTGCTGTACAACGCGTACCCGCTCACAACAGATTCAATGGCCAGTGCGTGCACACTGATCGGTCCATTGCTGTACAACACGTATTCCGGGAAACAACGCGTATCCCCTCACAACAGATTCAATGGCCAGTGCGTGCACACCGGTCGGTCCATTGATGTACAACGCGTATTCCGGGAAACAACGCGTACCCGCTCACAACAGATTCAATGGCCAGTGCGTGCACACTGATCGGTCCATTGCTGTACAACGCGTATTCCGGGAAACAACGCGTACCCGCTCACAACAGATTCAATGGCCAGTGCGTGCACACCGATCGGTCCATTGCTGTACAACGCGTATTCCGGGAAACAACGCGTACCCGCTCACAACAGATTCAATGGCCAGTGCGTGCACACCGATCGGTCCATTGCTGTACAACGCGTACCCGCTCACAACAGGTGCAATAGCCAGTGCGTGCACACCGATCGGTCCATTGCTGTACAACGCGTACCCGCTCACAACAGATGCAATGGCCAGTGCGTGCCCACCGATCGGTCCATTGCTGTACAACGCGTACCCGCTCACAACAGATTCAATGGCCAGTGCGTGCACACCGATCGGTCCATTGCTGTACAACGCGTATTCCGGGAAACAACGCGTACCCGCTCACGACAGATTCAATGGCCAGTGCGTGCACACCGATCGGTCCATTGCTGTACGACGCGTCCCTGTACAGGTCACTCGCATATGTCACCATGCTTGTCACTGGTGAACGTATGCCAGCCACATATACTTGCCAGGGACTCAGGGGCACACCTACAACACCACAGCCTGTCCACACTGTATCCTAAGGCATGTCAGGCTGCATTACCTTTTCTGTGTATGGGGGTCAACATGTGGTTTTTGGGGTGGCACTTGGGGGCAGCCACTCCCAGGCTGTGCACGTGTTCATGGGGACAGGATCCTTTGTGTGTTGTGCACATGACCACTGTGATGTGCAACTGTTCATTTCTGAGCATGTGGCATGGTCACATTTCCAGGTTGTGTATATGTATGACATGTCACATACCCCCAGAGTCCCATGTGGGAAGGTATGTACGTCACAGGGTGACCCATTGCCACAATAGTGATGGCCCTCCACAGTCTGTGTGCATGTTGTGTTTCCGATGTCTCTGATTCCATGTGCACAATGGGAGACAGTCTCCACATCCACGTTGTTTGTGCATGGACTTTGATGTTGTGCGTGTGTGTGTCACAGACGTCCATGTCTGTCCTGCGGAGGCAACAGGGGCCACTACCTGTGGGAGTCATGTCTTTTTTTCTGATGTGTACATGATACGCCATGTCATGCCAGTGTCCATGTGGCAATACAGGGTCCCTGGGAATCTACCTGTCAATGAGCTGTGATGCCTGTGGCACTTCTGTCCAGGCATGTCACTGTGGTGTGTTTGGAACGTGACAGCAGTAAATGGGTACTGTGACACAGCCTAATGGTTTCCCATAGCACAACCTGGAACCTGTTGTCAACACATGTTGAACTGAGAGGTTAGATAATGGCCATGTAGGTGCCATATATGTCCATACAGAACTGCACACACATCAAGTACTTGTGTCTCGTAATGATGTATCATGTGATATTGAGTATGGTGAATGGCACATATGTGGGGTGACTGACAATCTTTCTTTCTTCACCTATGCACTGCAGGGCACCAGCTGTCCATAGACCATTCCCTGACCTAGCAACGATGGTGGAACGTGACAGCATCCGACGGTACCGCTTCACCAGGCAGCTGATTGAGGATTTGGCAGTGCGCTTGGCCCCACATTTGCAACCTGGCCGGCCGTACCCTACAGCGCTGACCCCGAAGGTGATGGCAGCCCTACACTTCTTTGCCACCGGTACCTTTCAACACACTGTGGCGACTGCTGGTGGGATGTCACAGACTATGTTCAGCCATGTGCTACGCGATGTTTTGGAGGCAATGTTGAGATGCCTGAACCAGTACATCTATTTCCCTAAACGTCAACAACTCACTGACGTCAAGAGTGACTTCTATGCCCTGGGGAGGATGCCACATGTCATTGGCTCCATTGATGGGACACGTGGCTTTGGTACCACCACAGGCACATGAGCAGGCATACAGGAACAGGAAACATTATCATTTGATCAATGCTCTGGTGGTATGTCTTGCAGATATGAGCATCTCACATGTGTGTGCCTGTTTCCCTGGTTCGGCACACGATGCCTACGTGATGAGGAGTAGTCGCATCCCGAGGATGATGTCACAGATGCAGAACCAGCGTGCCTGGCTTGTCGGTGTGTACTGACTTTGTACCATTGTGTGTGTTCTGCTATGTTGTATTCCGCCCTCTTTTCCAACTCAGCTAATGTGCAATTGTCTGTCTGTAGGTGACTCCGGATACCCCAACATGCCGTGGTTGCTGACACCCCTCAGGAACCCTGTGACACCAGCCCAGATGCGCTACAATGAGGCACATGGTCGGACCAGGAGAGTGATTGAGCGGACATTTGGTCTCCTGAAGAGCCCCTTCCGCTGCCTGGACAAGACAGGAGGGGCCCTCCCATATGCCCCAGCAAAGGTGTGCAAGATTGTCATCGTCTGCTGCATGCTACACAACCTGGCAGTGCGGAAGGAGTTGCCTCTCATCCTGGATGACGATGACCAACATCCGCCACCTGTGGAGGATCCTGGCCTGGGCCACGATGCCAGTGATGATGATGATGATGAGGGTGATGTCCGCACACAGCTCATCACCAACTTCTTCAGCTGAATGTGAGTATCCAGAGATGTCATGTCAATGATGTGAGTTTGCATGATATGTGTTGGTGGTGCTCTGGTGCTGTTTGAGTGTGGCCATGTGCTACTTGACTGGAAGCGTGCAGCGATGTGTCCTTACAGGTAGTCTGTACTCCCCAACAGTGTTGACATGCTAACTTGGTTTTCTGTGAGTATCTTGTGACATGTATTGGCCATGAGTATTGCAGTTCTGTCCTGTTCTTCAGTGCTTTTGACTGTGTGTCATGTCTGTCCTTCACAGGGTACTTTCAGAGTTGTTTGGTGAACTGTGATCCCCCGACACCATGATTCAACTTCCAGGGTGGAAGCACTCGTTTCCCTACAGGTGATGTGCCACACACCCCTGGACTTTATTTCTTCTACACCTGTTGACTGTGTGGCCACTGCCACGTAGGATTACCTTGCATCTGTAGTGGACACAACATGTTGCAAATGTGTAATAAACCTGTGCTTCACTTTGGGATGTGCGTTGTCTGTGGTCACACATCTGACTGACATGTGCTTACTGCACCTGTGGGCTAGTTAACACAGACTGTGAATAGGTGTGGTGTCTGTGCATTCCACTGTATTTCCTGGCAACATCAGTGTAGGCGATGAGTCTGATGGCCCTGGTGTGTATGTCTTGTGTAGCCCTAGTGGTGTGTCTCCCTCATATGTGTCACGTCGCCATGACTCCCATGACGGTGTTGAACTTGCTGTAGCAGTTAGCATGCACAGTGTCATTTAGCAGATCACCATCTCCATGACAGAAACCACGTTGGAATCACAACAGAGGCAAGTATGGTGTATTAGTGAGTTTATTTCCATACCTGTGTGAGGATAGTGCACAGGATGGTGGGTGCTGTACATTGGGATTGGAATCCAAAGTTCCCAGATGAGTTGGAAGTCTTGGTAGCAGAAATGTCCTGAGTAAAGTCCACAGTCATCTGATACATTGGGCCAACTTAAGCTCCCCATGTCATGTGGGAGAGTTGTGTTGCATTCGACAGGGTGAACAGTTTGCACACAAAGGAGAATTTCCAGAACAGGTGTTGGGTTCCTGGGGGATGTACATGGCCATCGGCCTCTCAGTTTTCCTTCCTCGGACGACCCCTCTTCTTCCGGGGGGACCCTCACGTGCAGGCTGCTGCGGTGCAGAGGACTCTCCGCCAGAGTTATCCTCCCTCCCTGTGGCAGTTGCAGTTGTTGCAGCACCAGGTGTTGTGGGCACACAGGGAGGTGTGGCCTTGTTGGTGCTAATCTGGCGGAGGCATGTCAATATGTCCCTATGCACCGCTGTCAGTTCTTCCAATGTGTCCCACTTGGACTCCATGCCAGACATGTGTGTCTCCACACGGGACATGTGTCTCTCAACACGGGACATGTGTGAGTCCAAGCGGGCATGATGGGCAGCCTGCTGCTGTTGAATGTCCTTGAGGATCCCCACTACCTGGCTGACCTCTCCGGTGCTATTCTGGTACACCTCAGCAATGCGTGCCAGTTGTGGGTCATCATGCAGTCCAGGCCCCTCTGCAAACAGCGACCTATGTCTACCACCCCTCCCACCACCCTTGGCGACACGTGCAGGACCTGTGGTGGCACGCACAGGTGACCGTAAGGCCCACTTGGGGGTTGTTACTGGGGTCGTTGTCCGTTGCTCCACATTGGGCCGGGGTCCCTGTGCTGTTGTCATCGGTGGTCCTTGGTCTGTCCGTGTTGGCAGGGGTGGTCTGTGTGTTGGCAGTTGTTGGAGGGGTGGGTGCAGGGGGTGCAGATGTTGGTCCTGCTGGTGCTGCATTATGACTCACACCGGAGGGGCCAGCTAGGTCTTCGCCATCCGAGGAGTGCAGAGGCTGTTCCACACCAGTGAGCTCAGTGTCCCCCGGAGCCTGGGACAGGGACTCCTCATCATCTGCTGCTGTGTCCCCATCATCACCTGTTTTTGGAAGAGACACACAATGTATGTTATGTTTCTACGGGCATCAATGGTTCACACACCCGACAGTTGTGACTGTACCTCTGGATGCGGGCCTGTACATTGCATTGTCCTAAGTTGTCACAGTCAGAGGTTGATATTGGTGTAGCACATTGTCCTGCCAACCTGAAGCTTTTCAATGTGAATGTTGAGGTGTGTGCATGGCCAGCATTGGTGGTATTTGGTGGACATCCGGCCCTCCTTCTCCCCCAGCCCAGTTATCCCACCATGAAGCATGCCACCCTTGCAGTGTGTGCAGGTTGACTCTCAGGATGTCAGTCAGTGGTGTCCTGCTGTTGGTTGTTGCACAGTTCCCAGCAGGGCCTTGTGCTCCCCACAGCTGTGGCCAGTGTCAGACATCTTTGAAGTGGCTTTTCACTGCCTGTGAGGTGTGCATGCTTCAGTGTGAGCTTGCTGGGCCATGTGGGTGGGGGATGTTGAGCTGTGACTACCACTCCCATCATGCTATTGCCTACACCCCCCCTTCCCAGCATGCCCATTCTTCCTTCCTTTTGACTCTGCTTCCCTGTGGGGTAGTGTGCCTGTGCTGACAGGATGGCTGACAGTGTTGTCCTGGCGTTTGTTTGGCTACAAGTCCCAAGAGTGTCCCTGTGCTTCACACAGCATAACCCATGGTGGTGGTTCTTTGTGGGATATTTAATTAGAGTGTGAGGCAATGCATTCTCCCAGGTGAGTTGTGTGGAGTTTGTGTTAAGGGGGTGTGTGAGAAAAGCTGCTGGTAACTATGGTCAGAGCTGTCAGTCCTCCTTCCCACCCAGCCAGATATCCCACCATGGAACGTGCTTCCATTGCAGGGAGTGCAAGTTGGCTTTCAGGATGTGAGTCAGTGGTGTCCTGCTGTTGGTTGGTGCCCAGTTCCCAGCAGGGGCTTGTGCTCCCCACAGCAGTACCCAGTGTCAGCCATCTTGTCAGTTGTTTTCCACTCCCTGTGATGTGAGCATGGTTCAGAGTGGTGTTGATGGGCCAATTGTGAGGGTGACCAATATCTGTGACTACAACTCCCATCATGCTATAGCCTACACCCCCTTCCCAGCATGCCCATACTTCCTTCCTTTTGAGTGGACTTCACTGTGTGTGAGTGTGACAGCAATGGCAAGATGGCTGACAGTGGTGTCCTGCTGTTGGTTGGTGACCAGTTCCCAGCAGGGCCTTGTGCTCCCCACAGCAGTACCCAGTGTCAGCCATCTTGTCAGTTGTTTTCCACTCCCTGTGATGTGAGCATGGTTCAGAGTGGTGTTGATGGGCCAATTGTGAGGGTGACCAATATCTGTGACTACAACTCCCATCATGCTATAGCCTACACCCCCCTTCCCAGCATGCCCATATTCCTTCCTTTTGAGTGGACTTCACTGTGTGTGAGTGTGACAGCAATGGCAAGATGGCCGACAGTGGTGTCCTGCTGTTGGTTGGTGCCCAGTTCCCAGCAGGGCCTTGTGCTCCCCACAGCAGTACCCAGTGTCAGCCATCTTGTCAGTTGTTTTCCACTCCCTGTGATGTGAGCATGGTTCAGAGTGGTGTTGATGGGCCAATTGTGAGGGTGACCAATATCTGTGACTACAACTCCCATCATGCTATTGCCTACACCCCCCTTCCCAGCATGCCCATACTTCCTTCCTTTTGAGTGGACTTCACTGTGTGCGAGTGTGACAGCAATGGCAAGATGGCTGACAGTGGTGTCCTGCTGTTGGTTGGTGCCCAGTTCCCAGCAGGGCCTTGTGCTCCCCACAGCTGAGGCCAGTGTCAGACATCTTTGAAGTGGCTTTTCACTGGCTGTGAGGTGTGCATGCTTCAGTGTGAGCTTGCTGGGCCATGTGGGTGGGGGATGTTGAGCTGTGACTACCACTCCCATCATGCTATTGGCTACACTGACTTCACCAGCATACACAGAATTCCTTCCTTTCAGTGAGCTTCCCTGTGAGGTGGTGTTCTAGTGGTGGCAAAATGTCTAACTGTGTTTGTTGGTTATATTTGTGCCACTGCCTTGCTCTATTTGTAGTTAGGTTTGTACATATCATGACACAGTTACATATCACTATGAGATGGCATGTATTGTGTTTATCTGACTGACAGACAAATCTTGGGGTGATTATCTTTTGATTGCTGTGGATTTGCTAAGGGTGCATGGTTTGACTATCCCCTTGACAGTGATGTATGTGTATTGTCACACAATATTGTGTATATTAGTTGTGTACTCACCAGGCTCTGGGATGTTTGATAGTCCATATACGCTCACTGGTGGTAGGATGGCCCGCACCTTCTCCTCCCAGGGCCTGAGGTATAGTGGTTTGGCAGGAGGGCCACTGCCGGTGCGTTGACTCACGATGTAATCCTTCTTTAGTAGGTCCCCGACCCTCCTGCACACATCATACCACCTGTTCTGGATGTCTTCCTTTGTGCGCAAACATGGTGATTGTGCGTTGACCCTGTCGACGATCCTCTCCCACATCTTGGTTTTCTGGCACATGGGGGTCTGTTGGACCAATGTACCAAACAACTGTGGCTCTACCCTGAGGATCTCATCTACCAGGACTTCCAATTCACTGTCTAGGAACTTTGGATTCTTCTTTGGGGGCATGGTGATGGGTGGTGGTGGGGATTGATGTGTGTGTGTGTGTGTGCAGGTGAGGGTGTGTGAGTGTAGGTTTTGCTGGGTGTATGTGAGGGTGCTATTTGTTGAGGTGCTAATGGTGTGTGGCTTGTGTGATGGATGAGCTGTGAGTGTGTCTGTGGTTGCTGTGTGATGGTGTTCTGTGCTGGCAGGTCAGTTGAATTTGCCAAGGATCATGGTAGGGATTTGTGGCCTTTATATAGGTGGAGTTGGGGGTGTGTCCTTGTTCCATGTTTTTTTTCCCTGTATTTATTGACTTTGTCATTGCTTGTTTGGCCCTTTTTTTTGTATTTTTTCCTTAGTATTTTTTGTGCATGTAGGAGACGTTCTTCTGACCGAGTAGGACGCTGCAGTTGTCTCGTGCGAGCTTCTCCGAGTCGTTCACGCTGTGTTTCTGCTAGGTTTATTGTGCAGCGTACGCGTCGGTCGCAGAGTATTGGCTTCCTTCGGCTGGCTTTTGTAGGCGTGTCGGTCGTTCGGCTTGAGCTCCGTGCGACTCGGTCTGGTTTTCCACGCATTGCATCATACTGCGCGGGTCGGAGTTCGCGGGTACGTTTCGTTCGGGTTCATTCCTGGTGCGTGTCGGTCGGTTCCATTCGCGTGGTTTCCCGGCCGGATAGCTTGTTTCCGTCCGGTTCGGTCGTTCGGCTTGTATTCCGTACGAGTCGGTCGTGATTCACATGTATTTCATCGTACTACCCAGGTCGGGCAGCGCCGGTACGTGTCGGTCGGACTATATTCCCGTACCGAGTCGGTCAATGAGATTTCCGGCCCGAATCGGAATCGGCCCCTAAGTGTTGCTCATTGGTTTATGCACCAAGCGCTCTCATCGCGACCTCAATAACTGTGTGGGGGTAAAGGGAATTTGCCTCTCAAGTAACTGAGCTACTTTTAAACATTTTTAACATGAATTGCTATTGCTGTCAATATTTTTGCAATGTCTAGCTAAGTATATCTTGGAAACTTTATGTTTACCAAACCCACATAATGCAAATGAAAGTTATAGGTAAGTATTAAAGGCACACTCTACTCCTTGCAAGATATAAACTGATTAAGGGGCGAATGCACCTGGGGTCTAGATTTCACTCACAAATTTAAGTCCCCAACCAATTTTGTGCAGAATAACATATTTATGTGGAGGGTTGGCTACAGCGCACAGAAAGTTTTAGCAACTGAAAGTTTAAAACTCAATTGCGTTACAGATTTTTATCACCATTCTTAGTCAATCCATTGGTTACACTGTTGGTAGGAAAAACCAAAGGCAGAGTGAATCTGACAAACACACACAGACCTGTATTAAACCAAATGCTGGTTCATCCAGCAAATGTTCAAATGATTGAGAAGATCTCTTGGTAGGCAATGTCACAAGAAGAATTTTGGCATCCGCCTCCGATCTGTAAAACATAAATCAAGAAAAACTCACATACCTCTGTTTCCAAATAACACATTTTGAATCATATCATTTCATAACACTTTAAACTGATATGTAACAGTCACCAAAATCCACTATTACATATGCCATCAAACAATAACTAATGACTATGCCCTATCTTGCTATAAGTGGAGGCTTTTACTGCCATGTTAAATTAACATCATTATTTAAGCCATGTGAGTAAAATATTGGTAAATGCACATTTCCAATAGAGCATAGGTGTACATTCCAATCGGTTAACAGTGTCAAAAGCCAATAACAAATAACAGTCAATGACAAGGGGCATACACATTGGGCTTGTTTCTATTTTTCCTTACTTGTGCGAGTGCAGAAACCGTTAGTCATATCATGACAAAATCAAGTGCTGCTCAGTGCGGCAGCATAGTATTCCTATGTTGAGACCTATTACAATGACACAATCAAAGCAACAAGCCCATTTATTTATACGTTTAGAGCAAAGCTGGCTATGATTCTTTTCCATTACATAGACTACACCAGATATTCCTTCATCATGTCTAAGAATGGGTTGTTTTATGAAGTAACTGGGCAATAGGGAATCAGATCTTTACTAACTGATGTGTAATAAATTGGCAGCTAATAAAGGTGAAAACTGTAGCACTTCAAAAGACAATACACTCAAAACGAGGCTTCAAACTAATTGATTTATTAATTTATTGTGTAAGGGAGCAGAGGAAGAGCACACAAGAATGTTTAGCAAACTGCTTTCTGGACAAAAGTTTTAAAAGATCAGAAAACTCTGATTTCATGTTATTTCTCCTTCTATCTCATCCCACAGTAGTAACCCTGCTGTTTGCTCGTTCATGCCACCCATCTTGATTCATCTCAGGCACTTTGTTTGGCAAATCTCTTCAGTATCAGATTGTGGCCAACATAGTCCACAGTAGCCTCTCCATGAATTTGCTTCTTTAAAAACGTTCATATCTTCTATGTATTTGGTGTGCTTTCAAGGAATCCTGTTTTGTGCCAGAGTTACCTATGAAGCAGTCTTCAGCCTCTTCTCACACCTTAGCTGTTTTCATGGGGCTCCTTGGAATGGTTATCCAAAAGGACCAACAGGGTCTTTGTCTCCACCCCTCATCTTGCTATAACTCTTCTTTTCTGTCACTAGAAGAATTTGATCAAATGTCCCCTATAGACATGTTTAGGAACTCAAGATGGCTATGTGGCCGTAAATGATGGGTGGAAATATGACTTTAGCTCTTATTTGTAGCACAGGCATGCCTTTTACCCTCATGTCAAAATGGCCTCCATCAGATGTAATTGGAATAGCTGCACTATTCTGAATCTTTTAAATCTTCAGGATAAAACTGTTCACCTACTGACGATTCTCAGACTCATGGTCATTAGGCAGCACCTCAGGCATCACTAGGGCCAAAGAAGAGGCTCTCATCAGGCAATTTCACAAGCATAAAGGCACACCAAGCATACAACTGGGAGTACCAATACTCAACTGGTTAACCCACTACCCTCCTTCAATCAATTATTCAACTGTTCCTCATTTCCTTGAACTAATCTGGTTTATCAGCAATGAGCAGGATATCCATCAATGGGGACAAATAGCCACCATTTTGCTTCACCCCAGCAGCCATTGGGATAAAATACAGACTCACTAGGAGATATGAGGAGTTCACCCGCACCATAAGTATTTCCATAAGGTGAAATTTACATTATGGACCGGTTTGGTTTGTTGGGATATGCTAGACGGGCCCTCAGGCCAGTTGACCTGGTGCTCCACAAAGGAGTGTCCTCATTTGTGCCCATATGGCTCTGCCCCTATCTCTTTCATATACAACTAAATTTCCTATTAGAGGTTTTTGATACTTTACAGTTTCAAATCATGAAAATCATGTCAGCAATCTGCATTACATGACTTCAGGCAAAATTCTGATGATCCTTAGAAACACCACTTTTAAAAGAGGTCACACTTGAAAACCAGAACCCTCCCAATTAAACACAACCATGGATTAGAATCCTACTGGCCACTAAAATTGTTCTGGACCCTCGCCAGGCCTATAAAGCACTACATAATTCAACTACAATAAACAATAACAGCATGTCTGTCAAAGACAGGCTAATTCTATAAATTCAATGGTACTTCAACATCCTTAAGTTAAGCATTCGTAGCCAAATTTCAGCCTGCAAAACAAGGGTGAATTTCCAGTCAGTGGTGATATGAATTGCCAGAATAACAAGTATCAGTAAACCAATGTCTTTCTTGAGGCTAAAGCGGTTTCAAATATCAAGATCAATTTCAAACCTAAATCCTGGATGACCAACCAAGAGCATCAAGTTATTGATACAACAGTAATGACCTCTGGTTTCAAATAAAAAGCTCCCAATTCTTTAAAGAAAGGCAGAAGAGCACAAGCGTGGTTCTACAGCTGTCAATTTTCCGACACAATCTAATGAGCTTTACATGCAGACTTTTATTGACAGATGACAAATGTTCCAAGACCAGATTCTCTTGGGTTTGATTGTCCGTGACATCATAAACACTCTCAACCACATTACAATAAGTTTGCTTAATTCTATTTACGAGGTTTTCATTTATAGGTCTTAATTAAGGCACTGGTTGTGATAAGAATGAAGAGGGGGAAAAAGCACTAGGAGACACTAGTCGAAAACATTTTGCTTATATAAAAGGCATTATATGAGTTCTAGTGACACCCATTGATGGGGCTGGGCTGTGATAATAAGGGATTCTTTTCCACTTAAAGAGCAGTGATTCATTCTCAAACACCTTTCACATAAACTGTTTGGATGTCCCACAAAGTAGCATTTCTTCAAAATCACTAGTTTCCTGGACACCCTTTCCTCATTTATTCATGTGATAACTAGTGCCTTTTTAGGTTGAACTCTGTTTTTTAGTTAATCATAATATCAGCAAATCATTCAGTATGTGACAGCTTCACTTCATCTTCTACCCCACCTCCTTTCTTTATACATTGCGTGTTACCCTCTATTTCCCTTCATTGTAAGTATCTTCTCTTCTGTTCATCTGATGTGTGTGGGATGCTTCTTGCCCATACAACATGCTTAACATAGCTCAGGGAAAAATAAACAGCATCAAAACGATAAACAAATCTCTCCATCCCCCTCCCCTCCCACCCTCAAACCCCCGTTCTGGCACTGGTATTATCTATTTCCATTATAGATATATTGATTTATTGCCTACTTCCTAGTTGTGGGATTGTTGTGTGTTTTGGGTTTCTCCTGTATGTGTTATCCGCAGAAGCCGGAGATATTTCGGGCACATTATTTCATGACATACTGTTGACAGAAGAGTAAGGAGCGGCTTCCATGTATCTTTAAATGCAGATTCTGAATTTGTCACCGAAGCATGTAGGCGCTCCATCCCCAGCGTGTACCACATTCTGTGGAGCCAGCCTAAATGTGTGGGTGTTATCTGCTTTCCCCAGTGTGTTAGAATATTTTGCAATGCAGCCCCGAGAGCCAAGCCCATCGGCTTCCCTTTGCGGGATTTCAATGGAAAAGTTAAAGGATTGGGCAGTCCGAGCACAGTGTATGTCGGGAATCGTGGAATCTGTGTCTCAAACCTTAGGTCTATTTCGTCCAGGATTTTGGCCCAGTATGTTGATAAATTTGGGCAGTCCCACAGTAAGTGCAGCAAGGTTCCCTCCTCCTCACACCCTCACCAGCATGTGGGGCTTCAATCTGGGTTCCCTTTATTGAGGCGCGCGGGAGTCAAATACCAATATGTGGCTATTTTGATAGCCGTTTCTTTGCTAGATGTGTTGCGCGCCGTATGCTTGGCCCTATAGTAAATCTCTCCCCATTCCTTTCTTGATAGTTCCCTCCCAAGTTCTTTTTCCCATCGCTTCTGGCTGGCAATGGGCTGTATGGGGACCACCCGTCGTAACATATATAGCTCGGAAACCAGTTTTTTTATCAGAGGATTTAGTGACCAACCACTTCTCGTATCTGGACAGCTTATGACTGACCTGTGGGTGTACGTCTGGGTGGAGCAGCCAGAATCGAATCTGCATATAGCGAAAGCGCTCTGTCTCAGGTAGTGAGTAATCTTGTTGTAGTTGTGTGAATGGGATAATCCCCTCTATGTCAAACAAGTGACCTGCTGCTTTGCACGATGAATTTTGCCAATTAACAAATGCCTGTGTATCTAGCCCTGGTGTGAACTCCCTATTGTCCAACAGTAGCGTCATTGGGGATGGGAATGACGCAAGTCCCTTCTTGGTAGCCACCCCCTCCCATACCGTCATCAGTGATTTTGTAACCAGTGATCTCAAGAGCCTTTGCGGTCTGTCTGCTTTCTTTAAAAAGGGGACTTTCCACAGAGGGAGTCCAGCTAGTGCTCTATCCTGGAATAACCAGTGTTTTTCTGACTCCACTCTGTTCCACTCTACTAGGTATCTCATCTGTGCCGCTTTAAAGTACTCTAAGAGGTTCGGAATCCCCAGGCCTCCCTCCTCAGGCTTCATGTACCCCAGTTCCCTCCGCATGCGCGGTCGTCCACCTGCCCAGATATAATGGAGTATGTCTTTTTGCAATTTCATAAGAGTTCCCTTGGGCGGGGCGGCCGGTAGTGTCTGAAACTAGTGCCTTTTTGAGCATAGTGGATATTTACTTACAAATATTTTTTTCACAATATTCAAATGCTTAGGGACTGGAAGCAAAGGAAATCTTAGGAAATCTGTGACCCTCCCGTGTATTTCTTTAAGATGCGTCAAACATACTAATAAAGAAAACACAGGACTGACTGAAGCAAATTTCAGTTAAAATCTCAGTTAAACTTTGCATTTTATATGAGTGAACATACACTGCTTCATCTATCACCTTAAATGCTGAGAAACTGAAAATGTTTCCTCAACATCTTTTTTATTACCTTCCATTCTCCACCAAAGGCTCCATGACAACACAATGATGATGAAAACTACGGGCAAGCAGAGAACCCTAACCTATCTAACATATACTATGAAAGCTCCTGCCCTCTCCTTCCTTTACTTCTAACTCACTACTTCCTTACACAATAAAATTGCAAACATGTTTGCGTTTAATTCAGTTACATGGTTTTTGCAAATGTTAGGGAGACTAGTGTATGATATAGTCTCATTTTTCAGGAGGTAAGTGGGCTACAGAAAAGTGGATACTCCTTCCTGCTCTCCCCCTCACTGATATGCCCTTGACATGTGCCCATTCACCATCATCAATTCTTCTCCCAACTCTCAATTTTCCCAGGACTTAGAACAAACATTTTCATTCTCTGCTGCAAGTACATTATTGCTGGAAGCACATCTGTCTGCTAGAACTAAGATATTTAGGAGCATTCCTTAGTTTAGACTGGTGGGCCTATTATTTGTAATGGCCAAATCAATGTCACATTTGAATTCACATATATTGCAGAGAGGCAGATTCATCTGGTGGCTTGTCATTCTTTGAAAATAACTGTTCTTATAGCTTCTCGACAGAGTAATCTTTTCCCAGCTCTTCTGGAACATGACCAGCATGTATGGGTATACATGGCTCCCAATCTTTTTTGCAAAATCTACTACATTTGGGACCTTTCGCAATAGGATCAAATACCTCTTTAATATACTTTCTGCTTCAGCTTTTTTTTTTATGGTGTCTCGTTCATTGATACATTTATAGTATGAATCCTTCTAGTATGAATGATCTAGTGGGATCCTTTGGCTTCATGTTGCTCTTGTATGCTGATGACATCCAGCTGGTTCGCTCTCTTTCATACGCTCAGAGCAACAAACTGGCTGGTTGGTGTTTTGGCCTATTGAGAACTCTCAGAAAGTTTCTTTGGACTTTGCCCATTTTCACTCAGAAAACGGTAGTCCAAGCAACCATTGTGTCCCATATGGACTACGGTAATGGTGTATACCTGGGAGCCTCTCAGGCCTCCAATAAGCACCTACAGATAGTACAAAATGCAGCAGCATGGCTGCTTCTCCATCCGCCCAAGCATCAATGTGTCAACGCACAGCTTGCAGTCCAGCACTGGCTCCATGTTGAGAAAAGAATGAAATTGAAGACGCTTTGTATTGCCTTTTGAGCCTGTTCAGGCTCAGGCCCACAGTGCATGACATTTCATCAAGCGATATCTTCAGAGAGCGAAGATCCTGTGGAGCAAATTTGTCTTATTACCTAAATTCAGAAGAGCGAGAAGAGGCGGTTCCTCTTTCAAATATTATGCCACAAGGCAGTGGAATGCTCTTCCTTCTCATCTACGCCACAGTCCGAGCAAGTAATTATTTAGAAAACAGCTTAAAACTTGGCTTTTCTAAGCTTAGAACGTCTTTCTCTTCATGTTTGTCTAGTTCCTCAGTGCTGGGAAGCCCTCTGGAGCAGCCATGCACATTATAAATCCCAAACCTTAACAGAAACTACATTGTACCAAGAGTGGTAAAACTGTGCATTTGTAGGACAACAAACGTGCCTGTACCGAGTGTGGTAAAACTGTGCGTTTGTAGGACAACAAACGTTGGGATGGTGCGAGTCTGATTTCCTGCACCCCCTCAGGAAATGTTGGCCTATAGTCCTGCTAGCTCACAGTGCACCATCTGAACCCCTAACCTTACAGGGTAACAGATGTGTGTGCAACCTCAGAACATGACAACCCTGATCACCCCAGGAAATTGTGATAACAGATCTAGAACCTTTTTGATGGGACTCTCTTGCAAACCCAAACAAGTACACAAGAAATACTCAGCAATGCTTTACAATAGTTATTGCAGCGCTGTGATTTTTGCATTAAATATGTGCGCTGCGATTATGAGTAGAATGATACAGATTAGGGTAATTAGCATTAGAAGAACAGTGAAAAGAATAAACAGTTTCACCATTGTGCTCAGACAGTGTATATATGTAGACATACAAGTACTGTATATATATATATATGTGTACTCCTAACAAGTGCTTCTTAACCTAGTCTTGCCTAGGGTGGGTTATCTGCCAAATCCCTGCCGGGTGGACTAACTCCCCCTTACCTGTGGTAAGTGTCATCAGGCTGTCCATCTTGGTGTAGAGCTGGACATCCCTCGTGTTGGTAAGCAGGAATCTGCTGAGCAGGAATTCCCACATGTGGTAACCCCACAGTGGCAGCTGAGTGGTCCACTGTCTCAACAAGGAAGCAGCTGTGTATTTATAACAATAGAACCCATGTGACCATGTCGTAACCCCTGTTTGGGCCGCTGTTGTTTATTCTAGTTTGATACCGGTGTCGCCAATCGGACAAATAACAAATATGACATTTGTGCAGTGAACTTTATCCCTTGCAATAAATGTTCAAGGTACGTTGACAGAGTGTCTACAAAGTTGAAATGTAAGCAATGCAAATTCAGAGAATGTTACCCTGCACTGACACGCATGCAAAAGTCTGTCAAAAGTTAGCACGCGTTATAGAGAAGGCAACTTAAGAAACACGAGCATGTAAATGGTGCTGTTTCTGCTAGGCCTATCCTGACCATGTGACTCCCACTCCTTGGACGGAAGTCGAGAAAGCTATCCCTAGACAAATGCTAAAATTGCAGATTTGTATATGCTTTAAAACCAGTTTAAATTACATAGAAATTACTTTTCATCACTCTTTGATTACTTTTTAGTTACTCTGAGTACTTGAGGTGGTATGCCAAGATCCCATACACTAGGATTGATCACTTACAGGTAAGTACAACAATTCCTAAGTTAAAGCAGAGTTACTTTCTTTTCATACAAATAACAGGTCAACACTTAGAACATTTTTAGGCTCCAAATCTCTTAACATGGGTTGCTATGGGGAAAAAGTGTTTGCAGTTTCTCAGGTAAGTACACGACTTACGAGTGGGAGTTTTGGGGATTAGGACCAAGGTTCCCTAAGGTCTAGAAGGGAACTCAAGTCGCACCACCAGCGGCACTGGGGTGGCGGGGTGCAGAGTGCAGGGGCCCAATGTTAGCCAATGGGGCTAAGGGGGCCTTCGGTTACGGACTGCTAGCGAGCAGACCACTCGGGTGTGGGAGCAAAGCTCCTGGGATTAAGGTTAGCACTGCAGGGGCCAACGACCAGCATAGGAGCTGCACCACCAGCGGCACTGGGGCGACCGGGTGCAGGGTGTAAAACAGACATCGGGGACCCTGTGCTTTTCAATGGAAACCTTCGGTTTTGCGAAGTTGCTGCAGGCTCGGGCAGGGGGACTTCCTGAAGGTGACCAATGGCTGGAGAGGTAAGTTGGGATCTTGGGGGATGCCTGGACACCGTCGGTTGGGTCACCCAAGGCCGTGGAGCGTCGGGTGCAGGGGTGTCTTCTAGAGTCGGGTTTTCTTAACAGCTGCGGTAGGGGGGGACCCTTCAGGTTGAGGCTGCAGACGTCGTCTTGTGGCTTGTGGAAGGTCAGGGATCACCAGATCACAGGTCAGGAGCACTGGGGAGACCTCCCTGTGGTATTGTGCTACTCTATCTCGGGCCAGGGGCGTCGGTGCAGAGTGGTGCTGTATATAGAGGCGTCACCGGAATCCAGATTCAGTGGTGAGTCTTTGCTTTAGCAAATCTGGTGCTCACGGGAGACGGAGTCTGTAAGAGGGTTTCAGGGCAGGTCCTCCGGGCTCTGGGGGTTGCTGGCTGCTGGACTCGCCGGGTTCTTGCTGTGGGCAGGTCATAGACGCGACAGGCCAGTAGGGCTGGGGCCAAAGCAGTTGCTGTCCTCTTCTTCTTCCTGGGTCAGCTCGGCTCTTCTGTCCTTCTTTCTTCCTTGAATCTGAGGAGGCAAGGTTCAGGGTTGCCCCAAAATACTAAATTTAGTGGTATTTAAAGGGGTGTGCCGGGTGAGACCAATGGGTTCCTTCCTTGGGGTGGGTACACCCCCTATTATGCCACCCTCCAGTGGGAGGGGGCATGAACCTCTCCCTAATTGGATGAGTCCCCCATCTTCAAGATGGAGGGGACTGAGATGTGTGCTTCACCTCGCCTCCCTAACCTTAGGAGTGGGGTTGGCAAAGGTGAGCACACCTCTTTTCCTAGATTGGTTTTCCCACAGATTCTCCCTCCCAAAGTGGGGGGCAGAACTGGTGGGAGCCAGTTGCTGGGGGTAACAAAAGGCAGGGACAGCTTCCAAAGGGGGAAGGCCTTAGAAGCTTCCCCTTTCGTGGACCCAGCCTATCCTGAGGGAGGAGGCATGACACTTCTGTCCAGGGTGGGCTTTGTTTCCGGACCCACAGAGCGGAGGCTCTTTACCCAGGGGTCCAGAAACCTGTCTGGTGGTGGCAAATGGCAGGCAGCCATTCTGGAACCACACCAGGGATGGTTGATTTTCAGGGGGCATCTCCAAGATGCCCTCTAAGTGCATTTTACATTAAATCCCACACTGGCATCAGTGTAGGTTTAATGTGCTGAGACGTTTGCTACCTAAACCCAGTTTTTAGTAAAGCCATTATGGAGCTGTGGAGTTCGTAATGACCAACTTCCAGACCATATACTCTTTATGGCTTTACTACACTTACAATGTCTAAGAATGGGCTTAGACACTGTAGGGGTACAGGGCTCATGCCACTGTACCCTCACCTTAGGGCTAGCGCACCCTGCTAGAGGGGCGACTTATCTAGGCTCTAGGGAGTGTGTTGCAGGCGTGACACTTTTCTCTGCTCCAAAACACACAGCCTGCAATGGCAGTGGGTGGGTGTTAAGATACGGGGCCTCTAAGGGTGGTACAATAGGTGCTGCAGCCCATAGAGGCCTTCCCTGGTCACAGTGCCTTGACACCCATGCTACCTTTTACAAGGGCTTTCCTGTAGCCAGAGATGTGCCAATTGTGGGGACAAAGGTACAGTTTTGGGAAAGAACAGAGTCCCTGGGAACCTGATTGGCAGGGACCCAGGGAACATCAAATCAGGTTGCATCAGATGTCAGGCAATAAGTGGGGGGGTAACCATGCAAATTGGTGCACTTTCCTACAGTATGGTATCTGGCATGCTCGGAGTAGTGCCTCGTTTCCTTGAACCTGTCAATCTTTAGTTCCCCAAATCGATTTCAATTCCACTGTGTCCCTCAAAAAAGTAAACCTTTGTGTGGACAATTGGAAAAGAAAAGATTCAGAATATATCAATTTCCTGTTTCTGAGCATATTTTTCTTTGCTGGTGATGGTGAAAGCTTATAATAATAAGACACTGGGTCAGTTGTATTGTGACCAGAGAAATATGCAAACTTCTGTGCAAACGTTTGTGAACTACCCCGTGGTGTTATAGGGCAGTATTCCCCTTGCATGTAATTAAGTATTGCACCTGGAGTGTGTTATAACTTTCTTATGGGTGCAGAATTCGCTGCATGAATTCCAATGTGGAGCCCGCTACCAGCGGTAAAGGTTCTGTGACTAGCAGCTATCCCGAGGCTAGTGTAGGAGCTCCATGTTTATCTGTGTTCCCATGTACTAATAAAGGTACAGTTCAACTATTCCAGTGTGGAGGCAACTGCTTTACAAGACTGGCGACGATCACCAGCACTGATTAAGCAGCAAAAACACAGGAATAAAAGGGAGCAGAAACGAACCCAGCATAACAAGAAAATGACTTCCTGTCAGACCAGAGCAAAAAGGGACCCTTCATTTTTTATGGAAAGCGAACGCCGGAGAGTAAAAAACACCCAGCAAATTATCTCTATTATTATTTTTTTTTTAAATTGCCTTAAAATGTTAAAGAGCCTCGAAGCAGTGCCGCTTATCAGCCATGCGCGGCCTTCACTCGACAATCTCCTGCCTCGCAGAAGCCATTCTGACACGCGATAAGGCCCCTATGCGCACAGCCTCAAGCTATTGCTCCCCGTCGAAGAAGCGCTCTCCTCACGCTGACCACATCGCATGAAGCTGAAGCCATTGCTCTCTCCGCCTGAATGCCGCACCAGCGCAGCATCACACAGTTAACGCTGCTTTCGTCGGTAGCCACACCTATAGATGTGTAAAAACATAGGAAGGACTATCTGATATCGAGGTTAAACTAGATACTGAAACAAAGAAGAGACTATTCACTAGTCTGTATCGAGGCTAAGCCCAGATAGTGAAACAAAGAAGGGACTAAATTGTGTCAGCCCAAACAAAGCAAAAATAAACATAAGCAAGTACAAAACCAAAGGAAGTCACAAAGAAGATTTAAACAAATATATAACGCATACCACGGCAACACGTAATAGCCTTGGAATCATACCTCCACCTTTTTCCCTAACTCAAGCAGGCAATTCACCTATACCCTGGGAGGGGTGGCTGGACATGTTCGTAAATTATTTAGAGGCACTTGATGGCCAAGTCTTTAGTCCTGCTAGAAAGAAAGCAATCTTTCTCAGCATTAGGCCAAGAAGGCCAGCGTGTTTTTAAATACTTACCGGCCATGTTGGAACAGGATGGTCCACAGATGGAAGATGTGTACAAGGAAGAGGTTGGAGAAGAAGTTTGCAAAAGACACCAATGTTGTTATGACAAGGTATACATTTTATACCCAGCCACAAAAAATAGTTGAAAGCGTTGATGAATTTGTCTTCAGACTACGTGCACTATCCGTCAAGTGTCAGTTTGAAACAATGACAGATAAATTGATATGTGACCAATTGATCATCCAATGCCGGAGCAAAAAAAAGCAGGAAAGACTCTGGGCAGCAAAGAACCCATCGTTGAAAGATGCCGTCGAAATAGCGAAAGTGGTTGAACAATCCGAATATTGTATGAAGGAGATGGAAAAAAAATTAAGGAACTGATGGTGATGTCAGTTGTGTTGACAAGGATCACAATGAGGTCTTGGCAGGTACTAAGGTGTTACAAACCTAACAAAACTACATACAGCAACAATAGCAAATGTAATAGCAGAGTGTGCACCAGATGTGGAAGTATGTTCTATGTTGCAGAATCAAAAGCTTGTTTCGCTTGGGGGAGGGGCACTTCGCGCGCATGTGCACAACTGGACATAAGTCCAGGGTACGAATTGTGCATGAGAAACATTTTGAGTGTGAGGAAGTGGCAGATAGGGTTCTATGCATTCACAATAATATTAGTGAAGGCAACACGTCACCCAGACCAACATCACATTTTAGAGTAAGGGGGAGGACCGTTCAACTTTTAGACTCAGGGTCACTTTATACTATCATACCTCAAGAGATGTCTTTACGAGAACTGCCACATGTACGCCTACCAAAATATATTAATCTTGGTGGATATGAGGGGGAGAAAACAGTCATCATTGGTTATATGTTGGCAAATACTGAATTCCAGCAAAAACATGTGGAGGCAAAGTGTACGTGGCAGCGAGTGGTCCGCCTATTTTGGATTGGCATCATCAATACGATTTGCACATTAGGGTTGATCCGAGGGCACAAAATCAGGTCATGGTGGTTTTAGATTTTACACTTGAAGAGATTTTGGAAACAAATAAGGAGGTCCTCAGTAGTAAACTGGGAGAACTCATGTCACGTGGTCCATGTGGCTATTGTCCTTTTCCCTATTTTAGCATGAGCCCGTGGCAGACTGTCTTCTGCTTTGCGCACATTACTACACGAACGTATTTTGCTTTGTGCCACACTGCAACTTTCACACAGAACATGCTGTTGTTTTTGCGTTCTGTTCTTTCCTGGGATTTAGTCTGAACACTGCAGACAAGGTCCAACAACAATGCCCCTTGTTATTCTGTTCTGGTCAGGCCCTAGCACCTTGACAAAACATGCAGATGCAGCTGTTGTTTGGGAACATGTACTTTGGTCGAACAAATTACTTACCTTCGGTAACGATATATCTGTAAAAAACATAGGTTAGTTATAGATTCCTTACCTTAGAATTACCCCCAGGCGCCAGACTGGATCCGGAAAGTTTTTTGTCAGCAGTACCCCCTGCGCGTCGGAAGGTGGCGTCAGTCGACTCCGCGTTAGTCATTGGCGTCGTGGTCGCCGGGATGACGTCGCGGTAGCTACATAGACACCGCCCTCGTGTGCGGACGTCAGTTCTGTACACGACTTTCCACGCCAGAAGCGCAGAGCCATGCAAGACACTGACCACTAGTGCACAAAACTAGGGCCCTGAAAGGAAGTCCTTAACCCTAGAAGTGTAAGTAAAAAAAAATGTAAGTCCGTTTTTATATAGCGCAGCTACTCACCCTTATGGGTCTCAAGGCGCTGGGGGCCGGAGTGGAAATTAAGTGAGCTATTGCCCAGAGTCACATGGTGCTGAGCTGCCGCCGGAGCCGGGGATCGAACTGTGAACCCTGTGCTCCGAAGTCAGCTGCCCTGGCCGCTGCACCACACCTCTCCAGTTCGCAGAACGAGGAGGATGGGTGGGGCGGGAAGGAATCTATAACTAACCTATGTTTCTTACAGATATATCGTTACCGAAGGTAAGTAACTTGTTCATTTGAAAGAAACAGTTAGTTATAGATTCCTTACCTTAAAATAGATACCCCAGCAATACCAACCTCGGAGGTGGGTCTGCGAACCAAGTTCACACCAGAAAGTCCTGGAGAACAAAACGGCCAAAGAAGCCGTCTCTCTGGACTTGGCTGTCCAAGCAGTAGTGTTTGGTGAACGTGTGCAACGATGCCCACGTAGCTGCCTGACCGATGTCATTAAGGGGGACTCCCCGTCCCAAAGCAGTGGTAGCTGCCGTCGCCCTGGTGGAGTGGGCACGCAGCCCCACTGGAGGCTCCTTCTTTGCCAAAGAATAGCAGGCTTTGATGCACAGAACGACCCACCTAGAGATGGTCCGTTTGTGCACGGCCCGACCTTTGTTAGTGCTCACGTAACCAACAAAGAGCTGGTCGTCCACCCGGAATGGTTTGGTGCGATCCAAATAGAAAGAACGCACGTTTTGGATCCAGACGGTGGAGCCTCTCTTCCTCTTTCAAAGGATGCGGAGGCGGAAAGAAGGTGGGCAAAGTGATGGTTTGGCCAATGTGGAAAGAAGTAACCACCTTGGGAAGAAAGGTAGGTCTATTTCTGAGGACGACCTTGTCAGGATGGACAGCCAGAAAGGGAGGCTTGGAAGAAAGAGCTTGTAGCTCCCTCACCCTGCACGCAGAGGTGATGGCCACCAGAAAGGCAGTTTTCAAAGTTAAAAGCCTGAGAGGACAGTTATGAAGCGGCTCAAAGGGAGCGCACATAAGATATGTAAGAACCAAGTTCAAGTCCCACTGGGGCATTATGAAGGGAATAGGAGGGAAAAGATGAGTAATGCCCTTAAGGAAGCGATTTACAACAGGGGACTTGAAAAGAGAAGGCTGATCAGGAAGCCTAAGGAAGGCTGAAATGGCCGAAAGGTAGCCCTTGATAGTGCCCAGAGCAGAGCCCTGCTGGGCCAAAGAAAGGAGGAACAAGAGAACCTCAGAAAGAGGGTCAGAAAGGGGATCCACAGCCTTTGCTGTGCACCATGCCACAAATTTGTTCCATCTGCAGGCGTATACCGTTTTAGTGGAGGGACGCCTGGCTGCCAAGATAACGTCACAGACTTCGGGAGGCAGGTCAAACGACATCAACTGCCGCCGCTCAATCTCCACGCAAGGAGGTGCAGGCTGGACAGGTTCGGGTGGAGGACCGTCCCCTGCTGCTGCGACAGAAGATCCTCCCGAAGAGGCAGTCTGATCGGAGGATCGATGGCCATGTGTAGCAGCTCAGGATACCATACTCTTCGTGCCCAATCCGGAGCCACAAGAATGACTTGGGCCCAGTAGCGCCTGATCTTCTTCAGCACTCTGGGCAGAAGTGGTATAGGCGGAAAGGCGTATAGAAGACCGCAACTCCACTCGCGATGAAAAGCGTTGCCTAGCGAGTGCCGCCTTGGAAATTCCAGGCGCAGAATTGCTGACATTGCGCGTTCTCTTCGGTGGCGAATAGATCTAACCAAGGCTCTCCCCACTGCTGAAAGAGACCTTGCACCACCTCAGAGTGAAGACGCCATTCGTGATCCATCATGCACCTGCGGCTGAGTTCGTCCGCCCTGGCGTTCAGTGAACCGGCCAGGTGTTGAACCACCAGGGATATGCCCTGATGTTCCAACCATGTCCAGAGGCGGAGGGCCTCCTGACATAGGGTCCATGACCCCACCCCGCCTTTTTTGTTGCAGTACCACATGGCGGTGGTGTTGTCCGTGAACACCTGCACTACTCTTCCCCGGACAGAGGGAAGGAATGCATTGAGTTCAAGACTATCCGCCCGAAGCTCCAGAAGGTTGATATGGAGCCCGGACTCCGCCGGAGACCAGAGGCCTCTGATCTCCACCTCCCCCATGTGGCCGCCCCATCCCAGAAGTGATGCATCGGTCACCACCGTGAACTCTGGTTGGGGAAGGGAGAGGGATCTGCCGTCGACCCAATCCTGGTTCGTTAGACAGCACTGCAATTGGTGTGCAGTGCCCTCCGAGATCTGGACGCAATCAGACAGGTTCCCCTGATGTTGTGCCCACTGGAACTTCAGGTCCCACTGCAGAGCCCGCATATGCCATCTGGCATGGTCCACCAGCAGGATGCAGGAGGCCATCAGGCCCAGGAGCCCGAGGCTCATCCGGACCGAAACCCGGGATAGGGGCTGAAAGATCGGAATCATAGCCCGAATATCCCGGACTCGCTGTTCGGGAGGATAGACCCGAAACTGCTTCGTGTCTAGAACCACTCCGATGAAAAGGAGCTTCTGAGAGGGAGTCAGGTGCGACTTCGGCACGTTGATGGAGAACCCCAGCAAATGCAGGAGGTCGGCCGTAGTCTGGAGGTGGGAGACGACAGCCTGGGGCGAGCCAGCCTTCAACAGACAGTCGTCGAGATAGGGGAAGACTGGAACCCCTGATCTGCGCAGAAGAGCTGCGACCACCGCCATCACTTTCGTGAACACCCGAGGGGCGCTTGTAAGGCCAAAGGGGAGCACGGTAAACTGAAAGTGCTCGTGGCCTACCGTGAACCGCAGGTAATGCCGGTGGGCCGGCAGGACGGGGATGTGAAAGTAAGCGTCCTGCAAGTCCAACGCTACCATCCAGTCTCCAGGGTCGAGGGCAGACAGGACCTGAGCGAGTGTCAGCATTTTGAACTTCTCCTTCCGGAGGAAGCTGTTGATGTTCCTGAGATCCAAGATAGGAAGCAGGCCTTGGTCCTTCTTGGGCACCAGAAAGTAGTGGGAATAGCAACCACAACCTACTTCTGGGACAGGAACGTGCTCAATGGCTCCCTTGGCCAAGAGTGCCAAAACTTCCTGTTGGAGAAGGGCCAGATGATCCTCCGACATGCGATGGTACTGAGGTGGCATGGATGGAGGGGTAGTCTCGAAGGGGAGGGAGTAACCCCTTCGGACTATTTGCAAAACCCACCTGTCCGACGTGATGGTGCGCCAGTGTTATGTTGTTATGTTATGTTAAGTGCTCTTATAACGCGCAACAGCTACTCCGAAGAGTGTCCCGGCGCGGATCCAAGAGGAGTCCCTTAACTACACCACTAATAACTATGGAAATAGATGAGTTTTTAAAAGTTTCTTGAAGGCTAGCGGGTCTTGAGTATTGCGTATTAGAAACGGAAGGGCATTCCAAGCCTGGGGAGTCTTGACAGCCAGAGAGCAGCCACCCAGCCTGTGGCGGAAGAAGCGGGGGACCCTAGCAAGAAGGAGGGCTGAGGAACGCAATTGTCTCAGAGGGACGTAAAAGGTAAACCGTTTCTGTAAATAGGCGGGCCCACGACCGTAAAGGGCTCGGTGGGCAATGACCAGAGATTTAAATTTGACTCGGTCCGCCACGGGAAGCCAGTGGAGAGCGCGAAGATGTTCACGCACACTGCTCCTCTTCGCAATTCCCAGGAGCAGCCTAGGGGCCGCATTCTGAATGACCTGAAGTCTATTCAGAGAGTAACCAGGGATGCCGATGTACAACGCATTAGCATAATCCAATCGAGAGAGGATCAGGGCACGGATAACCGTCTCTTTGGCCGGCCTGGGAAGGAGAGGCAAAAAGCTCCTGAGTGTTTTGAGAAGGCCAAAACAGCTACCAGAGAGCTTTTTCACCTGAGTAGAAAAGGAGAGGTTATCCTCAAACCACACTCCAAGGTTTTTGCGGATTTCCCATTGGAGGTTGGTAGCGGAAACCCAGGAGGCCAGATCGAGTCTCTAAAGCCAGGGGGGAAATTGCCGTAGAGAAGAATCTCTGACTTGTCTTCGTTGCATTTGAGTTGGGCCGCCGCAAGCCACTCAAAAACCGAAGACAAGCAGTGCTGTACAAAAGAAATAGAATCCTCATCCTTTTCCCACGTGAAAAGAAGCTGGGTGTCATCAGCATAGGCTATCACCTTAGTGGGGGAGGTGATGGCGAATCCTGCCGCCCACTGGCATTTGGTGGCCCTGAAAGGTGGAACTAGGAGGGTTCGGAGGCTGCTGCAGAGGGGGCTGTGGTGGACTGGCCCGCCCGCTGGCCCCCAGAACCACGGCGCTGGTTCCCACGTCCCCGGCTGCACAGAGGCTGAACAGTTTGCGCCGGCCTGTGGCTCTGGGCGGGACGTGGCGGGGCACCCCTTCTGTAGCCACGAAAGGGGCGAAAGGCAGACTGCGCAGGGCGGGTGGTGGAGAGGCCCAAGGTCTGCCTTGTCGCCAAAAAGGTGACGGCCATCAAAGGGCATGTCCATAAGTGTGTATTGGACATCCCCTGAAAAACCAGTCAACCTCAACCAGGTGTAGCGTCGAAGGGCTACCGACGTGGAAATCATCCTGCCTAGTGAGTCGGCGGTATCCAGCCCACAGCAGATGGTAAACATCGCTGCGTCTCTCCCTTCAGCAACTGCTCGAGAGAGCACGGCCTGGGCCTCCTCCGGGCACTGAGGCAGCACTTGCGCAACCGTATCCCACACGGAGTGGGTGCAATGGCCCAACAGACATGCAGTGTTTACCGACCGCAGTCCCAAGCTGGAGGAAGACGACATTTTCTTTCCAAGATGGTCCAGCTTTTTGGGTTCCCTATCAGGTGGAGCGGTAGGGAATGCGCCCTTGGAGGTGGAGGCTTGGACCACCAAGCTCTCAGGGTTGGGGTGTTGGGAGAGGAAAGTGGGGTCGCCCGGGGCCGGGCGGTGGTGTCAGGCAATCATCCTGTCCACAGGAGCCCCTGTGTTGGGCCTGGACCAGGTGCCCAAAAGGATGTCTGTTAGGGCTTCATTAAACGGCAGCAGGGGCTCCGAAGAGCTCGCTGCCGGCTGAAACACCTCTGTCAGGAAGTTAGTCCTGACTGCCACCGTAGGTAGCTCGAGGTGGAGAGCCTCGGCCGCCCTACGCAACACCACTGCGTACGATGCTCCCTCCTCCGTAGCCACGGTAGGAGGAGACAACATGCCAAGGTCTGGTGAGGTATCCAGACCACTGGCTTCCCCCAGTTCCTCTCTCCAGTCCGGTTCATAACCTAGCTGGTCGGTTAAAGGGTCCCCAGACCCCCCCAGTCCTCCTCACCCTCTTCTGGCTGCCAATCTGGTCTCAAAGAGCCAGGGTAGAACAGGGGCACAAAAATACCCGTCGGCGCCGGTTCCGGCGTCGGTTGACACCGGTCCGGCTCCGTGTCTACCTCGAGGTGGAGGCCGGGGTCGACGTCGGCTGGGGCACAGCAGACGCCGGCTGCGGATGTGGTGCCAGTGGAAGCGGCGCCGGTGGAGGTGTAACTAGGTCGACCGGCGCCGATCCGGATCCAGGCCTGGATCCAAGGGGACCCTGCGGTGCCGAAGCCACCGACGTCGAAGGACCAGGGCCCCCAGCCAAGTCCGCGGGGCCCGAAGGTGGAGTTGGACTGCCCAAAGATGGCGTGCATCGCTTCGTAAAACTGACGAAGCTGGGCTGGGGTCGCTCCAGGTCCCGGGAAGGGAGGGAAACAGGGAGCCGACACTTCGGCCGCGGGAGGGGCACCACCCGCATCCCTCGTCGCGTCGGCCGACGGACGGGGAGAAGTCGAAGAGCGATGATGCTTCTTCGACTTCTTCTTGTGCTTCGACTTACCCGACCCCGAGTGCGAAGACTTTGATGAAGAATTGGTGATGGCTCCGCGACCGGTCCCTCGACCTCCTACGCAACCGGAACTTCTAGCAGCGCGGAGCTGACTGCCGGGCCTCAAGAAGCTTTCGGGACTGCTCCCGCAAAGACTTCGGATTCATGGTCCGGCAGTCGGAGCACGACTTGGGGTCGTGGTCGCGCTCCAGGCAGAAAAGGCACACGCAGTGCGGATCCGTTACCGACATCAGTCGGCTACAGGAACTGCAAGCCTTGAAGCCGGGCTTCCCTCGTGCACCATGAGTCGATGGACTCAAAAATTGAAGTTGACAAAAGTCGAGAAAAAGTGACTGGGGGTACCGCTCTCTCCGGATCTGCGCTTCCTGGCGCGGAAAAAGAAAGAACGGACGTCAGCGCGCCAGGGCGGCGTCTATGTAGCTACCGCGACGTCATCCCGGCGACGACGACGCCAACGACGAACGCGGAGTCGACCGACGCCACCTTCCGACGCGCAGGGGTACTGCTGATGAAAAACTTTCCGGATCCAGTTTGACGCCTGGGGGTAATTCTAAGGTAAGGAATCTATAACTAACTGTTTCTTTCAGATATATAGGTATACACGGTTGGGTAGCACACACTTGAAGAGGGATCTTTCCAGAGAAGGGAGCGCGACAGCACCTGTGATGTAGATCTTGCATCTATAGACTGAGGTACGGTGTCTGCTGCTGACACCAAGAGAGCTTCTGATACATAATCATTTTGCTTCTGTAGGCGGGGAGGGAGGTTAGGCTACACTGTTGTACATAATGACAGCACCTTTTATGAATTACGGACTACTTGCTATGCTAACCATATTTGTGTTAGGCATTTTTCTACTTGTTGTGGCACGTATACTGCATACTACAGCACGATAGTTAAAATAAACATTATAAACTTTTCTCGTGTCTGTCAGATCTTATTGTGGACTGGTACGAGAGTGAGAGCAAAAGGGTGTGCCCTTGCAACCACAATTCCTGAGAGGTAAGGGAGTGTTGTGTTCTGGGGTGTCTAATCACTTGTTCCTCTGTGAGTGAGTAGGAGGGCAAGTGAGACACTATAGCTAGTCAGTCCCTGGGCTCATGGGTACTCAGGTGGTAGGATGACTCAGTTCCTGCCTACTAAGGTTCCATGATCCCAAGCATAGTTTTGTGACTCCGCAGAATCCCTGCAACACTCAAAGGTTATGTACATAAGATTATGGTCAAACATGATGCTGTTACCGTTCAGCACAGGCGGAGGAAAGTTCCCATTTCTGCACATAAGGAGGTTCATAAGATAATTTGGGGTATGGTGGCGAAAGGTGTGAATGAACAAATTGAAATATCTAGTTGGATTTCTCCAGTAGTGATCACTGAGAAATCAGATGGGAGCTTGAGGTTCTGTGTTAACCTTCGCACAGTCAACCAAAATATTGTGATTGATAACTACCCATTAGCCAAAATAAATGAACTTGTGTTGTTACTAAAGGGGAGTGAGTACTTCACTAAATTAGATCTTAGGAGTGCTTACCACCAGATTAAGTTACATGGAGACTCGAAAGCACTTACTGCTTTTATCACAATGGAAGGCATTTTCCAATTCACAAGGATGCCTTTCAGTCTCGCCTCCGCTGCAGGGGGTTTTCAATGGATGATGGGGGAAGTATTTGATGGCATAACTAATGTAATTTACTTCCAGGACGATATCCTACTTTTGGGTGACACTGTGGAAAGCCACAACACATTGAGGGTTGTATTAGACAGGTTTAGGATGGCAGGTCTGATCTTAAAAGAAGAGAAATGCAAATTCCTGCTTGAGGAAATCGAATACCTGGGATATATATCATCAAAACAATGGGTGAAACCGAAAAGGGATCTATTAGAAGCCTTCCGAAAGGCCCCCTCCCCTCAAGACAAAGATCAGTAACGATAATTTCTAGCATTGATCGAATATTATTCAAAATGTGTCAAAAACTTTGCAGACAAAACTGAATGTCTGAGGAAGTTGTTAAAGAAAGGTTATGGTTTCTGTTGGGAGGAAGAACAGGAGTTTCCATTCCAGAACATAAAAAAGGAAATGTGTGAGGCAAAGGTGTTGGTACCTTTTGACATAAATTCTAGGACCATTGTCACAGTGGATGCACGTGAGATTGGGTTTAATTATATCCCAAATCCATGGCAGCGGTAAGAGGACAGTTGCATACGCATCACTATCATTAATCCAATCCGAAAGAAACTACTTGATAATTGAGAGAGATACTCTGGCGGCTGTGTGGGGTGTTGAATACTTCAGGACATATGTCTGGGGTTAGAAAATAACACTTCGCACAGACCACAAACCTTTGTTAAGGGTGTTGCTGCCGGGTGGTGCGGGTAAAGGATCAGCACACTTGGTTCGATTGGCTTCACGCCTACAAGAGTATCAGTATATAATGGAGTACATCTCAGGTAGGCGCAATATCCAAGCAGATTGCTTATCCCATTTGCCTCAGGAGTGACAAGAGATAGATACAGAACATGCACAGATGAGTGAAAAAGAAGGTGCTGTGTCAAGCGTGGATGATGTAATGAAATGTTCTCAAGGTACGGTGTCACAGGAAGGATGGTGCAATAGAATGGATGGTGATGCAATTTTGAAAGAAGTTATGATGCTGATCTTGAAAGGTGGAAAAGTACGGTAAGTGTTTCTGCCAGGCCATTTGTAAAAACTTTGGAGAAAATGTCACTAGTTGCAAAAAATGTAATGATGAGGGAAGATAAGTTTGGTCCTCTGGCGAATTTAAGGTGCAAGTTGTTTAAATTCGCACACGAGGGACACTTAGGCCAGACCTTAATGAAAAGGAGATGAACAGAAAAAACTTTGGTGGCCTGGCATAGATGGTGATGTGGAAAGTTGGGTTGAAAGATGCATGGATTGCAGAGAAGGAGAAAAGAGATTAAAGGTAGGGAAGCAAGCTGTCCTGGGAGATATATCAGACCCTGTAAAGCCATGGCATACCATATGTATGGATTTCATTGGCCCTTTAAGTGTTGTTGGTATAGAATTGAAGTGTGTACTAGTTATGATAGATGTCCACTCAAAATGTTTAACTGTTAAATTTTTAAATAAATTAACTAACAGGAATGCCATAAAAACACTGCAGGAGTATTCAGGGAAGAAGGTTTTCCTACAGGGTTGATTACTGATAATAAGACACAGTTCCTGTCAGAGGAGATGGAAAAATTTCTTGTGGCATGTGTAATTTGCGTACATCTTTGTATAATCCACAGGCCAATGGTATAGTTGAGAGGTGTAATCGCATGCTGAAGGGTGTCATCCAAATGGCGCTGAGCAGCGGGAATGATATTCTCACCAAGGTGAATGATATGGTGTGGGCATTCCACACTCCGAAAAATGGTGTTACGGGAATGATACCTTTTGAGGTGATGAGAGGAAGGAAAGCTGGCAAGAAGATGCATCCGTTAAGGATGTCTCTGTTGTTGAATGGTGAAGGAGTGATCATGCAGACCCAGGAGAGACAAAGTTTGGAGAGTGGCATCAGGAAAGAAGATTTGAAGAAAATAAGATTCCGATGAGTGGAAGGTGGTCTTTCGAAATTTCGTGGACCCTACAAACTGAAGAAGGTGCATGATTTTCATGTGGTGTTGGAAAATGGAGAAAGATGGAACAGAAGGAGGGTGCCTTATATAGCAAGAATAGCAACAGGGACATTTCAGAACATGACCAGTGTAGTAGTTTCTAACTCATGAATGATGAGGATTTGTTGGCTAGAAATGAGTTAACAGGAAGGGTTGTAGGAAGAAGGGATGGAGGGGGCAGTAGTGGAACACAGGGTGCTGTTCCTATTATCCCTGATATCCAAAGGAGGGAGAGAGTTCCAAGGTGTCAGAGGCCTCCAGAGTACCTACAGGGTTATGTAACATAGGGTGCTCTGTGGTGCCCTACAGTATTTACAATGTTTATATGATGAGTTGTATTTATGGCATTGTTTTGCCAGATGGTATTTATGGTAACATGTGATGCAAGATGTCTGTTATATATATATATATATATGTCTTTCTTTCTATATTTTGATATAAGTTTGTGGGATCTTTGGTCTCCCGTTGTTATTTTCAAGTTTACAATTACTTGTTTTTATATAAAGGGAATGGGTGTGTTGTAACTTATTTATGGGTGTAGAATTCTCAGTATGCTCCGCATGCTGAAAATTTCAATGTGGACCGGGCTACCAGCAGTAATCTTTCTCTGACTGGCAGTTATCCTGAAGCTGGTTTCAGAACTCCACGTTTATCTGTATTCCCATGTACTAATAAAAGGTACAGTTCAACTATTCCAGTGTGGAGGCAACTGCTTTACAATAGGGTACTTGCTTTATGCAAGAAGTGATCACCATAATGCTGAAAACAGAACATTTCATCATAGTTAGAAGTGCCTTCATACATTTCTTCAGCATTAATACATTAGAATACTCAAGATCTTTCAGCATTCCATGCACTGTATCAATGTCCCAATCATCAGAAATGGTACTAGGGGTGATAAAATCATGTAAAGATATGTGAAACACATATGGAATCGCAAAAGTTCAGTAGTATCAAATGTGTCATACAATACCCCATCCCATACAATTCCATCAGGAACTGGAACAGCAGAAACGTTCACGAGGGAAAGGTCTCTTCGCACTTTGTGTGATGAAGAATGAGGTTTTAAGACAAAGTTCGCCGTTTGTACCGCAGAGTGTTCTGGAAGACAGTGTTTATTTAGAAGCAAGAAAAAGATTGTCACAAAACCAATCCATAGTACAAGAAAAAGTAATGAAATTGTAATCCACAGGTACAGCCATGAAGGAACGAAGTACGCCTTCTTCAATCAAAAGTTGAAAACCCACAATCTACCTCGGAGAGGTGGTAGTGGCTCAGATGAGAAGTCATCACAGTCGACAAAGTAGCCGGAGACTGTTCAATCTATTTTTGGCAGCTCTGGATGTTGTGCAGAATTTGAAGTTGGCTCGAATTATGGTGCGTTGACGTAAATACCATACGGGTAAGGTTCCTAACTAGAAATCTGTGTTTCTTTGCAAGTTGTTTGTATAGTTGTTATAGATGTAGCAGGTAGAAAAAATACTTCATGGTTTGCTATCCCCAGCCAGGAAGTAGAAGCGTCACTGCAAATCAAAACTTCCAATGGGACTTCCTGGATAGTAGCAAGAGGAGACAGGTATCTACTCAGGATCCCATGTGGCCTACTGTGTAGAACCGGCCACATGATGTGGTTTGATGAGATCTATTGACACAAATCTCTTGTTTTTGCAACCTGCAAGGGGCGGTAAAAGTACAGTTCTGGGACCTTCAACAGCCAGGATAGGTACAGGCGCTCTATAAGATCCCCAAATTCTTTTTTGTCCACATTTTTCTCTCTGACCACTTCGCCAATCTTGGGGATCTAGCTGGAGGCTGCTGGTGCTTCCTTCACTTCCCCAGTGGCGGTCCGTTTTATTTGGACGTTGTTTTGTGCGTCCCAGAAACTGTTCAGTTCCTGTAAAACTGCCAACTGTTCATTTATATTAAACAATGTTTCTGTCAACACTGAGCTGGGACTGTCGAGGTCAGGTGACCACATCTTAACCCCAAATAGGATTTCTTAGGAAGTCCGTACACCCAGTGATTTCCTAGGCAGATTATTTAATGCTCTTTGGGCCCCATATAGGAGATGGACCCAACAGCGACCTGAGCCTAGTACCCTTGATTGTTAAAAACTGCTTTAAGTCTTGGTTCTTCCTTTCCACTACCACATGTCCCTCAGGGTGGTGGGGGGGGAGGAGTACCGCACGGTCAACCCCAATTTTTCCATGGTGTCTTTGTAAGCCTTAGAGAAGAGCATTGGTTCGTGGTCCAAATAGAATGTGCCAACTGCATATGTCCAGATGAAGACTTGCAAGTCTGAAATAACAGTTCGAGCATCAGACGATCGCTGTGGCCATACCCATAGGAATCGAGAGCAGGAATCCACTGCAACCAAGATGTATTTGTAAGCCGCATCCAATTGCAAGGGGCCGCAGTGGTCCAGATAAATACAAGCCAGAGGCCTATCCGAAATTAAAAGAGGTGTCTGCAGTGGTCGTGCTATGGTGGAACCCTTCATCTGCTGGCAGATGTCGCATTTAAGGACGAAGTCCCTAGGCTGTTTGTAAAGACCTAGCCACCAATAGCGTTGCTGCAATTGTGAAATTGTAGCTGCCACCCCAGCGTGTGCAGATACTAAACCCTCATGTGCTGCTAAGATCAAACCTAATGTGCCACCTGAATTTGGTATTACTCTATCCCCCACTCCAGAAATACCAGCAAATGGTAGGATTTGCGCACTTAAGTGGTAGGAGTACTTAGCCAGAAAGCCTTTCGGCAGATGCGTGTCTTCACGTAGTGTTGACAGCCATCATGAGGTCTTCATCTACTCTCGTACTTGAACGAGTAATTGCAGCGACAGCATCAGTTTGCACTGTTGCCTTTGCGGGTTCATCTGGCATTGAATTTGCTGCAACATGTATCCCTACAGGCTGATGACTCAATGTGTGAATCACATCAGTCCGTGGCAGGCAATCCGTCAGTTTGGCCATCTGCCCCCAAATTGTTTTGTGCTTGATGGTGTAGCCTTTTGAATCTCTGAATCCATTTTGGCTCCAACAGTGTAGATACTCATACTAATCTAAGACTATAGCCTTCTCCTCAGATCACCTACTCACTCCACCAAGAAACTGTGGGGTTTTATACTGATTAACTGTAACTGTTGCCATACACACGTGTCCCTCTATTCCCCTATGTGTCCAGCACCCCTTACCCCTCTCCAATCTTTTTGTATACTTCTGTATTTCTAAGCCTTTTTTTGTTCACTTCTGTAAACCTTGTAAAGCGCTCTGATACCCTCACGGGTCAAGTTCGCGCTCTATAAAACACTAAAAATAAATAAATAAAAATTGTAAGATTCGACATAATAATATGAATCGCACACAATCATTGTGGGGAATTCGGGATTCGTATTCTCCAGTGCCAGAATTAGAGCCCTCCGTTCCGCCAGCTGTGCTGTGAAATCCCCAAGTGACTGCATGTAGGTCTTTTCTAGGTAGAACTCGATATACCGCATACGTCATTTTACGGCTGCGCATGCCGCAGAATATTGGTGTTTTGTCCCTACCATAGGTTGGGCAAAACCATCAGTATAGATCAGGGCTCTCCAATGTGGGTCCTGAAGGGTCAAATCCATGCCAGATTTTTAAGATAACTATATTTATCTAAATGTGGATATGCTACAAATCTGGGACAGATCAGGCCCTCCAGGACCAACATTGGAGAAAGCTGGTATAGATGGTGTATTCATACTTATCAAGAAGCATGACTTCATTAGGCAAGGATACTCGTTCATATTGCAGAAATGCTTGTGTTTGTAGTGTAGCGTCAAATCTGTAATCTACATCTTTTGCCGTGAGAGAGTTGGCCCACTGTATCCATCTTGGATGTAATGCTTTTGCATTAGGGGCGCTCACTTTCGTTACAGCCTCTAAGGCTGGCAGTGGAGTCATGACAATTATTTGTTTCCTCTGAGCCAATGCTCTTTCTCTCACCACAGAAGTCTGTACTGCCGTCAGAATCTTTCCTGTCGGTGCAAACCCCATCTCGGCATTGGTTTATAATGTGCAAATGGTACAGTGTCACCTGCATTAAATGTAATGTAGGTATACCCTGATGACCCCGCAATGATCCGGACCACCAGTGTTTGTGGTATTTACATGTGTGTGTTTTGAAGCTAGCATGTCAGATTATACTGAACATAAGATCTGTGTGTGTTCAGTTGTCCAATGTGTACTTGAAAAGTCTGGACGTATTAAGTCGTAGAACGGTTTAACCCGTTCTGCGTAATCTGGAATGTATGTTCGCCCAAAATTTTTAAATTAAATATGGATTGAAGTTTCTTCAGTGAATTTGGTGGTTGTAACAACACACACTTCTCTAATAAGTCTGTTGCAAGGCTTTTGCCTTCACTTGACAGCTCGAATTGCAGAAATAGGACATTAAGGTGGGCAATTTTTGATTTCTTAAAATTAAATTTGTGGCCCATGTGAGCTAATCCCAAAATTATGCGATCTACTCTTGTCAAATGTGTAGACAGGTCATCATTCGTAAAATAAATGTCATCGAAATAGAACAATGCCTGGTCATCAAATTCTTGTAGAAATTATGTAACTCGAGCTGAGAACAACCTGGGGCTATTTTTATACCCCTGGGGCAAACAACAAAACTGCTGTTGAGAACCCAGCACAGAAAATGCGGTCAAATACCTGCTTCCAGGTGCTATATTTTGCCAGAAAATTCCATTAGGGATTTCTAGTGTAGTTTTGTATTTTTTGCACACTCTTACTCATTAGTGCTGATCTGTTGCATTCTGCACTGCAAATGTTCGTGTAGATGTGTTTAAATGTCTGTAGTCTAATACTAGATGATATGAATGGTCTGGTTTCAGAACTGGAAACAAGGGCTTTATCATAGGTGAGGTGCAACTTTCTATTACACCTAGGTATTCAAGTTGTGAGAATATCTCTAACTTGTTTTTTAGCCCCATTCTTAATGGGTATTGCGTTTGAGGTTGTGGGATTGACCTCAATGGCATTTCATGATAAAGGAAACCGTCATCCCACCCCACATGGTTGCGACATAACGCTGGAGCTAGTGCTAATGCCCACTCCTTGGCGTATGAATGTTTAACTGATTCTGGGACGAGGTTGGAAAAAGCAGGTACAAATTACAGTTTCTTCATTGGGCAATCCATCAAAAATTTAGGTGGACAGCAACTAGCCTGTTTTTATGTATGTGCGATGTCGGGGCTGCGGGCAGAGGCCCTCGCCATGGACTTCCGAGAGTGTGGAGGACACTAACACCCAGACATTGTACAGATGTAATACCGATTTGTTGAATGCGTCAACATGTTTGCATAATTATGAAAGTATGTACTTAATCTTGAGCCTGTTCAATAAAAAGAGTTATAAAAAAAAAAATTAGGTGGACAATCCTTTTCGGCCAAAAGATTATCATAGCCGAATGACAAGTTCTCCCAAAAAAGAATATTAATATTCCTAGTTATGTCCTCCTCCAGCTGGAGTTGTATCTTGTACAAACAATGTGGGGCGCTTACTCTAGTACCCAGAGTTTCCACCTGGATATAGTCACTCAGTGCTACTCCCACCAGACAATCCATCAGATTCCAGCAAACTACCATGACTTCTGCTGCTTTGTACAGCATGGTCAGAGCTCACTCCAAGCTCAGCAGCAGTTTCCTCAATATCTGCGGCATGCTTGATTTTCAGTCCACCTACCTTCTTCTGTTTGAACTGAGTATTTGACTGTTTGGGTTTATCTTCCTTTTTGATTATGTAGTCAGACGAGGATTGCGAGACCTTCTTCGGTTTCACGTACTCTGATCTGCACTCTGACAGTCCCACTCTCTCCGATCGTTTCTTGGATGTTTCCTGAAGGGAACGAGATGAACGTGTATCAGTATCCTGATACCCGTCAGGTGCTTTAATATTATCACGGTTACGCAGATTATAGTGTTTTTCAGTGGCCTCCTGTTGAGGAGACCCACCCAGTAACTTAGTCTTTTCTTTATGTTTCTTATTATCCCACTTCGTCTTCCTTGAAGAATCGGGCACTTGCTGAGAGTTATCCTTCTCAAATTAGTCTTAATTTGAGGTTTACTAGGTTTGGCTCCCAAGTTATCTCTATCCACTGTTGCGTGAGTTTCTTCGATAATTTTCAGTAATTCCCGCTCCTGTTGCCCTAGAGCCAAATTGCATAGGCGCTGGCATATGGGCAACACTGCTGCTTCCCCTTTAACGTTACTCAACATAATGGCAGACACTGTGGCAAAATTGCCCATCAGTTTCATCCCCAGATCCAGGACAGGGACTGCCCCGTACTCATTTTGAATCTGTTTAAGCACATCTGGCAAAACAGCGAATGCGGAAGTACCAGGAGTTCTGGTATATACTGCAGCAAAGAGTACCCCATGTGGTGCAGTCCTCCGCTGGGGGGAGCTATCCCCATTGGCAAGCAAATTGTAAGAATTTAGTATTTTTCCTGAGGTCCAGTCTGGGAAAAACACTGCTTCAAGCTGACTTGTTTTTGGGGCGATCCAGAATGGAACCTCCTCCCGTCTGGTGAGTATCTTATTCATAACGGCATTAATAGTCTGTGGACTAATGCCTAGTGTAGGCAATTGTGATTGCGCAGCTTGAGCAGCCCTTGGAGGATTTGTCATGGTTCGCCCAAGAAACTGTGTTAAACATCTATATGTTTTGACCAGATATGTGTATAATGTACACAGTTCTGGAGCGCCTAGATTATTGAAATCTGGATATTGTGTGTATCCGGCTAAGGCTGGTCATGTTGCTCCCTCATTACTAAGGGAACCTAGTCTAAAGTTTGCATGTGTATGTAGTAGGGAGCCTTTAAACCAATATTGATGTTCTTGGTAAGTTAATTATATTTCTAGAGCTTCATAAGCTATGTAGTTGTTAAGTACTGTATCTGCAGGGTATGTGTGAAACAGTTTTTTTTTATATAAATTCTTTTTATTAAGCAGTTATTTGAGAACAATAGGAAACAGTGAGCGTTGGGCAAATAAAACATTATAGGCCACACGCAGGGGGCCTGTACTTCGCTGGATAACGTTAAGTTAAATAGACCGCAGTCCTTGAGCCTAACCTACTACAATTGTGTAGCACCGTGTCAATAGGTTCATTGTGTGCACCAGGAGTCCGACCCTTACCCCTTCCCCTCTCTCAAAATTCTACATTTGCTCCCTTGTACTGCATCCATGGTCATCAAAACTTTTGAAATTTGCGGGGGCAACCCCGGGCCCAGTAAGTTTCACTTTCTGCTAGCTGACACCAGTCTAGGTCTTCTTCCCATTCCCTCACCGCAGGAGGTCTCCTCGCCCCCCAGAGTCTTGCCACGTTGTGCTTTGCCACCCCTGCTGCTGTGTTCAGCCAGGTGTTCATATGTTTGGGCCATTTCTCCTCCCCTGCTATGCCTATCAACAACCACTTTGCCTCTAGTGGGATCGACAGTCCCGTGACCTGCTTCATCACTTCCACCACCCCGCTCCAGAAGCCCTGAATTACCGGACAGACCCAGAGCATCTGGTAAAAAGTGCCCATGCTGCCACAACCCCTAGTACACTCAGCCGACTCGCTGCGTCCCATTTTGTGTAACCTGGACCTGGAGAGGTACAACCTGTGCAACACACGGAGTTGTATCAGCTGAAATTGCGCCCGTATAGCGATTTCTTTAGGGCACTGCAGAGCCTCAGTCCACTTGTCATCCTCCAGAGGGCCCAGGTCTCTCTCAGCTGAGTAAGGACATCTGGGGAATTGTTCATTATTTATTTGTAGATTAACGAAATTGCCTTGGTGGGCATAGGATCAAGAAGTAGTCTGTCTTCCATAGGAGAGTAATCCGGAAGTTGTTCCCCTTCGGGCATGTGGCATTTTAGCGCGTGTTGCAGTTGCATGTAGTGAAACACCTCCCCCTGGCCGAAATCGTACTCAGAATGCAGCACTTTAAACAACAGCATCACCCAACCCAACTTGTCTATTCCTATTGTGTGCTATCTTGTGTGATTACGCAGTTTCTTCACTTCTTCCAAACTGTCACTATCCCACACTGGGGTTTCCGCCGTTAGCTTGTCTTTCCACCCCAAGTGTCGGTTAGCTGCCTCCCAGGCTTGCAATACTGTCTGGGTATGGACCGGGAGCGATCCTTTCTTTGCCCTCCCATAGAAGTGCCGGGTAGCCCCATCTAGCAATGGCCCGATGATCCACTCTGCATGCTGGACCGCCCCTCCCTCCAAACACCCAGTCATTCACCACAACTAACAGACACCCAATAGTAAGCTCGCAGGTCCAGGATCGCTATACTTCCATCAAAGACTCCACGCTGCAATTTCACTAGGGAGATTCGTGCCGCGCCTCCGTCCCATAGGAGCGATCTCAGTGTATTGTTGATTTTAGTATGAAACAGTCTTGTAGTTGTATTGACTGCTGTGAATGTAACCCATGAAGAGAATACCTCGGTCCTGAATGCTTCGTGAGCCTCCACCACAAAGGTAACGTCTCCACCTGTCTGGGGCAGACCACGTTGCAACATTTGTGTAACTGCATGTCTGCAGTTACCTGGTATGTTGGTGACCGTTTTGTCGGTGTCAGACACTTGAATATGTGGAATCAGAGAGAGTACTCCTATAGGGAGATCCTTTGATAAGTTCAATCTTAAACAACCTACAGCCTATACATAGGGTTAACCTACTAAGCTGAGGAGGATTTTTCCCTAACACCAAAGAAATCTCCTGTTAATTGGTGAGTAGGGAGGGGTCTTTGGGTATACAAAAGAAAACTACTCTGGCGATCCATTAAATAAGAGCCCACACTCTAACGTTGGCAGCGCCATGTCGCACGGCTTGTATCAAGTGTGGCAAAACTGAGTGTTTGATGGACAACATAAACGCTGGGAAGGTGCGAGTCTGACTCCCCACACCTCCTCAGGAGATGTTGGCCTATTGTACTGCTAGCTCACAGTGCACCATCCGAACCCCTCCTTACAGGGTAACAGATGAGTGTGCAACCTCAGAACATGAGAGCCCTGATCCCCCCAGGCAATCATTGTAACAGATCTAGAACCTTTTCGTTCGGACTCTTGTGCATATCCAAACAAGTACACAAGAAATACTCAGCAAGGCTTTACAATATTTATTGTAGCTTTGTGATTCATTCATAAAATATGTGCAATGCGATTAGGAATAGAATGAAACAGATTAGCATAATTAGCATTACAAGAACAGAGAAAAGAATAAACCTTTCCATCATTGTGCTAAGACAGTTTATATGCAGGCATATACGTAATGTGAATATATGGACTACTAACAAGCGCTCCCTAACCTAGTCTTGCCTAGGGTGGGTCATCTGTCAAATTCCTGCTGGGTGGACTAACTCCCCATTACCTGTGGGTAAGTGTCATTAGGCTGTCCGTCTTGGTATAAAGCTGGACATCCCTCGTGTTGGTATGCAGAAATCAGCTGAGCTGGAATTCAGACATGTGGTAACGCCGCAATTTTAGCTGAGTGCTCCTCTGTCTAAACAAGGAAGTGGCTTTGTATTTATAACAGAACCCATGTGGCCATGACATGGGTTCTGTTTGGGCCACAGTTGTTTATTCTAGTTGGAAAGTGGTGTCACCAACCAGACAAATAACAACTGACATTTACGCAGTGAACTTTATCCCTTTCAAGGTATTGTGATAGAGTGCCTAGAAATGTAAGCAATGCAGATTCAGAGAATGTTATCCTGCATTGACATGCACGCAAATGTATGTCAAAAGTCATTGTGTGTAAAAGAGAAGGCAAATTAAGAAACATGAGCATGTAATTGGTGCTGCTTCTGCTAGGCTTATCCTTACCACGTGACACCTCTTAATATTAAGAAAATCTATCAGCAAAACCAACAGTATGCACTAATTGGTTTCCTTGTAAATTCTTAACCTTAGCTGCATATCTCATTCTTGCTACTTGCTTGCTTGGCCATCAAGAATTTCCACCTAGTTACCATTCTACAAGATCTTCCAGTGTGCAGCCTGTTATATTGCCTTGGATTATCTTTAGTCTTAGACCCGAACTCATCCTACGTTATTTCTAAATCCATGAGTATTCTTTAGTCTTTGAGTTTCGTACATCTCTTTTCAAGTCCTGTTGTCAGTACTTCTTGCCAAATATTGTCTTATGGTATTCAACTTAAGGAATGTAGAGCCTTTCTCAATTAGAACATTTAGTATGTCTCCCACATCTATACCAGCTGATTTCCTATATACGTTATGGCAGAGTACTTCCCTTCGCCCCTTCTGGGAGGAAGTATGGTGATGATTTCAATGGTGACAGCTAGCCAAAAACTTATGAAGGCTGAAGCCTGCCTCATTGGAATCTACCCTAGACCCAAGAGATTCAAGGTCATAACTAAGTTAATTGACCTGGCACTCATACTGGTCAAACACGTAATAACAATGAGATGGAAGTCTCCTGCGTTCACCACATGAAAACAAACAGTGCAATACAGGGGACAGGCAGAAAGTAGTGCTCTCCACGGGGGCGAGCTGCGTAAAACAACCAATAGCACAGTAGTTTGACACTGTTATACAGACTGTAAAAGATTATGGAAAAGATGGTATGCGCTCACCTTGATCCCTAACCCCCATGTTGTTTATCTGAGGCTTTTAAGACACTTGGGCACAGAAGCACAATCGTCACCCTAGGCTTGCTACACTGCTATACTCAATCCTCATTGACCTCTCACTTGATTAGGTCTGGAAACTCTACTGAATCAATTGTACTGATAAGAGATGACCCTGACACCAGCTAGGGTGGTGCTGGGAATCCCTGCTAGACCACTGCTGTGAACCCATAAGACCCCACTCCTACAAAATGCTTGTCCCTTCCAGGGTATGAATCAGAGGACGCTCTTGGATCATTAGGGTGGGGAGGTGGTAGTCGGGTTGTTTTTCCTAGTTTAGTTTGTAACCCTACAAATTATGTTTACAGTCTAGGTTTACTCCTTATTTGACTCATATTGGCTAAATCATTATGGTCACTATTGTACAATGTATATTGCACATTTTATAATATGTTCATGGATTGCAGTAAGTGACTACATGCAAGGTTGTTGTCCTAAATGCAATTTATGAGGCATGTACTGATGGTATGATGTAATCCAATTTACAAAACAATAAAAGTTTTGAAAAAATAATAGTATGCTTCCCACATTTTCTCCTTACTTTGTACTTAATTTTTATTCAACTCAACTTCCTCATCTGAAATGACCTCCAAATGTAGCATCACCTCAAGCTAACTGTATGCCCACATGCATGTGGGTCTTTCTGCCTTGTTTCCATAACTGTGGTAGGAACTGAACTCTGGAGATTTTATGATTTGAAGTCTCGCAGAAAAATAGTAACATCTGAAACATTTGCAATAGGCCAAAAAATAAAATAAAAAATGTATGCTTTTCCAACCATATATCTTCCAGCTCTATTGTGTGTAAAACCATAAATGTATATTTCTCTTCTATATCTTTACTCTTGACCTATCATTTTCAAAGTACAGCACCTACACAAATGGGACTCATAAATAATTTTAAAAGATTTTACAAAAAAGAAAATCAGACTTGGATCAGAAATTGTATTCATCCTGTGCTCGATGAGATCTTTGAAAAGAGGAGCAAATAGCAGAGTGCGAAGAAAGACTCCATAGTCTCCAGGAAAATAAACTTCAGCCTCATATAAAAACTGTACTTTAAAGAAGGTGGCTGAAAAAATTAAGAAAATGCTATGAAGTCACCAATAGTTGAGTGGAGGTGGATGGTGTGTGTTCACTATTTGTAAAAGGGACAACGAATGGAGAACCTCTGCATCCACCTCAGACACTGTCCAGATTGATGGCCCAAAATATTTTCAGATGTAGAACATCTACCTCATTAACATAAATGCCCATTAGTGTTCGGTACATTTGCCAGATCCTGGACAGGCAATATCAACAATGCTTTCATTGGGATTTTCAAGCAAGAACTACAACTTTCAGAATTTGATAATATTTTGCTACCTAATGCCAGAAATTCTATGTCAGGACCAGGCGATGATTATGCATCACCTTTCGCTTTATTAAACTCCAGAAGCCTTAGGATTGAAGTAATCAATAAACTCCATTTCACCTGAAACACTGGAAAAAGATAATCTGTTTTAGCCAATCCTGTGCTCTGCATCCCATGAAGAGGATCAAGGGCTCTCTGCTCAACCTCTTTCTTCGCTGCTACTGCAGCAGATAAGTACACTCTGACAGTCATTACTTAACTTTGTTGGGTCACGATTGGTAATTTAATACGGTTTGTATCCATTTCAATGCGCAAGTCAGTATTGCCCTAATGGAAACTCTTACTATTCAGCTATTCGAAGCCTGGGGATCTGCTCCGCCGAATCCCTGCACAGCTCTAGCCAATTGCGAGTCATGCTACAGCGAAGCGGTCCACCGACAGTCAAGGGCTCACTTGCAGCACCGCTAGACCCTGAATTCACTCCAGTCTCAGTGCACTTGGCAACTCCAAAATAGTGTGTCCTAATGAACTCAAGAGCCTGCAATGTTGCACAGGAACCGGAGCGTGTGTGTGTGTATATATATATATATATATATATATATATATATATATAGAGAGATATATATATATATATATATATATATAATATATATAGATATAATATATATAGATCTGATATATATATATATATCAGACTTTCACCCCGATTAATAATGTAAACAGAGCAGGACTAAACTTTTTGTCCTGGAGCTCCATGCCCAACCGAGGTCCATACTCCCCAATTCCCGAAGCCTCTACAGGAGGTGGCCCAGGCCTAGCCCAGTAGATCTAAGGGGGCACCAACCCATCTTATTAGCCCCTGGACCACCAATCCACCAAAACTCTAGCTCAATCTATATAATCCACCCATCCGGGGTACCTCATACAAGGATTGCGTTACCCCAATACAGTCTCCTTATGCTACCACTAACTTTGTCCTCCCTGACAGTATTTCAAACATACAAAGAGGCAACCTATATATTAATGGAGGTGGGGAAGATGGTGGATGTCATCCCATGGTATGACCACCTTAGCGAGGCAGTGCACACCTCAAAATAGAAAGCAATGACCTCCTCTGGAGAAGAAGCTCAGAGTGTACTGCCATATAGTCATCCTGAACCCCTTCCACGGAAGGAAGCACTCCTGGGTCCTTATTAGTCTCTAGAACCTCCGAGGCCACCACAGACTGCTCAAAATACCAAATCATAACACCCCAGGGAGACCATCCCCACAGAGGATGCTTTTGATCACCTCAAGAATATTTTTCTGACCAGAGACTTCCCACCTTTCCCCCTCCTGATACAAGGAAGCCAAAAATGTCCCTGCAGGGCTTAACCCCCGTCCCTGAACTTTGACATGGGGAATGTCTCTCCCTTCAGATGGCGAATCGGACCTACCCCCAACACCCCACATTCTCCCGAAGGATACCTCTTCTGATGGGGGCCCAAAGAAATTTGCTGCCCCTCCATCAGACATGCTGGAACCTGAGGAGATACACCATCCCTGCTTCACAGAATGGGTCACAGCCAACAAAGTACCAGCCTATGTGACCACCAGTCTCTCTGGATAAGGAGGTCCTTAACAGACTAAAGCCAGAATGCCCCCGTCCTTCTCTAAGGCAAGGTAAAGAAATAAAAAAAAAAAAATTTTTTAAAAAAGGTCTCTCCTACCCCTGAAATCAACACCAAAATGGTGACATTCCAGGCCAAGTACCTTATAGAGCCGAAAAAGTGCATTGACCATTCCTAGAGCCTGCCAGGACAAATTGCTTGACATTTCAGCACCCCTAACAAAAATCCTTGATATTGCTGAATTAGCCAAACAATCCGGATCCCTCATCTCACCCCATATTTTTTCTGGATGGGCGCAACGTGCCATCATCTTCCTTGGCAGTGGCAATTGTACGATTTCCACCGAACGCCACAGGTCCCAAATTGGGGGATCTGGCCTCGTCTGAGGCAAGTGCAGCAGCACTGGAGATTTCTACAGGGACCCCTTCGTAAAGGAGTTGGGCAAATTCATCTCAACATTCATCTCTCCCGGCCCAAGCCCTAACTGGAAAAGTTTTTGCCACCAAGGTTTTCCACAGGGCCAGTTGAGGAAGGCGGCGATCGTCCAGCCGCCCTTTCAACTATGCCCCCCAAAAAGGTCACATTTCCAAGCGGAGCTAATGTCATGACCAATTAAGATTTAACAGCTTCTTCCTCTCCCGGGGTGCCTCAATATCATGGGGGAAACAGAGGACCATCATGAGGCCCATCCACCACTACAGGTTTTGCTGGTAAGTACATTTACTTCACCTATCACCAAAGTGGGAGACAGACTGGCAAAGTTATTCCACAACTGGAGGCAACTGACAGCGGACCAATGAGTCCTGCAAGCCGTCAAGGGTTTTCACAAAGAATTGTATGGCTCTCCATAACACAGACACACTCAGTAGCCTCTTTGTGCCTCTGAGGAAGAGTCCCTCCGCATTGACCTGGAGGTAGCATAACGCCAATACAAGAATGCCATTATGAGGGCCTCAATTTAACCAAGAGGTTTTGGCAGCAATCTCTTAGTCGTGGAGAAAAAGGACATGGGTCTCTTACCAGTAATAAATCTGCAGAAATTCAACAAATAGCTTGTATATTGCCATTTCAAGATGGAAGGGATCCATCTCCTATGGTACATTATTCCAGGGGTGGGTCCTCCGCTAAGGCGAACATTCGCTAGGAACTTAAGAGAACACTTAACAAATCCAGAACCTCTTTATGTTAGGGCGCGAAGGTAGAGGTTCTCCTTTCACCATCAATACAGTGATCTTCCCAAATCCACTCCATTATTGGGCCCTTCAAAGACTTGAGGCCTCTTTCCTAAGACGAGCACTCACTTACTCAGAATTGGTTCCTCTTCCTGAAAAAGTGAAGGATGAAACGAGATGGTGGCTGGCACACATGGAGGCCTGGAATTGCCAAGTCATTTTTGGTTCCAATCTGAATCTGGTTATACATTCTGACGCCAGCAGGCTGGGATGAGGGACTGGGTGTGAAGAACATTCCACAGGAGGAAAGTGGTCGATTCAAGAACGAAAATTACACATAAATTGTCTGGAGATCCTAGCCTTATTATTTGCGATCAAATGGTGGACCAAAGAACTGGCACAATGTTGCGTTCTACTCAAGAAAGACAACATATTGGCAGTGTATATAAACCATCCGGGAGGAACACGCTCCAATATTCTCAATGAGATAGCAAAGGAGATTTGTTAGTTTTCCCCTCACAAACTGATCACGATTAGAGCAGAATACCTTCCTGGGTGGATCAACAATGTGGCAGATTGAAATTGAAGATATTTACAGGATTCTCCAATCCCTTTCTCATACCACAACCTGAGCCTGACGTACCTGGGTGGTCTCCCAAATGGTATTAGAAGGCAACCTTCAGTTAATGGCATAGAGGATTACAGTGGACCCTAGAAAATCCCAGGGTTATTATGAAAGGCTGAGGATATCATTCACAGAATGTGGGCAGAGAACACTACTAAACAGTACAGATCAGCCTGGAAAAGATATCTTGGTTAATGCGTGCAACGGAACTTTGATCCTACGGGGTCAGACATTGTCCACATCCTGAACTTCACCCCAGACCTGGCTCAGCAGGGGAAGGCTTTCAGGTCGGTAAACACTTTCCGCTCTGCTATTTCTGTGGGACACCTTCCCATTGATGGAGTCCAGGTAGGTGAATACCCCCTGGTCAGGAAACTCCTTTGAGGTATAAGGCTTTCCCTTCCTCCAGAACCAAGATATCCAAGATTATGGGATGTAAATACAGTTCTGAACCTTTTCCTTTCATGGCCTGCCAACAGGTTACTAAGTAGGAAATAATTGTCAGGTAAGCAAGCAATGTTGTGCTTCTTCCTCCCCTGTAGTATAGTCTCGAATGACAGTGCTCTAGATATTTCGGGAAGTATGTTTACCCCCTCTGGTCACTTTTTCAGTGTGGCGAAACACCAAAACCCATACTAGAGCAATATCACACTCAGCACTTCCAGATATTCGCAAATTGTGTGTGGCCAAATGCTGGAAAACATATGAAAATGTGATTGAAGAGTTCAGACCAGAAGAAGAAAATCAACTCCTGACATTTTAGAAATCTTTCAAGGTGGTTTCTTCACCAAAGATTGCAAGGTGGGTACGCTGAAAATTGATAGAACCCTCAAAATGATGCATCATAAAGTTGCCATTCAACAGGAAAAAGTGCTCTTTAACAATTAGGCAAAGAGCACATCAACACAGTCAAACAGTAACTCACTATTAAAATGTGCTTATATGAGAAAATGCAGCATTAATATTTAGCTTAAAATTCACAAGATATACAACATGTAGCTCAAATAACTTAAATATGGCCACTAGTGTTTTTTTCTGCACATTTATTATAAAACAACGTCAAACGTCAGAGATACTTACTCATGTAAAACAACATATTTTGAAAGGCACTCAATGAGTCTCATACCAACATCATGTTGGCACTGAACAGTCGGCAAAGGCACCTCATCCTTCAGACAAAAAACTAAGCACGTCCACACAATATCCTCTTTGTCCTGTTTGATTAATGAAAGATCTGCCAGGCAGAATTGGAATGAAGACTTGGTTTGATTGCTGAAAGGGCATGATGAATCTACAAAGCAATTGTAAATCCATTAAATTAACATGGATTTGTCATTAATTGTAACACTTAACCATTTCAAATCAATATTTTAACATTAATTCAATAATGCGTGCATCTAACAAAGTTACTTATTTATATCACAAATACTTACTCCTTTAGAGTCATCCTTACAGTTTGCCACTCGTTTTGCGTTTTATTTTAGCATTGGAACAGAAAAATGTGGGAACAGAGGAACTTTTGAATAGGAGCTACCACTGCCTAGTCATAGTTTTGTACCAGACAAAACAAATAGGGTGCACAAAAAAGGGAGATGCAATACTGACTGGATGGTTTATCATGACTTGAAGCATCCTCTTAACAGAGCAAGTAGCCAGGAAGTGACGTTGCAAATAACATATTACTGGGAGTCTGCATCTAGTTGTTTTACTGTTCCCAGAAAATTATTTAATGATGACAAGGGGAAAAGAACGCTTGACGAGTGATGGACTGTCTAACATGGAAAGAAGTTAAGACTTTGACAAGAAGGCCGCATGAGTCTGCTGCAATAGTCTGGCTGAAAAAAAAGGTGGTGTAGGGCGGCAGTACAGACAGTGTTTGAAGCTCACTCACACGAAGAGTGATCGCAATGAGGAAGACAGTCTTAAATGTGAGAAGACACAATGAGCAGCTGTACATTGGCTCGAGGGGGGTACACACAAGAAATGCCAAGACCAACTTAAGGTCCCACTGTGGCTTCACAAAAGGTTTGGGAGGAAATGTGGGTCAAGCTTTTAATAAGGCACATCAAAACAGGTGATTTAAAAAAGGATGGATGGTACGGTACATGTAAGAACTCCAAAAGGGCAGACAAATAACCTTTAATTGTGCCCACAGTAACGTCTTGCTTACCCAAAGACAAAATAAACAAAAGGACATCTAACAGTTTAGCTTGCAAGAGGTCTGTGTTGTGGACCCCACTGCAGCCCACAAATTTGTCCCAACACCTGGGATAAATGGACTTTGCGGAAGAGCGTCTGGCAACAAGGAGGCACCACTTCAGGTAGCAGATCAAATACACTTAACTGCCGCCTTGAAAAACTCCATGCATGGAGGTGTAGATTGAACACACTTGAGTGAAGGACCCTGCCCTGCTGCTGCAACAAGAGATCCTCTTGACATGGGAGCCCACATCAGAGGACAGATGCTCATACACACAGAACGTCTGGGTACCAAAATCTACTGGCTCAATCCAAGGCCACAAGGATGGCTTGGGACCAGTCATTCCTGATCCTTTTCAGAATTTGAAGCAGGAGAGGCAGAAAGACGTACAGGAGTCCAGTGGTCCATTCCAACTAGAATGCATCTCTGAGAGTATTTCTGCGGAAACTTAAATGATGCGTAAAACTTTTGACACTGCATATTCTCGCCAGTTGCGAAGAGATCTAGCAAGGGTTCTCCACATTACTTGTGGATGCCCTGTACCACATCAGACTGTAGGTGCGATTTGTGATCCGCCAGATGCCATAGGCAGAGCTTGTCTGCCACGGCATTCATGGAACCTGCCAGGTGTTCCCCATCTGGAAAATGTCCTGTAGCTCTAACCAACTCCACTGCGCAGAGACTCTTGGCACAAGATTACACCACTGCACCCTGCTTGTTGCAGCAAGACATTGTAGTGGTGTTTTCCATGAGAACCTGCACCAGCCTCACCTTGATGAATGATGGGAAGGCCTTCATTGCCAGAGAAATGGTCCGCAACTCCAGCAGACATACGTAGCCGGGTTTCTGACGGAGACCAGAGTGCTCTTATCTCTATCCCACCCAGCAGTGATGCATCCGGCTCCACTGTGAACCCGTGGAGAAGGGAGAGGGATCTACCAACGGTCCAATTGCAATTGAGCAGCCACCACTGCAAATCGTGGGCAGTTTCCTCTGAAATCAGAATGGCATCTGACAATTTTCTTTAAAGCTGGGCCCACTGGAACTTCAGATCCCATTACAGAGTCTGCATATGGCGTAATCAAAAAGGAGGATGCAGGAGGCTACAAGGTCAAGAAGCCTCAGCTGCTCTCACTGAGACCCAGAATTGAGGCTGAATCATCAGGATCACAGCCCAAATGTCCTAAACACTTGCAATGGTGGGAAAGCCCTGAACTGTAACGTATCCATGACAGCTCCAATGAAAGGAAGCCTCTACAATGGAATCTGGTGCGTTTTTGGCTCATTGATCATAAACCCCAACAATGTCAAAAGTTTAGCTGCCATTTGAAGGAGGCCTATAACTGACTGTGGCTAGCCCACCCTCAAACGGCAGTTGCCGATTTATTGGAAGACTGGCACTTTCAACTCCCGAAGGTGTGCCACGTTCACTGCCATCGCTTTCATAAACACCCAAGGGGCACTGCTGAGGCCAAAGTGAAGCACTGCAAACTGAAAATGCCTGTGACCGACCTTGAACCTCAGGTAATGCCTGTGTGACTACAGGAGGGGTATTTGAAAATACACGTGCTGTAGGTTCAAGGACACTATCTGCTCTGGATATCCACTCTGGGCCAGTGTGAGCATCCTGAATTTGTTCTCCCTGAGGAAGCATTCAGCGGCCAAAGGTCCAGTATAGGCTGGCGCCTTCGTCCTTTTTTACACAAGGAAATATTGAGAGTAGCAACCCTCTCCTCTTTCCCAGTCCGGAACTTTGACTGCAAAGAGGATCTTTTGCAAAACCAGCTCCAGTAGTGGTACTGGGCCCACGACTTGGAATTGAACTATCGCGAAGGTTTCAACCTCTTCTAATGCTCTGTGAAATACAGCTTCACCTCCCGATCCCAGATTACTGCACAAGTGTGCACAACTTCAAATTGTGGCCTGAATCCAAACACCAGAGAGAAACCTCGTGCGGGTCCCTGACAGACATCTGTTTCCTATAGTTACAGCATGGCTTGAAGGCTGTTCTTTTAGGAAGGGACATCGTGACCTAGCACACTGCTTTTCTGTTTTTCTTAAAAATCATCAAAGCTTCACAAAAGTAGAAGCAGAGTTCCGGATCCACATAGGAAGGGGCAGAAAGGAAGGAACTGATGTTCGTGCCCATGGATAACACTCATATGTGGCTCTGCTCTGTCATTTTCGAGGTGGTGCAGACCTGGCTTGAAGCCATAGTGCGCCTCATGGAAGCACCTACATGCATTACTGACAGATTCCTAGATCCAGTCTGGCACATGAGGATTATTCTAAAGGTGAAGACTCTGTAGTTAGATGTATCCATCAGATTGTGTTCCTAAGGTTGGTGGTACCGGAGCTTATTGGAGGGAGCTCATAAAGTCTCTGGTGTCATCAAAGTTTCGCATAGGAGCTTTTTGCGCAGTGTGTGAAATGAATCAAAAGAAACGCCCATTCCTCCAACAAAGGTCTACATGTTTTAACCCCAATGAAGATGGTATTTGGTATGGGTCTTCACATTACTGGGACTTGTTACTGTCTATACATAATGCTGCTGCGTACACTACAGGTCCTAACTTGAACTTCTGCGAGCAGCAGGTAGAGGCTATGCCACATTCTGAAAGAGTTCCTGTGATATTCTTTGAGTAGTTGTGTCAGGAATTGTCCTTAAATTCACAAGGCACGACCATGACTGAAGCCGGGAACGCAGGAGCTCCAATGTCATGCAAAGAAAGCTGGAGACAAAAAGTGAAAGAAGAGCTGCACAGTGATGGCACTGTCACAGCTACCCAAAGAAAACTGGACTGTTCCACAGCACTCTGCAAAGTGGTGGTAAAAGATACTTTAGTGGGAAATAAACAGATGATTTGTGGGAGGTGGGTGGCCTACTACGAGGAGCCGCTGTAAAACAAATATTTCATGCCCAGTACTGATTCGAATAGTCCCCCAGAGGGCATACCATCAAACTCGTCTTCCAAGGATAATGATACCAATATAAGGAAAATGCAAGCCATGATTGTTGACAAGATCAGCAGCAGATGTATCCAGAAAGAAGTGATAAGAGATTTCAAGGTGCATGTCCAGCTCTGCAGATATAAGCTAGGGAGCAACAGCCTGAAGGGGCACTAAACTTGAGAATGATACAGCCATCACATCTTGACACGGCGTACAAATAATAAAGGATAAGAAGAAAAAAAGAAAAGAAAAAATAAACGAACAAGATAGGGATATAGGCTTATGCTGGAGAACATGATTACATAAGGGATACTTGCAGGATACCCCATTAGATCACACGGCTTGCTAATACAAGCCACAGCCCCAACTTGAGAAGCAACACTGCTCTATAATCATTCAACATCAAAAGTAATTACACACTGTTAATGACATGGTGAAATCCAAATGCACAATGATTCCATCAATGTCACATTGCTGCACAAAATCACTCAACAATTACACTAGGACTGCAAATACTTTTTCAGATGAATGTCGCTCTTACAGTATCTTGGTATCAAAAATACTGTCGTAAATTACACACAGAACTCCCACAAGACTAACAGCTTTCCAAGTCATTGGAATAAACCCAGGTTCGAATCGAAGATATTGAGATACTCCAATGCACCTTCCTACAGGAGAAAGTGGAAATAAGCATCTACAATTTCCAAGAGAGCAAATGTAGGCCGGTTGGCCTTCAAACTGATTTTTAACACCACCTAATTGACATTCTCACCAGTCTTTGCGACTCTTACAACTGAAGAGCAATGAGGTTTGTGGGCTAATTGTGGGCTAAGAGCATTTCCGAGGTAGTGAAATACAACAGTCATCACTTTAACTGACCTGTCACCCACCTGTGTTAATCAGAATCAGCATCTATTGACAAATATATGGACACAAGGACTGCCTTGAAAGGTGCAACATAAACATGGATTGGAGCTTCCTGAACAATATGACCCTGTAAGTGCGACTAGGTCCCTAAATGTATATACATTGTTAGACCAGGGATAGACACAAATTTCACCTCTCCATAGTGCCCTATTCAACATCCACATTAGCAAATAGCTAGGAGCATCACAATATATTTCCTAATGGCCACAAAATGGTGGCTTTGTTCACGAAGGAGCAGATGTTATGTATGATACTACTTAAAAAACATTTGAAAATGTATTTATGTATGACAGCGACATACAGCAACCAAGCTATAAAGCAACAGATTACTTTTTCAGGAGAGGGGTGCATATCACAGGCCGATACTTTAGGGGAGAGAGGAGAAGAAAGGCAGAAGGTAGTACTGGGAGTCTTGGTGTCCCAAGTAGGCCCAAGAGGGGTGTAGAGGGGTGGGATTAACAAAGAAAAACAAAGGAGAGGAAAAGTCAAAGGACTAGGAAAATGGGGTGTTTTTTCGAGCGATTGAAGCAAATTAACCTTGCTCATAACAGAACCAATGAAGGTTTTCCGAATCTAGATAGCTGCCTCAGTACCAACACCTTCCTGATGGCAGGTTGCCTTGAGCCCACCACCAATCACTTTTGATTAGGCTAAACCCAGTTACTGTAAAAATAGACACTTTAGAATTGATTTACTAAATATCAAGTAAAGACTAAAGAATGCAAAGAAACCACAGGCCTGATTAACAAATATTAGGAATACCGATTTCCTAATTGCGATTCTCTCCGAATCACAAATAGGAAATTGGTATTCCTAATGCATGAAACTCTTCAGTTTCATTAGCGAATCCTAGTGGGTCGCAAATTGACCTACCTCATGCATATTAATGAGGTAGGTCGCAATTTTCGACCCATTAGGAATCGCAGCCATCATAGAGATGTTAGCCTGCTGAGGTCAGCACGCCACCATGTCTGTGATTGCTTTTTGATAAAGCATTTTTTTTTTTTTTAAATGCAGCCTGTTTTTCTTAAAGGAAAACAGGATGCGTTTAAAACGACAAAATTAAACTTTGTAGTTTCATTTTTAAGAGTAGGTAGTGGTCCGTAGGACCACTGCCTGTTCTTAAAAAATATTTGTTTTACATTCTCAAAGGGAAGAGGTCCATTGGGGACCCTTTCCCATTGGTGAATGGTTACCACCTTCTTCAAGAAGTCAGTAAAATATTAATGTTTTGAGGCCGTAATTCGGTCGCATAACAGTCATACATCCCATTCAAATTCGGCATTTGGAACGGACGCTCTAAACACGCCCCTTCCAAATACCGAATCACAAACACAAATTGCAATTCGGTAACGTGTTACTGAATCGCAATTTGTGTTTTGTACATATGTAAAGCGTTTTTGCGGTTGGAAATGGCCCGAGCAGGCCGTTTCCGACCGCATACATGGTTTGTACATGCGGACCCATGTTTCTAGTCTTTAAATGGAGATGGTCATAAAATATTCTGGAGATTTGGTCTTGAGACTTGTGTGTGCTGGTAAATGAATGGGATGTTCAAGGCTATCAATGCGTCACAGTTGGGAGGAGAGCAGGGTTGTACAGACCTATATCACTCTCTTTGGGCCCTTTCTTAGATTAGCCCAGCCACCATTCCTAGCAGTAATTAGCAGCCAAGGTAGAAAGGGAGAGGGCGGTACTAAAAACGGACAGAGTTATACTTACCCGCCCTCCCTTCCTCCCAGCTGACAGTATTCTAGACCAGGTTCCCCCCCAAATTACTCCATACATCAATAATTCACTTCAGTAAAAAAAGGAGCATAACTACGTTATCAATAGGCAGCGATGGACACGGCTGCACTGCCCAACCCTATTCCCTCAGGCTACTTATAGTCCTGGGTGCCCCAGAACCTATATTTAACACTAGCAGTGTTAGACAGTATTTGCTTAAAATATTCTTTAGTTATCGGTATATTACTGAGCTACATAAAACAAATTGGGGGTGTAGCTAGACCATGAATTATCGTTCAGGAGACAATCACAGAAGTGTTGAAATCCTAAACTATTAAATGAGACTAACCAAGACTATCGCTCACCTTCAGTGACTTGGCATAGGATACCTGCTAGGAAGGGAATGTCCCCTGTAATGTAAATTGATGTTCAACAATGCCATCAGTTACACAACTGCATGTGAAACTGGTATCCTGGGCTTTTCTTGGCACTGGTATCCTGGGCTTCTTTTTGGCCCCAGCACACCCAAAATCCTAGGTGTGCGCTGAGGTTGAATCCAGAAACTGACCAAGTGACCCAGGGTCTGGCTCGGAGGTCAGGAAGGGCACCAAAAACATACTCTCTAGCAGACACAAAACTACTGTCTGTGTCATTGGGTAACTGAGCTTTGAAAGGTGGGAGCATGCTGTTTGAATCCTTATTATTGGACAGCTCTTTGCCTGTTCAAATTGAGTGTGCAGTATCTACAGGCCAGCTCATGTAAAATTCTACTTATGCGTCATGCAAAGACCCTGTGCTAACATCCATGATGGATGGATGGAGAAAGAGAGAAGGGGGGGCGAGGGAGAAAGAGAAAGTGAGAGGGGGCGAGATAAAGAAATAGTGAGCGATAGAGAGAAAGAAAGAGACAGATGGTGGGATACTGCCTCTCCAGACAGTGGAAGTGTATTGCTTGCATTCCTGAGCTAGGGGGTGTAGCCCTAGACACTGAAGTGTCGAGGGAAGGAAACCGATGGTGTTAAGAAATTCAGAGTAACCTTTAACAGGGGATTGCTAATGGGTGGAGAAATGTGAGTGAGTCAGCAGATTCCGCTGGAGAGACGTTTCTAGGAAGGGCTTGGTCCTTTTGTCTTCCCCTTGAGTGACCCATCCAGGAAAGTCAATTACATCCAGGCACAGAGGTTCACACTTATTGTGCTTTTGTTATGGGTACTCCAAATTGGAGCCAGACTTACACAAAAACTGTGCCTACACTGATGCCAGAATAGGAAATGAGAAATGGGGTAACTGGGGTATTTTTGGGGTATTTTGGAGAGTACTCAGAAAGCTGCTGTGATCCACAGCTCGTATCAGAGATATCTAGTTTCCCTTAGGTGAGGGGTCATAACCTTAAGTCTGCACATCGTCCTGGAGAGCTGTGGATCTGCCGCCTTGAGACTTGGAAGCCTGCCTGCTTTCTGAAAGAGAAACAGGACTAACTTGTCCCTCAGGGACTATCTGTCCAAGGAGGGGAAGCCCAGCCACCGAGTCTGGAGAGCATAGCGGCACAGGAGAAGAGGATTATTGAGCGTGTATACCCAGATTTGCCCATAGGGTGCAGGAGGATTTCCTGGCTTCCTTACGTGCACAAGGTAAGTGTTGGACTTGGCCCTTTCTGCAGGGTCATCCCAGAACATTTTGCCTTCCGCCTGTATTTTTTCTGACCTGTTGTTGGTTGTTTTATGAGTCTGGGTACTTTATCACTGCTGTTCAGTGCTAATGAGCATGTGCTCTCTATTGTAAACTTGGTACGATTGGTCTACACCTGTTTGGCATTTTTTATTTACCTATCAGTCCCTTGTACAGTGGTATCTCATATACCAAGGGCCAGTAAATTAAATGATACTGGTGGGCTTGCAGCGCTGCTTGTGCCACCCACCAAAGTAGCCTTTCAAACCGGTCATAAGCCTCTGCCACTGCAGGGCCTGCACGCGCAGTTTACTGCCGCTGTGACGTGGCACATAAAATGGTTGCCACGTCTGTGACTCCCCTTTTACTACATATCAGTCACCCCTAAGGTAGGCCCTAGCTAGCCCTATGGGTAGGGTGCGGTGTAGGTAAAAGGTAGGACATGTGCCTTAACTGTGTGGCATGTCCTGGTAGTGACAAACAGCTTATTTGGTTTCTCACTGCTGTGAGGCTGCCCTCTCATAGGGATGCATTGGGGATTCCCTGATATGTGCTTCAGTGGTAATTCCTGACCTGAGAGGGGTAGCATGATCAAGTTTGGTATGTTTGGAATAGTGGTGATAAATGCTGCATATTGGTGTTCGCGGATTTATTATTACTATTTTAGAAATGCCACTTTTAGAAGTAGGCATTTCTGTGTGCTATGTGTCTTTGTGCCTGCCTGTTGTGTATTGACTGTCTGGCCTTGGAGTGACAGGGGCTGGGGAGGTGCAGTGGCTCCAGAGAGTCTGGATGAGTCAGCGCTAGGCTGAATAGGCCTGGTCTGCTTTTGGAGTGGTGGGAGGAGTAGCACCTGCACCTGAATAGGGCTGTGCCTGCCTTCCACAATGATGGCTCCGCCCCCGTGGTGTGTCTGGGGCCAAGGCTCACACGAACAATGAAGGTTGTTGTGCACTTGCAAAGTGCCCCCCAGAACTGGTTTGGACTGGGCTCAGAGCCCTGTGCCAGGGGGCAGAACAAAAACTGTTAGTAATATAAATATTGGGGCTCTGACCCCATGTCTGTTGGAGTTTTTTTAAGACTGAAGATACTGCGTGGGACTTGGAGCCAGCCGCTGCTGGCTCCACAGACTGTACCAGAGGAGAAGCTCTTAGGCTACCAAGAGGAACCGTCACTTTGACTTTGCCCTGTGTGCTGGCCTGCTGCCTGTCTTCCGGACTCTGCGTGCCCCCAGTGCTCTCAAAGGAGCTCAGCGCAGAGTGAGCGTGTGGACTGCTCCGAGGTGTTCCCTACAGCTGGAGTTTAATTTCCTTGGCGGTAAAAGGAGCCACGTAGGGAGAGCGTCTCCTACCTTGTTCATGATCAGCGCGTGGGAGCGCTGTATTGTCGGCTTCAAGGGTGAGGTGTGCTACTGTGTCTTTCCCTGTGGTAGCGGGGAGAATTCCCCTCAGTGCGCATCTGACAGGGGAGTGCCCCTTTATGCAGGCATCACTCTTGCTTTGGCCGCCTTTGTGCCACAAGCTGTGTGGCTGGGTTTCCTCCTCCGGCCCCGCTTTGGTAAAGGGGGCCATGACCTATGACGGTAGAGGGACTGGTGGTGTCCCGCCGCATCGCCTGGCTGCCGGGAACAGCGACGCAGTCTGTCAGGGATCCCCCCTGCAGGGCCCGCCTAACTTTCCAGGAGGGAAAGACCAGCGCCGACACTTGACGGGAAGCTGAAGAGCTCCGCATCATGGTGTGGGCCGGTCCGAAGGCCCGCTGGTTGTCTAGGGGAACGGGGAGCCAGTGAGAGCTCCGGGCCTAGGAGCGGCCAATACCGAAAAGCTGGTGAGAAGTACCAGCAGCTGCCGTGGCTGCCCGAGGTCACGGGAGGCCGCACTTCCTCGTTACCTCAGCGGGGGACCCAGGGAGGTCTCCCCGCCGTAAATGCCAATATTCTGGAGGAGAATACGGCGTTGCTCTTGGTAGGGGAACGGCCGGCCACATTGGCCTGAGCCTTCTCTGTGGTCGGCAGACAGATTGCCTAGAAGCCTACGTGGGGGAGGCGGGGGAGACAGCTGCGGCATTTTTCTGCATATGGCTGATTAGGCACTGATGTGGATATATGTAATGATGATGTTTACGCCTACTGCCTGATCCGATGTTGTGTCATACTGCACAGTTTATGCCCTGATGCGTACACGTCTGTGGGGTTGCATTACCCAGGAAGGCACCCAGATTGCAGTATTAATGATCTGCATATGCCTAAGGTGGGCATAAGGTGATTAGGTGATGTGTGCACTCTATAAGCAATTTATAGTGCACTGCTGATTATGCACTGATGTGGATATCTGTGGCGATAGGCCACTGTTGGCACAAGGTTTGCAAGTGTTTACTAAGGTGTATGCATAATGTGCTATACTAAAGTGCGGTTATTTGGTTTGTGCCTGATGCTTTGTGCTAAGTGCCATGTTGCCAGTAGTTACTGGTCACCCTGATGAGGTTATGACAGTGGCCCGATTGGCCTGGTGATTTATGTATTCCCTGTGAAGTCATGACGAGTGCCAGTGGCACAGTGTAATATGTGAGATTGGGTTCTAATGTGTTTTTCTGGATAATACAAAGGCTATTTTTATATAACCTTGTGTGGAGTTTCTTTTGTGGTGTGTCTAGTGTGTCGCTGCTGTGCGAGTGTGTTGCGCAAACATTTACACATTGCCTCTGGGATAAGCCTGACTGCTCTACCAAGCTACCAAGGGGGTGAGCAGGGGTTATCTTCGGTGTGTAACTCCCTTGCCCTGACTAGAGTGGTGGTTTCTGCCTGGCTTAGGCGCATGCCCTAGCTAACCAGAAACCCCATTTCTAACAGTAAGCCATCATGAACATGGCTCTCATCTAGTGTGTCTGCTCCAGTGACCGCTACAGAAGAAAACTAGAGGAATTAAACTGACTGTCTTAGCTGCAGTCCAAGGACAGCAACCCCAATCCACAGACCAAAGAAAGGAACACCTCAGCCACAAGCACTGGAAATGCTCAATCGGAGAGCCTTCACCCGTGGTGCTGCAGTTTCTATTGGCTCAATCCATTTAGAAGGAGAGGGGTGCCCAAATGAGCCCTTGTGACAGCGACTGCTCATGTCATAAGGGTGAAGACTGCACACCTGCGTATGAAGACCGAAAGTGTGCTTCATGTCAGGTAATGGTAAAAGCTGAAAAGAACACTGAAAACTTGTCTACCAGATTCTGGTGGGAGTTGTTTTGATTTTTGCAACCCTCTTAAGCAAACTACCTAGTTAAAGCATACGGACTGACTATAGGTAACAAAACTCATGAACAATGCTCTCTATTTTACCATAGTGAGTCTATACTGAAACATAAAGCTTATGTTGGTCTGTGTACTAACCCTGGTATCACTCATAGAATGTCTTCTCTGTAGTGATGCATATGCCTTGTGCATAGTGTTGAGTTGTGTTGTGCTACTTCTATTTTTCTTAAAAGAAATTGAATAGAATAGACATTTACTTATTGTGTCTACTGTCTGACTATTCAAGTTCCAAGTCTCTATCCCCCACACTACCTCCCCCACACTACCTCCCCTCCCTATACTGAGAGTAAAGTACAAAAGTGGTGCACTTGTCCCAGTTTGCAGAGCCATAGTAGGATGGACCAAAGGACATCAGAGTAGTCCTTGCCTGCCCCGAGGCTCCATGAATGGGGTTTGACAATACACTTTATTAGGGCACCAATACATTCATGTCTTGGTTTTGATAGGACACTGTACATAGATGTACTGGCCTACACCTTCAACCAGCTCGGAAGAAGCCACAATAAAGCGGTCAGGGTCAAATCCTACTTTTAAAAACATATCACCCATCAGCAGTTTAACTTGCACTGGCAACAAGCTGCAAGGGGAACTTGCCTTCAAGCTTTGAATATTGCACAGGGGCCTCTCTAAAGGAAAAACTTGATTTGCCTCCACTAAGCCTTTGCTAGACAGAGATCGATTAGTATCCTGAACACTGTAAAAGCTAACCAAATGTTAGGTTAATGAGATAAGAGGTACATACAATCTAGTAACTGCATCTCAGTGGCACAGGGTGCCAAGGTCTGGAACCAATTACAAGCAGCATTTTAGGAGGAAAAAAATGACGTGGGGTTCAGAAAACCTCTGTGGACCAAAGTGTTTTTTGCCACAATCGAAAATTAAGTATACCTCCGGGGTCTAGCAATAAATAGTCTTGGAGCAAACTACCATCCTGTACTGAAGCGTTGGGAAAGCTTACTAAAGCCGCCTTCGAGCTGAAAGTTGAGCTATACAAAACACAATTTTGCATAATAAACACAAAATTGTGTAGGGATGTGGGAAATGTAATTGAGATGAAAGGCTGCAGGCAATAGAGGCACTGGATTCTTTCTGAAAACCTCTATATTATTGCATTCAATCCCCTTTACCCATCTTAGAGAAAGTGTAAACTGGAACAATAACAACAAATGGAATGCTTGGATCTCTTTTCCAACAAGGTACTGTTAATGCTCAACTTACTGCATAATTACAAAAATCACAACTTGAAAGATATGGTGTTTCTTGATTGAGAGTATGTAACCTTTATCCATGTCCTAGTGTTCAGCATAGAGAATGTTAAGACTAGAATGTTGAGATTTGACCCAACAAGCCAGTGAAGGCAGGACTGGTGGTAGATGAGGGGTAAATAAAGAACATTTCCAGTTAACCCCTATAAATAGTGAAGTCTTACCTTTTATGGATGTCACGATATTACAAAACAGTATTAAAATGTCTGAGTTAGAAATAGATAAAGATTCCAGCTCCTGTGGTGCAGACTGTTGTTAGGTTGGAAGTTGAAAGGCAGCAGCAGAGAGTGGCTATTGGATAGAATCTGTAAATAATGGGATGTTGACTACCTAGGTGTGCAAGTATGTGTTCATGCAATCTTAAGGTCACTGATTAGTGGGACAGATTTACAACAGCAGTGATAATGGCATGACAGGGATATGGTAGACTCTTCCCAATGTTATATTGCAAACAAAGCACAAAAATAATGTAAATCATGTTCATACGCTATTTTAGCTATTACAAGGTAATTAATTAGGCGTAGTGCTCCCATGTTGGTAAATCATGGTTGCTGCTTGATATTTTCCCTTATTTCGTAGTGATGGGTTCCTGAATTGATAACACATTTTCATGACCGTCCAGGAGGAACATTATCATTTACTGTCAGATTTGAATAATTTGCAGAGCATCATTTTATCAAACATAAAATGTACCTACACTCACACAAAATATACAAGTGAGACAATTAACTTCATTATTTTGATTTGCAAGGCCTCTTCTTAATTCCAGTTACCTACACAGCTCGGATTAAACAGTAATTTAGAACTGTAGTTGTTAAGAGTTTCATACAGACCTCCATTGGAGCACTGCTTCTTTTAAAAGAAACCGTGTTGACCATGTCCCATTCAGCTTCATAACTTAGTTGATGCTCTATCCCTTGAGAAGTTCGCTCTTTAGGAGTCAGTGACCACTCCACAACTGAACTAGAATCTAAAAGGCAGACCATAAAACAACCAAAATATTACTTTACAAAACACAAAGCTGCAAAAACACAACGATTACGTATTTTGAGCTAAAGAAAAGAAAAACAGTTGCGTTTTCTGAGAATATATGAGCTCCGAAACTATCTGAAGAACAAAACAATAAAACATCAGCCACTTCATGAAGGTACCAGCTACAGGTTTACCAGTGCACAAGATTTACTAAAAGGATACCTGCAACGATCTAGCAATTCCCAAATACGATGATGCTGGAGTTACTAGGCCTCAATTCTGTCTCAGACTACAGAATTACATTTCTACACTTCAATAAGTGTTTGGGGAACTGCGAAGAGAATATAAAGTACACTATGTCAAATGTATACTTAATGGTTCTCCACTCTTATCCCAACATGTACAGAGTTAAAAGCAAAATTAATTTAACAGAAAAAAAGCAAACATAAAACAGGACCCTTCCCAGCAGACCCCGAAGAAACCCCGTGGAAGACAGAAGGTTAGAGAGCCACCCCACCCGTGGATGCCTTAGAAACCAGGATACCTACACCAGGGAAGCCAGGGGCATAGGTGTGAAGTGGCGTCAGAAACCGCAGTCAAACTCAATGGAGGTCTTCAGGAAGATGCTGCTGCTGGAGAAGGCGGAAGTGGCCGGTAGAACCCAAAGGTAGATTCAAGTTGAGAAGTACCTGCAAGCAGAGGGGACAGAGTCTATACCACTCAAGAGTGACCAGGAGGCATGGAAGACGAATGCCCACTGATGTTGTGTTGCAGGAGAGATGACGGTGAACTTAGAGCTGCAGCTGTGAGATCCAGGCGACGCTGTGGAAGACCAGGAGCCGTTCACGAGCTGTCCCACGTCGGATGTCGAGAGTTGAGGGGTCAGTGTCCATCGAGAGCACCAACAAGCCTTGGCAACTGCAAACAATGTGGAAAGCGAAGAAGATGCAGTGTCGGGACCAGCAAGGTCCAGGTGACTCACCACAAGCAGGGGAGTCAGGGCAGGCCCCGAGCAATCAGGGGAGCCGACAGAATTCAAAGATGACCCTCAAGAGGACCCACAGGCCGGAGGCACTGGAGTCGTGAGAGGACCACGAGCAGCTCACCATGGATGCAGGCCCACGATGAGAGGGCAGAGATCTTGGTCACTGGAGGTGCTTGAGGTTGGGGCTACTTGGAGGCCGAAGATCTTGGTGGAAGAAAGCCAACAAGCCCTTGCAACAGCAAGTCGACGCGGTGCACAGGGGTTCAGTTCCTGCGGCTCTAACGAGGGATACTGGCCTCAAACTCGGTGAGAGGACAGGGCAGGCCTCGAGGGATGTGAAGAACCACCACCTGTGTTGCTGAGCCTTTCGGAGTCTGTGGGAGCCCAGGATCAGCAGACCTGTCAGCTTAGTTGTGGTGCCTGCAGATGCAGGGAAGTGACTCCTTCACTTCAAGGGAGATTCCTTCAGGTGTCTTGGATGCCCACAGGCCTTGGAAGGTTCCTGTATGGAGCACAGGCACGGACGTTGCAACGGACGTTGCAGCAGACGAGCAGGGCGACGAGACCAGGAGCAGCAGTAGTCTTACCAGTTGCAGTCGGAGTCCAGCGAAGTCCAGAGTGCCCAGACGGTCGAAGAAGTGCTGTCTTGAAATGAATCTTGTCCCACAATGAATCTAGGAACCTACCCTCAGGTAAGCCCCTAAGTACCCTAGGGAGTGGGTTGGGACGATTCAGGGTTCCCTCCCAGGGGAGGGGTCGGACAGTGGGGAGGATACTCCCATGTCCTTTGTCCAGTTTCGCGCCAGAGCGGGAGCCATCGGCTCCCTGAGCTGGTTTGAACTGGACTATGCAAGGAGGGCACCAAATGTGCCCTACAAGCAGACTGAATGGCGCTGGCAAGCGCTTCCACCTGGCACCAATACACTAAACCTTGTCTGGGAGGTGGTCACACCTCCCTGTGACAGGATACCTATTGTTCTGCCTTCCTCTGCTTGAGCCTGGCTCAGCAGCAAAAGGGCAGGATCGTGTCTCTGGTCGGCAGCAGCCAAGTTGTGCTGTCCAGGTCTAGAAGACTGGTACCTGGAGCACTGAGGGCCTCCCGGAGGCGCTGTACAGTGCATGGAAGAGAGTATGATTCCAACATGTTTGATACCAAACATGATACCATTTGTTACAGCCAGTTTAGAGATGGTCGTTGCGTAATGACGCGTGGCCACTCTATGTATTGTAATGGCTGATGCACTTACAACCTGGGAGAATAGACTCCGAAGGATGTAGAGGTGTCCTGCTCATGCAGGGGCACCCACATACTTAGAACTGAGCACCCTGCCTTCAGGATTGAAAGGCCTGCTTTAGGGGTGACATAGGTTTTAAGTTCAGTGACCTTAGATATAGGGAAACCTATATCTTTCATAAATGGTGCTAGCACCAGCCTACACAGACTGCAATGGCAGGCCTGTAATTACAGTTTGAGTGGTCTCCCATGGGTGGCATAATACATGCTTCAGCCCATGGGGGACCCCTGGTGTACCTTTGCCCCGGGTAGCTTAGTACCATATACTAGGGACTGATAAGGTCACACCAGTATCCAATCTGGGAGGTACCGAAGTACTTACCATACCCAGTTTAGGGGAGAAAGCACAGAGACTGGGTCCTTATTAGCAGGATCCCAGCCAGACTAGTCAGTAACAGCACAGCACCAGTCAAAAAGATGGGGTACCATAAAAGCAGATCCTACTTTCATACAACCTCAACCGCCATTGCCTTTGCAGACATATTTAACAACATTGAAGGCAAAAGAAACTTCTGTTCCGTGGCTCCTTTGTCAACATAAAGACAAAGATTTATGAGAAATTAGGCTTTTCTCGTAATCCGTCTCAATCCACATGCAGCGACTTGTGCAGCATGATTGCTTCTGCCTTTGCTTAACAGATGGTAATGTCCCTTACAAAACAGACCTACTTCTCAGGACTCACTTTATTCTTTTCAGCATTATTCACACCAGTTACCACTGTAGACCAGTTTGAGAATTTCCTGACAGGAAGATAAGTGTCCCTTTTTTTGCCCTGCCCTTGCAATAATTTTGATATAAGAAAGGTGGATTGCAGGCTCTTTGTAGAATTTGCTGTCATTCTTTAAGGAGTGCCTGCATCTTCCTCCATCTTCACTTAGTCCTCATAGTCCCAATCCAAGCCAAAGTTAGGCTCAAGTCTAAGTTTCTTATGGTGCACACTCTGGGGTTAACAGGATCCTTTTGTTGTAGATTAAAGGAGGATGCCTGGTCTTAGAGCATGCACCCCAAACAAAGAGCTTAAGGGATCCATTTGGAAAGTAATTACCAGACCTCATGTGCCTCACACCTTCTTAGTTCAAGGCTTCAACAAAGAAATGTATCATCTAAAAAAATGCAGACGATTTGAAGAGTGGCAGATATTGATAGCTGCATCATCTCCCCAGAAAGAGATGGCTATAGATTTCAACAGAAATCCATACAACTTTCAATAGAGGCAAGGGATGAAGTGTTAGCATAGGCTTCTGCTAAGGAAAAAAGATCTTGCAAGGAGAAAAAGATAATATGGCTCTAGCACTGGATACGTGAGAACAAATGACATCTGATGGATGCTTTGGTTAAGTAGACAGCAGGAAGATTTCTCCCAGTCCTCCATCCTTACTCATCAAAAAGAAGGGAACTCAACCTCCAAAAGTTCTGGGTCCAACTCTAGCACCTTCAGGTGAGGAATGGCATGCTTATGTGTCTCTAAAAAAGCTGCAGAAGTATGATCAGTACCATGCTACCTGGAGGTCAAGTGGAGACGCTCAGCAGAATTCAGCAAACCAACAGCAGTGTGAAAATGGGCAAACAGCAAACATTCTCTAGATCTGATCCCGAAACCTACTTCGGTGTATTCACCTGAATATGTCACTACACCTATTATTTACTGGGATTGTTATAATGTATCTTTTGTTTTACCATTGTCTTCCCTTCCTACCAACACAGGGAGAGTTTCCCAGGTTTCAAAGGACTGGTAAAAAGCCAATGCTACAGCTTTTTCTGCAGAATTTTACTGCATCTTTCCGTTTATGTTATGTAACATGGAGGATTAGGAGCATTCTAACCTTCTCAAGCTGGCTTACTGACATCCTCAACAAACCGCAAAACTACAGATTAAGCGGTTATCCACAGGTGCCAAAATATTTCTGCTTACACTTTACGACTTCTAGCAGGAGTGTGGAGGATAGTCGGCCCACTGCCTAAAAGAGTAATGACAAACTGCAGTAGTATAACGTTGTCATGCTTTGCAAAAGTGAAGGGAGGAAAGTTCATCAATCGTTCTATGCATCTAAGATTTTGTTGGCCAAATCACATATTTAACGCTATTCCAGAACTGTGTGACTGAGCTTAAATTGGGGATGCACTTTTTAATTCAGGTTTACATCAATTTTAATTCAAATGAAGTCAATTAATTTGTATGGCGCCATAAACCTGGGGCTATCAAGCAGCATCACATACCACCAGTTTGACTTACCTAAAATAAGTATGATTTTAAATTTCTTTCAAGCGTAAGCACCTTTGTCTTCCGAGTTAAGATGGAAGCTTAGTGTTCTGACTAATTGTATAGTTCTCCTTCCCATTGCTTTCTGTCTAAATGCAGAGATGAACAGCACGAGTCTTTCTTACAGCTTCAGCAGTCAACCTGGAACAGAGGGCCTCAATGTATGCCTCCAAAGGTATGGTCCTGATGAGAGATGTGACGGAGTACTGTAAGGACAGTGAGCCAGCTGAGTGGAACAACCACCCGGGCAGCACATTTCTGCATTTCTTTAGCAGAACTTTCAGACGACAGGCATTTTATTTTAGCCAATAAATTAATATGGTAGCCACAGCTCTTTAGACAATTAACATGTCTTTCAGTCGATAGCTGGCTGTTCAATACCACACTATTCTTAACCCTGCAAGAAAGCTCAAATTCAGTATTCCCAACCTTCCATGTTATGTGAGTGCTACTCATACACCTTATAACAACACTGGTATCACTTGAGCAGGAGTTCACTCTTATCCAAGTTTAAGATAAGACAGCTCTTTTGCATCCAGGTTTGAATCTCCTCAAATAAACTTGACAACTGGGCTAAATCTTTCTCAAAGCTGCCACTCCGGGTCAGCACCAGCTGTGTATCATCCATGTAAATGTACAATCCTGCTCCTGATGCTAATAGATCATACAAAGGTGTGATTATAGATGCCAAATACCATAGGGTAAGAAGGGAGTCCTCCGGCATTCCCCACAAGATGCTAGAGGTGGCACAGTAACACCACTCAAACACATTTCAGGCGACTCAGAAGGACTACTCAGTCAATGGTATCAAAGGCAATTGAAAAGTTAGGAAGCGTTGAAAGAGCTGCAGAACTTTCAGCTACCCTCTCCAGCAGTCCAAATGTCTAATAAAGCTTTCTCTGTACTACTGTGGAGTTGGAATCTCTTAAAGATCCCCATGTAAGCCACAAGGATGGAGATGAGTGGAAAGCTGTTCAGTCACTACATTTTCCAGGACTTGAAAAGAAATGGTGTCCTTTTCAATTGGTGATTAACTGGATAGTAGAGCAGAGTTCCTAGAATGCTTCTTGAGCCTAGGAGTAATCCAAGATTGTTTTAGCTAGGCAAGTACATATCCCTCTGCTTAAGAGCAGTTCACAATCTGTGAAACAGAAAAGCCATCTGCTTAAGAAGGAAAGGTCACAACTCACCTAAGGACTGAGTAGGACTCACTCCTTTAACACGACCCTCAATTTCCCTTTGCATAGCTTTTCTAGACGGACAGTACTATAGTACTGGATTGGCAGAATTTGTTCTGAACGGAGGGCATAAACAACACTTTTAGAAGCCGATGTCAGAGTGAAAGCAATGATTCTGTTGAATGTTTCAGCAGCTTTGGACCCGGTTGACCACAACTAACTAATGCAGAGGCTTTTTTTATATCACTATGGTAGAAAAAGATTTGGATAGCTTTTTTTCCATTCTTATGCAGAGGGTCTCTTTTCACCCTTTTTCTTCAAAATCCATAATCATGACATGTAGAATTCCTAAGAGATCTGCATTATTACCAGATGCTCATCCACAGTAAACCTTCTGTCAATTCAAAATATCAAAAACGTTTGTATAGGTGGCAGCTCCTTTTCACTGCTGAATACATACCTTATGGAACTCTTTGCCAGCGAATCTACAGCAAAATTCCCATTTGCAGCAATAAAGTCCAAAAAGGTGGGCTTCCATAGAGGCTTTCGTCTCTTCCTTCCTTCCACAGAAACCACCAAGAGAACTTACAGGAGGTGCTCAATAAAACATTCATAATATACATTACTAAAACATTCAGCCATTACTACCCTATGCAGTGAATTTGACTGAAGCATGACTGACCCTCTGAAGAGAATTGGATGATCTACTCACTTTAAGAATTGGCCAAAGATTGATCACTCTCTGCCTGGAGCATTTTGCATTTGAGAAATATGCATCTCTTCATACAGTAGTGTAAACTATATCCAGAGAGAACAGGTTACCAGGAGCCCTACAATAAGTGGCCATGCGACCTAGTGTTTCACACTTAGAGAAAGCATCACAGTAAGACACAGGAGTGCTCCTCAAACCTCTCCAACCCCCCATCACGCATTAATTAAAAAAATATGGAATGCAGAGGCAAGATTTCTAAATGATTTCATTTTGACTAGCTTTCGAGGCATTGTATAACTTAGTGGGGCTGAGTAAGTAAACAAAAGGGTGTGGTGATGTCAACCAACAGAGCAAAAACCTTCAGTCAGTTCATGAGCAATTCCAGCCTATGCTGTGTGGAGGAAAGTATACCACTGAAAAGAATGAATAATTGATTAGGGAAGTCTGCATTGTTACGAGGGTACATGGGACCAAGTACATAAGCAGCTATTTAAAGTAGCCCACCCCTGGTTGGCAGCATATCCTCATACTGGATATAGGAGAGAGGAGGAAGTAAAAGTTATGATCTATAAAAATACAGAAGAAAGATGGCACCTATATGAAAACCTTGAAAGCCCTGAGCTTGTCAATCAGCAGCAAGCCCAGTTCTAAGGAAACACAACACGAGGTAACCCCTTATGATGCCACCTGTACAGGAGGAACAGAAAGCCACTGCAGTGAGCAAACGTTATTCTGCTGGGCCTATACTGGAGCGTAGAGAGAAAGAGATAGTCACAAAGAGTTGTTTAGCCGCAGGCAAATAACTACTGCATGAAGCCATTCAACAAATGAGGTGCATCAACACAACACTGAATATCATTTAATGGAACCATAAAATACCTGCCAAGGTCCTTTCAGAAATGGTAAATGAGATAGAGGGCATTTAAAGCATGCATTCTCTTTAGGCAGTGAAATAGCTGAGGAATATATAAAGGCAGAGGCTAGTACTCGAGTTTTAACTCACTATTGCATAACACCATGTGAAACTAGAACAGACAAGCAACAAGTGATTTAGAATTCAACCAGTGGCTGGATAATGAGAGCAAATAAAGTTAGCAAAATATGAACTTATACTAATGGTTTGTGGACACATTCAAAGTATTGCAGTCTAATCACACACACATTTTAGCATACCTTCCCGGGACAAGGAATATTGGTAGAGTCGAAATTATCATCTAATGGTTTCCAGTCAACAACTACATCCGCTTCCTGGAATAAAGACATTAAAAAAAAATGTTAACTTACCCTACAGGACTTTCTTCCATTGCACAAGTTCAACCTTTAAATACAATCAAATCCAATGGGGTAAAGGGCGATCACTCACATTCAACCAGGGTTGTTCTGCAGCAGTATATTTACCGGTTATAAGCTTGTGTGATTTACCATAGAATACACCTTAATCCACCCTACATTCATTTAACACTAGATTTTTTGAAAAAAAGTGATATGCATGCTATTCGGTGTACAGGTAAGCTGAACACCTCAATATATTTGTAAGTGTACAGGAGGATATTTGTCCACACATGTGTTACATGTTAACAGAGTGGAAATACATTTTTGCAAGTTCAAACTTTCCATAAACTTCAAATTGTCCAAATCGAGACAAGGTGCAAGAAAATGACAAGAGAAAGTTGCCTCAAGCTTTGAAAACTACAATGTTTATAAATATCTTGAACACACTCCATAATGTGTATCGGGAGCCAATGTAGATCCCTAAGGTGTGGTGCGATGTACGTTCAGTGTGGGAGGCTGAGGATGAGCCTGGCTGTCGAATTCTGGATGGTTTGTATTCGTCTAGTGAGTTGCTTGGTGATCCCGAAGTAGAGGGTGTACCCACTGTCCAAGTTGCTGGTGACGAGGGCATGAGTGACAGTTTTTCTAGTGTTGCTTGAGAGCCATTTGAAAATCTTCCTCAGCATCTTCAGGGTCTGGAAGCAAGAAGCAGTGGTGGAGTTGACTTGTGAGGTCATGTCCAGTTTACTATCGATTATTATTTGGAGGTTCCTGGCGTGGATTCTGGGTGTGGGTCTGAGTTCACCAGTTGGAGTCCTTTGGTGAGGTATTCTTGCCAAAGATCAATACTCCTGTCTGTGTTAAGCTTGTGACAGTTAGCTTTCATCCAGTTAGCAACTTCGGTCATGCAGGCGGTGATCTTGTCCAAGAGGGAGAGTATGAGTTGCTTGACGTCTGCAAAGAGGAAGTTGATGTTGTGTGTGTGGATGACATTGGCCAGAGGGATTATGTCTGAATTGAAAAGGGTGGGGATGAGCCTTGAGGCACTCCGCAGATGAGTATGTGGGTTTCAGAGTAGTAAGGTGCTAGGCTTACAGCCTGTGCTCAATCCGTTAAGAAACCGATACAGTGGAGAGCGGTTCCTTGGATGCCAATCACATGCAGGTGCCTGATTAGGATGGGGTGTGAGATTGTGTCAAATGCTGCAGAGAGGTCCAGGAGTATGAGGGCTGCCATGCCTCCTCTGTCAAGGATCATGCGGATGTCTTCTGTGGCAGTGTTAAGTGTTGTTTCTGTACTGTGGTTCGGCCTGAATCTCGATTGTGTGGCATCGAGGTGCTGATGGTTGCGAAGGTGGTCGATGAGGTGTCGGTTGATTAGTTTCTTTAAGACATTTTCCGGGTATGGAAGGTGGAAGATGGGTCTGTAGTTAGAAAGCGTGGCCATATCAGCTGCTGGTTTCTTGAGCAGGGGCATGATGGTGGCTTGTTTTCAGGAGTCCGGGAATTTGGCTGAATCGATGGAGGCATTGAGGAAGGGTGTTAGTGCTTTGCTAATCGGTAAGAGTCCTTTAGTGAAGGATTGGGAGGGTGAGGGGGGGAAGGGTCATATGGTGCCCCCTTGAGGAACAAAGTGAGTACCGCAGTGACTGGGCACAAGCTTCCACCTCATGGTACAGCGGAAATGCACATAGTTCCCTGATGATGCCCGATGGTATTCACGCAAAAAAAAAAGTTTGAAGTGACGCTATACTTAGGTGTTCAAATGAGATAAAATGTAATGCTTAAAAAACAAAAAAAACAGTGACATTCACAAGTTCTAGCTCACTGCGTCCCCACCATGCACTGCATAGGAGCTCACATATTACATTACTCATGACATGTATGTTAAATGACATCACTGATGACGAGTGATGGCATCTCAAATTACATAATTGATGACATCATGCAGTTATTGTGATTGCGTCCTATAGGGGTTGTAGACTTGAAGTAATTCAACATGTTACATCTGTGCTCACTTTTCTACCATCAATCATGTGATAATATACACAACCTTTGACCACATGCTCGACACACCATACCTGTCAAGTGGCCCACATCTGGTGGATGTTACCCTCTTTTTACTGGTATTCCCTTACCTAACAAACAAAATGCCTCACACTTAATGGGTGAATATCTTGTGCACTGACGTTTGAAATGTGTCCATTGGTCTAAAGGTCTGGACAAACCTACCAAGGTTTTTTAAAGCAAAACTCTTAACCTGTGAAAAAGTCAAAATTCCCAACCTGTGGTCCATATGAGCAGATCAAATGCTTCAAGAGATGGTGCAGCTTGCATTTCCTCATGAGCACAAAGCCCTTCTAGCCCACCCCAAAAGGATTTTAGGATCATTCAGGGCTCCAGTATCTTTAATGGTCTTCCTTCACCATAATCTTAACCCATTCCAAAGTTATGGGGTTTGCATACATCTTCCAACTTCACCACTCTATTTTGTTCAGCAGGTGTGTTGCCCTCTCACTCCAATTCTAAGTCATGTTTCTGTTTCTTCCTATCTCTATATGGATACCATTCTCTGGATCTCTTTGAGCGATCCTCAGAACCTGTGAAGAATCATTCTCAGAATTGATTTCCTTATCCGAAAATAGTGAAAGGTCTGCTCTTAACAGTACTAGGGGCTGGGTCAATGTGAGCGCCTCAGACGCTCTTTGGGGGAAAGTGAAGGATCTACAGTCTACTGTGCATCATAAATGTTCTCTAACTTCTCAAATGGATATGTCTGTAGGCATGCCCCTGCTGCCTGCTTTACAGGGTGTTTGAAAATGAACGCCAGACCCATCAGACCTTAGGTATTCGCCACCAGGGGGTGAAGGTGAGAAGAGGTTGATATACAGGTTTGCCAAATAGCCGTATATCATTCAGCAAAGCCCGCTGCAAGAAGTGATAAATGAGAGTAATCTGGGCCAGTGTATAAGTATGTTTCCTCATGTTCCATTCACACTCACTCCATCTGGTATGTAGCGCTACAGTCTATCTCATGTTTGACACACTACCCCATTAATACTATGATAAAATCCTAGTTCCTAATATTAAATTATATAAAAATATACCAAAATGCAATGCTGGTAGAGAACCTTCAATAGATGCTTAACTAGGTTGCCAAACACTACTGCATGGGCACACCATGAGGCTTCTTTGGCCTGTGTGCCCGGACGCAATGACTGTGGGATATTTAAAGTGGAGAAGGGTATGATGGCTTCGCACCTTGGTTCTTGAGGTCCATGAGAGAGCTGCCAATTGCCATGATGAAAGGAAAACAAAATGCTACGGCTCAGCTCCTCATAGAGCAGGAGAGCAGACTTGGCAAACAATGCATGCCTCCTGCCAGCGCACCATAGTTAGGATACATATCCAGTCCCTCACAAAGTTTGCTCCCTTCAGCACAGAAGGGACAGGAGCTAGATCACAGCCGACCTCTGGAGAAGAACAGCATGGTAACATGTCAGCTGACAAGAGTAGGCTTACATGGAGGAAACAAATAAACCAAAAGGAGGTACTCATCAGTGAAATATCAAGTACATACATACATTAAAGCAAACAAAAACAATTAACAAGCACACAGGATGCCGCAGAGCACCAATTAAGAAAACTCACAACCACTTAAAAAACAAGCATTGGCAAAGACAATAGGTCTGGTATTCGCAGCCAGCCTTTTGGCTTTGTCTCTGCTTGTTTTATTTTGTCATTCTTTTTGCAAAACTGCATTGTTGGAGAAGCTGCTGGGCCCCCATCAATCTTTTAAACAAGCATTTGCAATGCAATAGGTCTCGCATTATTAAAGTTTGAGCTATTGGCATTGCTAAATAATGCAACACCAATAGCTCAAACTTTAATAATGCGAGACCTATTGCATTGCAAATGCTAATTTTTTTTAGTGTACACACACACATAGTACCCAACTGCCTCGAATAGTGCTGTGTATTTGTGTATATTTTGTAGTCCTAAATATAATCTGAGCATCTATCCCGCACATCTCTTTCTCCATCATTCTGCTTGGCGTTGCATCCTAAGACAAGCGCACATCTCAGGTCACTCACAAATGACATGGGATCACAACAATTACAACACTCTGTCAGCCATGCCCCCCCTTCCGTGCTGCATGCTACCTGTCAGAATGTGTGCTTTTGTGCCCCACATAGATTTATGAGTCTCTATATACATGCTACAAGACAAAATTCATTGAATTACAGCTTACGCTGATTCAATCATAGCAGCCTCAATGTCCTGCCCAATTTCCATCCCACACAGTAGTGACCGAACACACACTGAGCATGACAGGCAAAAAAGGCGAATGTGTGTCTGGCAGAGTTGGACCATTCTTAGTAAACGTATTCAATAGCTCCTTATATTCAAGCTCGGCTTCCTGGTATTTAAAGGACAAACTGTCCTGCCAACCATAAGCATCATGTGCACAATACGGATGAAAAGCAGCCACACTTCACTGTGGGTAATTCCTCATAGCAAGCTTCCACACAGCAACCACAAGGAATTGTAATTCTATTTTGAAACCACATTCACTTGTCAGGAATGTGTAGTATTTCGCCAAGGCTGGCTCTTGCAGCTCCTAAAAAACGTTGTTTGACTTGGCAACAACAAGCACCCCAAATTGTTGAAAACGTGACTGAACAAAGACACTGTAACGGGATCACTATCCGGAGGGGCACTGAACAACAAGGAGACCAAGGATGAGGTGAAGCCAGTTATTTATTCTCCCATAAAGCAGTGTTTTGTGTACTAGGGTCCTCCCCTGGTTGGGGCCACTTTGGGAGTCGCCTCTTTGTCCCAGGAAGACGAGTGCAACAGGGTCGTCCTGACTTCTCCCCACGTCCGTGGTTCAGGTACCGGAAGCAGTCCAACAACCCAAAAGGCAAAGAAAAATAGAAGGGGATCAGTGGGGAAGCAACTTCCTTCCTCATACAAGGGGAGCGGGGAGTGAGGGATGATGCACCACCACGAACGCCACACATCGTGCGATCCCTGCTGTGACCTCCCTCTCGGTTACCACCTCCACCTACCCGTGCCCTGGAAACCCCTGAAGCTTTGCCCGTACCTTGTCAAGCCACCCTCCTCCTGGAGGGCGGCGGGGCGGAACACGGTCTCGTTGGCCTCCTGGCTTGACGTCTTCGTCGAGGGCAGCGTTTCCTCTCTCGGTTCCTCTCCGTCCGTCCGTGTTCTCTAACCTCCACGCCTCCAACTCTCCTGTCGGCTGGGATTCTCCTTTCGCATACGTGCGGGGGCTCCCCTCTCTTGTTCCGGCTGCTCTCTCACCCGATTGGTTGGACGACGGATACGTCATGGGCCACTCCTCCGGGGACTCCTCCGAAGGAGATTCCTTAAAGGGCTCCACACCGGCCTGCATGTAAGGCAACAGCACGCTGTTAACCGCGTCAGGGGGCCAATCGGTTCCTCCGTCGTCAGCGGACTCCTGACACATGCCCCCCCTGGAGGTTCCCCGATCGGGGGAACGAGGATAACGTGACAGGTAGTCGGCATTGCCCTGTTCCCTGCCTTTCCGATGAAGCACCTGGAAGCGATAAGGCTGAAGGGACAGGAACCACCTAAGGACTCGGTCATTGGAGCCCTTATTCCGCTGTAGCCAGGTGAGCGGAGCATGGTCCGTATACAACAGAAAAGAGCGTCCCTCTAGATAGTACCTCAGCTTATCTATACTCCATTTGATGGCCAAGCACTCCTTTTCTATTATGGGGTATGCTCTTTCTCTGGGGAAGAGTTTTCTGCTGACGTATAGAACAGGCCTTTCCAACCCTTCGTCGTCCAACAGAGAGAACGGCTCCTATTCCCATCCCTGAGGCGTCCGTCTGTAGGATAAAGGTTTTCTGAAAGTCCGGTGTCAGTAAAAAAGGGGAAGTGGTCAGGGTGTCTTTCAGAGTTTGGAAAGCTACTAATTCGTCTTTGGTTGGGGATCGGAGGTGACTGGGGCCAGTGTTTTTCTTCAGCAGGTCTGTGAGGGGAGCGGCAGTGTCTGAAAACTGGGGAATGAAACGCCGGTAGTATCCGACCAAACCCAAAAAAGCCCTTAGTTCTTTTTTTGTGGTGGGATAAGGGGTGTCTTGGATAGCCCTCACCTTCTCGCTTTGGGGTTCAATCAAGCCCTTCCCCAATAAGTACCCCAGGTATTTCACCTTCTGGTAGGCGAATCTGGATTTCCTTGCGTTAGTGTAGATTCGCTTTTCTTAGCTCAGAGAGAATGGCTGATAGGTGGCACAGATGCTCTGGCCAGGTTTTGCTGAACACAACAATATCATCTAGATATGCTGACGAATACCCCTGGTGGTGTTTCAGAAGGGTATCCATTAACCGCCTCAAGCTAGCCGGGGCACCATGGAGGCCGAAAGGTAGGACCGTAAACTGAAATAAACCCTCCGGGGTGGAAACGGCCGTTTTCTCTTGATCCTCGGGGTGAAGGGGGATCTGCCAGTAGCCCTTGGTGAGGTCGATGGTGGTGATATAACGAGCCTCACCAAGGCGCTCAATCAATTCATCCACCCGCGGGAGGGGGTACCCGTCCTGCTTGGATATTCGATTCACCGCCCTGAAATCAATGCAGAACCGGGTACTCCCATCCGGCTTCGGGACTAGGACGATTGGCGAGCACCAGTTGCTCTTAGAGGGTACCACCATCCCCAGGGCTAACATGTCAGCTACCTCTTTCCTTAGGGCCGCCCTGCGTGCCTCGGGGACCCGATACGGTCTCTGTTTGACTACCACCCCCTCAGTAGTGGGTATTGTATGGGTTGCTAAAGAGGTTCTGCCGGGCTGATCTGAGAAGATGGCGGAATATGTGTGCAAGAGGTCCCTTATCTCTGTTGTTTCCTGGGGCTCTAGGTCTGGGCTTAGAAGGGTGTTCCTTACCGTGGTCTTGGTTGGGGAAGCAAGAGACACTGTACAGGGTTTATTGGGGAGGGGGCCTAACCATTTTTTCAACAGATTTAGGTGGTACATCTGTGTCTTCCCAGGGGAGAGCCGCAACACATAAGTGGTATTTCCGACCCTGCGTTCTACCTCATACGGCCCTTGCCACTCTTTTCTGAGTTTGTGGGTGGAGGAAGGGAGGAGAAGTAGGACCCAGTCCCCTGGCTTTAGCTCCCTCCACTTCTTGCCTTTATCATACTGGTACTTTTGTTGAGCCTGTGCCTTTTCTAGATTCTCCTGGGCTAGGGACCTCAGCTTGTGCAGCCGCGACTTCACCTGATTTGCATACTCCAGTAGGGCTTGGGCTTCGGGTCAACCCCCGTTCCTCCCAACTTTCCTTCGTAATTTCAAGGAGCGTGCGTGGTCTTCTCCCGAACATTAGCTCGGAGGGAGAGACCCCCAGGCTACTCTGAACAGCGCTGCGGATTACAAACAGGGCCAAGGGAAGCAATTGGTCCCAGTTCTTCCCGTCCCCACTCAATAACTTTTTTAAGGTGAGCTTTAGGTTTCCGTTGTACCGTTCTACAAGGCCATCAGTTTGGGGGTGGTACACGGATGTTCGTATGTGCTTGATACCCAACTGCTTGCAGACCTCCTTCATAAGACGGGAGACGAAGGGTGTACCCTGGTCTGTCACAAGCTCTCGAGGGAACCCCATCCTAGAAAACACCTCTATCACCCTTTGTGCTATCGTGGTGGTGGTGGCTGTTCGTAGTGGTATTGCTTCAGGGTAACGTGTAGCGTAATCAACGATCACGAGCACGTATTGGTGTCCTTTGCTAGACTTCGGGAGGGATCCTATGAGGTCCATGCCTACTCTCTCAAAAGGACAAACTATGATAGGAAGAGGCTGCAATGGGACCTTTGGGGGAACATAAGGATTCTTTCTTTGACAAATGGCACACTCCTGGCAGTATTTCTTGGTCTGGAGGTATATGCCGGGCCAATAAAAGCAACTAAGGACCGCTTGACTGGTCTTCTCCGCCCCAACATGTCCTGCAAGGAGATGGGAATGTGCAAAAAAAAGGATTTGCTCCCTGAAACTGGTGGGGACTTTGCAAGACGATAGAGGAGCCCATTTTGTTCCATGAAACAAGGGTAAGTGGGTCTGGGGTTGTCCTTGGTTTCCTGCGCCCCTTGCCAGGCGTTTCTGAGAGAAGCGTTGTTTAGCTGGGCCGCCCTGAAGTTGTTATCGATAGCCCAGGGTTCGGAGGACAGAAGGGAATTATGAGGACCGGTGTCTGCCTCCCCCACCCGCAAAGCGATACAAAAGGGGATGATGGACGGAACGTTTGAGCCAATCAAACACTCACCCCCAGTCAACTGATCTGGGTTTAATCCATCATCATTCTTTAGCTCACTCCACCACCCCAGTTCAGACATGGCCATATGCAAATCAGTCTGACCCTGGGCCTCATGGGACCAGTCCAGCCCGAACTGCCAAGCCATGTCTTCCCTGGACCGGAAACAAGCATCCTAGGACCGGTTTCTGGCATTCCAGCCGTCATCAGCCAGGCTTGCTTGAATCCAGTGGCAAAGTGAGCAAGGGACCCACGTCTGGGCATACCCCCGCCAACTTAGGGCGAACAAAGCGATACAAAAGGGGATGATGGACGGAACGTTTGAGCCAATCAAACACTCACCCCCAGTCAACTGATCTGGGTTTAATCCATCATCATTCTTTAGCTCACTCCACCACCCCAGTTCAGACATGGCCATATGCAAATCAGTCTGACCCTGTGCCTCATGGGAACAGTCCAGCCCGAACTGCCAAGCCATGTCTTCCCTGGACCGGAAACAAGCATCCTAGGACCGGTTTCTGGCATTCCAGCCGCTCATCAGCCAGGCTTGCTTGAATCCAGTGGCAAAGTGAGCAAGGGACCCACGTCTGGGCATACCCCCGCCAACTTAGGGCGAACAAAGCGATACAAAAGGGGATGATGGACGGAACGTTTGAGCCAATCAAACACTCACCCCCAGTCAACTGATCTGGGTTTAATCCATCATCATTCTTTAGCTCACTCCACCACCCCAGTTCAGACATGGCCATATGCAAATCAGTCTGACCCTGTGCCTCATGGGAACAGTCCAGCCCGAACTGCCAAGCCATGTCTTCCCTGGACCGGAAACAAGCATCCTAGGACCGGTTTCTGGCATTCCAGCCGTCATCAGCCAGGCTTGCTTGAATCCAGTGGCAAAGTGAGCAAGGGACCCACGTCTGGGCATACCCCCGCCAACTTAGGGCGAACAAAGCGATACAAAAGGGGATGATGGACGGAACGTTTGAGCCAATCAAACACTCACCCCCAGTCAACTGATCTGGGTTTAATCCATCATCATTCTTTAGCTCACTCCACCACCCCAGTTCAGACATGGCCATATGCAAATCAGTCTGACCCTGTGCCTCATGGGAACAGTCCAGCCCGAACTGCCAAGCCATGTCTTCCCTGGACCGGAAACAAGCATCCTAGGACCGGTTTCTGGCATTCCAGCCGTCATCAGCCAGGCTTGCTTGAATCCAGTGGCAAAGTGAGCAAGGGACCCACGTCTGGGCATACCCCCGCCAACTTAGGGCGAACAAAGCTGATACAAAGGGGATGATGGACGGAACGTTTGAGCCAATCAAACACTCACCCCAGTCAACTGATCTGGGTTTAATCCATCATCATTCTTTAGCTCACTCCACCACCCCAGTTCAGACATGGCCATATGCAAATCAGTCTGACCCTGTGCCTCATGGGAACAGTCCAGCCCGAACTGCCAAGCCATGTCTTTCCTGGACCGGAAACAAGCATCCTAGGACCGGTTTCTGGCATTCTAGCCGTCATCAGCCAGGCTTGCTTGAATCCAGTGGCAAAGTGAGCAAGGGACCCACGTCTGGGCATACCCCCGCCAACTTAGGGCGAACAAGCGATACAAAGGGGATGATGGACGGAACGCTTGAGCCAAACACTCACTCCCAGTCAACTGATCTGGATTTAATCCATCATCATTCTTTAGCTCACTCCACCACCCCAGTTCAGACATGGCCATATGCAAATCAGTCTGACCCTGTGCCTCATGGGAACAGTCCAGCCCGAACTGCCAAGCCATGTCTTCCCTGGACTGAAACAAGCATCCTAGGACCGGTTTCTGGCATTCCAGCCGTCATCAGCCAGGCTTGCTTGAATCCAGTGGCAAAGTGAGCAAGGGACCCACGTCTGGGCATACCCCGCCAACTTAGGGCGAACAAGCGATACAAAGGGGATGATGGACGGAATGTTTGAGCCAATCAAACACTCACCCCCAGTCAACTGATCTGGGTTTAATCCATCATCATTCTTTAGCTCACTCCACCACCCCAGTGCAGACATGGCCATATGCAAATCAGTCTGACCTGTGCCTCATGGGAACAGTCCAGCCCGAACTGCCAAGCCATGTCTTCCTGGACCGAGACAAGCATCCTAGGACCGGTTTCTGGCATTCCAGCCGTCATCAGCCAGGCTTGCTTGAATCCAGTGGCAAAGTGAGCAAGGGACCCACGTCTGGGCATACCGCCAACTCAGGCGAACAAAGCGATACAAAAGGGATGATGGACGGAACGTTGAGCCAATCAAACACTCACCCCCAGTCAACTGATCTGGGTTTAATCCATCATCATTCTTTAGCTCACTCCACCACCCCAGTGGCTTGGCAGTTCGGGCTGGACTGTTCCCATGAGGCACAGGGTCAGACTGATTTGCATATGGCCATGTCTGAACTGGGGTGGTGGATTGAGCTAAAGAATGATGATGGATTAAACCCAGATCAGTTGACTGGGGTGAGTGTTTGATTGGCTCAAGCTGCCCGTCCATCATCCCCTTTGTATCGCTTGTTCGCCCTAAGTTGGCGGGGTATGCCCAGACGTGGGTCCCTTGCTCACTTTGCCACTGGATTCAAGCAAGCCTGGCTGATGACGGCTGGAATGCCAGAAACCGGTCCTAGGATGCTTGTTTCCGGTCCAGGGAAGACATGGCTTGGCAGTTCGGGCTGGACTGTTCCCATGAGGCACAGGGTCAGACTGATTTGCATATGGCCATGTCTGAACTGGGGTGGTGGAGTGAGCTAAAGAATGATGATGATGGATTAAACCCAGATCAGTTGACTGGGGGTGAGTGTTTGATTGGCTCAAGCTGCCCGTCCATCATCCCCTTGTATTGCTTTGTTCGCCCCTAAGTTGGCGGGGTATGCCCAGACGTGGGTCCCTTGCTCACTTTGCCACTGGATTCAAGCAAGCCTGGCTGATGACGGCTGAATGCCAGAAACCGGTCCTAGGATGCTTGTTTCCGGTCCAGGAAGACATGGCTTGGCAGTTCGGGCTGGACTGTTCCCATGAGGCACAGGGTCAGACTGATTTGCATATAGCCATGTCTGAATTGGGGTGGTGGAGTGAGCTAAAGAATGATGATGGATTAAACCCAGATCAGTTGACTGGGGGTGAGTGTTTGATTGGCTCAAGCTGCTCCGTCCATCATCCCCTTTGTATCGCTTTGTTCGCCCTAAGTTGGCGTGGGTATGCCCAGACGTGGGTCCCTTGCTCACTTTGCCACTGGATTCAAGCAAGCCTGGCTGATGACGGCTGGAATGCCAGAAACCGGTCCTAGGATGCTTGTTTCCGGTCCAGGGAAGACATGGCTTGGCAGTTCGGGCTGGACTGTTCCCATGAGGCACAGGGTCAGACTGATTTGCATATGGCCATGTCTGAACTGGGGTGGTGGAGTGAGCTAAAGAATGATGATGGATTAAACCCAGATCAGTTGACTGGGGGTGAGTGTTTGATTGGCTCAAGCGTTCCGTCCATCATCCCCTTTTGTATCCCCCACCCGCAAAGCATTAGACATAAGGAGGGCAAAGCAAGGATTATCAACCCCCAGAATCAGGGCCTCAGGAAGGGTAGGGAGAACTCCTACGATGACAGAGATGCATCTGCCTGACTCAACGCGGATGGACAACTGAGATGTCGGATACTCTCTGATGTCCCCATGCACACAGCGGTTGCTGACCGTTCTCTCGGGTATAAAGCGGAGGTGGGGACTATCTCTTCCCTGGCCAACGAATGCTTGCACTCCTGAATCTAAAAGGGCTGTAACTTCTTTCTGATTAACCAGAAGACTCACGTAATAGATGTGCCCCATCTCTTGGGCGAAGAGGACGGATCGGGGAGCATAGCTGACGTCCATGGGTTCGCTTCTCCGTCTTGTCCTTTCTTTTCCTGCAAAAACGAGCTATGTAGCCCCATTTGCCACACTCGTAACACTGAGGGCCCGACGTAGCTAAGCTATCTGGCCTTCCAGTCCGGTTTCTGTAAGGATCCAGAGACACCTTTGCTGTTTTTCTATCATATTTTGTCGGTAGGACCCCCTTCTGGGATTTCTCTGGCTCCTTTATTGAGGGGCGGCTTTGCGCCCGTGAGTAGGAGGTGGCCATTTCAATGGCATGCTCCAAAGTCAGACCCGCATGTTGTCTCAGCCACCTTTGGGTACCGTAGGGCATGGCCTCGAGGTATTGCTCCAAATAGATCTTACTCATTACTTCTTCCATGTTGGACTCCTGGGGTTTTAGCCAACGATCGGCAGCGTCCTTGATTTTATAGAACAGCGTTTTGGGGGTGTCACCGGCGAGGCCCCGTTCTTGTCTGAACTTGTGACGGTGGGTCTCGTCGTCCACACCTAGGCGGTCCAGTACGTACTGCTTTACGGTGCCATAGACTGCTGTACCGTCATTGTTGATGACCTGGTACGCTGCTTGGGCTTCGGCTGTAAGCAGAGGGGCCAAGTAGAAAGGCCAGCGATCCGCGGGCCATCCGCTGGCCCGGGCAGCCCTCTCGAAATTCAGGAAGAAGGACACAGGGTCTTCCCATGGAACGTACTTCTGTAACGGGATAACTGTACCCGGGGGAGCAGGGGCTCTTCCTTGTCCGATACCTGCGAGAAGGTGGCTCTGGCCTTCCGCCAGCTTGACCATCTGGTCGGCCTGTTGCTGTATGGCAGCCGTAAAGGCGGCTCTGTCCATCTCGGCCTGGCTGGAGCTTCTCTCAATAGCCCACTCCAGCTTGGCCTGGCCTTCCTTCAGCTGGTATACCAGGTTCTCCATCCTATATCGATGGGGCTATGCCCGCATTCTCCACCACTTTGTAACGGGATCACTATCCGGAGGGGCACTGAACAACAAGGAGACCAAGGATGAGGTGAAACCAGTTATTTATTCTCCCATAAAGCAGGGTTTTGTGTACTAGGGTCCTCCCCTGGTTGGGGCCGCTTTGGGAGTCGCCTCTTTGTCCCAGGAAGACGAGTGCAACAGGGTTGTCCTGACTTCTCCCCACGTCCGTGGTTCAGGTACCGGAAGCAGTCCAACAACCCAAAAGGCAAAGAAAAATAGAAGGGGATCAGTGGGGAAGCAACTTCCTTCCTCATTCAAGGGAGCGGGAGTGAGGGATGATGCACCACCACGAACGCCGACACCGTGCGATCCCTGCTAGTGATCTCCCTCTCGGTTACCACCTCCCCTACCCGTGCCCTGGAAACCCCTGAAGCTGCGCCGTACCTTGTCAAGCCACCCTCCTCTTGGAGGGCGGCGGGGCGGAACACGGTCTCGTTGGCCTCCTGGCTTGACGTCTTCGCCGAGGCCAGCGTTCCTCTCTCGGTTCCTCTCCGTCCGTCCGTGTTCTCTAACCTCCACGCCTCCAACTCTCCTGTCGGCTGGGATTCTCGTTTCGCATACGTGCGGGGGCTCCCCTCTCTTGTTCCGGCTGCTCTCTCACCCGATTGGTTGGACGACGGATACGTCATGGGCAAAGCCTCCGGGGACTCCTCCGCAGGAGATTCCTTAAAGGGCTCCACACCGGCCTGCATGTAAGGCAACAGCACGCTGTTAACCGCGTCAGGGGGCCAATCGGTTCCTCCGTCGTCAGCGGACTCCTGACAGACACTTAACGATAGACTGTCAAACCTTAGAAAGATGAAAGGGTCCCAAAACATACTAAACAGGAAGGAATTATGCAAACGCAGTAAACAACTGCATTAGTAGCAAGACCCAGCCAGAGCATGCCGATAAACAAAGCAATAAAATGAAACGCGCCCGAAAAGTAAAGAATAGGCAATGCTTAGCAAGAGTAAGCGGCGATACTCAAAATAGTGATCGATTCTCCAGCACACTGTAGTGCACTAGCAGTGTTAAACAAACGTCCATACCAACAAGGAATGTTATGTGGAATGATGAATTCATCGAGAAAGACCAAATCCAAATAGGAGCGTCAAAGCATGCACACGTGAAATACACTTTTTTGAAATCAGAAGAGACTTTATCATATTTTACATGGTTTGCTGTGTGATTTACATAACCCATTTTCAGGCATCAGCTCATACACGGGATCTAAGATTTGTGCCAGACCGTTAGCTCTGCTCTCCGTTCATTTGTTTGCTCGCTCACCTCTACAACATAGGTCGTCTCTTCACTGTAGTGCAAAATCCTCAACATGGAGACTCGGAGCAGCTGAACTCTTGAATAGACAGATTTTCCAGAACCGTTCTATTGAGCAGCGCGTGCTTGCGTGTGGAGAGGTATTACTGCAACCTTTAACCTCTTTATGGTTGTTTGTATATTTCAGTTGCGTTGTTGAAAATAAAGGGGCTAAACAAATACATTTTTAAAATTAATTGTATTTTCTCGCTTTACCGAGAGCTAAATTGCTGCAGGGAATTGCAAATAAAAGAAGTTCCCAATCCCGACTTTAGAAGCCGCATTAGAAAGATGTTTCCAGAATAAAATGACAAAGACAATGTGAAGGAAATAAACCCAACTATTCACTGGCCCGCATTTCTGCCCTCGTAAATGGTTGTATTTTCAAATGATCAAAACCACGGAAACGAGGTTTCCTCTGTGGTCCACCCTTTTTAAGGCGCTGCAGAAGAGAGCTCCGGTTCAACGAGGGGTTTTCAATCCAAGTTCAGACTCTGCCTTTTGGGGTTCATGGGGTTGCAGAGCCACACTCACCCCGTCCTGTTTTTGCCTTTTTGTTGTGTAGATCATCAGTTTGTAGTTGCTGCATTTGTAAGCGCTTGGAATGAAATGCATCACAAACAGGGGCCTAGAAGACCCCACTTTCGTCAGCTGCTTCGTATGAATTAACTGTTCTGAAAGGCAGAGAGAGACAGACGCCTCGCACCGCTGCACCCCGATGTTCATGACACCCCGAGGGGATTGAAAAGCGCCATCTCCCTTACCTATTGAACAAGCACGGAATCGAAACCCAGCCGAACGCGGGAATCGAAACCAGTGGTGCGCGCGCACCACAGAGGAGCGGGGGGGCGAGGGAGCCGGTCGTCTGTGCCGTACGCTGATGCGCGTCCTAGACACGGACGGGAATGGGCGGAACAAAGGCGGGACATGTGCCCGCCTTTGCCCAATTGTGTGTTGTCTTTCTTATAAAGACGCACTCAAAGCCCAATAGCCGGGGGAAAAAAGAAAAGCACACGCACTAGCGTGTGCGATTCCTAGGTCAGTTTCAAAACCCCATACAAGAGGTCTCGCGCTGCGCACTGCAACGCTAGGCCCAAGACCTAAAAAAATAATTGCTGAAAGCAAAAATAATGTTTTGATCTCAAAAGACACACATGCCACAGCAGTTCCTGGCACTTAAAGAGGGGGAGGAAGGAAGGGGGGGGGGGGGAGAAAGAGAGCGAGCGAGAGAACGTGTGTGTACACACGTTTTTTGTGAAGGGACAGAATGCCGTCACTCGCAGGGAAGTTAGCCAATGGCTGAAGTGGACATGCTGTAGAGGGCAGAAGAAAAATATTAATAACACAATAACAAAATAATGGAGAAGGATGGCTGGATATAGATATATATATATATATATATATATAGATATATATATATATATATATATATCAAATGGTCAGGGCCAATGCCAGACCTAACAAACACACTTAATAAGCTGCTCCAGCAGCAAAGAAATCGGTTAAATGGTGCCAAATGAGAGGTCTTTCTAAGGCATAAGTTATGTGACGGTACGTAGAAATTTCTAGGAAACATGGTTCGCTGATTTTTTCTGTGGCTCCTGTTCTGTGCACTAAAGTTGAGCATAAACCTCATCTCCATTTTAACGGAACTGTAACTTTCCTTCGTGTTAACTGGGACATTTTACATTTTCCTTACGTTTCCTATTCTTTTACACGACAAAAATATCGAAAGTGTTGAAGCCTGCTTTGTTTATTATCTCTATGTGGCCATGTCAAAGTTCTACTTTAACTATAAACTATGCCTTGTACATACTGGTTGACATTTTACCTAAATGTTTCCATGATTCTGCAAATGTATGCTTGTTGTTCGTTTTCAGTCCTTGTGTTCCTTCATTACAGCCACCTTCATTTTTCCTTCAGAATAAAACTCAGATTATTGTGGTTTACTGGGAACAGACCGCGTGCACCCCATGACCCTAGTGTAAATAATTTGTCCCCAGCTTTACATCTCTGAATATTATTATTGGCCCCCTCTCCCCAGCAGGGTTTAGGAGCATGTCAAGGCTAAAAATATTTATGCATTGGGGCTTACATGCATGATGTTCCAAGAAATGTTGGCAGAGAAGACGTTTTTTGCCTCCATTTCTGATAGCCGTTATACATTTCTGTATATCAGTATGTCAGATAAAGTACACAGGTTCTGAACGAGAGGGGTCTGTTGAAGCAGTACTCGGCAACTGGACAAATATTCAAGCCAAAAATCTACACCAAATATTCACAGTCATGTGGACACAAAACAAATATAGTGCAATAATACCAAATCACATAATACCTTTTCGAAGATGCGCAACGTTCCTGGAATTAGCCCTTCCTGGTTATAAATTCTCCCACAGCATGACTGGACAAAGACATCATTCTGTTCAAATACTGTCTGTGTTAAAACAAATATATTTTATTAACAAAAATGTCATAGCTAAACAGCCTCTGCAATATTCTACCACTCATCAAGACACTCCTTTTTGTCTCAGTTTGACAGTCTGCAGCTCAAAAGGGAGCAAGGGTGCAACAATGTACATGCACTAAATGTCGTAATGAAGTAATAGAATGTAAAAGGTAAATGCTACTTACCAGTATGCATCTGTTCTTGGCATGTAGAGCTGCAGAGTCGTACACTGTGCATGAGATCGCCATCTGGTGTTGGGCTCGGATGCTTGCACTTTGTTGTTGTCTTGGAAGAGTCTTTTGTAGTCACGAGATAGGTGACTCCTCCTTTGGACGATAGTGCGCATGGGCATCGACTCCATGGTTAGATTGTTTTTCGCCATGATGGGAAAAGATGGAGTCAGTAAGAAGAAAAAAGATGTCCATGTGAATATATCTAATTAAGATTATACTGGAACAGATACAGGTTCCGGGGAGGTGGGTGGGCGTGACGACTCTGCAGCTCTACATGCCAAGAACAGATGCATACTGGTAAGTAGCATTTACCGTTCGAGGCATATGAGCTGCAGATCGTACACTGTGCATAGACTGTATAGCAGTGTCTCCCCTAGCGGTGGTCACCTGTATCAGTTGCAGTAGTCTGAAAAAAGTGTTTTAAGAACAGCTTGGCCCACAGCAGCTTGCTGCTTTAGTGTACATCAACACAGTAGTGTTTGGTAAAGGTATGTGGCGTAGACCATGTTGTTGCCTTACATATGTCATTTAGGGGATGTTCCCTAAAATGCCATAGAAGCCCCTAGTTTACGTGTGGAATGTGCCCTAGGGGGAATTATTAAGGTGCGTTTAGCCTTTTGGTAGCAAATTTGAATGCATTTGACTATCCATCTAGCAATGCCAGCCTTTGAGATGGGATTACCTTTATGTGGTGGGGAGAAAGCTACAAATAATTGTTTTGTCTTTCTGAAAGGTTTGGTCCTGTTAATGTAGTAAAGTAGGGCTCTTCTGACATCTAGTGTGTGTAGAGCTCTTTCTGCTACAGAGTCTGGGTCTTGGAAAAGACGGGTAACTCTATTGATTGGTTAAGGTGAAAAGCAGAAATTACTTTAGGTAGGAATTTGGGGTTTGGTCTGAGAACTACTTTATTACGATGGATTTGTAAAAAGGTTCTTGTATGGTTAAAGCCTGAATCTCACTCACTCTTCTGAGAGAGTTATTGCAATTAGGAAGGCTACTTTCCATGTAAGAAATTGTAACTCACATTTGTGCAGAGGTTCAAATGGGGGACCCATGAGCCTGAGTGAGGACAATATTTAGATTCCATGCTGGAGAGGGTGGCAATCTAGGGGGAATGATTCTTTTAAGGCCTTCCATAAAGGCTTTAATTGCAGGTACTCGAAACAGTGACAAATGCTGTCTGTTTTGTAAGTATGCGGCTAGAGCGGCAAGATGTAATCTTATGGATGAGTATGCTAGGTTACATGTTTGCAGATGCAGCAAGTAACAGATAATGTTTTGTATGGAGGCATCTAGTGGGTTGATATTGTTGTTATTGCAATAAATAGCAAACCTTTTCCATTTTGCTGCATAACAAGCCCTGGTAGTGGGACGTCTGGCTTCTTTAATGACCTGCATACACTCAGGTGGAAGGTTAAGGTAACCGAACTCTAGGACTTCAGGAGCCATATTGCCAGATTCAGTTGACCTGGATCGGGGTGTCTGATCTCTCCATGGTTCTGAGTTAAGAGGTGTGGAGAGAGGTGCAGTTTGTGGTGTGGAACTACTGAGAGTTCGAGAAGTGTTGTGAACCATGGTTGTCTTGCCCATGTGGGAGCAACTAGGATCATTGTTAGAGACTGTTGTCTGAGTTTGCGTACTACTAGGGGAATGAGTGGGAGAGGCGGAAAAGCGTATGCAAATGTGCCTGACCAGTTCATCCATATTGCATTGCCCTTGGACGACGGGTGTGGAACCTGGCGGCGAAGGTTGGGCATTTTGTGTTTTCTTGTGTGGCGAACAGGTCTATTTGTGGATGGCCCCACATTTGGAAAAAAGGTTGTAGAACTTGCGGATGCAGTTCCCATTCGTGAATCTGTTGTGTCTGTCGACTTAACAGATCCGCAATGTGATTGTGAACTCCTGGAAGGTGTTCTGCAAGGAGGTAAATGTTTTGAGGAATGGCCCATCTCCATATGGCTTGCGCCAGGCGAGACAGCTGCAGAGAGTGTGTCCCCCCTGTTTTTGTACATAGTACATTGCTGTCATGTTGTCTGTTTTGACTAAGACAGTCTTGTGAGTAAGATGCGGTTGGAATGACTTTAGCGCTAGAAATATTGCTAATAATTCTAGGTGGTTGATGTGGAGCAGTTTTTGTGACTTGGTCCAGCTGCCCTGCGTTGTGTGGGTAAGGAGGTGAGCTCCCCACCCGGTGAGAGATGCGTCTGTTGTGAGCACTATTTGTGGAACTGGCTCTAGGAACGGCCGCCCTTTGGAAATGTTTTGTCATGTTCCACCATTGCAGAGAGCGATGAGTGCGGCTGTCTACCAACACCAGATCTGTAAGCTGGCCCTGAGCTTGGTTCCACTGACGTGCTAAGCATTCTTGCAGGGGCCGCATTTGAAGTCGTGCGTGAGGGACAATAAAGATGCACGAGGCCATCATTCCTACGAGTTGCATAAACACTGGAGCTGGAAGGTAGTGTTGAGGTAGGAATTTGTTGATGAGGGCTTGCATACTTGTTATCCTGGAAGGATTGGGGTATGCAAGGGCCCTGGAGGTATCGATTGTGGCTCCTAGGTACTGATGTATGTAGGAGGGATGGAGATGCGATTTGGTATGGTTTATTGTGAACCCCAAATTGTGTAGTAGCCGAACTGTTTGGAGTGTGTGCTGTACACATTGGTTGTGTGACTTGGCTTTTATTAGCCAGTCGTCTAGATACGGAAACACGTGAATGTGTTGTCTTCGTAAGTGCGCAGCTACTACTGCTAGGCACTTGGTGAAAACCCTTGGTGCTGTTGCCACCCGAATGGGAGGACTTTGAACTGATAATGTTGTCCGTCCACTATGAACCTTAGGTATTTCCTGTGCGCAGGGTGAATGGGAATATGGAAATAGGCGTCCTTGAGATCTAGTGTGGCAAGGAAGTCGCCTTGTTGGAGTAGTGGAAGTATTTGTTGAAGAGTGATCATGTGAAAATGATCTGAGTGAATGTAATAGTTGAGGGGTCTGAGGTCCAGTATGGGCCTGAGGGAACCGTCCTTTTGGGGATTAGAAAGTATAGTGAGTAAACCCCTGTGCCCTGATGTTGTAGAGGGACTGGTTCTATTGCGTGCTTTTGGAGCATAGAGAGAACCTCTTGTTTGAGGAGCGTTAGATGTTCCGTGGACATGGGACGCTGTCTGGGTGGTATGTTGGGGGAGTAGAAGTGAGTTCGAGGCAGTAACCATACTGGATAATTTGTGATTACCCACCTGTCGGTGGTGATGGAATTCCACGCAGGTAGGAACTTTGACAGTCTTCCCCGACGGGAGTGGAATGATCGGGGGAAACGGAGGGAAGTCACTGTTTGGTGGTAGGGGAGGTGCGTGTGTTAAACCCGCGTCCTCTACCCCTGTTGTTATTACCTCTGTAATTACCTCTGGAGTAACCTCTATTAGAGGAGGTTTGAGTGGTGTTTTTGTAGTTAGCAGAGGTGGTGTCTGTGGCTGTAGTTTTGGAGCCGCCTCATATAAGGAGCGACTGAAAGGAACCTCTGCTAGGTGTGGCTTGTAGAGCTCCCATAGCTTTGGCTGTGTCTGTGTCCTTCTTCATTTTTTCTAGAGAAGTGTCCACATTAGGCCCAAACAGGTGTTACTGGTCTAAGGGTTGATTGAGGATGGTAGATTGTACCTCCTGCTTGAAGCCAGATATTCGTAGCCATGCGTGTCTGCGCAGCAAAACGCTTGAGTTTATTGTGCGTGCTGCTGCATCTGCTGCGTCAAGGGCGCACTTTATTGAGGTGTTTGTGACAAGCTTGCCTTCTTGTATTAGATCATTGGCCTTGGTCTTATACTGATCTGGAAGGTGCTCAATGAGCTTTTCAAGCCTCGTCGTAATGGGCTCTGTCATATCTCGCCAGTAAGGCTTGGGAATTGCTGATGCGCCACATGTTTGCTGCTTGAGACGCAACTCTTTTTCCCGATGCGTCGAGTAATTTGGACTCCTTGTCTGGTGGTGGTGTCTCACCAGTAGTCTGGGAGTTTGCCCTTTTCCGTGCATTAGCAACTACTAATGAGTCTAGAGGGAGTTGGCCTTTAATATAAGCTGGGTCAGAAGGGGCAGGTTTATATTTTTTCTCGATCCTTGGGTTAAGAACCCTAGCCCTAACTGGGTCTTTGAAGACCTCAGGGGCATGTTTAATAATGCCTTTAAGCATAGGTAGAGTATGGGTAGACTTTTGAGGCTGGCTAAACGTTTCTAGTAAAAAGTCTTCTTCCAGGGGGTCTGAGTGTAATTTGACACCATGGTATTGTGCTGCCCTGTTTATCACCTGTGAAAACCCTATAGCATCATCTGGAGGTGAGGCTTTTGATGGGTATGGTTCAGGGACAGGTATATCTGGGAGGTCATAATTGTCCCAGGGGTCTTGTGGTGGGATACTGTGAAGGTCGTCATCAGTGTCGGTGTTGTGAGGTGACTGCATGTCATCATCATGATCCTCCCTGTCTGTATCCCCTTGTGGTGAAAAACAAGGTGGAGGAGAGTGAGGCGGGGAGTGTAGAGGGCTGAGGTGTTATGGAGGTGGAGAGAAAGACCTTATAGGTGATGTGGAAGAGTCTTTCTTTTTATGAGGTGGCTCAGGTGTGGTTGGTTCCTGTATCTTCCTCTTGTGAGGTATTACTGATTGTACCTGTCCGGTAATAGGGTCAATGTGCAGAGTTTTCTGCTTTGGGTCGATGGGAACCAAGAGTTCTTCTGAGCTGGCGTGTTTGGTCGGCATCGAAGATTTCGGCTCCGAGTGTCGTTTGGGCTTGCGAGGTTGTTTGGTGTCCTTTGGTGAAGTTTTCGACACCGAGGGTTTTTTGTCGACTCCGAAGGTTTGGTATGCTTCGGTGTCGAGGTGTCTGGGACCTTGGACTTTGGCGCCGAAGGGTCTGTTGGTGCCGAGACCTTAGTCTTGTGTTTCGGTGCCGATGAGTGTTTTTCGGCTCCGGGACGTGGCTGGCTCGGTCCCGAGCTGCCAGAAGGCTTTAGGTGCTTGGGAGTCGAGCCGGAAGGCGGGGCTCCTGGAAGCTTTGTGATGGTGCAGACCTAGGCCCGAAGGCGAAGGTGTGACCGAAGCCTTTTGTTTCTTGGGGGCAGGGGCATCGACGTCAGTACTCACAGTACGTTGGTGTGGTGTGATGAGTTGGTCGTCGGACCCTGAGTCTTCGGCTCCGGAGGTGTCGATTTGTAAATCTCCGGTGTCCGGGTTGTCGGAGCCTGTGTCAAAGATGTCGTCCGGTGCGGGAGCGGCTGACCTGGACATTTCGTGTCGCCGGGCCCGGCGATCACGGATGGTCTTTTGGACCGAAAGGAGTCACAGGCTTGGCAGTGTTGGCTCTCGTGTTCTGGAGAGAGGCAAAGATTACAGATCTCGTGGAGATCTGTGTGTGGGAATTTAGCCCCACACCTGCATTTTTTAAATGGAGTCCTTTCCATATGCTGGATGATGGCGCCGACACGCCCAACGGACCAACGTCGGCGACCGGACTCGAAACAGTGTTGGAGTGGAGACGCGATGAGGGGATCGCGATCGAAAACAATACCGTCGAACGGTAGGAGGTTTTTCTGCGCGTCGAGAGGGGAACCGATCGATGTGGATCCGGAGCGCAGCAAGGTACATCCGAACCCGATGGCGGAAAAAAACAATCTAACCATGGAGTCGATGCCCATGCGCACTATCGTCCAAAGGAGGAGTCACCTATCTCGTGACTACAAAAGACTCTTCCAAGACAACAACAAAGTGCAAGCATCCGAGCCCAACACCAGATGGCGATCTCATGCACAGTGTACGATCTGCAGCTCATATGCCTCGAACAATAAGTAACCTTACTATGACCTCTCTGAACATTATGCCAAATACACATTAAAGAATTATTATACCGATCTTAATCAATGACCACAAAGAAAGTAACGTGATGTTAAATATATTTTTAATAAGAAAACAGGGACACAATACATATTACAAATGACACGAATATAAAAAATGCTTTAAAATTCTTAAAACAGAAGGATAGAATGGGATAATCCAACCATTCAATGACACGTGACAAGTGAACAAGAAATTATAAAGATGTACTTACTTGCTAAATATATTATCCCAGGACATTTACATTACGGAAAGCTTGCATAATCAATTGCCTTGAAAATATTCTTCGAAATTGAAAGATGGACAACGAGCAAGTCATTTGGATACGAACTGAACGTTCATGTACCATAAGACCAGGGCCCCTAAGCCTTACCTTTACAATGAGACAGAGTTTCTCCTTAGTCTTTAAAAAACATTTTCATCTACACTCTATAGTTTCAAGGTGTTGCCAATGTACCCTCCAAATACTAGCAGGCCTACTCTGGTGGCGTCATCATGAGGGCACCACCTGTCTATACGTTTAGTGGATGTACTGTTGGTTCGATTAAGAAAATCAGAAAGAACTAAATATTAAATTGGTTTAATTAAGGAGCACTTCAATGGTGTATGCTTTTTGGTGCCGAAGTAAAGCAATCACACTTATTGATGCAGTAGTAGGCAAACATCTATTTACAAGACAAAAAGCATGTATCGTGCTTTTACAAAATCCTACTTCGTTTGGGCAAATTTAGTGTTGCAAATTTAGTGTTGCAAATTTCACAGTGTGTGGAGCCAATCCAGGTAAAGACATGCCTTTGCAGCATTTCCTTCTCAAGATAGGTGCAGCGTTAGAGTACAGACTAACAGGGTCGGGTAGAGTAGTTTTAGTTTCCATTTGTCACACCATATTGTAGGAAGCTGGCTTTTTATGTGGTAGTGCCAAAGTAAAAGCACATCATGCATAAAATGACCCTTATTGGTTTACAGGGCTAAAATTAATAATCCCAAGTGCTCCATTTGTGGTAGTGTGGTTGAGCATATAGGCTTATAAGAGGGAAGTCTTAAGCATTTGTTAGACAGAGTCAATAAATCGGACACACTGAAGAAGGAAATCCAAGACCAATTTAGAAAAATAACACCAATTTTTATATAATTTTTGACACCAAGATCATCGGAATCAGGTAAGTACTTTCAGAATTATAGATTTTAGTAGAAATAGAAAATACAGTTGAATAACAATTTTGAGGTATAAGCCTGGAACACAGTGATGTTATCCAATGGGAGAAACATACACTACATAGATATCTTTGTAAATGTTTTTGGAGGGTGGCTTCTAGGACTTAAGGTGCTTAGGTGCCAAGGTCCACAAAACCACTAGTAGTTTGGTTTTATCTGCCCTGGTGAGTCAGGGTGCAGAGGTGCTAGTCACGTTGGTAGCCTAGAGCGATAAGAAGTACCTGCAAAAGAAAGGCTGCAAGTGGGGACAAGTCCGACGAAGGCAAAGGGGCTCAGCTCTTGTGGGTCTCTGGACCACAAGGGCACAGTCGGTTTATGTGAAACCGGGCTGAGGGGCTCGGGTGCAGAGGTGTTTTGTCCGGTGGGTCGCTGTAGTTAGAGGCTCTCACTTGGCTTTAGTGACCTGGAGAGGGAGAAAAAACAGGGCAGCAGGGTCACTCTCGATGAAGGTGTCGTGGATCCTGAGATCGGTGTCGGCCGTGTCTGAACTGGACACATGCAACAAGCCTTAGGGGATACAAGAGCTCCAGTACCCAGGGTATTGATGCGGAGCGCCTCCTAGAGGTGTCAGCGTCTTGAGACTTGATGAAAGCGACAGACTGGCCTCCTGGACTCACGACAACCTCTTCCTGGTGAGTTGCTCCCTCGGGGGGCCTGATGTCCAGCAAGACGAAGTACAAGGTCGGTGACTTCACCCCCTATATGACTACTTCCTATCCGGAGTGGGCATAATCCTGACCCAGAGTTCCTAGTTTCACCAAATCCAAGAAACCCTTCCTCGACTGTCCACTTCAGGCGCCCCCTTAAGGGTATGCCTAACCTGCAAGTGTGACACGCCTTCCGACTATTTAATTTTCCTGCCAGCTCTGGTGCCAAATGGGCCTCAGGGCAGGGGGTGGCATTCCATAAGTCTGGGGGGAAGCCATGGTTGCATATCTAAGGCGGCAGAGGCTTTGAAGCCTTTCTCCTTGATATGCTGATTTCACTAGCCATCCTGCTGGAAGAGGTGTGAACACCTTCCTCCAGTACAAGCATTGTTTCTGGCCTCAAAGCGCAGGCTCTCACCTACAGGGGGTCAGAAACTTGTCTGTGGTGGCAGACTGGACGATACCAGTCAGCCAGCACACTAGAGGACTAGCAAGTTTTCAGGGGGCACCTCTAAGGTGCCCTCTGGGTGCATGCCACAATAAATCTGATACTGGCATCAGTACATATTTATTGAGAAGAGGAGTTTGATACCAAACATCATGGTTTGAGTGAAGCCATTATGTAACTGGGTAACACAAAACCACCCAGTACATACCTTAAACATGGCTGCCTGATCACTCGCAATGGTCTATTAATGGAACTAGGCTTCACATGGGCATATCTGCTCATGCAGACATGCCTTCACATGTATTATAATGCAACCTGCCTTAGGGCTCTTTAGGCCTGCTGTAGGGGTGACTTACATATAATACATGAAGTGTGGGGGCATTGCACACAGGAAGTGTGCAATGTTGTGTTTTCAGAAGCGCTTGCGCCCTGTCACGCATCCTGCAGTGGCAGTTTTGTGGGGGTCCCTTTGGGTGACATAATACAGGCTGCAGCCCACAGGGACCCTCTTTATTACGTAGACCCTGGGTACCATAAGTACCATATACCAGGGACTTACAAAGGTGCTGAAGGCCTTGCCAATTGGGTTACAAATGAACATGTACAGTTTTTAGGGAAAGAGCACAGGCACTGCAGTCTGTTTAGCAGGGACACAGTACATATCCAGTCAAGAACATCAGTGCCAGTGAGGAAAGAGTGGGGGTGCCCATGTCAAAAAGGGGGCTTTCCTACAGACATCATGTAAGCATAGGTAACTACTTCGCTGGAGTATTGCTGAGCAAGCAAACTGCAGTGAGGCAAAAGCACTGGCGGTCCAGGGGAACATGGAGCACTGAAAATGCAGTGTGGAATTGGCCCCGTCCCAATGTTAGTTGGCAATATTGGATTCTGTTGAAACCATCATGCTCTAAAGACATCCACTTGACTGCTAGGGATATCCACCTCGTGGTGCTGATGGATGTTTGGAATAGTTTGTGCATAAACCTTCATAACTTTTTTTCCACAAAAGGTCTCTATGCCAAATTTACAGTCTCTTTTTCCCCAACATTCTGGGTATTTTAACAGTACCCAGCACTTGTGGATGCCACTACAGGGAACCAAGAAAACAGATAAAATGTTTCCTAAAAATTACATCTTGCTTCAGCAAAAGGTTTGCAGTGTTAGGATCATCTTCCAAGCTTTTAAGAACAAGCAGAGTTGTATAAAAAAACAATTTTTTTTACCACTGTTTTTGCGCTTTTCTAAGAGGTAGCATATTTTTCCTAACTTTTGTTATTTCAACACACTTGCATTTTGTGCAAAACCCATGGGTGATCCCGGAAATCTATACATTTCTGAAAATTAGAAATAATTGTGAATTTATCAAGGGGTCATTTGTGTATATCCCTCAAGGTTTTCCAAAGAAACTAATTGCTGAATTTAAAAAAAAAAAAAAATGAGTTGGAAAAAATAGCAATTGGTGACAACATTTTTATCTGTAATTTATTGTCATGATGGCCTATTTACAAAAGCAATATACCATAACATCCGATAGACCCTTCTGGTCTTGAAGATATATAGAGTTTTTAGGTTCTCCAAAAACTGATACCCACACCCCATAAATAAATAAATAAATAAATATATATACATATATATATATATATATTTTTTTCATTGCCAATTTTCCATCCCCTTTCCAAATGACAAAGATGTCATCTATAAATCTAGTGCACATCACAATATTATCACTATAATGCGAATGCATACTCAATTATAGGACACAATAATAATTTGGCAATTTATTTGGGACATGGCATGTAATTTTACTGTGTCTAAGGTATTGAGAAACACTTGTCAGATATAACAAGATGGCGAGAACTATGGTGTGCTACTCTCGCACTGAGCACTTTGTCCTTTCTTATTGTTGATAGTTGTGTGTATGTAATTGAAACAGACAGCCCTTGAACCACAAGTTGATCAAGGCGAAAGTCGAAACGCGTTGGTGCAGAGGCATTTCTTGCAAATACATAATTGAAGCATCCTGGAGAGTCCTGGTAATTTCTATACTTTGGAAATTGTGGTGATATATATATATATATATTTAAAATGATTTTTCATTGTGTATCAACCATATAGAAATTCATATGGTACAATATAATGAATTCAAAATGGCTATGTATTTCTGAAATGTGCACACAATATTGAGTTTCGAAACAGTGGTTATTTGTACACCTCTGAATTTAGAATTACCCATACAATGATGTGATTCAGAGGACATTTTGCAAAATGTCTTCTTTTCCTGCACACCATCTTAAATTTGCAAGCCAAAGGTGGAGAGAAACCCAATTGGCAATAACAAATGTTCTACTATTACAATGTTGGTAGCTACGAAACTTTGGCCCTAGCTCAGCTGCCGCCCAAGGACACCCACCAAACCCAGGCATTTCTGAAAGCTAGAAACCCAGGGTAGTCCAGGATAGTGCGACTTGTGTGGATCGCACAAAGCTTTTTTCACCCAGAAGGCCTTGCAAATGTCAAACTTTGGCTATTTACCGGTGGAGGTTCTGTGCAAGAGGCTTGGATGTGGCTCAAAGAGAGATGCCACCCCATTCTTTTATGGTAACTAATTTGATGAATATGGTTTTGAGTGTATGTGCAAACCACATATTTTAAGGCTTAATAATATATGCAGCTTGCACAACTTGCTTGTTAAACTTTTTAGTACATGTAGATAAATAAATACTGAGCATATTTGCAATGCACTGCTCTGGGCTATGATGACAAGCGTGCATGACAACTCAGGATTCTGCTATCTTGCAGTTCGGGGTGAGCCGAGGCTGCAGTGTGAAGTGCAGAGTTTTGCAAAGTGCAGGCTACAACCTCAGGTGTGGAGGAAAGCCTGGTTGGTGGTTTGTCCCTGCTGTGAAGTGCTTGCCAGGGTTATGTGGCAAGAATGCAACAAAGTAGACTGCCAACTAAGCATCGAGGCTTAAGCATAGTTTAAGGAAGTGAAATTACAGGAAAGACCAAGTAATCTGCATCACAAAAGGCTACCTACGAAAGGTTTTCTACTCCCAACATAATTTGCAATACCCTAGATAGGTGTATTAAAAGCTGGCAGATGCTGTTGCTGAACTGAAGTCTATGATTCAGCGGCCATCTTCATTCCAACTGTCAAGCACAAATGTGAGCTGAAATCAAAGTAGTCTTTAGGTTGGTTGACAAATGAGGATTGCATAGTGTTTTGATATGATCCAGAGGAGAAAACTTGAGTCCAATGGGTTGTAAAAGCGAGTTGATGATGAGTTGTGCATTCATCCTAGGATCGAACAAAACATTCCCGCAAAAGTATGTGTGATAAATATTTCTTTACTGAATATTCATGATAATAACTTAGTAGTTAAAAAAGTACTGGGGCGTTATTTTGAAAAGCGGTGGAGATACCTGTATTTGTTGCACCACTGCTGCGGTCTGCATTCCATCCAGCAGTGGTTCCAGATTCTATATTAGAAGGGTGGGACACGCTGCTCTGTATGCACTATGAGGGCAGGGAGCGAATTAACAGCACTGGTGGGTGGCTGTGCTCTTTGAATGAACTTACCTTACAGCGTCTGCTCCGCTCCATGGAGGGCTCTCTCTGAGAGACGCCTTCAGTGCCTCCATTGCCCAGTGTCACACCTTCCAGGAGTCCTTCAGTGAGGACTTCTGGGAAAGTATATTAGACCAGTTCCAAGATGGCTTCTAGACTACTGTCTTTTTTTTTTTTTTTTAAACATACTTTATTAATTTTACAAAGTGCCGCATCTCGTGTGGGCATGCAAATGGTGAATACATAGGCGGTGCAACAAGTAACAAATTAGAAGAGACATTCAGGAGCTAGGCGACTGCCTGTGCAAGACATTAATATTGTGACATCCACAAGCGACTGAGGATCTATCGTAGGTTAGTTGTCAGTCAATGTCCATATGCAACATAAAAATTCTAAAACATCCCCAATCAACCCTCCCCCCCTCCTTCCCAACTGGCTCACCCCCATTAGACTATAGCATATCCGAGGCTTAGCTTGACTTTGATCTTACCCTCACCAGGGGTCTCATTCAATAGGGCGTATTCCTTACCGCCAGGTCATGCGGTAGGCAGTGGTGGGGGAGCCGGGCACAGCTGCATGCCAGGGGAAGGGGACGCGTGCTTTATATGCGTTGTGGGATAGGGGGTTCGATTGCCTTAAGTGCATCAAGCATCAGATCCCATTCCATGGAGATCAGTATTTTCCTTAGGCCCCTATATTCTTCCCTCCTGATGGCTGCACTTTCTGCGCTGCCCCATCGGACTGCCCCCCAATGCCATGAGTGTAATGTTGGGGGGGGAGGGCCGACTTCCACCTCATAGTGATGGAGCGCTTCGCTATAAGTAGGGCCAAGTCAACAAAGCGGAGCTGTACTTTCTGTGACTTGGGGCAGCGGTAAAGGCCCAATAGACACCGCTCTGCTGTGTCCCAGCTAGAGATACCTGGGATGTTTTCTATAGTGTGTGCAATCTCAGACCAGAATCCCCCAAGACGTGGGCACGTCCACAACATGTGCATTATGTCTGCATCCTTCGTCTGGCATCTTGGGCAGGACACCTGTGGGTACATGCGGTTAAGACGGTGTGGAGTGAGGTAGGCCCTGTGGAGAATCATTTATTGTATTAGCTTGAATTTGGCATTACTGGATACTCTTTTAGGGTATTCTAGAATAGAGACCCAGTCTTTGTCCGTCAGGTTCCTACCCAGGTCACTCGCCCATTTTTCTCTAAGTGTAGTAAGGGGGGGTCTCCGCATGTGTCCGGGTGCCCCTATAGAGCCATCTAAACAGGTGACGCCCATTACCCATAAGGTATACTGCATATGTCAACTCATGCGTCGGAAGTTCTTCGCCGGTTGGTGCCCAGTGTTTCTTCACATATCTAACCAGTGCTGCATGCAATAGAAAAAGAGAGCACGGGGTCCCCTGTTCCCGGGAGAAATTCTCATGGTCCAACAGTATCCCATCTGCAAATAATGCTCCCACTGTGAAGACCCCTTCCCGCCTTCATCTGAGTATACTACGCCTTGTGACCAATCCAGTGGGTGTAGGGATTCCCAAAAGGGGAGTGTTAGGGGCGTAGACGAGTGTTTGATTCGTGTATTGTAGCGCCCGCTTCCAGTAGGTAAGTGCTGTACGTAGCAATAGGGGGATTTCTGAGGGGATTTTACTCTCTGGCAACAATAAAGTGTGGAGGGTGCCGCAGGATAGGAGTTGTGGTGTGTAGTCCAGTTCATGTAGGTTGCTCCTTGCCAGCCAATACGATAGCCATTGCAACTGGCTTGCATAGCAATAGGCCCGAAAGTCCGGCACCCCCAGGCCTCCCCTGTCCGTCCCCAGCTGTAGTTTGGCCAGCCCCACTCTTTTGCGGCCCCTTCCCCATATGAGGTCTGTGAGCAGCGTGTTCAGTGTTTTAAAAAGGGAGGTAGGGATCAGTACTGATAAGTCTGTGAAGAAATATAACAGGCGCGGAAGCATGACCATCTTGGAGATCGCTATTCTGCCCATTACCGAGAGGGGCAGTGAAGTCCAGAAGGATATCTGGGTGCGAAGCTTCCACACTACTGTCTTCTAAGGAATACTTCCTAATCCAATATGGGGATGCAGCTTTTTCTGAAGTAAGTTCCTGTTTCTACCTATAAAAAGGAAGGCAATCGCTCTACTTCTTACATCGCATATTTGTCGTGTTCATCACGCCGGGCTCAGTCCTGGTGCTTTCTTCCAGTGCTTGTGCATCCCCTCGCCTCCTTTAAGATCTTTTTAGCCTTCCTCTAGGCATTCCTGCTTCTTTCCTGTTGACTTCTTGCTGATCTTCCTGGAAGCCTGTCTAGGACCCTTCTGGTCATCACTGCTGACAACCACCCAACCACTCAGGAGTCATCTTCTTCAGACAGCAGAAGTTTTTTTGCCTCACCAGCTTTTTCCTCCGTGGGGCTCCTTTCTGAAGGCCCGAACTGCTAGGCACTTATTGTGTCAGCTGCATTATGACTACTGGAAATCTGTGAAGAGTAGATTGTCCAGACCCAGAAGTAGCCTCAGAGGTCCTAAGCATCACCTGAGTGACAGTATTTCTAGACAGCCATATGTTCCCCATCACCCTCCATGCCCCCCCCAAGAACCTGCACTATTCATCCAATGGGTTATGCAGATGCTTTATTGCTCTGATGAAGAGGAGGAAGAAGAGAGGTTCTATGGTATGAAGAATTTTCTATTGTAGTACACCCACCTTATGGATGGGCAGTTCACAATAATAATGGCAAAGAGGGGAGGCTTCAGAGCAACCTTGTGAAAATATGTTTGAAATTAGATGCCTGCATGCACATGTATAACAAAAAGTAGTTATTTCATTCAAATGTGCCCCAACCACCTTCTAGCAACTAACGATTTGAAAACTGGTGACCAAGGGTGCCTTGACAGAATCTACTGACATAAACGTCTCAACCACTGCACAGATTGAGAACACCAACCAAGACCCACAATGCCACACTTCTCCCTTTCACAATAAATAGAACAACAGGTACAACAATAAGATACAGTCCATAAACATGAAATTCAGGGTAGATTCAACGAATTAAGTTGAGAGGTTAATTACTTTAAAAGATAGTCCTTCAAATAATTGAGTTGCACACATTCCTTTTCGAGGCTCCCTCTTGCACACTAGTGTGGCCAAGATTTTCCTTTGATGTGCTTCCAGTCTCGTTCCCTATGCATTTTGACCATTCGTAGGAGCTGTAGGTCATCATCACTTTGACATATCCATTAATACATGCTACCTTGTTTCGATTCAATTTGCGGCAATCACCAGTTTTATGGATTTCTTGAATAATAACTCCACTCTCAATGATTTAGTGAATTTAAACCAGTCATAGCTGCCCTACAGGTACATTCACCATTAACCTGAGTCCAGTCCAATCGCACTAACTCCTGTAGCATTGAATAATCTTACCTGCTTATTCTTTACTCCTTCTTTGTATTGCTCTAGTTCTCCAATCCCCCTTAGTACTTCGCTCAATCATTCCCCTGGCCTATTGGTTTACCCAGTAGGCACAGAAGTACATAACCATCTTCCCTTAACAAGTTCAAATGGGACCTTCCCAGAAGAGGATTTCTTTAGTAATGCGACAGCGTTAATAAAATACTGATGGTCAAAAAGTGGTTAGCAATCTTTTTTAAAAATATAACAATCCAAGTTTCACAGAAGAACACACAAAATATATTGGCCACAAGGAGCCAAGTAAGTTTCGTAAATGTAAGGAGTAGCCAAGTGTGCTGTATAAAATTCATATCAGCTATACGATCAAACTAACAAGAGAGCCATTTAACATTTCAGACAACATAGCGTTGGATTTGTTAAAAGTCTGATATTCAATAAGACTTGGATAGATAGGTCTTTAGAGATTCAAATGCAAATACGACAGAGGGAAAAACTTCGAAGTTCTCAACAAGGGATTTTTTTATTATGGAAAGCAAATATAGAAATGAATTTTTGTCTCCAGTGGGCGCTATTACAGGTTGATTAAGTGCAAGGTGATGTGGTTGCTCTTCTTATTGTGGTGAATCGTCTTCTCTGTTCCTGTGCTTGCCTGATGTAGTCCAGAAAGGTTACATTACTAGATTCAAGTTTGATCTCTCCTGCTCTCTTCATAGCTCTGAGGATGGCATCTGAGTCTATATAGTTGAGGAGACTTCTGACAGGCATCTGCAGGGCACCCAGCAGTGGATGAAGCACCAGAGTCCTGTGCGCCCTCGCCACCACAAACCAGGTGGAAATATCTCCTGCGGGAACTCATTATTTGAGCCAGTCAGTAAAAAACTGGATTGTGGCACTGTCTTCTAGGCCCTCGGGAGGCCCAACCAGCCTGATGTTATTTCTCTGGCATTGCCAGCAGCATCCTCCAATCTCTTGTTAAGAGCCTTACTTGTCCTTCTAAAATTTGTGACTTGGGCAGCAAGGGAGGTGATTGAGACCCACCCTTGAACTTCTGTAATACAGTCTACTGCATTGTGTAGGTTTGCTGAATAAGCGATACATCTAGGCAAACCTCGTCCACCTTGCGATCCAGTAAGCAGCGTTATTCTTGAACTGCGCAAACAATTGAGTCCATTTTAACTTCCTTTGGTCCAGCCACTTCGGATTCGGTAGTGCTGAGGATGTAGTGGACCTTTGTCCTTGACCAATATTGGCTTGGGTGGGTTTTACGCACACCAGGAGTTTAGCCACCACCTATTCCAGTCGACAGTATCCAGAGTGGTGCAGGGCTAAGTGATCAATAAACTTCACTATGGGTTGACTTTAAGGTTGGGAGAACAAGATGGCAGCCGCAAGTTAATATGCTACCGACCCGCCACACTAATCCTTCTTCATCGTTTATGCAGTAGCCAAGTGCAAGGTTGTGAAACTGCACTGGACACCAGCGCACTTTGTTGCCAATCCTTGCTGGGCAATTAGAAGTCCTGGCAGTCGAATGATTTCTTGATGGTCCTGCAGAGGGCCGGAACCTGAGCGGGCCACGGAGGGGTTGACCCCGCCTGGGACTCTGCGTGGGCCTTCAGCTTTGGCCGGTGCTAGAGTGTAACTCAACCTGGAGAAGGGCACAAGGTTGCATGATCTGGAAGCTGGCCCGCAAGCGTCTCCGACAGGGGATGAACCTCCGCCCTTCTACAGAAGCCAAATCCGTGGAGGGAAAGGGCTTGGCTTTACTGGTGAATTCTGATAGTGGCTGGTGTGGTCAGCGGCTCAGCCCAGGGGAAGGGGCCAGGGCACCTGACTTGGCCCAACATAGCAGGCAGTAGGGGCCGGGTCCGAAATGACCTTACTCTGCTTCCTTCCAGGAGTTGGTGTGAAGGTACTGCTGGAGGTCAGCATTGGGGAACGTTCTGAGTGCTGTGGCGATGCCTGAGAGGCAATGCAGGCAGTGCATGGGGGTGAATATGGCCCGTCTATTGGCCACTACAGCAGTTCTACTGGTTGTTGCCCCAGGTAAGTCAACCCACATACCCATATACGCAGCGCCAGAGAACAGTGAACCTAGCACAGGTAGCTGTTGCTGGAGCTCCTGCACTTTGAGGACCTGATTATTGGGTGTTTTGTTTGTCTACCCAGCAGATTCCTTGGTGGGGCCCCCCTTTCCGTTTCTCACTCATCAACAGGAGATACAAATGGGAAAAGGCAAGTCTGTGGTTTCAGGACATCAAGGGAAATTGTCAATTCACCAAATCAAAGTCATACCGACCTGATCATCTCACTTCTCCTGGGATGATTCGGATTCGCCTCCCAGAAGAGCCAGTCTCTCTCAAAATGATCATCAAGGCTATCTACGTTTCCCAAAAGTCCCAGGAAGATCAAATTGGTGGATTTGGGGGCGAGGTATCATTGCTGCGCCAGGACGTTAGCAATTTAACAGACAGCACACAGGAGGTGGTGACACGACTATCAACTGCTGAGGATGAAATCTGCAAACTCTCCAAAAGATCCATGATAAGGCCGCAGACTTGGAGCGAAGGATGGAGGATGCTGAAAACCGGTCCCTATGGAACAACCTCCATCTGGTGGGTATCCCGGAGGGTAGGGATGGCCCCAACTCTTCTTTGTTCCTTTATGACTGGTTCAAAGCTTGACTACCTTATTCTTCCTGGAGAGGGGCCATCACTTGCTAGCTGCTAGGTCCCCTCTGGTGAGCCCCACCACACCGCTGACAATCAAAATCCTGAATTATGCTGACCGAGACTTGACCCTCAGGGTAGCCCAGGAGCGGGGATAACTAAGGTGAGAATCTTCTAAAGTGCTGAGTTTCCCTGATTTTACAGCAAAGATGCAGCAGCAGCGCAAGTCTTTTCTGGAGGTAAAGATAAAAAACTAGAGCAATGCAACTACGATACATGCTGCTATCATTCCAAACTTTAAGTGGTATACCAGGGCAAGTCAATATTTGTTTTTATCCTCCCACAAGTGCATGGGAGTGGGTGGAGGAGAGGATGGACCTAGACAGGCACTCTGGGGCCAAAGTGCTCCGAGATGCAGCTTTGGGCACCAGAGTGGGTCCACTCCCTCAAAGAGAAAAGAGACCCCCAATTAAAAAACGATACCAGAGGGACTGTACAAAACTGAACATGAGGACGAAAGATGATCACGCCTCTTCGGGCTCCAGTGAAGATGAAACCTTAGACTTGATTGTTATGGACAGTTCAAACCGACCACCGAGAGCAGACGAGTCACCAAACAAGAAGGCTAGGCTTGATGGGCCCAGAAGACTCTTGCATAGAGGACTGTGCAAGTCTTCCTCTATGAAAAGGAGATGATGGGCGGAGCGCTGTAACTTCTCAGACACTCATCCCCAGTCACTATTAGATGTGGGTTGAATCCATCATCGTTCTTTAGCTCACTACGCCACCGCAGTTCAGACCCAGCCATATGCAAATGAGTCTTGACCCTGTTCCTCATGGGAACAGTCCAGCTCGAACTGCCAAGCCAGGTCTTCCCTGGACCGGAAACAAGCATTCTGGGACCAGATTCGGGGTAACTCCTCAGCCAGGCTAGCTTGAATCTAGTGGCAAAGTGGTTCACAAATATTGCCTAGATGTCTCTCCGACCCTTTGCCTGTGAAAATTATATTTAAGGGGCCCGTGGACAGTCCGCAGAGACAATGGCGACTGAACTCCTGGTGGCTGCATGAAGGTAATTTTGCGGTTAAGGCTCCTGAAAACATTGAGGAGTATTTAAACTTAAACGCACCCACAGTCTCCTCCCACACAATGCTATTGGAAGCCCGTAAGGCAACTATTCGGGGCAAAATCATTGCCCTAACAGTGGGTCGTTGAAGAGACAGAAATAAATCAAACCCCTTGAATCTTTGATCCAGAGCTTCACAAATCAATTTGAGTCTGGAGCTGATGCAGTGCTTGCCCAAAGGCTGGAGGTAGCGTGATCATCTCTTAAAGAGAAACTGCTAGAAGCTGCCAAGGCCAGGTTGTCTGCAACTGATGGAGCAAGGTAAATAAGAAATTTTTGAACCCCCTAATATTAATGCTAATAATTAATGTTATTAATTGTTTTGACGACTAATCAACATTTTGCGTCTTTTTATAGACATCTTTGGTAACTGGCAATTTATGTGCAAAACTAACCTACTTACAATTGTAAAAGTGGAGTAATATTAATATAATGGTTTGCGTACTAATTAGAATGATATTGCATGATTTGTGCTATGTAGTAAATTGTATTGTGACAAAAGAATGCGGATGGTAAGTAAACATAGCTTTACATATCGCTTTTGCTAGGTAACACCTAAATGGGGTACGTAGAATGATGGGTGGGAAACGAAAAGGCTTATTTTCTTTATTTTAATTATGATTGTGTTTGTTTTCATGATAGTTCGTTCGGGCCTGTTAGGCCGTGCTGTAATGATGGCTGCCGAGGCAGATGAGCTTAATGCGCAAGTGCAAAATGGCTTCCAAGCGGAAGAAAGCTGCAGAAACATATCACGTGGTTACAAGTAGAGCCCAGAGTGAAAAATGTCAAGGACAGCGTGACCTGTCACCAAATGAGTGCCTAGAAGGACTCAGCGAGAATCTGAGAACCGAAGATGCAGCTGTGAATTAACAATGGACTGTTTAAAATAAAGTTACAAAAGAAGATACATGTGATGAACTGTCAATCGGATTGCTAATGTCCTAAAGCCGTGAGAAAGGACAAATTTATAAACATTTTTGGAACCGGTTTAAGCAAGGAGGGCAATGAGGAGATGCTTGCCACCCCTCCAATGGACCAATTAGCGTGATTCTCGCCCCCAAAGAATGTAACTTTTCTGTTTAGTAAGCTAGTAATAGGGTATAAGAGGACCTACTCTTAAGTAGGAGGAGCGCTATTCATACATAATTTTTGAGCACTGGACGTTGACGCTGGAGAGCTGCTGCTATTTTCCATAGGCCAATTTTTTATATAATTAATCTTTTTGTTTTAAAATCTGACTGGGAAGGAACGAGACCGTTGCAGGAAACCTGTATAGGTGGTCCGTCGAGGAGGCCTGTTTAGCGGGACAGACAGTCAATTTTTGGGAGTTCTATGCTGTGATCTGCAATTTATCTGCCGTGGCGAACTTTTATTCTTCATCTAAAAAAGGTATGCATAAATTCTTTTAAAGTTTATTTCTTATAAGGATATTAAAACGTATTAAACCGATTAATAGAATTGAAACTTATTCATGCATTTAAATTAAGTAGATAAACTTTATTACAATTAAAACTACGAGTCTGTGGTTCTTTAGCTCAATAATAAGTGTAATGTTTTAATAGGTTAAAATGTGATTGAGCTGGTCTTAATCACCATCAACTTATTCTTACTAGTTGGTCCATCGACCAAAGAGCGGAATACCTTGATGTCTTAGAAACCGACAGGATTAAAACTAATTATGTATGATGTTTGAGAAACTATCTTGTCGACTTTAAAAGGTATCCCGTTCTCCTCCAGCAGTCTTAACTCTTTCTCCTAGGTGAAAGTGGATGGGATCCAGAGAATATTTGAATGAGTGAATGTTTATGCAGTGTTATGGGCCCCACCGTCATATTGGTATAGTTGTTAAAAGAGTGTTTCAACCTGGATGTCATGTCCAAAGGAGAAGAAATTATATTAGTCGCGCTGGATCACAACGCTGCCTAGTCTTTATGACAACAAAACTGGAAAACTAATTTACTGGATGGCAAACCGTGAAACTGAACTTAGTATTATAGCTAATATCAGAGACCCTGTTCGGAGTGTGGTCAAGATGGCCGCAGACATCGCAGAGGCTTTCGTTACTTACTACGAAGATTCTGAGTTCTGTCTCATGAGCAGGAAGTGAGAACCCTATCCTATGAGACCTGCCAGTGGTGGCGCTTCAGAGGGGATTAGAAGGGTCCTTGATCATCCAATAACAGAAGAGGAGATACTGGGAGACATTACTTTGATGTACCTTCAGGAAAACCCCAGGCCCAAATGTGCTTCCCATGGACTTCTTTAAAAAGAATGCCAGTAGGCTGCTGAGTGTGTTGGGTGTCATGATTCAAGAAGCGCTGCCAGCCAACTCATGGGCAGAGGATCTCTGCAAGTCCACAATTGCAGTGATCCCTAGATCAGGGAAACCCATTTGTGATGCTGCATCATATAAAGCCCATTGCCCTTTTAAACACTGAAGTGAAGATCTTAGTCATAGTTCGGGGGGGGGCGGGGGGGAGGTAGCGCTTCCAATATACTACGCTCTTTGATTGTCTAGGATCAAAATGGCTTCTCTTCCCACCGGGTAACCAGACTCTGCATTAGGAGATTGCACGCTATTATTGCTAATTTGGATAAATTAGATGAACCCATAGCGTTAATGTTAGTGGACTTTGAAAAAGCTTTTGATTGTCTCATGGCTGTTCCTTCATTAAGTGCTTGAAGAAATTAACTATAGTCCCAGATTTAGAGCATATGTGAAGTTGCTCTACTACACCTCCAAGGCTTGTGTTCGAATAAACGGCACCCTGTCACACCCTTTTCCGATTGAATGGGAGACCCTTCGTGAGTAGCACCCACACTTTACAGACGTTTAAAAATAAGCTAAATCCCATAACCATATTTAATCCCGTAGAAATGAATTTGACCTTGAATGGATAGAAAACAAGGACATTTCTTTCTCATACTGTGCCCTTGTGGGTTATACCCCAGACCCTCTAAATAAGCATAGCTTGAAATGAACAGAGGACTTGGGCGAGTACGATGACGAGGATTGGCGTGATGCAAACATGGCGGCCAAAGACACTGTCATTTCTGCAAAGCTAAGCTTGATCCAATTTAAGTACTTTAACTGGATTTATTATACTCTGGACAGACTTTTTTGCATGCAAAGAAGCAACTCTTCTGCTTGCACATGCTGCCACTAGACACTGGGCTCTTTTATACATACAATTTGGAATGCCCAGTGATTACAAAGTACTGGTCTCACATTTGCAATCTCATGCAGAAAATAATTAGCATTCCGATTGACCGAAACTGTAAATTCAGACTTCTAGAGTTGGATGTTGATTGGGACAGAAATGGGGGTGGCGGAATGTTATTGAATATTGGGTGGCTGGCCACAAAAAGAGACATTGGAGGGCCGTGGAAGCCCCATGTATAGGAGAATGGCTGGAGGGCATGGACCACTGCACAACTGCAGAGGAATCGGTATATGAAAACCAGGGTTATCCCAGAAATATAACAAGAATGGGTAAAGTGGTGGGATCATTTCCATGGTGCAGCTACCTCCCTATAGGAGGCTATTTGTTGATTCCATGGGGCCTAAAAAAAATGTTTATGCAAACTTACAATTTATTGTAATTTAGTGCATTGAGTATTCTGTCTTTGTAATGCGCTTTTAGTTGTTTTTATGGTTAAAACAATAAAAAGTTTTGTTTTTTTAAAAACCTTCCTGTGGTTTAGTTTATATTAATATGCGTGCTATAAACAGTCACAATCAGGAACCCTTAGTGAGTAGCGCCCATACGCATAGATCCTTCCAACAAAGATAGTCCTGTACCAACAGCAGTTACTCAAGGGCAGTCTCTCAGACCCTAAAACCCACACCCTTGTCATTTGCCACTTTTATCTGTGGTGCCCTTCAAGGGCACCACAGAAAGCAGCCTCCTGTATAGAATTAGGGGGGCGCCTTAATCCCACTTTGCAGCTTCAGTGCTGCCCTGCAAGGAGGGTGGAGGAAGGGAAATGTCCTTTCAAATTGGGCTCTGCTAGCTCCAGTAAGTATTTGTCCCTTGCAACGGCCCACCGGATGCACCCCTCCCCCCCCCCACTCTAAGGACCACCTTTAAGTTACCTTAAGGTCGTGGCTTGTCACTGGGCTCGGGCCTCTGCCGAGATGTCTCCGCTGTGGGAATCCTGCATGGTCAGATATGCGCAGCTGCACAGCTAAAGAAGGAGAGGCATCTCTGCCACTCCGTCTTCTCCTGTGACCTGGCAGTGGTGTTGAGCAGTGACCTCGCTCTGCAGGTCCAGATTCACTGGGCACTTGCCTCCTTTTCCTCTATGGCCCAGTTGCAAGCTGCCCCAGAAACACAGGCAGACAAGAGCCTTCCTTCGCCACCGCAGAATGTCAGCAGGAACTCAGTGGGCTCAAACTATCTCCACCACAGACTGCCATGGTCCCAGTCAGTAACACCAGGCTTGGGTGTGCAGGATAGTGAGCAGATAAGTTTGGATGGAGGAGGTAAGGCATGGACCTCTACTGAAGAGCATCCATCATCTTGCTAGCCATGCTTCGCCCCTCATGGGGTGCAATGTTAAGCAGGTAAAACACTTAAAATCCATATTTGCCATTATAAACTAGCAGTATTTTCATGCCATCCCCATCATATTAATTGGATTCAATGAAAACTCCTGTAAAGGAAAGATGTCTCTTTCACCTTAAAACTACTCTCAGATCTGCCAGTAATAGCGGTAAAGCATCTTCTTGTGGCATGCCACTGCCGATGTCAATGCTCTGGTCATATTACTAAGTCACTGTATGTAGAAACGCGGGTAGGTACTGGTGTATAAGTTACTTCTAATGTTTTCTGTTGTAAATGTAAAGATTTATCAGACTACAAAGAGAACACTTATCTTTTGCCTCATGTAAATAACGCTTCACTGCCTACACTGAAACATAGCAACATAACTCAAAGTACTGGCTTGGCAGTTCGGGCTGGACTGTTACTATAGGAGAGGGACCAAGACTGATTTGCATATGGTTTGGTTTAATCTCAGGTGGCATGGTGGGCAAAAGAACAATGGGTTGGAATTCTACCCCGAGTGATTGTTAGTGGTTGGACTTAATGAAAGCATTCATCACATAACCTTTTGTATGGTTGATATTTCAAAATGCATCAATCAGCCGATGGTGGACAGATGTCCACCATTACATTTGGCGAGAAACATACTTTTAACTCTTTTCATCATACTAATTATACTGCCATTTTCCGGTCCTAGCATTCAGACCTGCATAACCAACTGAAAAAAGAGATTAACTTCAACAGAACTACATCCTATTAACCTCAATAAGTATAGCTCTTAGAAATGGGGTCTCTAATTGGCAGAGGTATGCACCCTGTCCAATTAGGGACCACAATCCTAGTCAGGGTAAGTTACAACACAACACAACATATCCTGTGCTCACCCTCTGCTAGCTATACACAGAGCCGGCAGGCTTAACTTAGAAGGCAATGTGTAAAGTATTTGTGCAATAACTCATTAAACACAAAAATACAGCACAAAAAGACTCCACACTAGGTTGCACAAATAGATTATTATATTCTGAACAAAACAAGACCAAAATAAACAAGCATTGGCATAGTCAATAGGTCTCGCCTTTGGGATCTTATAAGTGCATCACATTATCCTGGGTGCTGTGCTGCTAGGGATTGAAGAGCTATACAATTACTACACAGGGGGCCATGCAGAGTGATTCAGGAATACATGCTTGCCTCAGGAAACATTTACACCGTTGTTATTGCTGTGCAGGTGTACAATACCAAACGAACAGTGTTGGATCTGGTTGCATTAAGTATCTTATGCAAATAGTGCAATATTTATAGGCCACGTGTCGGGATGCATTAGTCGCATAATGCAGATAGTGCACGCTATTGCAAAGTGCCTCCTACCTAAACTTTATTTTCACACTACGCCAACACACCCTACTCGAATAATGATAAGAAGCCTGTACACTTTTTAAAACTTTGTGTGTTTATATAGTTGTACTTTTTTTTGTCACACATCATTCTGTAAAACGCTCTGGAGTCAAGAGTATACAAAACATTTTAAGAAGAAGTTATCTTTACGCAAACCTTGGTGAAATCGGACCACTTTTATTATAGTTCTTAAATGAACCACGAGGGTCCCTGACATGAATTCTTGGTATTATCCTGAAGATAACCTCACGGTTGAATGCGCATGCAACAGTGTGAGAAAAAGTGTTGCGAGATAAGTGCCGCAATCTTACTGAACGCACCCGATTTACAAAAAGCATCACCTGATTCAAACAACAAAACAATTACATTATACTGTCAACAAAGCAATGCTGCGTTCTTAAATGTTGTCCATCAACAGCGCTGCATTCCAGGTGACAAAACAATTCACTCTAGAGACATCACTTCCAGGTACCAGAATGTCAGCGAGGGAGCCAGCCAGAGATGATAAAAGACTGCCTTCCGTGTAAACCTAACAGGCGTGCTTCAGAAAAGAGAACTGTTTTTTTACAGTTCAGTGTGGCTCCCATGATTGAACACAGGGCTCCATGGTATGTTTATTTACTACAACAAGTTGAAGAAAGGTCAGCATAACACTAACACTAACACACACACTAACACTAACACTAACACACACACTAACACACACACAAACACACACACTAACACTAACACACACACACACACACACACACACACACACACACACACACACACACACACACACACACACACACACACACACACACACACACACTACCACGTGTCCTAAGTAGATGAAGCTATTGTGCATATGTAACCCATCATGATGATATGAAACTAAAAAGTTCAGCGCTGTTTATGCAATCGAGAGGATTTAAAGATATGGCAGGCTATTAAGATGGCTCGTTTAGTCCAGAGTCAGTATCTCGGCACTCCAGAGCAGGAGGCCGCCTACCCCCGGGGCGTGCAGCAGCTAGGCGCTAGGCATGAAGCCGGTCGAGGCACCTAATATCACAGCCTGTGAACAACTGAGGAGAAATGTCTTATCCATTCACGAACCACGATGCAGTCTTTAGCGCCCATAGCCTGTAAACAAAGAACAAGTTAGCAGTTTGAGAGAATGTGGCGTAACATACAGAACGCTCGGTAGTGCTGGTACTGCTGCTCCTACGGCTCGGGCTGCACTGGTTGCTATGCCTGGGCATTGGGCAGTGATAACTGAAGGGGTTTGGCATTGGCGCATATTTTTTTTTTTTTTTTTAAACGTGAATGACGTGTGTTTGAAAAAAAATAATACTGTCAGCGGATCGCAGCAATGAAAGTAACCAGTGTGTTTCTCAAATTAAAAAAAACACATATGCCGTATCTATTTGAAAAACAATAATGCTGTAAGCGGAACGCAGCAATCAAAGTAACTAGTGTGTTTCTCAAAGTAAAAATAAAAAGCAGGTGGTTGAAAACATCCACTATGCGCTTTTGCCTTGGGAAGTCAACAACCACAACATTCCAAAGCACGTTTGTGTTGTGTCTGCTGTATTTTTGTACTGCATGTCTGCTGCACTTCTCGGTGTGTTTGTGTTGTTTGTGTAGAGTGTGCTGCAGCATGACTGTGTTATGTCAGTTGTGTTTCTGTACTGCGTGTCTGCTGCACGTCTGTGTGTTTGTGCAGAATGTGTTGCAGCATGACTGTGTTGTGTCTGTTGTGTTTCTGTACTGCGTGTGTGCTGCACGTCTCTCTGTATTTGTGTTGTTTGTAGAGTGTGCTGCAGCATGGCTGTGTAGTGCCTGGCGTGTTTCTGCACTGCGTGCCACCTGCACACCTCTGTGTTTGTGTTGTGTATGCTGGTGCACCACCCCACCCCCTGCGTGGCCCACCCTCCCTGGGGCTGTGATTGGTGCACAGGCTGCCGGCTGCACGTTTCCGTTCTGAGAATTGGCTCCCAGCCCTTGTCACTTACTTAAACTCTTGACCTTGTGTGGGTTAAAAGCAGCAGCGACCACGCCAAGTCCCTGGCAGGGCACCGAGGGAGGGGCCAGGGAGGTGGGGAAGAGAGAGGGGGAGGGGGGGCTGGTGAATGAGAGAGGGGGGGAGGGTGCAGGGTCTGCGGATGCCTGCCGCGCGCTTAGCTGGCATGGAAACCATTTACGGAGTCCTTGGAAATAGATCAGGGTGCACGAGACGGCCAGGGCAGGCAGGCAGCGCGTGCTGGTTTTAGTGAAAAACATCAGTGCTGTGAATGGGCGGGTACTGTTAGGCTTCTTTAGACAAAGTAGTAACATGATCCACAACAGATGACACCCTGCGCGCCATTGCTCGCTCCCGACAGCCGGAGGCCGTGGGAGTGAACATTTACAGAAAAGGTGGGACATGCACCCGCCTTTGGCCAATTGTGTGCTTTCATTTTTGAAAGCCACACGCAAAGGCCAATAGAATGTGTGGAAAATAAAAAGCCACACGCACGAGTTTAGCGAACGTCTGGAGTGATTCCAAGAGGCCCTCTCCGAGAGCAGCGCATGCGCGCTGCGCTAGGCTCGACCTAAAAAAAGTCCAATGTGTAGCAGTTGAGATAGTGAATTTTGAAGAAATAAATGCAGTAAAGCGCTCACAAGCAAGTAGCGCTAAAAAGGTTACTTTAGGTTGTGCTGGACCAGGGCAAAGTCAAAGCTTGGGCTGACCGCGATGGAGCGTCAGCCAGCTACAGGACCCATGCAGCCCCGGTGAATAAAAGTACCTTTCCTGGTTGCAAGCAATTAAATGAATCCATCTTCTCCATGCAGTGAAGGAGATGCTTCAGTTCCGAAGACAGGTGCCGAAGTTGAGCGGCGACGAGTGATGCATCGGTTCTTATTCACGCGGTCGGGTCGATGAGTCTAAGTTGAGCCTCGTGGTCGGGACCTCGGTTCGGCACTGCGTCGAAGGGCCCTCTGTCGGTTCCGATCGGCGCAAGGGTGACAATGTGTCAATTTTGTAGCAAGACAGCTGCAGAACCCACTTCTGAGGCCCAGAACTGGAGAGGGAACCCTTAGGTAAGGCTAGGGCTCACAGATGGCAGAGTCCAGCAGCAGCAACGGAATTGCAAAATGTTTTTTGTGTCCCTGAGACTTCAGAAAATAGGAGGCAAGCCACTGGAGATCACTTGGAGGGAAGACAGTGTCCAGCTCTCCTTCAGCAAGGTCAGAGAGCTGCAGGCAAACAAGCAGAAAAGCAGTCCTCCCAGAAAAGCAGTCCAGTTGAGTACTTTGAGCAGTTGAGTCCTTTGAGTGGCACAGCAGTTCTTCGGACAGTGGTTCAGTTCAAGATCCAGACGTGTCTGCTTTGAGGGGGTCAGAGACCCAGTACTTATACCCAAATGTGTCTTTGAAGTGGGAGAAACTTCAAGAGTGGTTTTGAAGGGAAAAGTATCCCTTTCAACCCAGTCCTGTGTGCCAGGCTATCTGTAGGGGGGATAATCAGTCCTTTGTGTGGGGTTAGGACACTACCCTTTGAAGTGTAAGTGTGAGCCCTTTCCTCCATTCCTGCCCAGGAAGGGCCATCAGGATGCAGATGTATGTAGATGGGTACTCAGCCACACATAGCCTTCCTGTGTTGGTGGCTGTCTGGAGGGAATGCACAAAGGGGGAACTGTTGCGCCAGTCAGAGAAGTATTGGAGACAAGCTGCAAAGCAACAGAGCAGAGAAGTGTCCACTTTGTAAAAGTGGCATTTCTAAAAGAGTAATGTTAAATCCGACTTAACCAGTAAAGAGGATTTATTCTGACAATTCCAAAGATATGAAACATGATGTAGCTACTCCTTTCTAATTAAGACTTACAGCTTTAAGGCATTTTAAGGAATTCCCGATGTTAGCCTAAGAGAGAAGTGGGCCTCACAGCAGTGAAAAACAGATGTAGCCGTTTGTCACTACTAGGACATGTAAAACACCAAAGTAGATGACCTACCTTTTACTTACGCCACACCCTGCCATATGGGTTACCTAGGGCCTACCTTAGGGGTGACTTATGTGTAATAAAAGAAGAGTTTAAGGCTTGGCAAGTAGTTTTAAATGCCAAGTCAAAGTGGCAGCAAATTGCACTCACAGGCCCTACGCTGGGAGACCTGGTCATGGTGCTACATATGTGGGTGGCACAATCAGTGCTGCAGGCCCCCTAGTATTTAGAAATAAACAACAGGAGGGTACCCGTAAACCTAGTTGAGACCTGGGTAGATAAATGTTTAGCTAACAACAATGTCTCTACAGGTATTAATAGAGGACAATTTCACTTTCAAGAAAGCATGCACATAAAAGTTGCAAAAGGAAGGAGACAGGGAGACAAAAGTAGTTATAGCTGTTAAATGCAAGAACTAATTTGTATTGAGCAGAAATAGCAAAAATCAGAAAAGGACAAAATGGCGGCACTCAGTTACATTGAATGTACATTTAACCTGTATAGACTTCTGCACATTAGTGCTCGTGAAAAATAGAGTGAACCGCGTAAGTGACAAGTGAAAAACTATATACAGCAATAAAACGGTGCAGGAAAGAGACATAAACAAGATTGTCAATATATACAGAGGACTTCTGGTGGTTCCCATTCATTAGTACATAGTTAGAATACAGTTAGTTTAGTTGAAACACAAAAATAGCGCCAAGAGTTGGGCTGAAGGGTCGACGGGGTTTCAACCTGTACAGAAATCAGGTCATCTTCAGGACCAGGTTACGCATTTGTAGGAGTGCGGTGTGTCAACCAGGGACAAAAATCTGACCGGGTCAAGGCGCGAGGAATGGGGTAGTAGAGTGATACCGAATGAAGCGTTGCAAACAGGGGCTGAGTGATTTGGGTAAAGGCACGTCAAGTCAACTAAATCAAATCAAACGGGGTTGTAGCTTCGGATAGAGGCATCGTAAGCAAAGTAGGCAAATTAGACAGTTGAGAGCGTGGGATGCGGTGGTGATAGAGAAACGGAGGTCTGGTAAGTAATTACAGATCCTCAAAGGGCCGCAGGCTGAGTCTCGCCGGTCAGCCTACCGCCCTTGGACCTCCGTTTCTCTATCACCGGCGCATCCCGCGCTCTCAACTAACGGATTTCCCTACTTTGCTTACGCCGCCTCTACCTGAAGTTACAACCCAGTCTGATTTGATTTATTTGACCTGACGTGCCTTTACCAAACTCACTTACGCATTTAACTGCTATAACTAATTGTGTCTCCCGGTCGCTTTCCTTTTGCAACTTTTCTGCGCATGCTTTCTTGAAAGTAAAATTGTCCTCTAGTAATACCTGTTGAGACGTTGCTAGCTAAGCAGGCCCAATAGTATCATTTAATTTACAGGCCCTGGGCACATGTAGTACACTTTACTAGGGACTTATGAGTAAATTAAATATGCCAATTGCGTATGAGTCAATGTTACCATGTTTAAGGGAAAGAGCACAAGCACTTTACAACTGGTTAGCAGTGGTAAAGTGTGCAGAGTCCTAAAGCCAGCAAAAACTAGTACAGAAAAATTTAGGGAGGCAGGCAAAAGTTGGGGGAAGACCACCCTAAGGCTGTCAGGGCTAACAATAGCCACATATCAACTAAGGATAACCCTAACTAATCTATATTTAATTGTGGCAGTAACAAACCATGAGCAGAAATATTGACACCATGAAAAACATACAAAAGAATTTAATAAATATATGGCACTTTGCTCACGGACACTTCCAAATAGTTACCATCCTGTATCAATACCTCGGTATATTGCAAACATAACTTGCCATCCGAGGCCTATGTATAAAGAATACAACACTTATTTTAAAGCAGTTTTTCATGTTTTAGGACCTGTATGAGCTGCTTATCCAACTATTATATAAGCAAAAATAATGTTTATTTTGCTGGCTAAACGGGGCCATTTTAGGCAAGTCTGCATGGTGATAAGACAGACAGGGAACAGATTTTCTAATATTAGTACATCAATGATAGATAAGGGCAGCCTATCAATATTTATTGACCACCAAGGCATGGAAACATTGGCTAAAGCTGCTCCCATTGCTACCAAGGGGAAAAGGCCAACATTTTAAAAACGGTAACAGAATCTAGATTGTTGATGAAGCTCAGAAATTAAGTATGATGGATATTATCAAATAAGCTTTGTGGACATGAAAGATAAGCAATATTAAAATATGTATGCAGTTATGGTATTTGTAACACGATGATGAGACTAATTCTCCCTGATCTACGACTACATAATCAAGAAAGAAAAAGTATGAGAAGTACTTTCACTCTCTAGCTCTACTGAGAAGTAGGTAGCAGCTACTGACTATACATCCCTTCCTTGTCAGTTAAAAAAATTAGCGAGACAATCCGTATTCTACCCGATTCCAAGACTACCTACAGGATAAATATTGTAATAAGGATGAAAAAACCTAGCATGGTGTAGTTTCAACCCAGGATTTTACCAATAGGATGCGGATGAGGGGCACACCAGACTGTTAAGCCTCTTTTCTTGTGCTCAGTAATATGGATCCCTTAACTCGACCCGTTCAGCTGCAAGCAAAGATCCGCAGTTCCCAAAAGTGACATTTCCTGTTAGAAACTTTGCGCAGACCACAGGATTATGAAACCACTTCCTAGAGAGGGTCATGTGCAAGAGATGCCAAACTCAAGCCTTAATTAATCGAAAAGGGAACTATAGGGCCACTCAACAACAATCTGCCAAAAAAACTAAATTCATCTATAAACACATGACCAGAATCCAGTAAAAACATACTGAACGACATTGCCAAATAAATACAAACTATACTTTATTAGATGTACAAACGTATTTCAAACCTCAGCAAAAAGCGACGGTTAAGGCAGAGCATTTTAATAAAAAAGAGAATATATTAAAAATTTTAAATGGAGCAAATTGAGACGAAGGAATACATGCGAGCAAGCAAGTACTGGTTAGGTCTCTTAATGAGACAGCTGTAGATCAATGCATTATAAGGGTAATGATAAAGTGTTTACAGTCATATATATGAGGAAGCTGCCATTATATACTTTGTTTGCCATGAAAGGCACCATATCTAAGTGGTAGGGCGTTTGAAATTAAATGCAATGCTATAGATCATAATAAATGTGTAGTATTAAGTGCAAGCTAAAAAAGAAAGAGAAGTGCCTTTAGAAATTTTGAAAAATGTACACAGCTGTCATGTTACACGTACTAGGCCTCAATTAGCTAAAGTAGCATTGCTGAAAAGTCTTGTTAGAAATAACTTGAACTCATGAAATCTTTATTTTGCAAACATGATGACAACACAAAAATGCAGATATGACAAGAATGCTTAACTCTTGACCCTTACATAGAAATGTTTTTCATAATCAAGTTAAAAACTTATAATGTTTCACATGTTTCTGCAGAATGATTCTGTTCGAACATAGCTTAATGTTGCATTTGATTAGAATTTAGTTTTAAATGGGAAACTGTATAACCATATATGTAGCACCAGCACATGATTTAGATTTTGGCCTCTTCAACTAACTTGTATTTTCTTTTCAGAATAGCTCATTGCGAAAATGTTTTCTTTTATTCAAGAGATGTTTCAAACTTTTACATAAGTCTATTGTGTAGCCAGCAGTTTCGAAAGGTTTGAAGGATACCAGTATACATGGGAAAGAATCTGATAATCCGAAGGCTGAAACATGTTTAACATTTATGCAACAAATTTTACTAACACATTTGAAAGACTATTGTTCTTGTGATGATATGATGGGGAGTAATCCGGTTCCCAGGAAAACATTGGTCGCTGATTGGATGGAAGAAGACGAGAGAAGCAACTGTTGTTTTTTAAGTGTGTGTTTATATAAGTGCATGTTCTTAGACTAAACTAGAATCCACTCTTTTTGCTCAAACGGCCTTTTTGCCATTTGCTAATGTAACTTCCATTTACCCAGACCCTATGGCACGTTGCTCTGAGACTCTATTGAGTTTCTTAAACTCCCTTCATGGGACATTCTGCTTCAGATATTGATTATTTTGAATTTTATTTCTGCTGAAAGCTTTTTGCTGGCTCTTACTATCTTTTTCCAAAAAAGAGGTCTTCATAAGTTCTGACTGACACCTTCTTCCATTTCTAGAACAGAGATTCTTTCCTTTTCGGAACACGCTTATTACCTTTATTGATTTTTGCATTTACTTCATATTAACAAGATTTATATTTCTTATTGATGTATTGGATCACTGACTTAATAAAGATAAGATACTAAAATCTTTGATTTAATAATAAGATGTTTGGGGCCCCCTGCAGCTCTACATCAGAACGCATCCACCAGATGAGGCGTCCTCCCACATCCAGACAACAGATGAATAGGCGAGACACTAGACATATTAGCTGCGGAAGCCATGAGAGGACCAACTTGATCAACATGATCGCCTTCCCTCCCCTCTTTTCCCCTCTGGCTTCCCCTCTCCCCTCCCTGTTGTTTGTTGAGCGTTAAGCTCCTCTGAGCGTTAAATGCTTTAAGCCAAAGCCACAAAAAGTGATCCTGGGATTGCAAAGGACTCTATGCTACAGTAATCTTGCGGGTTGTCGCAAGAAACGAAATGTACGGAACTCCTAAGAGATTAACCAAATAAGCTTGTAAACAGAACTGAGTGGAAAAAGCACAATGAGACCCTGTACATGCATATGCCAATGTAACAGCTGAAAAGATGCGAAAACTTGAATAAAGAGAATTTAAAAAAATAATAATCTTTGATTTAATAAAACTTTTAAAACTTTCCTAACTCTCTTCATTGACTCACACCAATATGGATTGTTGATAATTACCTGTTTGTCAGATAGATAATTTGGATTTCTCTTCTCGCTACAACGGACAAGGGCCGTCAGCCTGGTGGAGCAAGGATTATTAGCCCTGATGATCGTAAACCAGAAACTTTAACTTAAGTTGATTTTCGTTCCCGCATAAGTAAATTTTCTCTTTGTTAATAATAATTACCTCTTATCGCGCTGTTTTTAATGAAATATTGTGAATACTGTTTTTGAATTTTAAAAAGGGGCATAGCATTGGGTGAATGAAAACAAAAGCGCGACAAACACTTTAAACATGCTACTTTTTAAGTTTAATAGTATTACTGATTTTTAAATACCCTTAAATATAGAATAAATATACAACTTCAGGCTGACAGAATAACATTTGACAAGAGCAATGATAGCAACGGGGTAGAAATGACACTGTTGTATTCTGCTTTAGGGGTCCGTATATAGGTTTTCCTGAATCATGTCCTTATATAGGCACAATTCGCCTTGCCCTTATATAGGCATAGAATCCCTGTCCTTATTTAGGCATTAGCCGTGCACTCCAAATACAGGCATGGTCACCGACATCCGTCCACCCTAACGTCACAACGATTTCTTAGAAACCAGACCCTCAAGCTTCGGGAGTTCCCCTAGCACAGGACTATTGATTTCTCCAAGAACTCATCTATTATGTATGAACCGTTGTACCTTAAGGGTTCATTCCTGAAGTCTTCCTCTGTCCGACTTCACATCAATGCTAACATTCCACAACACCTACCAGGTATAAATATACCTTCCCTTGCCCAAGCAAGTAAGAGGAGACCTCGACTTCAGAGGAGCCCGTATCCCGGCCTGACGCACTGAGAAGACGCTGTCATTCCTGCACGCAGACTAATCCAGCTTCCAGTGTTCCGACTCCCTTCGCGGGGTGTTAGAGTTTCAGATCCGGCTGGAGATTCCAGTGGCGGCCGCTCCATTAGGGCGTTGGGGCGCCGCCCTACTGCTTTCTCGCTGCGCCAGAAGCAGAAAATAAAACGGTATTTAAAATACCATTTTATTTCCTGCTTCTCACGCTGCGAGAAAGCAGACGTCAGGGGTATGCCTGGTTGGGGGCGGGTGGGAGGGATTGCCTGGTTGGGGGCGGGCATGTGGGCGGGTCAGGGAGGAGTGGCTTGCACCACTAAGTGCCCAGACTGCTTGGTCGGCCCTGGGGGCCGACCAAAGCAGTCATGCGTATTCTACATTTTCTCTATGTAGGCTGCATGCAGCCTACATAGAGAAAATGGCGTCCCTACCGGTGCCCGGCTGGGCGCTGCCCCGGACTATGCACCAATCACAACGCTGCCATTGCAGCGTTGTGATTGGCTTTACAGGAGGTGAGGGAGCAGCATGCCTGTTCCTGTGTTCAGAAGCAACAGAGGCGGCGCGGGACCCGGCCGAGCAGCAGAGGCAGACCTGGTCAGGTAAGTTACTTTTCATTTTCTTTTTACATCCCCGCAACAACACCCGCACGATCCCCCCCGCGAATATTAAGTGCCGCGACTGGAAGAGATAAAACTTAAATACAAGATCAACCTAATATCAACGCGTTGGCTTTTAATGCCATCTCTAAGTATGTACCGGGAGACATCCTCGATGCAGATTATAATGTTAGTGAACCCCCTTCTAAAGGATGTATTAATAAAGTGTGCATACGTTGCTCAGTCGGCATCGAAGTGGTTGGAGGCCGCTTTTTTTCTGTCTGCACATACCTACCTCCCAAGCTGACCGAATATAAATATAAACACACTAAAATATGGCCACGGGAAAACTGGAGTTACAGCAGTGACCATTGTAAGTCGTCGGTGGTTTTAATTACTGGAACAATAAATCACTCAGCAATGTCCTGCAGCAACCAAACGATTTAAAAAAAAACAGAAGCACAATACTTTTGCAATTCAATTAATTGAAAAGAGCAGATAAAAGGTGCACATTCTTAATGGCTGTAAAGCAACCCCGAAGGATGTAATCGAACTGCAAACGCAGACTTCAAAGTCTGACAGGAATACTTACTGTACACCCATAAAAAGTATCCAGATCAGTGAATCAGTTAAAATTACTTCTGTGTTAAGCTTTCTTTTCATTTTCTTCGCTGGATATGAGATGGAGAATTGCTCTCATTCCCGTTTTACAAAAAGAGCCGTTGAGACCTGCACAAATGTAATTACAGCTAGTCTTCACTCAAAATTGCTTTATGTATTTCTGACTGGCGCTAGATGATTAAGAGGTATAGCGCAACATATAAGCGAAACGATAACACCTGCGTGCACCCCCGCCCCTCAAGTTCAGCTGGGTGATAGCGTATTTTATGCTGAGGTGTTGTATATATCATGTGTTTAGGGCAGGCGGAAGTGGCGTGGGCGGCCGCGTGGCTATCACTGCTGCAGCCGGTGCAGTGGCACCGTGTCCCAGAGGTAGGAATGGACTCAGCCTATCCAGCATTGTTTACAGAAATTTAAGTGGCCTCAAGCTCCAAGTTTATAAACACAGAGCCTGCCTTGGGCCTGGGTCTGTGTTTACTCTTTGTGGAGGGCATGGGGGAGGAGTAGGTGAGTAAGGGGAATAGGGAGGAGAGTGAGAAACGGGTTGAAACGAGGGGGTAAAGACAGAGTAGAGGAGGATAGAAAAATGAGGGAAAGGGATATTGATGAGAGAGAAAGAAGATGAGCACGAGCAAAAAAGGCAAGGCAAGTGGAAAAGAAAGATGCCCTAAATATGGACATTAGAAGGGGACGAGATAAGTACCAAGGAGAGACAGAAGAGGGTACAGAGACAGAGAGGAGACAGTAGAAGGAAGGAAGGGAGCTGCGAAGAAAATACTGGTAGAATAAAGAACTTCGAGACCCATTTGCAGGAACACTAGTGCAGAGTGCAGTGACAGCTGAGTCCATATTGTGAGGGGCCGACTGTACCCCAAATATGTCTATTTTTTATTACCAACTCAGGGCAAGGGCCTATTTTCCTTGCTTGCGTTAGGGCCATTGATATCCAGGCTACACCACTGGAAAGCGATTATTTCAAAGGTGAACGATGGGCCAGAATATTTTCTGAGCGGGAAAGGCGTAGTCTGTTTCTCATGCTTAACCATTTTTGACATGCTTATAAAGCCTTTTAGCCTTAGTTGAACGTTGTTCGGCTGGAGCTTTTGTAGACTTTCTTGAGAATTGTTCAGCAATACATCCAGTAGGCCGAGTTTAGCAGCTACCTTGCACATTATGCCTACCTCACTGCATGTGGAGTAGGTGAATGGAAGCAAGACTGAAACACAGGAGTTGGCAAGGGATCGTTGTCACGTTAGGAGCAAGAATCTAAATTAGGAACAAGCCCTCAGTTTTCTGGTATACATGTGTAATTGATCAGACAAGATTGCATATAGATGCCAGATTTCAAAGTAATCGCAATATCACCCCATAGACTTATAATGTGTTTTTTAACCGCCAGGAGGTCACGGGCAACAACAAATCTATAAGAAGCAGGGACTAGAACACACCAAAAAAGCCATTCCAGGTTTTTTCTTTTTATTCCGGTACCTGCACTCCCGAAGTTATAAAGGGGTAAAAACAAACTACAAGTACCAGCATTCAAAGAAAAAGCCTTCACATGATAGTCAGCTCACATTTGGAATTTGTAAACTTGAGAGAACAGGGGCTTTTGCCTTGTAAAATTGCAAGTTGTACATCACATGTTTATTTAGAAAATTTACAAAAGACTACAGACAGCATGAAAGTTCCGTTAAAATGAACTACACACGTATTCAATCAGCCATTCTTGCAGCGACTGCATGGCGAACCAGTTGGACAGAGAATGTAATGCGGTTTCATATTTTCCCACAGGGCTGTTGTTCTAATGTTTCCTTCCTTTGGACAGTTTTTCCTTCCTCCTGTTTTTCCATCCCTAGCTTCTGACTATTCCCGCCCTCTTTAGCCGCCTGGTTGTGAAGGGCATTTGCCTAAACAGCAGACAGTGCATGTGCGCAAGCCCTGGACATGTTCGCTGCCGACAGGCCCTTCCCATGTTAATTATCTGGACGCCAGATCAGCCCTCAGTTTCTCAGAGGAATGGAAAATAATTTAAATAAGTTGTGTGTGGGTGTTAATATGTGCTTGTGGGAAGATACTAGCGTGTGTGCTTCTTCTGCGGTACTGGAAATGAGTGCAACCCATTGGGCCCAATAAATATATATATTTATTTGGAACAAGTTTATTCAAAATTTGCATTGCATGTGTATTATAGGAGAGCAGGGGCTCAATTGAATGTTACCATAGCACAGCCTATCTTGAGAAATCTTTGCTTCTGACTAAACCGTAGCCATGTTGGAATCGGTATTGAACTCTAAAGCTTGAATATTAACTTTACAAAGCTTCAGAAACATTTCTATCCACATGTTGTTATATGGTATCCCTTTATTAATGTAATAACTGCACTTTCACAATTGCTTTATTAACCTTCTTGCTTCTCACATTTGCTTGAAAATGCACCATTTACCCACTCTTTTTTCAAACTTTTCTGGGGAAAACCCCCGAACCCCTCTTAAGATGTACGAGTCTCGCTCGCTGCGCTCGCTCGAGGCTGTGCACTCCAACAGAAAGTTTACGCCTCACCACTTTCAAATGTCACCAGCCACCACTGGGAGATTCCCACCTCTCTCATTCTCAAGGTATGGAGCTGACTAGATCCTAGAGGGACTCTTGGCATACTAGACTTGGCATACTAGACTTAACATACTCTTAGTATACCATACTAGAGAATACTCCACCTACTTCTATCTTTCCCTACACCTAGAATAGGTTAGGTACATTGGGGTAGAACTAGCTTAGAGACGCATCGTATGAGTACTCGCATTTTTAGCTCATGTTATTTATGTACGTGAAAATATGCTAAAAGATAATGCTAGCGCAGTATTATTTATTTCTACTGCTTACGCTGTACATTATTTATCTTGCATACTGTCTTGTGATCATAACAGCACATATCTTACACGAGAAACAAGACTGTTCAATAAAACCCTTTTTATTGAAACACCCGTCTTTCCTTTCTGTGTAACTCTGTAGAAACTAAGCATGCACGATTGAATGAGTGAAACTGTTATCTATTGTTTCCACGATTCTGAGACATGTTCCGCTTCTAAAGGGAAACCAAGTTGTCATGTTTTTCGGTTGCCAGAAACTACTCCCTTCTTGTTCTCAAGGAGTTTCTAGTGGCCTCTGAGCTAGCTGGCACAGGTAATTAAGTTTAATATAATCGATAGGGACATACCGACCTTAGTCCTATGTCAAACTTATAGGTTATATTATTCCAATGCGCCGAGCCTATTAGGGAAATAGGAACTACACTACAAGGCGCCCAACGTTTGGTAAGGCAGTAATTTAACGCTAGATACTGAGTAACTCATTCGTGCTTTTCTCAGAGACCCCTACTCACATACTCCATAAGACGTCCGGAGTGGGTAGGGTTAAATATCCGCCATAACTAAATAGGGAAGCACCCTATATATTAGTTGTTTGGTTTGTTCAACGTTGAAGGATACAGTGTTCCAAAATATTGTGCACCTTATCTTTTTGTTTCCTTGAAACTTGTTCTACTTTTTTCAAAAAACAAAATGCCTCACTCCGACAACGGTGACGTTGCGGGTCACCCAGCTTTAACAGCTTATAACATCACAGGTTTTATTGAAACCGAGGAGGGTGTCATAGACATCAATCCAAACTTAAGAAGAGCCATCACTCTAAAACTTATAAAACACGGCCTACCACCAAGAGGAGGTAGAGCAGTTTTCGTGATAGAGGCACACGAATCCTTTCATACAGAGGTATTCTATTCATGGGTCATATTTCCTGAATCAAATTCAGTAACAATACTGTTTCACTTCTACAAAGAAGATGATCCACCAGAGGAATACATTCCTTTCGAGGATATTGAAATTCCACTAACATACCAGGAGCATCAGCTCTGGTTTAAAGGCGCCCTAGAACATCACAGAAACATTACCAGGCTCGGTCCACTAGGTAGACCAGGAGCAACATGGCCGATTCTAGCCGGCTACACTCCTCATCCTGAACTCGATATAATGTCAGATGAGGAACTACTTACTCAACTACAAGAGTTAATAAAAATCTACAGACAACTAGTCCAATATGTCATGCAGACTTTCACAGTCCAACCACCATTGACACTTCCAAATCAAACTCCTCAACAGGGGAATACACTAAAAATTACACCACAGACTCTATACGCAGTCATGGGAAAAATGCCCACAAAACGTGAGCAAATTCCATTCTGGATAGCTCAAAAATTACTCAAATCGAAGCAGTATTTCCAAATACTAGCCCGTATGAGAAACACAGAATACTAACCATCTGTTTACCGATGGGGATCACACCACAACTGGAAGACTGCACCACTTGGGGCTCAGTCTTTGCTGCCATCTATACTCAAAACACATGGTATTCCATCAATTGCAGTAATACCAGATGTCCTGAAACAAATTCAAAACGAATACGGGGCAGAGCCTGCTCTAAATTCAGGTATGAAATTACTGAAAATTTCGACCAGGTCTCAACAATAATATTATCTAATATTAAAGGGGAGGCAGCAGCAGTGGCGATCCGCCAACGATTAAGGGAATTCGATGTTACAGAACATCAAACAGAGCTACCCAGAAGAATAGAACAATCATATGCAGAATTAGGCAGAGATAGTTTGGGTGGAAGACCAGTGAAGCAAAACTATCTGAAAGTCCTGAGAAGGACTCTATTAAACAAACTCCTACATCTTCTAAAAAGAAGTGGGAAACTAATAAACATAATTCAAACGAGAAACGCTCTCAATCCCAAGGTAGGTCTCCTCAAAAGGAGCCCTCTGAAAGGAGGTATAACCTCAGGAATAGGGATAATTTGAAAAAGCCTGACAGGTATCAAGATACTGATACACGTTCCTCTCGTACCTTTCAGATCTCGTCACAGACATCGGAAAAAAGAGGACGGTCAGAACATAGAGAAGAACGTGTGAAATCGAAAGACGACAAACACGTTCCGAAAAGTAAATCCAAACCTCAATTCTCGAAGAAGAAGGTAGCAGGTCTGAAGATCAGACATGCCGAGGATACTGAGAACACAACTCAAGAACGGAGAATGGGCTCAGACAATGCTGGACAGTGCAGCAGAAGTCACAATAGCTCGCCAGAACCTGAAGGAACTTCTGGAGATAGTGGACTTGAATGAGTACATCACAGTTGAGACTGTAGACACCAGGGTTAGTACTCCACAAAGGTTATTTGAAATAACACTCCGGGTGGAGGGAGACATACCTAGACAGGTGAAAGCACTTTTTTGGGAAAAACTTTCAAGGGGCTATGACATACTTCTAGCAGAAAAGACTGGCCACCACAATTTGTCAGGGAGTGCCCACATGGCGAGGACATTATTATGCCTGCCTTCTCCAACCATATTCCAATTCACCTAAAATATACTTATGCCAGGAAATGGGCAGTAGCCCAGGCCCCAGCATTATACAAAAATCATGTAGGATGGGATGAGGATTCACCTCACCATAAAATACATCTGAAAAATGAACCTACTGCACAAAGGCAGTACCCAATAAAGCAAGAAGCTAAAAAACAGGTCAGGGAGATCTTAGATCAACTTGAATACCAGGGGGTGATTGAAACATGCACCTCTTCAATGAACAATTCCTTGTTTCCTGTCTCCAAACCAGACAATACCTATCGTCTAGTTTTGGATTACAGACACGTAAACACTTGTTCAAAAACATTTGCAGTGCAAAATGCACATATTATTAATTAGCATTTATAAAAGCGCATGGCTACCCTGAGGCATCCCAGCGCTAGCGGCAATTAAGGCTGAAAGGGAAGGCTAGCAAGCACTCTTCTGGAATAGCCATGTTTTAAGACCCTTCCGGAAAGAGAGGTGGGCAGTTTCATGTCGGAGATTGAGAGGGAGGGAGTTCCACAGACCAGCTATATTATAAGAAAAGGAGCGGCCTCCACTCCGCTGCCTGTTAATTTTAGGAGTGCAGGCTAAATTTAAATTCTCCGAACGAAGAGATTTCCTGGGGAGGTAGGCGGTGATCAGAGGCTGATTAATTCTGGGGCCTGTGCCCTTTAGGGTCTTATGAGCAGTACATAAGGCTTTAAAGGAGATTCTTTCCTTTATTGGTAGCCAATGAAGGGCTTTCAAACTGGGGCTAGCTGACTGCGTGCTACTGCAGCCTGTTAGAAGTCGTGCTGCGCAGTTCTGGGCCACCTGGAGTTTCCTTAGGGTGGACTTTGGGGCTCCCAGATACAGTGAGTTACAGTAGTCCAACCGCGAAAGAATCAGGGCCTGGACTACTATTTTCTTGGCTTCAGTGGGTAATAGGGGGAGGACCTTCCGTAGTTTTCTAAGGATGCCGTGACAAGCCCCCGTCACTGCCACTGCCTGCTGGTCAAATTTAAGTGAGTCATCCAGCCACACACCGAGGCTCTTGATCTTGGATTTCGGAATTGGAGGGGCGCCCAAGCACTGAGGCCATGATAGTGTGGGAGTTAGCTTGGCAGTGTTGCCCACATACATGATTTCTGTTTTTTCTCCATTCAATTTGAGACAGGAGTGTTGCATCCAGGTGGCTACTTTTCCTAGGCAGAGCTCCAGGTCTGCAGGGTCAGTCCGTGGATGATTTAAAGATATCACCAGCTGAGTATCATCCGCGTAGGTGACCACTTTGATCTCATATGGCTGGATGACCTCCGCCAATGGCCTCATATAAACGTTAAATAACGTAGGACTTAGGGAGGATCCCTGGGGCACTCCATAGTTCAAAGGGAGAGGGCTGGTAATGGATTCCCCCATAAAGACCTGAAAAGTTCTGCCATTAAGGAATGATTGAATCCAGGAGATAGCACTTCCTGCTACCCCGACTCTCCTTAGCCGTTCAATGAGAACATTGAGGTTGACCGTATCAAAGGCCGCACTGAGGTCCAGAAGGACAATGGCCGCCACTCCTCCCTGATCCACTATCCTCCTAGCTTCCTCAACGAAAGCCGTTAGTGCAGATTCCGTGCCATGTAGTGGGCGGAAACCCGTCTGAGATTGGTGAAGTAGCTCATGGGTTTCTAGGAAGGCTGATAGGGTGGAGTTTATATGTTTTTCTAAGATCTTACTAAGCAAAGGAAGGAGGGATATGGGCCGGTAGTTACTAAGTGCTTCGGGGTCCAGGCTAGGTTTTTTAAGTAGTGCTTTAACCATGGCATGCTTCCATATCGATGGCACGAGTCCGTTGGTAATGGACATGTTAAGCACCTCCTGGATAGCTGGAAAAATCACATCTTTGGCCTTAGATAAGATATGTGGAGGGGCAGGGTCTAGAGGAGATCCAGATTTTAATTTAGCAAAGATTTTAGCAAGAGTCTCCATATCCAAGAGAGGAAATTTCTCCAAGGTGGGAGTAGCTGCTACCACTACTCCCTGAGCCTGTTGCCCAACTACTTCCGTCAAGGGGATATCTAAATCACTAGGTAGTGGGGATACAGGGAGGGTCTTATAGATAGCTTGTATTTTTCCCTGAAAGTAACTCGCCAGTTCATTGCACTGTACCTTGGATGAATTTCTGGAAGTATCATGGAGAGTGGGCTCAAGGAGAGATTTGGTGATTCGGAAGATTTCTTTCGGTGCGTTAGATGCAGCTTTAATTTTGTCCTCTTAATAGGATGACTGTGCCCTTTTGATTTCCGCTTGATATCGCTTTATGGCTTCTCTGTAAGTATGTTTTGTGCTTTCACTGAAATCCTTCCTCCAAATCCTCTCTAGTTGTTTACATTTCTGTTTGAGCAATCTAAGCTGGGGTGAGTACCATGGAGAAATATTTTCTCTCACCCTATGATTAAGTTTTTTTTACCGGAATGACTTTATCCAGTGTAGATTCTAACCAATGGTTGAATGACTCAGCCGCCGAGAGAATGTCAGTCTCAAAAATAGGTTTTGAGTTTAAAAGTTGTGTTGACCATGTCTCAGCGGAAAGCTTGGACCATGGTCGGACTTTCGCCGACTTATGCTCCTTGGCTTCGCAGTGAGGGGGGAATTTTAGCGAAAAAGGGATCACATAGTACAGCATTAATGAATAACATTGTGCGTAAAAAATATAAAACCACATTAGACATCTCAAATGGTTTCTTTTGTCAAAACATAGCACCTGGAAGCAGGTACTTAACAGCTTTCTCAATAATGGGGACCCAGCGTCAATTTTGTCGACTCCCACAAGGGTTCAAGAACAGCCCGGGGTTATTCTCAGCCAGGGTAACGGAGTTACTACAAATTTATGATAATGAGGCATTGTCATATGTCGATGACATCTATCTGACAGACGATGACCTGGACAAACACTTGAACAGGGTGAGCACCATTATACTGGGCTTCGCCTCTGAGGGCTACAAATTCAACTTCAAAAAGTCCAGAATTGCCCATCTCAATGTCCTGTTTCTAGGATATGAGCTTTCAAGTGAAGGCAAGAGCTTGGCAGCCAACTTTTAGAAAGGTGTGCACTGCTCCAACCTCCAAAGACGCTGAAAAATTTACAATCCATCCTGGGTTTCCTAAATTTTGGAAGAATTTACATTCTAAATTACGCAGAAAGGGTTAAACCTCTCTACGCATTAATCAAACCTGATTTTTCAATCAAAAATTGGACACAAGAACACACAGAAATCTTGCATTCACTCCAAGCTAACATGTTAGCAACAAATCACTTACAAACGCGCGTAAGTCAATGCAATTTAGTGATCCAAATAATTTCGGGTCAATGCGGATTCACCTACTTAACATTTAATGAGGGTGAAAAAGTACCAATTGCATACAAATCACACTTGTATACACAAGCAGAAATGCGCTTCAATTCAACAGAAAAAATTCTGACAGCAGTTCAAACCGCTGTAGCAAAAGAAAGAGCTCTAGCCCAAGGGAAACTCATTATTGTCGTAACCCCAGTACCGGCCTTAGAAGCGGTAACAAAAGCAAGCATTCCAAATGCTAAAGCATTACATCCTAGATGGATACAATGGGTTAATTCTCTTGCTGCAACAGATGTTGAATATGTTTTTGATCCCGATCTAAAAACACAAGCGTTCCTGCCATATGAACATGAATGTCCTCTGCCTACTGAGATTCTGCCTCTCGATCAGTACGAATTCATAATTTACACTGACGGATCCGCACAACCTGCAACAGGGAGTAAGCAAGCTTACAGTGCAGCGTGCGCAATCGTTAAAGGTTGCATGCGCGATGGCAACTTCAGACCTATGGTCACAAAAACCCAGTCTCTAGGAGATTGCACAGCTCAGCGAGCTGAACTACAAGCATTCAAACTGGCACTTGAAAGAACAGATCGAGAATTCCCCACACTAATAGTGTGCGATTCTTTCTATTGTGTTCAGTCGTATAATGAATATATACAAACTTGGCTTGAAAACGGGTTCAAAGATGCAAAAGGTGGCACAATAAAGCATAAAACGCTTTGGGAACAAGTAGTTCAGTTAAAAAGCGAACTACCAAAGGCTCACGTGATCCATACACTGAGTCATCAACGTGATGGCGTTCACGTTGCAGGGAATTAATTGGCTGACGAAGCCGCAAAGGGGGCTGTTCAGACGGCTTCCGTAGCTGCGATCACTCGTTCAAAAACGAAAATAGACAGTGAGATAATGTTGGCTGTCAATGCTACGAGCAAAGGCAGTGGTGCAGCGTTACCAAAAAAGTTTCCACTCAAGTACTCATATGTAATTGATGCGAACAACGTTCCTTTTGCTCGAATCCCTGGAGTGGGGGATAGAGTAATTCCAAACATGGAACGTAGAGCAGCTTTGATTTATGAAACACATTTGGGGGAGGGTCTGTCACATCAAGGGATCTCTAAAACAATATTGACATTAAAAGAGATGTACTGGTGGCCTGGGATGAATACAGAAATACACATATTCATCAATAACTGCATAGTCTGTAAATTACAGCGAGCAAGCCACCAGACACCATGCTACAAATGTAGCTGCCCAGTACAGACACCATTGTTAGACAGCATTAGACTATCTATGCACAGGCGTCCTCATGGACAAGTGCAATCCCACAAATACTAAGTCAAGGTTCCTATGGATATGGCCTCAGCGTCGGCTGACCTCGAACTGTTATAAAAGATTTGCGAGTCTTTATCGGTACATCGCAATAGGCACGCTACATTCTGACCAGGGCCCTGCGTTTAGCTCTCGGGCTTACAAAGACGCCATGGCCAGTCTGGGCGTTGCATTGCGGTACTCCTCTCCGTTTCATCCTGAGGGAAATTCTGTTGTGGAAAGGAAAAACCGGGACATAAAGCAGTCTATAACAGCTAGGGTATTAGGTTTGGGTGATGGGTGGGTCAAACATCTTTATGGGGTCCAACGCTCATTAAACAACTTGCCAAGAAGTTCTCTAGGGGGGTCACTCCATATGAGGTCCTATTTGGGACAAGAATGTAGGTGCCAGATCTGGAATGCAGTGGCACAGTGGTGGAAAATAAACCCTTTGATATCAAAGATCGTTTGGCTGTTTTACAGGACATAAATGAACTAAGAACGAAACAAAGCAACGTATTCCTGCAGCCAACCACCACTGGGGAAAAACCGGCGGTCCCAGCAAGGCCTGTCTGGATTCCAAAAGTTGGGGATCTAGTCAGAGAGAAGATTGCGGACAAGAAGGAATTTGGACCTTCATACAGACAACCAGTACCTGTCCTAGCCATACACGGAACAAGAACAGTACTTCTGCCGCCCCTTGCTGGAAGAAAGGAGAAAAGATTTGTGTCCATCGACCTCATCAAACCACAGTATGTGGCCAATACTAAATAGTAGGCCTCGTGGACTCCGACCTAGTAGCAGACACACTCCTCTCGCTACTATCCAAGAGGTTCAGACTGAAAGACTGATAACCATCGAGAGTTCAGCAGTAACAGATGAAGGACTGAGCAACAATGCTATGGAACTCATCCCTCTTGAAACACAAGTAACAGTTCATCCAAATACACCCGTCTACACCAATGTAACAAGTGATCAACTGGTCCCAGCGATTTCTACAAATCCTGATGCAATTCCAACAATTGACAGAACTGCTTCTGGCTACTTCATTAACTTCGATACGTTTTCTGAGGATCCGAGTGAGCCCGAGACGTCGCCAGCATCAAAAACTTTTAAACAGCAAGTCAAGACTTTTTGCATTTTTTGAAAAAGACTTATCTAGTTTCACCATGGATTGAACTTTGGGTAATTTCTGGAATATTTTTCTTCCTGCTTTGGCTAGCTTTGGTTATGACTATGAGCGTGCTTATAAATGGGAGATACATCCATTTGGACATTGAAAGAAAAGAAGTGAACTTACTTTTGAAACCTCACAAATCATCCCATCGTGAAACAAGAGACTTGTCTGCAGTGAACATCACAGCCGTTCCTATACAGGATGGTATAGTGTGGGACAAAACTGATTTTGATATTTTTGGCCCGACGGAACATTTGAACATTCCACATTTATTTAAGATCTCACTAAGTGATTTTGTTTCATCCAGTACCTTTTCTGATGATTGGGACTTTGAAACTGTAAATAATATGATGTTTGACCTAGAAAAATCTGCTGCATTTTCTAATAATGAATATTTAGAGGGTTCATCAGACTATGAACAGCTGTATTGCTATAACCACTATGGTCATCATTTTTTGCATAAATCTGCAACACCTAGAAATGTGTTTATGTTTAACCAATGGGAGCATTGTCCTACACCACCAAAAGGTAGTTCAAAAACATTTGCTAAAAAGTTTCCATATTTTTCAGGATACAATACATCTGATCCAGAAACATTTTACTATAGAAATGTAAACAAAACAGGACTGAAAATTATGTTAACAAATACAAAACAGATTTACTCTGCAGCTTTTATTGCCCAACTGTCTAGACAGGGTTTCGACTTATGGAAAGACACAATAGACACAAAATCTGTCTGGGGTACTAAAGATTGGCAAGTGCAGGGGATAGAAGCTTTATTTAGAGCCTGTATCGTCCCTCAACAAATAATGTTTTTGAATGACACGGTCCAACAAACGTCTTGCCTTGGGTTAGCCAAGATTAAAGACATGAAAGCACCTTCTGTACCAACACCTGCAAGTGATAACAATACACAGGCAGCGGTTACAGTTGACACCATACTACAACTCAACAGAACAAATCCTGATTGGAGAAAATGGTTGATCTGGCCCACAGACACAAACAACTGTCAAGGGAGATTCTTGAATAAAACACAGGGGTTTACAATTCATAGGCCAGACCCACGATACGTCCAAAGACAGCATCCGGGGGTAGTAACAACATACAGTGTAGGGAAATTATGCCTTGATTGGCTGCAAAAATCTACACTTAAGGATGTGAAACAGCACTTATCTTTACTTAAAGAAGACGCAGACCTTAGGGAATTCTTGCTTGGACCAAGAAAACCGCGTCAAAAACGTTTCATATATGCCGGCATTTATGCTGCTTATAATGAAGCATGGAAGGTGTCACAGATGGAGGCCACAGAACGAATATGTGAACTTGATCGTATTAACTTAGAGAAAACTCTCTCTGTGGTCGACAATGGGTTAACAACTTTGTCCTCCAGAATTTATTCATTGGACAGTATTGTATCCTCTGCTATCGACATACTGGAACAAGATTTAGCCATGTTACAGCAAGGCCAGTCTCAGTTACGTTCTATTATGTTATTAAGCTGGACGCTGCAATCTTTGCGTGCGGGCTATGTGCCTTGGCGTTTTATCAACACGTCGGCTCTGTTTGCAGAATACAATCTAACTGATAAACAGATCGAACTGGCACAAAGGGGAGCAAAGTATACAGTACTGAGCATTGAAAAACTTGAAAAATTACCATTCACAGTGGCAGAAAAGCCAGCTACAGAATGGCTTATTCATGGCAAAATTAGTCTACCTGTGACTACTTTCCAGTTTCAGTATTGCCTTAAACAGATGCAAGCAGGCAAATATGAAAGGTTGGGTAAAGAATACATTAAGACATCCTGGAATTTACCTTACACCTATAGATGTTGGAGTGGGGATCGTGAAGTGTTTCTAAGCGGTACACACTGTGAAAGTGCACTAAGCGGTTCACTGATTTGTCAGGACATTTCTTTACACGGGGCTTGTAATGGTTCTGTGGCAAACTTGTCCTGCCACCAGCAGGGTACACCAGCTGCTGTGATTAATCCAACGTTTGGACAACTTTCTAATGGGAGTTACCTCATGTTGAATGATCAGAGTTGCTGTGGCATGTTGCCAGGCATCCCATATCTAGTAACGGTCAACTCCAGGGTCACTTGCTGTATGCAAGTATTGTTTGCCCCAATAGACACAGTCAGGGAGTCGCCTCTATGGCCTTCGTTGAATGTCTCTTTTATACGATTTGATACTTTAAGCAGAATGAAAGCCATGCTTATACAACAATCAGTGCCTTTGACCTCGGCCAAAGAAACCTATGATCTACAAGTTGCAAGGACTTCGGCTGAGATACAAGCTTTAATTCGTACAAACTGCCCTATACATTTCGTAGAAATGATAGGACGTATCTTTAACATGTCAGATACAAGCGGAATTGTACATGTATTTAAGACCATCTGTTCCGGACTATTAGCACCTTTCCAGGCTGTCCTCGGAATCATCCCAAACTTCGCACATTCGGTGTTTGGTGGTGTGCCGTTAATTCTAGCACTTGTTGCAGGAATTCTGTTTCTATTCCTCCTACTACGCTATGGCAAGCCTCTTCGCCAACATCACTCCGAGCGATGTGGAGAGAGCCCTCCTTGAACGGAAATGCCGTGAGCGAATAGTACAACTTTTGGGCATGCCTCGTCTACGGGAACTTAATACAACGTGGTTCCTGTCATTCAGACCAATCTGGCAAGATTGCATCTTACCTGTTCTACGCTGCCTGTTTTGCGGTGAAGAATGCGTACTAGACACCTGTCTAACACTCTCATCAGTCATGCCAACGGATATCGATACTCTGCTGGACCCGATAACGGCCCATGCTGTGTGTTGTCCCCAGAGGCTTCCCATCCTGATGGCGGCATTCATTGAGATATCACAGACGCTTCCCGGCTGCTGCTGAGGTATGAGATGGATCAACGGGCACACAGGTAACGACGGACGCGAACATTGCATCTTCTGCTGAAGGCGATGTTTCTCATCTCTGTGCAATTAACCTTCTGAACGAGGTGTTCCAAATGTCGCCAACTTCGGTGGACGATATTTTGGCTACGGAAATAGATGATCTAATGTTTACGCCAGACCCATACACTGACTTTGATTCGGCTCACAGTGTACCAGGGCAACAATGAAATTTGGCCTTCATATTTTTCAAACTTGGAACTTTTCCCAGAATTGGACTTATTTCTTTTTTAAATTTTTTTGAAATGACATGGCAAATGAACAATCTGCTTACAGTAGAACTAGTCTTATAAAACAGACTTATTTGAATACTTCCAGGGACACATTGTCACCTTACTTGTCTAACATTTCATTTACTTCCATGATATGCAAATGGCTTTGATTGTAAGAAATTATCGACCATTTCATCATATGTATATATTACTGTTTCATTCACGTTGCATTCTACTTCCGTTATATGCTTAGAATGAAAACAATGCTTTAAATGTACAGTACCTATTGCATTTCAACAGTTTTGAGCTTCTTTTAAAATGCTTTTAGAAATGTTTTTAGCAATATGTGGTACTCAATTTTATGTTTTAGCATTTAAAATGTTTAGCATTTAGTATTATCGTTCAATCGAAGATGGAGTGGGTGTTGTATTCCGCTTTAGGGGTCCATATATAGGTTTTCCTGAATCATGTCCTTATATAGGCACAATTCGCCTTGCCCTTATATAGGCATAGAATCCCTGTCCTTATTTAGGCATTAGCCGTGCACTCCAAATACAGGCATGGTCACCGACATCCGTCCACCCTAACGTCACAACGAGTTCTTAGAAGCCAGACCCTCAAGCTTCGGGAGTTCCCCTATCACAGGACTATTGATTTCTCCAAGAACTCATCTATTATGTATGAACCGTTATACCTTAAGGGTTCATTCCTGACGTCTTCCTCTGTCCGACTTCACGTCAATTCTAACATTCCACGACACCTACCAGGTATAAATATACCTTCCCTTGCCCAATTAAGTAAGAGGAGACCTCGTCTTCAGAGGAGCCCGTATCCCGGCCTGACGCACTGAGAAGACGCTGTCATTCCTGCACGCAGACGAATCCAGCTTCCAGTGTTCTGACTCCCTTCGCGGGGTGTTAGAGTTTCAGATCCGGCAGGAGATTCCCACCTCTCTCATTCTCAAGGTATGGAGCTGACTAGATCCTAGAGGGACTCTTGGCATACTAGACTTGACATACTCTTAGTATACCATACTAGAGAATACTCCACCTACTTCTATCTTTCCCTACACCTAGACTAGGTTAGGTACATTGGGGTAGAACTAGCTTAGAGACGCATCGTATGAGTACTCGCATTTTTAGCTCATGTTATTTATGTACGTGAATATATGCTAAAAGATAATGCTAGCGCAGTATTATTTATTTCTACCGCTTCTGCTGTACATTATTTATCTTGCATACTGTCTTGTGATCATAAGAGCATATATCTCTTACACGAGAAACAAGACTGTTCAATAAAACCCTTTTTATTGAAACGCCCGTCTTTCCTTTCTGTGTAACTCTGTAGAAACTAAGCATGCACGATTGAATGAGTGAAACTGTTATCTATTGTTTCCACGATTCTGAGACATGTTCCGCTTCTAAAGGGAAACAAAGTTGTCATGTTTTTCGGTTGCCAGAAACTACTCCCTTCTTGTTCTCAAGGAGTTTCTAGTGGCCTCTGAGCTAGCTGGCACAGGTAATTAAGTTTAATATAATCGATAGGGACATACCGACCTTAGTCCTATGTCAAACCTATAGGTTATATTATTCCAATGTGCAGAGCCTATTAGGGAAATAGGAACTACACTACAACACATGATAGATTACTTGGGGAGGCTTGTTCAGTCAGTAAGAGGTTGAGTTTATGAGTCCATATTTTAATCATTCGGCACTCTGGTATTCTTGACTGACATTTTCCTTATGATGTGTCAAGAAATTGCTGATCAGAAAAAGAGACCATCTAGCTCATTGTTATGGAAAAATATATAACTTTCTTTCCTCTTCCTTACAATATCTTGCAGAGAGAAGCTGTTTGCTGAGTGGGACTGGGGAAAATCAAAAGTCTAACTTTACTTTTTAAGATTGTTTCAATTCCAATCATAGACAAACTCATGTGACTGGCTTTGAACATACAGACACTTTAAAATGGGAAAGGTAATAACTCATGCGAGACTTGCCTAAGAATGGGCCAGTTCAGCTGGGGAAGAGTTAGACATGCGTTAGAGCAGGGGAAGTGAATCACATGCTAGGCACTTTAACAAATGACTGATCCTGTTCCAGCTCTACCACATTATATAAAAATTCACTAATGTTCATGATTTAAACGATCCTTAATTTGGCACAATAATATATGTAGTACATAATAATGCACATACCAATACTTTAAAATAAAAAGGGCATGCAGAAACCTTGTGGGGTTAGAAACTTCATTAAAGTTACTCAACCTGTAGGTCTGATGGGAGTTATTTATCAAGCTGTTGGCTTGCCTTCTCAAATTATAAATGGACCCACTCTTGAGTTAATGGAGGTCAAGCTATCAAAAATATTTTACTGTTTCGTAGTCTTACCAGACCTTTAGAACACATAAATGCAACATACGTTGTTACCACCAGTTAAAAAACATACCTACTGCGCGTGAATCTTTACAATTCAAAATGCTCTCATCACTTAAAAAGTGATGTATCAGCACAAGCTAATATAAACATCAATTTCTCACTTGGCAAAAAAAAAAAATACAGTCCAAGTTGAATTAACTTAAATAGTAAAGGCCTTAGGTGATCCCGTTTATAACAGGATAAATATATGTTCCAAAGTTTCAGCCTTCTGACATTACATGGACAGTATACATCTTTTCAGGATTTACTCCAGTAACGTCTAGCTCTCATTGGTTGCCTGACTTAAGACCATCAAAAAATAAACTCATCTCGACAGTTAGAAATAATTATTGTAAATTAAAAAGAATCACAGTTAAACCAACAATACAAGCATATAATGTAAGTGATCTAAACATTCTTTCATCAGCCGTTTTCTCCTTCAATTTTGCTTTAAAACAGGCATAAATAATTGATTCATTCAAAAATTAATTTAACACATCATACACAAGAAATGCTCCTATTAGCTTGTGCGTTGATTCTTGTTAGTCAAAAACAAAACACTTAAGAATCACTGTCCTGTAAAGTTTTGGAACGGTCTTTAAACTTTGTCTTCTAAACTTGGCCCAGTACAATCGGAGGATGAAGTAACCTATTAAGTAGACGTGCAGAAATTCCACAATAGAGGGGCACACGGTTAGAAGATTCTCCCTGGGATGTAAGCAACAGTTGAATCAGTGGACTCAAAGTGGTAACTAAAAGAAGAAGGTCGTCTACTGCAGTCGGATAAAAACTGAATGAAGGAGTGTCACTATTGCAAGTGAAGTGATAATGAGGTTTGGGGCAGCCACATCTCAGTTAATAGTGGCAGGTGACCTTTTTACTCGGGGAACTTGATCTTGAGTCACAGTGGTGCAGAGTCTGGTACCTCCCCTTTTTCCCTGGCTACAGAGCCTAACCTACCGCCTCATCCACTCCTTATCATAATGGCTTGCTGTCTGCTCTGTTCCCATAAAATAATAGCTGCATCGCATGTCCTCTCTTCCACAACCTCTCTTTTGCTTCCAGAGTCACTTTGACTGTAATGTGCCCAAAACAATTGCCAGTGCATAAAAATAAAATTTCTATCCATCAATAGTCGCCTTTCTTAAGATCCAAGATCTGCTCAGGATGAATAAAATTATGACAAAGAAGAGATATGAAAGACCTTTCTTGGTTGTTTCCAAAATATGAAGAAATGGAAAAGTTAAGGATTTAATAGACAAAATATAACACATTGAATTGCATATGTACCAACAATAAGAACAAATGGAAATTCCATGATTTCAACACATCAATACAAAAGACTGTCAGACTCTCTTTCTGTTAAATGTAATTTTCTAGCTATTGCTAAAATTCAATATGTTCCTAGAAGAAGACGTATGGGGTGTTTGTAGGGCGGGGGGGAGGGGCGTGACTTGAGGTCAATGGAGTAGCATGACTTTCTGTGGTGTTCCTAGCTGCACTCCTCATGCGGCAATAATCCTATGTTAGAACTTGGCCATTCATGGGACTGGATGCTCGCTATAGCTTGGGGACACCATAGTAGTGGCTGGGGGAGGCTACCTATACTGTTCATAAACCTCTCAATCAGCTGATATCGGCAGGTGCTTTATTGGCTGCCTTCCAAGATGGCGACCATGAGTGCCTGTTTCGAGTAGGAGCCATCCATGGAGTCCGGTGACTGAGGAGAGGGGCCTATCAATTCTCTTATTTCAATTTCCACCTTATAGTAGACCTTCAAGTGCTGCAAACAAAACCCAACCCTAGAACTCAGTGGCAGGGCTGGAACTATGCGATGGCCAAAGTGTGCTGGCAGCAGGGCCCACTGCCTGTGAGAGCGCAGCAGAGGACTGTTGTGCTAGCTCTTTGCGGCAGCCACATCCCAGCTTGTAAGACTAAATCAGCAATGGCAGTAAAGAAAAGCAGAGACGGTGGTACCACAGGAGCAGCTTCTTGTTGAGGCCCACGTGAGAGGCTAGGAGCGGAGACATACAGAAAAGTGCTCAGGGAAGGGAAACACTGAGAGCATGGCAAGAGCTGGCAGTGTGAGGCTTCATTTGAGAAGGCGGTTACTGGTGCCTCCTTAGGTGACACAGGACTGGGGGAGCTGCCCTTTCTGTTGGAAACCCTGGACAGGAGACATTCTGCCTAGTCTGCACCTGTGAGACTGTGAAGTGATTGATTAACAGTCCTGCTCCTGTTGTGTTCATGCTGATTTGGATGTAGAGGGCAGGCCATCCATATTAACTCTACAAGCTGCTGTGGATCATAACCTGATGGTGCCTAGCGCCTCTACACTTGCAAGAGACACTTGCAAGCTGCGTCTGCCTAGCTACACTGCTGCAGATGGGGCTAGAAGATGGTTCATTTTATGGAGATACAGAAGGTTTCCCATCCGGACTAAACTTTTCAAGGAGCCAAGGCACTAACTAGGAGCAAGATGGGGAAATACAGCAGGCTCAAAGATGCTACACATAGTGATGGCAAAGCAGCAAGTAACTCAGGCCAAGCTGAGAAGTCATAGTGCTGCCACAGCCAACTAGAAGATATGCAAGTTGGACACCATTCTTGCAGCTACATCAGTAACCAAAGAAACACTGGAACACAAAACTGACACATGGTGATGGACTTGGGACTCCTCAAGAATGACCAGCTGAAGATGTCAAGCGTATAGGTAAGAAAGAGTATCACTGACAGACCTCAAACTGGCTTCAGATGAACTCCCAAAGTAAGCGTCGGACCTTATGGAATGGATCCATTATCTCGAATAAGGGGCTGAACACCCAGGGGTAAAAGCAAGAAGGAACAAAATACAGGTGGTCGAGGTCCCGCTAGACAAGCTGTGGCACGGCTCCTGGATTACTCCGATCGAGATTTGATGCTACAGAAAGCAAGAGAAAAAGGACATCTAGGAACTGAAATTAGAAAGGTGATTAGCTTTGCAAACTTTACAGCTGCCATACAGCAGTAAAGGGAATCATTAGCTGCAGTGACGAGAAGTCTCTGGGCGATGAGGATGAAATATGTGCGCCTGTTTATGGCCGAACTGAAGGGCAATGATACTGGCTTTTTCATGGACTGCCAGGACATAGGGGACAGGAAAGAAGCCTATGCTGCAGGAACAGATAGTCAATAACCAGCCGTCAAAGAAAACAAACACACATATAGGCTCAATGAGAAAGGGAACAAGCAGTTTCAGGTCTAGGAGAGCAGAGTGCGACTGATGAAACTGTGGACATGAAAGGATAGGACTCAACAACTGAACCGGATCAAGTTCAAACCTCCTAAGATAAACACAATATGCTAGTGGTAACTTCAAGATCAGCGTAGGGGCTGATATGACTGTGCATGAGATACTTGCTGATCTGGTGGACTGGATGGGACTACACTGGCCTCCTTGGTGCCTACAGTTATAAATGACTATGATAGATGCTTGTGGGAGACCGGCTCAGATTGTGAGTATAAGTGTGCTGGAGCTTTTTTCCCTCTCATATTGGCTTCATTTAGTGGTTACTGTCATTACTAATACACATTTGTTAGTTAATTCATAGATAGCAGTTGTCTATCAATTGTAGGGCAGGGTTGTTGGAGGAAATCAGTTAATTATTTTCTGCATGAGTCGCCAATTGCTAGACAAGGATGGCAGTCTGGGTTGCGCAGAAACAGACACACAGGGTGGCCACCGTCTGCGAGGGAACATCGACCCCTCCATGACCGCCTGGGGCAATGATATTTCACCGGTTAGATATGCCAGAAGCGGATTAATATGAATCTGCCCAAGAAGCCTGTTACAAATTAACAAATCTGTGGTTGACACAGTGGGGCAATGTGTTGTATTCAATAATAGGCTGGGCGGCAGTGACATAGCCTCAGTAAATTTATAACCATCTAACATTTACTAGGAAGCATTCCTTGACAGAATATCAACATAGCTGGTGGAACAGACACACACACTATGATCAGGAGGCGGACTCTCCCCGACTGCCAACAGTCATGAGGCCAAAGACCACTCACGATTTCAGGAAATGGCTGCCCACTGAAGACTGATAGATTCCTGGAGGGAATTCTATCTGACTGACAGGGACTACTTTTATTCCCATTCGCATGACCTGCACGTCAGGCTCGACACATTGGTCTACACCACTCGATTGCATACTGCAGTGACTCAGGTGGGGTATGCTCATAACGCTGTTCGACCAGAACCTCCTCTTGAGGTCCATGAAGAAGAGTAGGCAGAAAGCTGATATCCCCATGTGGCGATGGCAAACAGCTGCACTAGAAGATCAGGTATGAACAACATCAATTTGTGAAGAAGTGCACAATTATTTTAAGGACAACAGGGGTACTGCTTCCTCTTTTTTGGTAGAACAGTAAGCTTTCAAGGAGGTTATATACAGAAACTGTGTTAAAAACAGTAAGCTTGGTAGGCCTACCTTGTGATGGGATAGAGACCAACAGGTAAATAATCCCAGGAACATGAAGAAGAAAGGGCTTATACACCTGTGAAGCTAGAAGAGTTGCTGATGGAGAAGGAGACCATAGCACATCTCACAAATAGACTGAGATGTTTAGGACATACCTGACTAGGGTTCATAATGAACATAACAAACAGGCCACGTGTGGCCAGGCTGAACACACCTTTTACAATGAACACACACCTTGACCTGAACACAAGGGGTGGGACTCCCATAATAGAAATCAGAAGAGGGGACGAGGCGATGGTAGACTCACAGTTGGACATTAATAGGGCGTTTGCAGACTATAGCTCGATGTTATACGGCATACGGGAAGTGGCAGTAGACAATGAGATATGGGATTACCTCGAAGGTGCAGGTCTAGTGTCACTCACCGCAATATAGTAGATAATGTAGGGTCACATAAAACAGTGGAGAAAGTAAAACAAGCATTTGCAATGCAATAGGTCTCGCATTTACGAGACTTTAAGCTATTGGCATTGTAAATGACTATGCCATTTATTTACGTTTTAAAAACTAAAACAAAAATAAAAGGCATTATCATTTGCAATGTCAATAGCTCAAACTCGCGTAAATGCGAGACCTATGCATTGCAAATGCTTTGTTTCTTTGAGCTCTCAGAAAAGGATTAGGGTGGTCAACAGAACATTCCACTGGACCACAACAAATAGACCTCTGCATTAGTTACATGGAAATACGGCCTGATGGGCTATAATAAATAATAACTTGTTTATGTACAGCGCTTCATACAACAGTATATACTGTTGGGAAGTGCAGTAAGTAACAGGTATTACTATTATAAAATGTAATAGTACTTCATTTAACGGCCTGAGACGGATTTTTCCAGTTGCTTGTTATGCAAAAGGCAACTAACTAAGGAAGGGCATAGAGAACAGGTACGGTGCATATGTACACAGCAATATGAGTTTGTGCGCTATGGGTGTGCACACAGAGTTTACAGGTGCAGAGACTGGGGTTGTGAACACAAACCTATCAGAGGACATGAACTGCAGATGTTCTCAAGTAGCCCGCAGATGGCAATTACATGTGGATGTGCACAAGGAGCATGTGGAGGCACAGACTGGTAATGCACTCATCATTCGCAGAACATGCACTTTGGCGTGCATAAAATCTGCAGAAATTACAAAAATGGAGGGGGGGGGTGTACGTATAAAGTAGAGAACATAGTGTTACTAGGCATTGTGCGCACCAGAGTTTACCGGAGTTCGGACAGAGACTGCACACGCCTTGAGGATGGGGTCCGACTACAGTCACACAGAGTATTGGGGAGGGGCATTGGAACGCAAAGACTGTTGATAAGTACATGATCCTGGGAGAGTACATGGGTTCTATATGTATTTAGAGAGATGTGGATCATGGGGTGGGCTGCGCTGCTCTCTTAAGCGACTAGAGGGTTATGTGGACAGAGCCTAGAAGGCGGGCGGCATACGGACGCGTGCCTAAGAAACGCAGGGATTATAAATGTGCCCATAAAGCCGGGTGCACAGAATGTGGACAGCCAGCTATGACATACCCAGGGAAGGACATGGGATCCCCACACAGAGCCTGGAAGGGCATCAGCCGATGAACGCGCACCTAAGAACTGCTTTGAGTGCAGATGCTCCCATAGAGCCGGTTGGCACAGACTGTGGATGAGCTACTAGAGCCTACGAGGACATGCCTAGGGAAGGACATGGGCTCTCCTCACAGAGCACGAGCTGTGAGCAGAGCTGTGATTTTGAGGGTGAAACAAACTGGGATTTTCTGTGCATGTCGCGTGTGTTCTCCCGCTTGCCCCTCAATTCCCTCCCTTCTCGCAGCCCCCTTCAAGATAATAATAATACCTCACCTCATATTCTCCCCGTTCCCGGATGACCGGGCAACCGCAGACAAGGCAAAATAAATAAAGAAGCGCGCCCGAGGCGGACCGCACTCAAAGCGGATCGCGCTGAAAGTAAATTAAAAGAGTGCTTACCGAGTTTTAAAGGACACCGTGTAACGCCACAAGTAAAAGATCCAGTCCGGGTGGGCGGGGCCAAAAGGAGACAGGGCGGTAACAAGGAGGGACTAAAAAGCCTCACTCACAATCCAAAGCCAGCGTTTAGCATCAACGATGACGCAAGCCAATGGAAAGAAGGGGCGGAGCCTAGACTCCACTTCTGAAATCGGCTTGATTACAAGAAGCCTCGCAGAGCGAGCAACGCATGCGCGCTGCAACGCAGGTCTGCGAGACCTAAAAAGAAACCAAAGGAATGGCTAGGGAAAACCAAGCGGCTCAGTTGGCCTCCCTTTCAAATTTTACATCACATACATTGATCTCGTCCCCATTGTTGGTCAACAACAACACAGCACTACATCAGAAGTCGTAATCCCTCACAAAGAGCAAAGCCCTACTTGTCTTGTTGCCCAAAAAAGGGTGAGCCTCGGCAAACTGTCATACAGACCTCTGTTAATGTTCAACAACAACTACAAAATTGTGAGTAAAATACCGGTTAGTAGGCTTCCACCATTGATGCCAGCGATAATCCACCTAGATCAGAGCAGGTTCATAAGTCCATAAATGCAAGTCAATTGCTCCAGGTCCTGGAAGGCTTGACACCATCAGAGCAAGGAGAAGTTGTGATGTAGATAGATATTGAGAAAACTTTTAACACACTCAGATGTTTAGGTCGAGCCTGGCCAGCGCATGCGCTGCTGCGAGGCATGCAGTATTAGAGTAGGGACTTGAAGCCCCCCACTCTCCGCCCATATTTTTCATTGGCTTATGTCAACGTCCTTCGTAAACGCTGGCTTCGGATTCATTCATGTGCTTGTTAGTCCCTCCTTAGTACCGCCTTGTCTTCATTTGTAACCTCCCATCAGGACTGGACCTTTTACCGTATCCTTACTGTATAGCTTGTATGAGCCCTTAGCAAGAAGTCTTTGCTTATTTAATGTAAACACAGCACACGGGCGCCGCGCATGATACTGTTGCAGGGTGCCCATTTTATCATTTAAAAAAATATATATATATGCACGGGTGCCGCACATGATCTTGGCGCCCGCTTAATTACATATGCACGGGCGCTGCGCATGGTGTTGTTGCACAGCACCCATTTTATCATTATTTTTTTAATATATGCACGGGCGCAGCGCTCCTGCAGATCTCCGTTAACGCACAGGCTCTGTTGCCTGCTGGTTTTCATCGCCTGCAGACATCAGTTGATGCCCAAGTTATTACCCACTGGTCTGCGTCCCCTGTGGAGCTCCGTTATTGCAGACTCTGTCACCGTGTGCTGAGAGTCCCCAGTAGAGCTCCATCAGTGCCCGGCCTCTGCCACCATTTGCCCTGCGCCCCTGCGGATCTCCAGTAATGAACATTGTCTGTTACCTCTACCTTGCTCCCCCTGCAGAGTTCCGTTAGAGCACAGTCTCTGTAGCGGTTGCTGTGAGTCTCCGGTAGAGCTCCATTAATGCCCAGTTTCTGTCACGACTTGCCTCGCGCCCGGCAGATCTACGTTAATGCACAGACTTTGTCGCCTGCAGATCTCCGTTAATGCCCAATGTCTGTGACCACTACCTTTTGCCCCCCTGCAGACTTCAGTTAGTGCCCAGTTTGTCACCTACTAATACTATAGATGTACGCATTTCCCCCACTCTATTTAGATTCCTAAGGTATGAATAAGCTCTCTTCTTCCTCTGCACCCCACTCACCTGCCAAGGTATTCCGCTTTATCGTACCTCTCATTCACCTACTGATCCATACCATAATCTCTGATGCGTTTTAATACTTCTCTCATACCCCTGCACAATATTTGTTCTCTTGTCACTCATGGCGCTGGGACCCCCGTGTGTGCAAGCCCGTCGCATGTAGGGCGTCAGCTGCAATGACACCTAACGCCCCAAGCAATCACCAGCGACTGAGATTAATTCAAGCACTCCTTCCGCCATCTTTTTTTTGTTGCATACCCCACTTCTGCCATTCTAAGCGCTGGTAATAAGCGGCACTACTGTAGGGGAACGGAGTTTGCTGACCCCATAATGATAGCCTAAGCTTTCAGTTTGTGACCTGTAGATCGTCCACAACAAGCGTCTTGCTCACTGAGCCACCTGGTTGGCTTTACAGTTGCGAAATTCCTTGAGTTGTCAAAATGATACACACTGCTGGTCTGTCCCTCCAGAAGACCACATCCAGGGAAAATACCATAGAGCACTACCTCGTGGGCAGAGGGGTTGTATAGGAAGTGGCCAAGACACCAACATGGGCAACTTCCTTCCTTTGCAAGATGCTTTTGTCAGAAGGATCGGATATCCTGTCTCCACGTGGCCGTGATTCTGTGTCCTGGCCAGGTGCAGACAGAGAATCTCCTGCAGGGAAATACTTCTTTGCTGAAAACAATATTTTAGGCGCTACATTTGTGGGTGTCCACCGGTGCAGGGGCTGTTGGGCTTTTAGACCCTCACGCCTCATCAGCCCTTGGAGGGCACGGAGATGCTGCTGTGTCAAAAACATTTTCGGAGGCGTTACCATTGTGGGTGTTCACCGGTGCAGGAACTGATAGGAGATTTATAGCCCTTTTCCTGCAGGGAGATGATGCTGCCCTGAAACAGTATCCGAGGAGCTACATTTGTGGGCGTCCATCAGTGGCGAGTGAAATGTATTCAGAGTCTCAGATGATAGAGATTCTGCTGTGCTGTATCTTAGGCGCTACATTAGTGGGCGTTCACTAGTGCAGGCCTCATTAGTATTTATAGCCCATTTTGCCTGCAAGGAGATGTTGCAGTGCTAAAAGCAGTATCTAAGGCGCTACATTTGTGGGTGTCCACCAAGGTGAATACTAACAAATGTTTAGCCCATTTCCTGCAGAGTTGGCGCTGTGCTGAAGCTGGTCCACTTTTCTTTACTTTACTCCACTCAACTCCAGGCCACTCTGCTTTACTCCACTCTGCTTTACGGTGCACCCCTCTGCTTTACGGTGCACCCCTCTGCTTTACGCCAAGCCTCTCTGCTTTATGCCAAGCCGCTCTGTTTTATGCCACTGAACTGCATGCCACGCCACCGCACTCCACGCCACCGCACTCCACGCCACCGCACTCCACGCCACCGCACTCCACGCCACCGCACTCCACGCCACCGCACTCCACGCCACCGCACTCCACGCTACTCAACTGCACTACACTCTGCGCCACGACACTCTGCACAAGGGCACTCCACTCTACGCCACGACACTCCATGCCACTCAGCTCTATGCAGTGCCACTACACACACCACTCAATACAATGACAATCCATGCAGGTCCACTTCACTCTATGCCAATTCACGCCACTCCACGCAGCGCCACTCTACGCCACTCCACACAACTGCACTCCACTCTACACAATGCCGGGCCACGCAACGCAACTGCACTTCACTCTGCGCCACACCACTCCACGGAACGTCAATCAATGTAGCACCACCCATGCAATGCCACTTCTTGCAATGCCAATGCACTCTACACAACACCACTCCATGCAACCCCACTCTATGCAACACCACTCCAACCAACTGCACTCCACACAATGCTACACAACTGCACTTCACTTTACGCCTGTTCACTCAATGCCACACCACTCTACTCTACGCAATGCCACTTCACACGCAGCACCACTCAATACGCCAATCCATACAACCACACTACATAATTACAATCTACATAATACCACTCAATACCACATAAATACACCCCACATAAATCCACTCTATACAACATAACAATCCACATAAAAACACTCCACACCATGCCACATAATTCCACTGAACATAATCTCACTCTATACCACACTGTTCCATGCTACACTATTCAACTACACACAAATGCATTCCACACCACTTAATTAAAAAAATATATATTTCACCCCACAAAACAATTTCACTACACATCACATATATTCAATTTACAACACATAATTCAACATCATTCCATAAAATCAGCACACCGCTTAATTAAACTACAGTACATAACACTCTACAACACAAAAATACCATTCATCCTAATTACACTCCATTACACACAATCCCACTCCACATAATTCCAATACACTCAAAAACACATAATTACTATCCACATAATACAACTGCACACCATGCCACATAATGCCACTACACAAATCAACTCTATATCAATTCCATGCCGCATAATGCCACAACTAACAATTCCAATCCAACCCACATAATTCCACTACACAACAAATACATCCGCCCCATCCATAACATATAGGTAAGAGACATTTATATTTACAAATGCCAATAGTTCTAACTCTATTTCTTTTTTTAACACCCAAACACACAGATCTGAAGCTTAGATCTCACCTAGTTCTTCTTTTTCATCACCTAAATAGGTAAAGCTACCCACACAGTTCCACACCACACAATTCAACTCCACACATTTGCAATCCACACCACATAATTTGACATCAAACCGTATAATACAACTCAACAACAGAATTGCACAACAAACCACATACATCTAATCCACACCACACAATTCCACATCCTGTCTCAAAGTTCAACAGCACACCATATAATTAAACTCCACTACATACCACTCCACGACACAAAATACCATTCCACATAATTACACTCCATAACACACAATCCAACTCCACATAATTCCAGTACACTCAATACCACATATTTACTATCCAGATAATTCCACAGCACACCATGCCACATAATTCCACTACACAAATCCAATTCCACACCACACCACACCATGCCACATAATTACACAACTAACCCAATTCATCACACATAATTCCACTATACACCACATATACATTCCATAGCACATAGGTAAAAAAAATTGCCATTTACAATGCCAATAGCTCTAACTCAAACAAATGCAAGACCTATTGCATTTTCAATGCTTGTTTTACTAGCTGTGATGAGGAAACTATGCCTGGATGAAAGATTCCTTAAATGGACCTCGTTACTATATACCAACCACACAGAGTGTCCAAACTAGGTGGGTGATCTGTGAACATTATGTTGTCATGAGAGGGGCTCAACTTGGGGGCCGATTCCGATTCGGGCCGGAAATCTCTCCGACCGAGCCGGACCCGGAGAGATTTCCGACCGAATCGGACTCGGGCAGTCCGACCGATCGAGTACGATGCGTACGCATGCCATCGGACTCGAGTCGGTCGGACTCCCATTGAAGTCAATGGGAGCCTGTCGTACAACGCGTACGCGGGCTCCCATTGACTCAATGGGTGCGAGGCGGACAAGGGCGCCCCTACAGCGTGTACGCGGCGAAGCGATTCGCGCCGTACACGCACAGGTAGGGGGACCCATGGGTCCCCCTGTGTGCGACTCGCGCGCCTACGCGTACAGGGGGTCTGACGCGGACCCCCAAAGTCCGGCTCCGACAGCTTTTTCGAGCCGGACGGCACGAGTCGATCGGACTGCTCGCGGCGCGCATCGTACTTACCCGGCCGGGAAACGTCTCCATAGCGCGGTGCGAGTCGTGTCCATGCGAGTCGGTCGGAGCGTGTTGAAGCCGCGTTCGAGTCGGTCGGAGTTTTCGCGGGTGCCTGCATCGTACTCGCTCGGCTGGACCCGCGTACGATTCGGTCGGGAAACAGGGCTCCGAATCGGATCCGGTAAATCCGAATCCGATTCGGAGCCCTACCGGCCGAGATCGGAATCGGCCCCTAAGTGTCCCCTCTCCCGACTCCTCTTTTGCAATAGCGATGGAACCCTTTGAAAACAAGCTGAGACAAAGGCGTAATATTATAAGTAATATAGATGGCTAACTCACTATATATTGGTCTATACAGACATGCTGCTGTTCCTGGGAGATGCACATGTTGATGCAGAGCAAGCTATCAAGGTAGTGGAGGCATCTGGCACAGTCTCAGGGATCTGGGTGAACTGGAATAAGTCCAGCATTTTTCCCCTAAAATCCTCAAAGGAGGATTTTGCAACGGGAACTTAGGGGGTAGGACCTTTGCATTGGCACAGCAGAGGTATAGCAGTGCCTAAAAAGTAGTCTGACATTAAGCAGTTCCAGGCAGAGTGGAAAAGGAAATTAATTCCTGGAGTGTCAGAATAGTTGGTGGTGAGTTTGGATGGGTCAATAAATGGCAGATGGGTGTGGGCCATTGGGCTAGGCATGGTGGCAGGGCCCACTGTATGTTCTCTGACCCCATTGAAACATGTCAAAATTGGCTACACTCTATATTGACATATTTAACTTACCTATAAGTCCCTAGTCTAAAGGTACAAACGTTTAACCCAGAGCCTGTAAGTTAAATGTCATTGGTGAATTGTAACACATTTTGTGCCACTAAAGTAACAATGCAAAGCATGTATCCATGCCTGCCCATGCAGCCTGGGTATGCAGTTTTAAAACTGCCAAGTTTACCTGCCAAACTAAGCCTTTGCCAGGCCTAAACATCCCTTTTTAATACTTGTAAGTCACCCCTAAGGTAGGCCCTAAATGTCTGCAGGGCGCATGGTATTAAAAAAAAAAAAAAAAAAAAAAGAAGGACATGTATTTTACGTTTTACATGTCTTGGCAGTGAAAAAACCTACAAAGTAATTGTTCACTGTAGGAAGCCTGGTTTTCCAATTGGAAAGCACTGGGTTGCATTATAACACCTTACAATGCGTAACTTTAGTTTGGGAGTAGTTAGAAAAATGATTCAAGGACTCATTTTATTAGTAGTTTAAAATTCAACTTAATGGTAAAGTCTGATTCTGTATTACTATATTGAAAATTACATTTTTAGAAAGTTGTCATTTTCCTGCCTGAGTCAAATGTGCCTTTTTACCAGTGTTCAATGTCACTCAGGATCTAAACAGCTCCTTGCTTAGGTGTGAAGTAGCTCCCAGAGCTCAGACAAGATGTATGGGGTTGACGTTCCCCTGACAGAATGGCCATCTAGGCTGTGCCAAGGGACTTATTTAACTTCAACTGATGCCTACCCTGTCACAGGAAGATGCATCTTACACATGGGCTTGTTGTCCCCTCTATTGTCCTGCTAGCCAGCCAGGCACCAATCCTAATGGCAGAGGAGCTGCCCCCAAGAACATGCTGGTGACCATAGGAGAGGGATTGCTAATCTCCCGGACCACAACTCTAGGGTGAGCACAGGAAGCTCTGCACAAGGGAGGAATGGTTCTGCCATCTTGATTTTAGGCAGAGAGAGGCACTGTGGGGTATTTTACAGTAGAACAGACAGTAAGTGCTGCAAAAGTGGGTAGGGTCACCCCTGGGAACTTTTACCTCATTGGATAGTTCTGGACAGGAGTTTCCCCCACCCACAAGATGGCAATGGGCATATATGTGGCAACCCCCGTACACTCCTCAGAACACTACTGGACCTGCGGAAGACAGAAGAAGGACTGCACTTGCTGTTGTGAACAGTGAGGAGGCCCCTACGGGCTGGACCTGCTTCTACTTGTACCCAGGGCCAAGAAGTGTACTCCAAGCTGGCTGACCTCCTGTTAAGCTACAAGGATACAAAAGCTGCAAAAAGCCCACCTTCCTGAAGAGCCAGACTGACCATTTCCAACTGGATCTGCCTCGGACTTGCTGGTGGCTTCTTCTGGAGTGAGTCCTGGCCCCCAAGTGATGTTCCTGAGATCCTGGAACCCTTGGCTGGTGTTAAGAGTTTACTCCTCCTTCCCAAACTGCAAAAGCTAGGACTTAGAAAGTTTTTGCCAACATTTCCTCTGAAGAGCCGATATTAAGGCCGGGACTGCCTTGGACGTCAATTCGCCGGTCAGATTCAATTTGCTGGTTTGCTCTGCTGAAGGAGATCTGACTTGCAGAAAAGTTTTTAAGTCCAAATGTAGAGGGCTTCACAGAGAGCGAAGCCGATCAGCGTACGTGCCCAGGAAGCTTTCGGCGTCAGACTTTGCACACTCAGAACTTTCCTGCATTCGTCGACAACTGCACAGGCACTCTGCTCTTTAGCAAACTACTGTCATCGAACCCTAACTTGGATCCAACTTGCAGCTTGCCCCACCGACAAGTCGTTGACGATCACCTTTACTCCAGAAAAATTTCTGAGTCTGAATGTAACTCTATCACCAGACCTACCTGGGCCTCATGAGACCTGCGCTCCACTGCAGTTGCCTCAATCCTTACCCTTGGACTGTACTAGTGCGACCAGTTGTCTGCTGTTGGTGTTTGGTGCTTTTTGGCACTAACATTTAATTAAAATTTTCAAAATTAATTTGGCCTGTCCCCTTTATTGGATTTTTGTCGTTTTGGTCATTAAAATATTCTCGCTTTTTATAAATTGGAGTGGGATTTTTATTGTGTTTTCAACTTTAACTGCTTTGGTACTCCTGAATGCTTTACACATTTTCTTACATTAAGCCTGTCTGCTGTGTGTCAGAGCTACCAGGGCCTGAGCTCAGATTTAAATTACTGAAACCTTTACTGGACCAAACAAGAATAATAACATTACTACCATCCACCTCAATTAATAATTCACTTTCTCACACAGAGATTGACCTAGACTTTAAGTTTATGCCACTTTGATACCAGTATACATTTCTTAAGTCTGGACATTGAACTAGAATTGCAAGAGGGAATTTACTTTGTGTGGATTCATGGATGAGACGCAGCCAGTTTATCTTTTCAGTCTAATACATCAGTCTCTCAATAGTCCATTGATTTATGGTTCACCTGTGTTAGCGCTTTTGTCTATCTTCCCCTTGGCGAAAGAGTCTTATCTGAGCAGCAGAATATTATTTTGTCAGAACCATATTGTCTTGCACACAATTGCGTATGAGCATTCTAAAAACCAAAATCTACAGCATGACTATTCATATATTACCCTCACGGACCTAGGTGCCTGGAGATCTCTGCACCTATATAATGGACTGGTGGCTTCCAACCCATAAAAAGCTGCAGTGGTAGCACAAAGGAAGGCAGATGTATCCACACAGTCTCTACAAACAAAGCTGGCTATCCAGAATTTACATAGCCTGGAGTGGTCTGTACCTATTATTCCGCCACATCTGAGTTCGTTGTCAAGACAAGCTGACCCTGCACCTAAGCTTATTATGGACTATTTCCCCAAAGAGCCCTGTAACAGGGTCGACGGCTGTCCTTTTAATATGGCGATGGAAAAGACCATGAAGAGGCTGGGCCTTGCATTCCAGAGGCACTGACGCAGTGGTCTCTGACGTCAGCACCAGGAAGCAGAAAAGAAGGTGGCACGGAAGCACAGAGAGAGAACTCTCAGGAGAACTCTGGGGTTTTGGAGTTGTGCGCAGAAGGAGAGTTCTGGATGGTGAGGATTGCGAAAGGAGAGCTCGGGATGGCGAGGAGCATCTCCAAGAAGAGGAAGAGCAGGATACTGTAGAAAAGGAAGCCGGGAAGCGAGCCGGAGAAGGAGCAGACAGAATTGCAATCTCCAGTCAAGAAGGGAGAGGAGACCAGAGGACAGCCAAGTCAGCCCAGAGAATCAAGGCCAGTTACTCACAGACACCACGGCTCCAACCCAGAGTCGTGGCCCCAGGCAAGTCCCATGTCGGAGTTTCCTTGGTCGGTATTGGCAATATAGAGGCCAGTAGACTGACGGTCAACCAAAGGAAAAGAGGGGGGCAGAGAGAGTGAAGAAAGGGAAGAGGCACTCACAGTAACACAAATTGTTTTTCTATTTGCGCACAAAAGCACACAGGTGTTGGTGACGGTCTCAAAAGAGGACGAGAATGGAGTCTCATTGAGTTGTTTTCTTTGTTTTTCCTCTGAGGCGCTACTGTGACACACGTATGAATATTTAATTCGGGAGGACGGAACATAGCCAAGTAATGCAGTCCCTGTGAAGGTTGTCCACAAGGTGAAAAGAACCAGTTTACACCCACTTCAAGTTGAACCAATGGAGAAATAGACTTGTACCGTTTCTGGAGTTTCATTTTCTTTTCTGTCCCTTTTCTACAGTAAAAAAAAAAAAAGACAATAAAATACAGTAAAACCCCAGCAAAGGAAGCTTGTGGTCATCTTTGCTCGCTTTACAAATCTGAAGGATAAAGCTTATGTAACACCCCAAACCATGATAACTGCTAAAGCTACTAGTGGAATATGCGCTAGTTTAGTATTCCCTATAGGAATCTCCCGTGGAGCCCTCAGAAGAAGCGGAATTCATTAGTGAACATTTATTCCTGTCAAATTGTGACATTTTGGAAACAGGTGCTAGGATATGGACGTGCTGGCATTGTTCAATGGACAATAATTCAACTGAGGCTTTACCACATGATTTGGGAACTAATCGAATTACTGAGCTAGATATCCAGATCTCTGTAGCAAGTTCTTCATTTACAAAATGTGTTCAAGTTACCAGACGTTATAGCTGCAAAGACCATATGAAGGAAACAGGCCCCTTTGGGAGTATGGCCAGTAAAGAGTCGGTCAACGCTGACTCGAGCAATGGTGGAACTGGTTTACTCTCTGGTTCTGCTGATTCCGTTTTTTCTAACTGTACCAATGAAAGCTAGAGCAACTCTGAATCTGCCTTTCTCATAAGAGAGAGAAGATGTTAAAATACTAGATAATATGAATGCATCACAAAGGATTTTGAGCTTTAGTTTATCACTACTTGAGAAGTAAAAAGCTGGGTCAAATCATAGTTCAACCATAATGATGCACTTTTTGCGCATTCTGACATCTCCAACTGATCATATATTACAAACTGCTAAATCCCCTGCAAGGGTCAGAGCAGCAAATGACAGTCCTTCTGCAAGGTATAGAGTGTTAACCACAATACAAACAAGGCCAACAATTTTAGTTCACTCTTAGTGTACTACGGAATAGACCATCGCTGCAAATCTGCAAATGAGTCGACTACAAACATGATAAGCCATCGACATGATGTGTCACCCATTCATGTTAATATTGGTGGGGACGGCTTCCCTGCAGAGGAATCAGCCAAGCTAAAGAAGCTCAATATTTTTTGACGAAAGGAGGACACCCAATTAAAACAAAATTGCCCAAAGTAAAATAGGGTACCACCATGAAGAGTCAGGAATTAACTAAAAATTTAAATAACAGTGTTGATGTTCTCTGAGGCAACAATTTATAAACCCAAAAGAGCCAAATCACACTGAAGTGTCCTCAAGGGATAAAACAAGAAGGAAAAATATACAGGGATCAACACGGAAACTTCTATTGTGTACTCCATTAAGACTTTGTTAAAAGAGTCCTAAATCGACATTGACAAGGATGTGGCATCTAAAACCACTAATGCACAACAGAAAAATTATTAGGCTGTATCCTATTTTTACCAAGGAAAGAATATCTTTTGGCAGCAATGCCCTACAAATTATGAAGTCAATCACAATGTGAAAAAAGTGAACAAAAGGAAAACAGACAAGAAGAGCTAATCTGCTAGCTAAAAAGCCTTTAAATCTTCTAAAGCTGCCATAGAAACTGCCTAAACAGGAGATAGTGCCCTCAATACAGCAAATATTGACAGCACAACAGATTTAGTCATACCTAGGCATCCTAACTTGGCACTGCCAACAGCACAGACACCTAAATCAGTGGCAAAACTCTCTAGCGCCGAAAAATCAAAGCGACCTTCAAATAATCGTTCCTCCCCCAGTAGGGACACAGTCCCTTGATGAGAAACAGATGGTGACAACATGCCTTATCTTTATCGATCTATCCCTTGTGTACAAATATTTAATCCTGTGAACAGATCCATACTGCTAAATTTCATTTTAGGTCATCACATCGCAGAGGACTAATCCCACTCATGATATAAAACAAGCATTGGCATAGCCAATAGGTCTCGCATTTGGGACCTTATAAGTGTTTAGCCATGCAACAGTTGGTGTTGTTGCACCAAGGATATTCTGCTGCATAACTAAATACTAATAAGGTCCCAAAAGCGAGACCTATTGGCTATGCCAATGCTTGTTTTATTTATTTGGTGATTCAAGCTTGCAGATGTCACTTGGATCAGTTAATTAACCGAAAATCATTTTTACTTATGCAAAAGTGCTTTTTTAAAAGTGACGCGGCCTGGCAGCATTAAGGACAGGGAAGCAATGGAGAGGGTGGGCAAAAAGCACGAGAAAAGGGGCTAGGGTGGGGCAGGTACAATGGGCATGGACAGAAACAGACAGGGGATGAAGAATATATAAAGAAAGCTCAGAAGAAGGAAGCAATGGATAGGGTGCAGGGACCAAAAAGCATCACAGTGTATGGGTGGAATAAAAAGCAGCTTACAAGAAAGCAAGTGGGGAAGGTGGGAGCAACATGGAAGACGGCTGGAATAAAAAGCAGCTCAGGGGGAGAGAGCAAGTGGGGGGGACACGGAGCGCTTGAGAAGGGGCTGGCAATTTAATGAGGAGGAAATTGAATATGGAAAGATGCTGAAAACACATGCACTTTCATGGAGTGTTTATAGAAAAAAAGTTGTTCCCTTAATGTGAGCAGGGGAAGGATACAAGTCAGACAATCAAAAGGATGGTAAACAGGATATCCAGAGGGGGCGGGGGAAATACAAACACAAGAATAGAAAGAAAAGCCATTGAATAAGAAGCATGCAAACTAAAATTACAATAAAGGCTACCAATTCTAAGCAGCTGGTGGGCTTTAAGCCAACTAAGTTTTTGGTATGGTCTACAAGAGGCTTTCGCCTACCAGGAGGTTTTTGGATCGCGAGACCTAAAAAGAGCTCAGGCATATTCACTCGATGTCATGGCCTCAATGTTGTTGTCATGCAGTGATGTATGTAAAGCTGTTACGTGCCAGGCATGAAAACACCCCCTAGTTCAGTTTTTTCTTTACATTCTGAAATTTATAAAGAAGCTTCTTGTATAAAGAAACAAAATAAAACTACGAGGACCAGAGTAAAAAAAAAAAAAGAGCCTTTATATGCCGCAACTTCTGGCCTTTGTGCGACTTCCTTTCCTGCAATTCCATCATTTGGTCAAAGACATTCTCTCTCCCCCCCAGAGGTAATAATTATGCTAACAGTTTTAGTTCTTGACAAACCGCACCTCGCTCTAGTAGTCACAGAGTTCTGGCAAGTATTCAGTTGTGATACAGCTGACTCTGGAAATAAACGTGCAGCAGTTATAAATTCATTGGGCATACAGCACCTGGTAAATAACTTGTTACAGGGTGAATCAAAGCGCACTGACTCAGCGGGATCGCTCTGGGGCTCAGGGGATTATACAGTTTAGGGTCAGCGTTTAGCATGTGCGAAGCTGGCTCACTGCAGGGCGCGGACATGCAGAGGAGCGCATGGAGAACACTCCAGGCAGGTCATGAAGCATTCTCCCTTCACACTGGCTACAACTAATAGGGTTTAAATACTGTTCTGGAGAACCAGCACGTGTTCATCCCCCAACTTTGGGAGTAAACAATTTGGTTTAACTGGATCACCCTCAAAACAAAACATGCAGAGGGTGTGAGAAATATTTTTCATTGAAAGGTGGTGAAGGAGAGGGGAGGCGACAATCAGGGCTTCGCCCTAGATTCTAGATGCGACTCCGGAGGTGGTTTGCGGTTCACAGGAACGAGAAGGCAGGGCTGAAATACTTATGCCTGAAGTTGGGGCAATCCGCAGGAAGCTACGTTAACTTCTTTTTAAAAGCGTAGCCTCCTCGTCCGTTGATGCTGGAGTCATTTGTCATTATATACAATCTGTGACTTTGATCCAAAAATTAAATCTCTCCAAGTACTTCTATCTTGGGCGCCGTGCATCCCCGGAATCTCTAGATCCACCGGTGTTCTCATCTACCCCCAGAGCCCCTTTCATTTCTTCTTCCTCACTCACCTCCCACTCCTCAAGCAACCGGGCCATGTCTGCATCATTGTAGTCTCGGATGTCCTTCTTTTTGCGGCGCTGAGTCTCGGAGGCAAGGGACAGCAAAAGGACGGCGGACACACAGAGCAGCATAGGGAATGCACGACGTGCCGACATCTTTCAGAGTGGAATAACGGGGACTGCAGACCCGAGAGCTTCGATAGGCTAGGAAGATCTCACTACAGCGGAAGCAAGTATTGATAGGCTGCAGGAAGAGGCGGACTCTCATAGGCTGTATTAGAGCCCTCATCAAAGTGAGGAGTTTAGTAATAGGCTGGAGAAGAAGGCGGGATTTGTAGTCCCTTCTACGATAAAAGCTGTGCGGCCTACGGCCACGCCATACTTAACAAGGTGAACAAGAGAGGAGCGGGGGCGAGGGAGCGAGCGCGGCAGCCTGCTCAGCTGACCAAACGCTCGTGCGTCATGGCCTTTTCCCCGCACGGCCGGCATGTGTTTCCAATTATCGCGCACGCGTCTGGGCACGATAATTGGAAACACATGTCTGCCGCGCGTACCCATCCCAAAAAGGCCAGCCACGACGCACGAGCGTTTGGACTGCTTCTGAAACTCCCTTACTAAAAGTCTTCGCCTCTAGCAGCGCTTGCGCGCTACTCGAGGCTCGACCTAAAAAGAGCTGAACCTAACTTATCAATTGGCGAAAGGAGTAAGTCATTGTAATGATCTAAAGTTTGTCAACTAATCCTCAAGAATATAGATCAGTTCCTTAACATGGGTCTAAATGTGCTTACTCAAATGATCCCACTTGCTGACTGGCAACATTGTATGCCTTGTGAAATTTTTAATATTTCTAAAGGAACAAAAAGGTCCCTCAAGTGTAAAGTACAGAAGGTGTTAGTACATAGAGATACAATGAGGTCTATGTCTGATATCCAGATGGAAAAGTTTTTGCATTTATTAGGTCAAAGTAAACAAGCATTGGCATAGCCAATAGGTCTCGCCTTTGGGGCCTTATAAGTGTTTAGCCAGAGCTATTGACTTTGCCAATGTCTTCAAGCTGTGCTGTAGAGAAGTGTGGCTGCTGTGCAGCATGCTGAAAAGTTATAATAAAAAAGTGTCAGAAGCATTTTTGTTACTTTATATATGACCAAGAAGGCATTATGTAAAACTGAACGACCATATTAAAAAAAGTATTTACAATAAAAAATTTCCTCAGTTTTCTTTTGTTCTTGCAATGATGGCAACTTGTTTCTGCCTATGGCAATGGTTGTTTGTTAAAGCTTTTTTTTTTTTGAGGGGGCATAAACAATCGGAGGGTGAAGGTTGGGAACTAGTACCTGTATTATAACACTAGCAGCGGCCAGACGCTAGGGAGAATGAACAGATGCCAGATTCCGAGAGCAGGCTGAGGTGGTGCTGAGTGATGCTGAGGTGGTAGTGGTGGTGGTGGTGACTGTTGCGGAGACGATGCTGAGGTGATGCTGAATGATACTCAGGTCTTGCTGAGTGATACTGCTGTGGTGCTGAGTGATGCTGTGGTGATGCTGAGTGATATTGTCTTGGCGCTGAGTGATGCTGAGTGATATTGTCTTGGCGCTGAGTGATGTTGAGGTGGTGCTGAGTGATGCTGTGGTGGCGCTGAGCGATGCTGTGGTGGCGCTGAGCGATGCTGTGGTGGCGCTGAGCGATGCTGTGGTGGCGCTGAGCGATGCTGAGCGATGCTGTGGTGGCGCTGAGCGATGCTGTGGTGGCGCTGAGCGATGCTGTGGTGGCGCTGAGCGATGCTGTGGTGGCGCTGAGCGATGCTGTGGTGGCGCTGAGCGATGCTGTGGTGGCGCTGAGCGATGCTGTGGTGGCGTTGAGCGATGCTGTGGTGGCGTTGAGCGATGCTGTGGTGGCGTTGAGCGATGCTGTGGTGGCGTTGAGCGATGCTGTGGTGGCGTTGAGCGATGCTGTGGTGGCGTTGAGCGATGCTGTGGTGGCGTTGAGCGATGCTGTGGTGGCGTTGAGCGATGCTGTGATGGCGTTGAGCGATGCTGTGATGGCGTTGAGTGATGCTGTGATGGCGTTGAGTGATGCTGTGATGGCGTTGAGTGATGCTGTGATGGCGTTGAGAGATGTTGTGTTGGTGCTGAGTGATGCTGTGCTGGCTCTGATTGATGCTGTGCTGGCTCTGATTGATGCTGTGGTTGCGCTGAGTGATGCTGTGGTGATGCCGAGTGAGAGATAGAGTGAAGATAGAATGCCCAATTAGAGAGGGTGGTGAGAGAGAAAGAGAGAGAAAGGGTGTACATAGAATAAAGAGTGAAGCGGGATAGAGAGAGAGAAAGAAGGGGAGAGAGAGTGAATGAAGGAGTTTGAAAGAGAAACAGATAAAGGGGTGAGAGAGAATGAAAGGCTAAAAAGGATAGAGAGGAGAGAGTTAATTAAGTAGAGAGAGAATTAGAGAGGGGAGAGAGAGAGAGAAGGAGAGAGACAATAAGAGTGGGGGGTGTGGAGTTTAAATAGAGTGAAGAAGTGACGCGGAAAAAGTAACCTTAAATATAGCTTTGTGCGAATAAATATTTTTTTTTTAAAAGTGAGACAAAAATACTGGTAATTAGGCTGTGACTCCCAATATAAAACAAATAGCGATATAAGGTGAAATCAACCCACCGAAGCAATATTTCTAACTAGACAAAAAAAAGCTTGCATTTCAATGCTAATCGCTGTTGTTTTTCATGTGACTGTAGTCCAGGGCCGTCAGTTGGTAATGTGAGCTGCTGCTGCGATTGAAACATCAGAGTCCAGAGAGTTAATGAGCCATAACGAGGAAATGAGGAAGAGATAGGAAACACAGATGGCAGCTGCGCGCGTGCACGCCAACGTGAACGCAAGCTGGTCGCCAGCCGAAAGCCAGTGGGTTTGCACTTCCAAAACCCGCTTACTAAAACTCTCGGCCAGACCAGCGCAAGCGCAGGCCGAGACCTAAAAAAAGGGGGGGGGGGGGTGTAATGGGAGAGCAAACATGAACAAAGTCAGAAAAACTTCCAGACTCAGGCATTTTACATGTGACATACATGAAAACACAATAGTCAGGCCACAAACTGTAGGTACCCATGCTCCTATATGCAAATGAATAATTACAGCTCTTTGAATCAAGGTACTGTAGTACACGACCTTTCGATCCCTTAACCAGATATATGGGATCATCATCAGGACACAAGAAGTTATGCCCGAGAAAGAAATGTGGATTACACCATGTGCAATCCAATGCCTCCAAGAAGGCACTACTGTGTGGTCCTTCTCGTTGCAATACAGCACAGGAATCCGGCCAGGGCAAGGAGAGAATCTAATCAGGGGGCTCCAATCAGCAATAGCAGACACTGAACATTCTGAATGGGGAGCAGAGAAAAATAAAACGGGGGACAATGTCCGACAAGCAAACCTCTGCGTCAATAATTGGAAGCTAAATGTCTCAGAAAGGGGCTATAATATAAAACCAATATTAATATCACAAGTATGGTGATCTCCAACAGGCGGGCAAATTCCAGAAGCATGCAGTGATCCTAATACCTGGCAATCGGGAACCACAACAAACCCAAGGAAATGAGGATAAGGCCCAGTACATGTAAATTGTAATCTCTGTGAGATGCGAAAATCGACCAGCAGTCGAGGACAACCTGTGAAATTTTTATGGCTGCACAAAAACAAGAATCAGCTATTAATGAGAAATTCCGCAGAAAGGAAGTCACCTCCACCTTAAAGTGACAAAGCAGGGGGAAATGATCAAAATATAAGACAACTATTTTTTAAATGATCAACATTTTATAGAAGACACTAACCAGAAACAAATTATGTATAGTAATCAGAAGTGAGACAAGCATCCTGGTCTCATTTCAGTCAGTCAGAATATGTGTATTCAATTTACAAAAGCAATCATAAAAGTACAATAACAACTGTATAAAAACATCAATAAATTAATAAACAGCATAAAATTCTGTATCATCGATACTCAATAAAATAAAGTATCATAGATGAGCATAATACACCCCTGCTAAAAACCTAGATAACATTACCTAAAAATTGCAAATATAATAAGGCTGGTCTTACTTGCAGAAAATTCAGAGGCAAGAGTGAAGGACGAACATACTTATGTCGCAGATCGGCCCACTTAGGACAAATTAGAACAATATGTAAAGTGTCTAGTGCAGCTGTCATGTCACATGTACAAATAGTGGGATGGCATAAGCCACCAGACCCCTTTAATAGCTGAGGGAACAAATTCAGATGAAAATGTTTTTAAAACCTTCTAAGGAAAACCGGCATATCCAATTTTTAGTTCGGCTCCATTTCATTCATGGATTTCACCATCACATAATGTGTATAGCAGTGTTTATGCTGGGAGCCTAAAGTTCTTACTTCTTGGGTATACGCCTTAAATGCTCCCTTAACCCATGCAATATCTGATTTGGAGATTAACTCTGGTGAATTATAGAGATAGGGTTTACCCAAATCTATCAGAGTAGTTATTATATAACTCGGCCAAGGTATATGCAAACTATATTCCATGTTAAAACAATCTCTCAAAATCATCCTATTGAATTCTAACTCACTTTTAACCCATATCAAGAACCATAAGAGTGTGGGCCGCAAACGTATATAATCTGCTATAAAACCTGCTCCCAACTCACATGCACTATTTCTGCTGGTACACTCTGAGGAATCTGTAACAATCTTCTAAAGAACTTGTTTTGGGCCACTTGGGTGGAAAGGCAAGATTTATATCCCCAGATCTCCGCCCCAAAAGATACAATTGGGACACACTTCGTATTATAAAGGTGTAATAAAGACTTTATTTGGCTATAGCCTAATCGCCTGGAGAAGGCATCAAGATTGAACATGTACTCTCAGTAAGGGATCCCAGGTCAATTTGTCATCCAGAAAGATGCCAAAGTAACAACACTTGTCCACCTTTCCTATATAGTGATCCTTCATTGTATGGTTATAGTTTTGGTATTTGTGGGTCCCAATATCATAGTGTACGATTTGGTATAATTAACTTTCAGGCCCAAATTTTCCATAAAATCGACACAATAATAATTGTAAGCCGGGAAACATCCATTACAACGCGGGCATTGCATCGCAATGCCTTTACATCGCGGTCATTACAACGCAAGTCGTTACAACGACTTGCGCTGGATGGCGCTCTAACCTAAGGAATAGTATGATTTACTATTCCAACACCTTCCCTACTGTATGTAGACTGGAGTTGGAATAGTAAATCATACTATTCCTAAGTCCAGCGCCCTCCAGCGCAAGTCGTTGTAACGACTTGCGTTGTAACGAACGCGATGTAAAATACCGCGTTGTAAATGTATGCGTAGTAACGTCATACATTCTTGTAATCCATTGGCTGTACGCGCGATAAGAACAGAACCGTCTGCGTACAGCAAAGCAGGGACCATTCTATTTTCTACCTTCGGTACATCTTTACAATGTTCCCTTAACAATTGATCTAATTGATTGATATACAAGATAAAAAGCATGGGGGCTAATATGCTGTCCTGCCGGACCCCCCTTCCCTAACTGAAAGTGCACGGTGCATTCCCCTGATGGGCCATATCTTACGGAGGCTTCAAGCCCCGTGTGCAAATCATGCATAAAGGTCACTAGGGCGTCATCCAACCCATGTCCCTCAGCACAGTCCACAGTTTAGATCTCACCACTGTGTCAAATGCTGTGCTGAGGTCCATGAAGGCTAGATTTATGCTTTCCCTTTTAGCTACTGTTTATTTATTAACTAAGAGAAATAAATTCAAATTTTGTTCTTTAGTACCTAATCCCGGTATGAAGCCAAATTGAATTTCTGACAAGATTTCCTTGTTGTTTGCCCAATCCGTTAATCGCTTCAGCAAGACCCTACCCAGCACTTTTACTTCCGCGTCTATAAGGGAGATTGGACGGTAGCACGCTGGGTCAGCTCAGGTCCCTTTTTTAAAAATAGGAACTATAACGGATAGCTTCCATGAAGAAGGAATATGGCCTTGTTCTACCGCATTCAAGTGTTGTGTGATTAATAGGGCCCAAAGGTCTACACATGATTTAAAAAGGTCTCCAGATAGCCCATCTGGGCCCTGTGCCTTTCCAGGTGTGAGTTCCATTATACCTTCCCTCACCTCCACCAATTCAAAATAGAAATTTGTTTCTCTGGCCGGAGGTGAAATAAGATTAAAATCACTGTTACTCGCACATATATGACCAAAGTGAGCTAGCCACTTTTGCGCAGGTATAGAAAAGCTCAAATACAGTACTGTTCCCTCAATAAATAATGGCTGGTTCACGACTTTCCAGAAGGCTGAGCTGTCTCTAGAGCTACAAGCCTCCATGAGCTTTTCCCAAGCTTCTCTCTTCAAGGCACTCATCAATTCCTGCGCATCAACACATACACCATCCTAGCCGCTTTTACTGCTCCTGTCGACTTTGGCTTGTGTTTGAGGGCTGCCTTTAATTCTTTGTAAGCCCTCGTACAGCTCTTATCTAACAATTTAGGTCCAGAGCTAATTTTCCATTTATTACGTCTAGTCACGGCTAACTAGACCTCTGTACAAATGCTAGAGAATTAGTCCACAATGGGTTGATCAAGGGAGTCAGTATTCAAACACACCTCGAATTCCCAGCTACACATGTACCAAATTCTTCAAACAAATCCTCGAATAGTCCTACCCCAGCCAATACGTCTACCTTGCGCCTTACGTGTAAGGGGCCTTTATAGATGGTGGAGGTCTTGGTTGTAAAATCATACCAACCAAACTCTGCCGTGCTTGGGTTGTGGTCACTAAAAATACTCCATACGGTTCTAAATCCTGGTGTCATTTTTTTTTTTTTTTTTAAGCAATTTTTATTTTAAATCAACAATTGCATCAATTACAGAGTATCAATGCATGGCAGTTACATATCAGCTGTCATAACCATACAGCCGCAATTGCAATGTAAATCAATGCAAACAACAGAGTATCATTATATAGTTACACTGTAATCAGCAGGGTAATCCCTAGAGATATTGATCTCTACATTAGTGTCCTTTGTTGAGCTGCTCCTGTGTTGTTTTATTTTACCTGAGAAGAAAGGGGCCATATAGGGTGTGTTTCTGAACAGTCATAACTCCGCACCTCACTGCGGCTCATCCTATTCCATCCCTCCATCCTCCCAACACTTCAGTCTAGCGTTTGGTGTCTCCTACCCCTGCTGCTTCCCTAACCATCTTGTCTCTCCTGCCCTCCATACACTAAATCCCATTGCGCCAGGACCCCTCTGCTTGTTGTAGTGCCGGTCTCATGAGCTTCCTTCCACTGTGTGACTCCCACCCGGATGCAGTCTCCTTGCGTTACATTCAGGTCACACCCCAGGTGCCTCAAATCTTTTCAAATTTCCGCATGCATCCCCTGCCTTTGTAAATCTCTCTTTCCGTCAACCTGGTCTCATTTCTGATAATTAATAATCTAGGAGCCTTCCATTTGCTACAACAGTTTAATGCGTCAATTATAAGATTACATATTACAGTGGTCAGAATACTGGTTCTGTCACAACCAAACTTTAACAACAGTTCTTAACAACAAAAGTCCTAAATATTTGTCTGCCATTTGCAGGCATTCCAAAATATGATGCAATTATAGCAGTTTGTTTAAAGTCCAACTCTCCCTTCCCGTTGAGTAATGGCCATAATCCAGGGTGGGTAGTTCACTAAGTGAAGCTTAGACCTACTTCAACTCTATGTTAATTGACTTGAAGAAGGAATTTAGTTATTATTTAAGATAATTATGCCTAATGCACGCCTATGAGGCCCTGAAAGGCTGTCAACATCGAGAAGTATTTCGGAGATGCAAGGGTCATCGCAGGACCCCGTTTTGTCTATTGTTGTACAACTAGTAAATAAGGTCTCTATCTTTGACGTGGCAGAAGCGCAAAATTATAACTAGCGCTCAAATGAGATCTCTGCAGATAAGTTTGCATAAGATAGCCCTATCTCTATCTTTGACATAGTGAAAGCGCGAAATAGACTTTGTGCTAAAATGGAATCTCTGCAGATAATTTGTCAGAGTTACCCAGTTGTGTATTTGAGAGTTATTGGGGTATCGTTATCACAGTATATAAAAACATGAGCATATACATCTTAGCATGATCATGAGTATATACATCCTAGCATGATCCTATGAATGACAAATGTCCATGATCTGTGCCAGACTAAGCTAACCAGTTATTCCATTCAGAACTTCTTGCTCAGGCCCCTATGCACTGTGTCAAATTTAATGATGAGGGCACTCTCTTTTAGGCGTGGTTCCAGATTGCCCCCATGAGGATGTTGTTTCCGTTTTTCCAGTCCACAAAACGAAAAGATGCGCTGGGGGTGAAACACGTGTTGGCTGCCTACAGTGTACCACTAAAATGTGTCAATTTCTGTTGGAACACCCTCTATTGGATCAAATTTTGAATGTCTATTACAAAGAATCTACACAAAGGCTTCTTAGCATTTCTTCAACTTTGGGTAGACACACTAAATTACTTCTACAACTCCAAAATGTGATGGTAAGGGGTGTGCAACACCACAGATACATGTGCCAAGTCATTACATAACCTCACTATAGACATCAGACTTCAAACACATTTTTTACAGGCGGATAAACACTTTACTATCAAAGAAGCACTTTCCAAAATAAAGGTTTGTTTGGTTACGATGAGCTCCAAGTAACGTATGACTATGCACAAAGAAGCAAGTTCACCTGCTTATCAGAAGCAGGAGATCAGAGGTGAACGGTTGTCAGTCACCAGAACAAGCATTGCTGGAGGCTCACATGGCATACTCCAGCTCCCAAAATCACCTAACCAGTTTGAAAGAACCCTGTTAAGAACAATCACCCTGCAAGTGAGATCTTAAACTATACCAAGGCGATTTTCATATAAAATGTGTTGTATTTTAGACTTAAAACTCTATGCATATAACATACAAAAGCTTATCATTTCTACCCTGGCAAACCCTTTCTTTCTTTTTGCCATAATCTTCTGAAAATATTGGTATAATAATTATTAATAACTAATGTCAATCTGGCTTTTAATATTTATTTCATTTCACACACGAATGGGGATCACGTCAGTTCCTGAACGATCCTGTCTCTATCTGGTCAGACCCATGGTTTTCTACTTTCAGCAGGGAAGTAGACAGTAGTAATGCGCAAGATGGAATATGTGCAAACATGTCAAACATTTATCAAGCTCTAGGTGATAAGGGTCTCCTGTTCTGACATTATATTTAAAGCAACTTTAGCCATACTGGTTGGAGACCTTCAGGTGGACTATGTCAAGATAGCAAGCTAGATCATTTTAAAATGACTGGAGGAAGCTTGCCTCTCAAAAAATAAGAAGCTTGAAGTTTGTAATATAGGTTAAAGGAAGTGTTTAAGTTATGAGTATTTGATGTGCACAAATCAAGTATATGATCAATACATATGTGATATAATTTCTCTCGCACAAAATGAATTTATTACTTGGCACATTACTCCTGGAGCAGCGCCATCAAAAGCGTAGCAAGAGCGGAAGAACCGTGGATCAGGGGTATGAGGGGTTCACTGCAACCCAATTATGGCTGTCTTCTTATCGACTAACCAGTTAGCGGAGGGCCTCATCTTCTATTCGTTCATCAAGTCTTCTGCTACCTTTGCACTGCCGTCTGAAGCCTTTCAAACCAGTAGCCCACAAAAAAGGGCGATGGCAAAATAGTTTTTGTCTGCGAGCCCACTGAAATCAGTGTATATGGCCAATATTTTGGAGGGGGTAATGAAGAGATCTGCTCACATGGTGATTCGATTAAAGTAGGAAGCTCTGAGAAGTATGTTGGCAGAATATGCCCAGGTGATATTTTTACAATTACTTTAGAAATGCCAATAGGCAAAGCAATATTGAAGCGCGTTAATGTAATTTCCCTTCGGCGTCCTTATACTCGGTTAGCTGGGTGTTCTGTTCCGACAGGGTTACTAAGACGTATTAGAGAAAGGGGTCAAAGTATGTCCGCTTCTCTTCAACGACTACACTAGAATTAAGAAATAAAAAAATTGCGCTAATTAAATGCTTGAACGACAGAATAACGCGTTTTCGAAAATCTCATTAAAAGTCAATGCTCTGACCTGCGACTGTCGACGAGTGACCACAGTGTAGTTGCGGTAGCAATTTCGTGCACACCTGATCGTTCCTTTTCACCATACTGCGGTGCTAAGAGTGCACATCGCTCAAGATACCACCTTTGTAGAGTGAGGTTAGTTTTTACAACAAAATGTCCAGTCTCTTGCAACCACATTCCACAAAAAATACCGATCCCACCCGATGCATTCAAAATAATGTTTTAAAGGAGAACAACATTCCAACGTCAGTACATCCTTTGAAAAACTTTGACATTGAAAGTTATGCGAACACATACTGCTAGACTATAGCATCGCTCATCGTCCTTCGCAAACACTACAATTGTTTGTTGGAGCTTGCTCGGGAATTATGAACAACGCACCCTGCAACTGGTCACCGAGAAATAGTACACGTCAGAGGCAACATTCTGTTTTTCCGGACACTGCAACAGCTGCCCGAAATACCTACTGCATCTAACCCGAACGTCCAACTACCTGCTTCTTACTTTTCCCCTTTAAACGATAAGCTCGTTGCACGCGCGCTGTCATTGAAAGGGGTTTGGAGTTACCTTTCCAGTTGTTGGGGTCGCCATGTTGTTAACTAGTGTTTACGATGACGTCGCACTTGAATCACGTGCACCACACGGTCCGCCCAAGAGCCGTTACAGTGAATGCGGTAGGAGCTCAGCCTTACAAAGCGGCCATTTGAAGGTCAGGCAAAATGCGTTGGTCTATTATTGCCTGCCGGCCACCGTGATAGCAATCCTCTCCTTTCAATTTTGTCCTCCCACACAGCTGCACCCGGCACCTATGTAATTGTAATTGCATTTATATAGCGGCTACTACCCCTGACGAGGCGTCGAAGCGCTTTTTATGCGATTGGCACTCTACTCCGGAGCCCAAAAGGATTAGTGGTGAATTAGTATAATGAAATATGAAATTAATTCGAAGAAGAGGGAAAGATTTGCATTTATATAGTGCTTGCTAAGTGTTGAAGCACTTTTCAGCGAGTAGCACGCTACTCCAGAACCCAAGAAGGATTAGTGGTGAATTAGTGTAAGGAAATATGACATTATTTTGATTTGAGTGGTGGACATGTTAGTCTGTTATTTGAATTGTAAAAGTATAGTGGAGTGATAGAAGAGGGAAGGGTTTGCATTTATATTGCGCCTGCTATCTTTGATTAGGTGTTTAAGCGCTTTTTGGCGGGTAGCACTGTAGTATACTGGTATTTAGTGTATTGCACCTTTCCTGCTTCTCTGCCTTGCTGCTCAGCCAGTGTGGATGTTCTTGGAATGTTGGTATGTGTGGTGAGGTAATAGAATGCTGGTATGACTGTGTGTGGAGTGTCAGTTGAGAGGATGGGCTGAGCAGCAAGGAAGCTGCTCCTGGTGGGGCTCGCTCTGTAGAGAAGACCTACTCTACATCTAATTCTGTACTACTCCATGTTGTGACTCCTGATCTACAATAAACCTACATGGAAATCCAACTGGTCTTGGTTCTATTCACTTATTACATTTGGTGACGATTGGAAAGAACCTGCCTTGCCACCTGATGGTCTACAGAAATTTTGAAAAGCAGGAAGCAACTCCAAGGTATGAGTTTCCTACAACTACGCATTTAAAAGGCATACTGGCACCCGGTGAGCCCCACCAGTGACCTTCCATCGGTCGCCCTCAACTGAAGTGTGCCAGTTCCTGCCTGCACACAACCGAAGTGTGCCAGTTCCTGCCTGCACTCAACTGAAGTGTGCCAGTTCCTGCCTGCACTCAACTGAAGTGTGCCAGTTCCTGCCTGCACTCAACTGAAGTGTGCCAGTTCCTGCCTGCACACAACTGAAGTGTGCCAGTTCCTGCCTGCACACAACTGAAGTGTGCCAGTTCCTGCCTGCACACAACTGAAGTGTGCCAGTTCCTGCCTGCACACAACTGAAGTGTGCCAGTTCCTGCCTGCACACAACTGAAGTGTGCCAGTTCCTGCCTGCACACAACTGAAGTGTGCCAGTTCCTGCCTGCACACAGCTGAAGTGTGCCAGTTCCTGCCTGCACACAGCTGAAGTGTGCCAGTTCCTGCCTGCACACAACTGAAGTGTGCCAGTTTCTACCTGCTGTTTCTACTTGCTGACCTGCTATCTGCCATTTATTGTGACATCTGTCTTCCACAACTGAAATGTGCGAGTTTCTACCTGCTACTTCCCTGTTTTGCGAATCGCCTGCCTAGATGACTGCTTGTTCTGCTGTCATTGGAGATCTGCTTTACGTTGTTTTTCCTACCTCTCTACTGGATCTGTGCACGGAACTGATCCCTCTGAGATTTATACCAAGTCTGGGCAATGCTAGAAATATGGAGTTCGGGGGCAACGATCGAGTCCCAGGTGATTTCTGCGGACCAGGTTTTGGTGCAGTCTGCTGCTCGCTGTACAGTGTGTCACCCAAGGGAATTAGTAGTGCATTTTGGGCAGTGCTTTATATCTTCATGGGAAGCTGTTGAAGTGCTTCAATTTATTCGCACCACAGAGTTATTAACTTCAACACTCGCGATTTTCAAGTGCTTAAATTTGATGTGGTGATGTCTCAGGCCAGTATTCAGTACTTATTCCGTGAGTACTTTTACAATTTCTACATCGGCGCTTTGCCACAGTGTTTTTTTTAAAAGTTTTAATGCGCCATTTCCATTTTCTACGTGTTGGCAGTTGATCCGCTGCCTTTTCATTTTAAAACACGGCACGAGCTGCCTACTGCGCACACATCGAGAGCGCGCAGCCTCACCTGCATTTCATTGTCCTTGTCATCGTGGATCCGACGTTCCTGGCTGTTTTTCTACAAGCACGGACGTGCCGTGAGCCTCCCGGTACGGCGTCACGCTACGTGCCTCCATCTTGTCTGGCACCACCGGAGCACATTAAAGTCGAAGTGCTCTAGGTCTTCCTATTTGTCTGTGTTATTCTGCCAACCATGCCAACCACGTTAACATCACTTCTGCGATGTTCGTTTCAAAGAGTATGTGACTGATTTTGTTTTCTCAGTTCAACGCTCGGGTTTCAAGGTCACTGCTTCGTGGTGAGTGTGCTTCGTAAATGACTTGCTTACTGTATCATTCTTTAGTTAACCATCAGAGGTTGCTGCAGCTCTACAGGACTCCAAGTTTCATTCTATATTTAGCCAGCAAACGAAGGAGTCTAATGTTGATCACTTCAAAAATACGACAATACTGAAGGAAGTATTTTAGTACTGGGTCATATGTCAAGGGATTATAAAGTCATCTGTGCGGCGAAGTCAAGAAAGTGTTATATTTTAAAATGTTTTCAAAGTGGTGTATCATTTAATATCATGAGAGTCACTTATGTTCTTTATATTGTGCTTAGAGCACCATCTTCTGGGCTTGTTATTTAATAACAAAGTTATATTTCTAACATGCATTTATTCTCATAGGGAAATAATTTGTTTACAAGTTTGCCTTTGGAATATGTTTCACGTAATCCACATTGTCAAGCAGTTTCTTACTTCTTGATGTTCCACATCTTGTTTATTTTCATGTCTAGTTTAAAATTTAACAGTTGGCATATGCACTTGCACACAAATATTTGTAGGTGGAATTTTTTTTTCACTGTTTATTTCAAGAGTTATTGGTGCGAGATTCTCTTTATTGACTCCACCTGTGCATTTTTACTGTTCGTGGATTAGTTAAAGGTTTATGTGGTAATAGCCTTCTGGCTATGTGACCTCCACTTATGCGTGGATACGTCAGCTTATTTAAGTTATGCATTGGAATAGCCTTCTGGCTATGTGACCTCCACTTATGCGTGGATACGTCACCTTATTTAAGTTATGCATTGGAATAGCCTACTGTTTAAGTGACCTCCACTTATGCGTGGATACGTCACCTTATTTAAGTTATGCATTGGAATAGCCTACTGGCTATGTGACATTCATTTGTGTGGATATGTCACCTATATTTTTAAATCCCCTGTTCTTGGAATCTACTGTTTTGACAGAGTGCGTTTTCACTTATCACATGGTACCTGTGCGTGATTTCTCACATACTTACTGTCATGTTGGATTTATTTTAAAATTCAACAGGGGGAATTTTCACCCCTCTTTTTCTCCTCTCTAGTTTTCTTCATTCAAGAATTGTATGTTGGAGCGTACCCAACCTTTTTCTTGCTTGTGTGAGTGAGAAAGTCTTGCGTTATGTCTCTTTGAGAGCGTTTTTTTCTTGTCTTTGTCTTGCACTAATTTTTTATTGGTTGACGTTCTCTGTTTATCACTTCCATACTAGTCTGGCCAACTGGTGTGTCTTGCTGGTGACTTAGATGTCAAGTTCCTGTTTTCTTCTGTGGTTTGTTTAGTTTTCCTGAGCATACGGTAAGAGATCTCTTTTTCTCACATTCTCTTTCTTATTTTTGAGAATCCCTTGATCTATTCTGTTTCTTTTTCAGACCTTTGTTGCTAGATCTATCTTTGATTGCAATTATTGTTTAGCGTATTGCATTTTCTACTTTTCTTCATTTAATCTGTAAAAAGGGGAAGAGGCGTGTTATGTCATTTTTGTTAATTAATGCAATGTTTTACTCCTATGTTTATTTATGCTTTTACTATGCTTACTGCTTACATAATTCTTTTGTTGTTGTTCATTAAAGGGGGATGGTGTGTAGTATACTGGTATTTAGTGTATTGCACCTTTCCTGCTTCTCTGTCTTGCTGCTCAGCCAGTGTGGATGTTCTTGGAATGTTGGTATGTGTGGTGAGGTAATAGAATGCTGGTATGACTGTGTGTGGAGTGTCAGTTGAGAGGATGGGCTGAGCAGCAAGGAAGCTGCTCCTGGTGGGGCTCGCTCTGTAGAGAAGACCTACTCTACATCTAATTCTGTACTACTCCATGTTGTGACTCCTGATCTACAATATCTACAATAAACCTACATGGAAATCCAACTGGTCTTGGTTCCATTCACTTATTACAAGCACGCTACTCCGAAACCCAAACAGGATTTGTGGGGAATTAGTGGGTGTGTGGCCCAGGTTGACTCTTGGTTTGTGCCGTTGACGTTCCTCCACACAATGTAAAGCTGCTTAGTGGTAATGGTCTCATTTGCTGTGAACTTGCTTTTCATTTTCATCGCGACATTTAATTCAATGTTTAAAAACATTAATGCGACACAGTCTCCCATTTCAGAATGGAAGTATTTTCAATATGCTATGCAACGATAGCCACAATTGTGACTTATTTATCTTATGCAACTAACAGGCATTGACAAAGCCAATAGTACTGGCTTGTTGTAGGTGTAGTGTTGCTTTTGTAGTATATATCTGGATGCAATGATAGAAGCCACAAAATACCATTCGGCGGCATACTAACCTAAGCTCAAATTTACAGCTTACATGTTTTAAGACACAACCATAATTCATCGACTACGCCAACTGTTTTACTAATATTATGCCAGCGGTGAACCTGACAGACCAATGCCATTCATTGGGTCGGCTGTCCACCGGCTCTTGCTTCAACGACTTAATATTATGATGACTGAGGTAAACGTGGTACACGGATGCTTGGAACTGTTTTAATATCCATTCGGTCAAGGCAACTGCCTACAGTGTGCGTCGCACAAGTTAAAACAATTGTGTAGCTTTAATCTGTTGTGGCCGGGAGGGCCCGGCAAGAAGGGATGAATCTTCTCACAGTTGGGGTTTGACTTGTGATCAGGATATGTGGAAGGACTGGTTTCAGACTCTTATGTTAATTTCAAGTAACACCATGTTGAGCGAAATCAAAGAGCGCTGCAGTCAATAACTCCTTTTCTCGTACAGGCAAAAGGACTGCGGAGTTCTGATGATAGCAAATTGGAGCTGAACCTACCGGTTTCTGGGTCAATTCTGTTAAACCCAAGGGTGTATGACGAGGTGTGTGAACCTGGTGCTTAGGTAACTCAGATGGAGCATGAGTAGTATGATGCATTGGAATTTGTTGCAGGCATGCGTCGAGAGAGGGGATTGTTTGACACCAATGTAACACCATAAACGTATTCTGGCAGTAATCAGGCCAAGGCGTGGCTGTGCAACTCATTTTTTTCGGGAGATGGACAGTTGTTGGCATGCCATTCTAGATGTCTGCGGCAAGCTCGCACATTTTGTGGCCCCGCTTGCCTATGGCAACATCTTTAATAAAACAGCGAGACTGACTTATTCCTTAATGAAGATAACAGGGCAACAGCACTGTGGCCAGGCGAGCCCAGCGTGAAGGGCTTAAATCGTTTCTCACAGGCTGGGCCGGGTCTTGTGATCAGGACAGGTGGAAGGACTGGTTTCAGGCCTTTAATTAAACTTCAAGTAACACCATTGTTGAGCGATATTAAAGAGTGCCGAAGTAAACAGCAATCCACCAGTCCGCTTCTAGCAGAGGTTTTAAAATTACCTCAATTTTATTACTAGGATATTGAATATTCATCTGTCATTGCCCCAGATGGGTCAAAAAACTCATATCACTAAGTCTCTATAGGCGTAGTAGTGCTCACAAGGGTCCTCCAATTGCCGCTCTGCCCAGGTTCCCAGGATGGCACCTGTTGAGGGCATTACTGGTCTCTCTGGGAAGGCATCTAGCAGGATCCTCCTGGGTTGTTAGAGTAGATGAGCTACATTACAGCTCATTAATTCAAATATAAAAGAAAGTTATACAGTGTCTATCTTGTCCACATGTATTTCAAGGCGCCCTTTGTCAACTGAAGGTACAGGAAAAAAATCAGGCAATGGCATAGGAGCACATAATTTAGTACAGCAGGGCATAAGAGCATCCATCACATAGGCCACCCCATCAGAAGTTTTGCCGGAATGTACAATAGTGAGGACAGGCTCCAACAAATAACGGTCTTGGGGTGGTCATGTGGGCAGGGCGTGTACACACACTTTATATCAATGGGAGCATACATGGCATAGACATGCTTCTTCCACCCGTAGCGGCAAGACCCGGCCAGCAGCAGCACGTCCAGCCGGTGCTAGTTTTTCTGTGTCACATGCACGGGTGTCAAGTGAATAGGACCATGTAACTAGGTCACGCACATTAGGCAGAGGGGTTCCAGTAGGATCCACATAAGTGGGGATTGCACCAAACATGAAAATTGAAAGTTAGATTCCGACACAATGGATCCGCACCGCTCATATGGGTAACAGTCATACAGCCTTTGAGGATGGTCAGATGCACAGCACAACTACACGTGGAAATTCCCCCTCTAAGGTCAGCAACTGATCACATTGCTAGCAGTCAAGCAGCCTGGGATGAATGGGGGCAAAACACCACAGATTAAACTGAACATGCAAACTTCCTGTAAGAAAAGGACACAGCAAGTACAGGAGGACACCCTTCCTAAGGTCACATATGTCCAAGCTCATCTGGTAGTTGAGCCGTCGCACATCTTAGTGGGATGGTCACCAACGTAGAACGGGCTATTGGGTCTGCCTTGTCATGACATTGACACACACTTTAGATAAACTGAGCAGCTATAAAGCATTAGATACACAGACTTGGGTACTGTTGGCCTTGAAAATCCTCTTCACCAAGCTGCAGTGCGTCATGTTGTTGCTAGGTGTCTTTGAATGACAGGCAAGTGCATCAAGGGCGCGGTATTAAGTAACAAGGTTACTTGCAGTGAGGCAGAGGGGTTCCAGTGGGCCCACATAAGGTTGGCTGAGTCTAAAGAGGAAACTGGGTATCTCAGATCCTGACAGGGTCATTGGAATAATAATACGCAAGACTGTCTGGCTATGCTGGGTAAAAATTGTGCGAACATGAATTACAAAGTTACTAGAAGGTAAGCTATAGCACGGCTCTGATTCCGGTGGAGGGCAATCAATTCTGGGGATAATAAAGTAAACTAGGCTATTGCTGGATTAAGCAACAAGGGTCACAGCTGGTTAGCATGTAGTGTGTATCTGTGATCGGACTGGGCACCTCAGCAGTGAAGTAAGCGAAAGAGCAGGCACATTGCTACAATCTGAAGTGGGACAGAAGCAATAATTGTAACTCAGCCAAAACATATCAAGGTACTCACTGGCAGATGCACAGCAGACAAACATTCACTGGAACTAGACTTGACACTATTAAGTGTCTGCCAGAGTTTATCAATATATCTGGCTGTGCAAAGGTCTGGTCACTCAGCAGCAAATGTGCACTCTGTAAACCAGTGTGTGTTACAGGTTGCTTCAGCTAGCTAAATTTTGCTTGCTTTATATACTGGCAGATGCACAATAGACAAACATTCACTGGAACCAGATTTGACATTAAGTCTTTCACTGTAGCTTTATCTATAAAACTGTCTGAGGAGATGGCTGGTCATTTCAGCAGAAAGGTGCACTCCGTTAACCAGTGTATGTTAGTGGTTGCTTCAGTTAAGCGAAATCTCACTAGCCTTATCAATAGAGTGGGTTTTCAATAGGTTTCCCCTTTGGGCAGGTCTATAAAAGATGTGCATTATGTAGACTTGGGATGAGGGGTAATGGGATCCTGCAGTTAAGCAAGCCTGGTGGGCTGCATAAGTTTGTCACTCCAAGAAGTGTGCTGTGACTCCAATAGTGTGCACAATACAAAAATTCCCTGAAACCAGATTTGAAACCATTAATGTGTTCACCAGGGTTTAGCAATAAAAATGTCTGCAAATGGCTGGTCAAATTCAGCAGATTATGTGCACTCTGTAACCGAGGGCATGTTACAGGTTGCTTCAGTTAAGCCAAAAATTACCCGCCCTATAGCCATGGTAGCTAGGTGGGTTGTGGAAGTTGTCATCCAACAAGTGTGCTGCGGTACCAAAAGTTGAGGAAACAATGGGTCAGAGCACGAAAAGGCTACATTGTATTAAAGAACATTTGTCATTTCCATATTGAGGAAAGGGCAGGTATCTGTATATATTGTTCCCCTCCTGTTCCCACCCACTTGTCTGCTCCCTGGTACACATTAGCAGAAGTTGGGAAGTGGACGACTTAAGCTAGGGAGGGGACATCAGCATGGCTACACAGCAGCTAAATATTGGAATATTTTGCATTCAAATGTGGAAGGAACAGGTAAAATTCCCACTGCTGGTGAGGCACACGGTTATCAGTTTGAACCCCCGTATTTGGGAATAACCATGTATGGGGGTTAAACAAGGGCTTAGTCAACCCTCAATGTAAGGCACATATTGCACGCAGTGCACAAGGGATTAAATCAGGCATAGGTATGGTTACAAAGAGCAGTAGTTTGACATTCCCTATTGAGTAAGAATTCTTGGCGACGTGGTACTCCTATACAGGAGGAGGCCAGCTGGCAGAGAGAAGGGTATGGTGTTGGCCACAAACAATAACTTGTTAACAAATACACTGTTGACCTGGGAGGCGAACTCCAATATGTTTTCGAGCGTATTCTGAAATCAGTGACTGGGCGGTGATGGGTAAATGCACGACCCGGCAGCACCTAGCAAGTAGGCTCTTATTGGCACAGAGGGCATCATAGGGATTTCACCCTGAACTGTGGTTAAAGTAGAGAACATTTGTTCTTAATTCCGGGGAGGCCAATGAACATGCCTATGGATGGGTAAATAAAGCTGTGGTTAAAACAGAGAACAGTAGTTCCCAATTTAAGCGGAGTTCATCGAACTGGCCTACGGAAGGGTATATAAGCCATGCACAAGCAGGAGGACTTGGTTCAACTCTAACTCAAATAAAATAAGAAGGGTTTGGTAAATAAGGTATGGTCTTTTTAGTGCATACATCACATGGTTCCCCCGATAGGGCGGGGAATACCTGCAGAGGTAGAAGGGAATTGACCAGCTAGAAGGACTGGTAACCGCACGTTGCAGGAGGTTATGGAGCCTACCATGGTGGGGGGGCTCCGGATATGACGGCGGCCACATCCAGGGCTTTGGCGGAGTTACAGGGCGATCCGGAGGCTGATTGGTCCGAGGGGTACCTTTTCAGGAGCACAATAGGGATGCATTATGCCAAAATCCCAGTAGTCTTTACGGCAGGACCCTGGTGGAAAACGACGGCGCCCCGCTAGTCCTTCGGGTGGTTGTAAGCCTGAGAAACCGGGGGCTTGCCTGGATACGCTCCGCCCCTAAAAATGCGTGAGTAAAATTGTGGACATGGGGTCCATGGTATGTAAGGGGGCTAACCCCCACATAAATGGTAGCACCGATTGGGTTGGCCACGGTGCAGTATGGCTCATCAGGCTGGCAGGGCAGCTTAGGTTAGTCACCGCTGCCTGCCCTTGGATTTCCCGTAAGTTAACCCACCACGTTGGCATATTCCTTGTATGTGAAAACCTGCAGCAAACTGTTTTCCCAACAAAAACTTGTGTGGACTGTTTATTTTGCACTGCGTGACTATTATTGCTATGCAGGGGTGGGGGAGGGTTTGCCGATGTCGGCACTAATGAAATTAATTCGAAGAAGAGGGAAAGATTTGCATTTATATAGTGCTTGCTACCCCTGATAAAGTGTTGAAGCACTTTTCAGCGAGTAGCTTGCTACTCCGGAACCAAAGAAGGATTAGAGGTGAATTAGTGTAGGGAAATATGAAATTATATTGATTTGAGCGGTGGACATGTTAGTCTGTTATTTGAATTGTAAAAGGATAGTGGAGTGAAAGAAGAGGGAAGAGTTTGCATTTATATAGCACTTGCTATCCCTGATGAGGTGTTTAAGCGCTTTTTGGTGGGTAGCACGCTACTCCGGAACCCAAACAGGATTTGTGGGGAATTAGTATAGGGAAATATGAAATTAATTTGAGCGGTACACATGTTAGTCTGTTATTTGGATTGAAAAGGAATAGTTGAGGGATAGAAGAGGGAAGGGTCTTTAAAGTTTTTTTTGGGGAGTTTATAGCAGTAGGAGGGGGTTTGGGATGAGTAAAGGAGAGGTGGAGGGGGAAAAGTCAGAGGGAAGTGTTTAGAAAGGTTTGTTTGGGAGATTTGTATAGTAAAAGAGGTATGAGATGATGAAAGGAGAGGTAGAGGAGGAAAGAGTCTAGAAAGAGTTATTTTGGGGCTCATCGTAGTGCTATGGGTTTTGGGATGAATGAGAGAGTGGAGGTAGAGGATATATTGAGAGAGGTATAGGGTGAAAAATAGGGTAGTGCATTGGAAAAAGTAGTAGAATGAGGTTTGAGATGAGTCAGAGTGGAGGTAGAGGATATATTACGAGAGATATAGGGTAGTGCATTGGATATGCTGAATTAGAAGCAAAGTAATAAATATAGAGATACATAAGTACATGGAAGGTATATATGTATAGGGAAGGTAATATATGTAGATTAAGTTGCATTTAATAAAGTCAGACTTTCAAGTGTTGCTGTATTTTAATTTTTTTTTATTGTTATTCAATAGTGAAGCAATTGTAGATAAATAGTTACGATAAAAGATTTCCTTATTTATTCTGTGATTTTATTCATGATGAAGAGTGGTCCTGTTCCATGTATCGCTTTGTGGGTGATACAAAACAGTTTGAATGTGGATCTTCTGGCAGCCGGTAGCCAATGTAGGGCTTTCAAGGCAGGAGAGATGTGCGCTGGTGGCTTTATAAGTAAGAGTAGTCTGGCAGCAGGGTTCTGAATCCGTTGTAGTCTTTTCATAGTTGTTAATGGTGATCCATGGGAGAGGCTATTGGCGTAATCGAGTTTGGACAGAACAAGAGAGATGGTAGCCTGGACCTTGTGTGGAAATCCCAGGTGGGGGAAGATGCGTTGCAGAGTGTTTATAGTACCAAAGCTTGTTCTTGCTAGTTTGTCCACTTGGGCATTCATTGATAGCTTGGAGTCCATGGTCATTCCGAGGTTTCTTACTTCCTTTGATACTTTAGGTGGTGTTCCCAGATCATCAGGCCATACGGCGAGTGGGTCATAATTTTCCAATCACCTCACGAGTATTTCCGTTTTGGAAGCATTCAATTTGAGATGGCTCCATGTCATCCATTGATCCACGGCTGTGAGACAACTGAAAATTGGTGAGTTTCCAATGTCTTTGGGGCATTCCAGTTGAAGGAGTATTTGTGTGTCATCTGCATAGTTATAGCATGTGTGGTGAAACTGATTGATCAGTGCCAGTAATGACTTCATGTCAGGCCCCGATTCGCCCACAAAGTGGGGAGGACGCATGGCGGGAGACCCCGGCCTGGCTGCTGACGTCACGCCAGAGCTGCGCGCCTCTTGGGAAAGCCTGGTCGCTGAGAAAGAGGTCGTCTCCGATCCCTGACAATAACAACATATACATCCGAAGAACCCCTCAGCATTACAAGGATCTGCTGTTGGTATCAGGTGACAGCGCATATGCTGTGCACCCATTCATCTTAACACCATACCTGAATCCAAGTACACCAAGTGAACAACGGTTCAACGCAGCTCACAGGACAACGCGCAATGTGATTGAGAGGACGCGAGAGACCAGCGCCGTGAGGGGAACGGCTCCCACCAACACCAGCCCCCAGCTCCCACCAACACCAACACCGGACCTCAGCCCCCAGCAGCCCGAGCGGTCGCCCGTGACGCCTTTGCTTTCGCGCCCGGAGGCGCGTTAAAGCTACCACCAGCCTCCCGCAGCGCGGGACGCGAGAGACCAGCGCCGTGAGGGGAACGGCTCCCACCAACACCGGACCACAGCCCCCAGCAGCCCAAGCGGTCGCCCGTGACGCCTTTGCTTTCACGCCCGGAGGCGCGTTAAAGCTACCATCAGCCTCCCGCAGCGCGGGCAAAGCCCGGGCGAAGGGCGGGCCCGTCCTGCGCCCGTCAGAGCCTGGAGGAGGCTGGGCTGGGCCATCCCTCTTGGGTTTATTTCCTGATCGCCCTTCTAAGGATCTGCCTCGGGTAATTTGCCCCTGACTTTATCTTTGATAGCTGCCGCCGAAATTTACTGCTGATTTTTTTCCCAGAAAACAGAGACTAACACAGCATGGGAAAACGAAAGCCTGCCCCAACCGCAAAACCAAGCAGTACAACTCTTGATGGTTTTCTGAAGAAGGCGGTGGGTGCACTAAGCAAAGAGAGCGTGCGGAGCGCAGACTTTCACTGCCCCTGAAGACAGAACCAGCGTCGGACACCCAGCCCTTGCTCCAAAATAATGACACTCTTTTGGTTATAGCAGATATTCATCAAGCACCGATAAGCCCCAGCACTACAGTCTTAATACAGGGAGAAATACAAGGCTCGTGTAACAAGGCAGTAAGCCCTTGCCCTATAGTAGCGGTGCATGAAAATTTGACCTTGAATGGAGGCAAGAGGAAACGAACTGAAAGAGTTGGAACTGGTAAAAAGGTCAACACTCAGTCACCCAAGACGAAAAGATCCAAACAGGCACAAAGCATCGCCATAGGGAACGCTACTAAACCATTGACCAGGGGGCTCTATCGTATGGGGGGCAGTCTGATTTGGATATCATTACAGAGAAATTGAGTAAATTAGTACAGGAGGCTATGGCACCGATATCTGTAAGATTAACTAACATTGAGGAGCAGCTAGCTATTGTTTGCAATGCCTTAGGACCAGTAGACAAAACCCCAACACACATTCAAAACGAGAGAGGTCCACCCGCAAGGGGGTTAGTTAGAGGTGGCAGAGAAACACAGGGAGTGGGCACACTGGAAGGGACCATTCCCAGCAATGCCCCAGTTATACATAGGACCATCACCCCACACTCCGATTGCATAAGATTGACTGGAAATACTAACTCTCCATCTGAGTCGAATGACAATCAAGCTCTACATGATAATCATATCATGCAGAGCCACAATGTAGGTCATGATGTCCAGCCTCGTAGTTCACCCCGCTCTAGGGCAAGGAATAGGACACCTGTTCTGGATATAAGGCATAACTCTGATGAGACTGACTCTCTTCGGGGGAGTGGGTTAGTAAATTGCCTACATCTGCCCCCAGAAAGCACTCCATATACCCTAATATTAGCGGGGGTACCAAGATTGCCTCATAATCAAAAAGAAAGTTGCCAGAGCCTTATAAACAAAGCGGCCCACTGGTGCTCCAAAAAAATTCCATCTCCCGTTAACTGGCTTAGGCACATCATTATGGCTAGGCGTGTGAGATGGATTGGTGAAACCAAGAAGAGCATTGACGGGGACTGTGTCGTTCTTAATTTTAATGACACAAACTGCGTCCATCATGCCCTGCACCATATGAAAGATTCACATACTGATCATATTAGGGCAAGGCCCCTGGGTTTCTTTTATCCTCCCAAGCAATTGATAACACCAGGTCAATGGCCTATGCGAAGAAGACGTATCCCTGACACTTCAGTGTACCCCTCCATTTTCCATCCTAATAGGTACGAGGCACTTAGGGATCTTAATGAGGTGAATTGACTACCTATGCAATACAGTGGGTGTACGAGTGATGATAATAAGCACAAGATAAATAGAACCACAATGAGGATCATAAACAAAATTGACCAATGCCCTCTAAATTCACCTGAGGACCTCCATATGAGTGTAGGTGATTTAAGAATTAATAATACGTGTATTTTAAAACCATGTATGATGGTTGCAAAAACCATCCACGAAAATGGAGAATCAGGGGAGGGCTTGTTGCTAACATCTCCGGTAAATACACCAACACCACCAGTCTCCGTAGTAGGCAGGGATACGGGCTATTCCATTCACTCCCTTAAGCTAATCTCGTGGAACATAGCAGGCATTAAGAGTAAAATCACCGACGAGGTTTGGCTGGCTCATATCAGGGAATTTGACGTAATCTGTCTACAGGAGACATGGTCGTTAGATAGTATAGAGCTCGAGGGTTACCAGGCATTCACTGTGCCCGCAACCGCTTCACGCTCGAGGAGGGCAAAGGGAGGCTTGGTAACCCTACTCTCAGTTAGATTTGGGTCCATAAAAGTTAAGTGCCTAGGATCCACTCCGTGGTTCCAAATAATTATGATTGTCAACATGCTCCAGGAGAGAACGTTACTTGTAAACTGGTACTATAATATCTTTGATCCCAAAGATACTCACGTTATTGAAACCCTACGATCTGAAATTGCCATAGCTGCCGGGAAGTGGCAACCTTTATGTATCTTGTGGGTAGGGGATTTTAATTGTGCCATGTGCAAATATAGTAATGAAAGAGTATGTGGTATTTGGTATACTGATGATCAACCTTTAGCACATTTTATTCATACCCCCAGGGAGAGGTAATGAACACTGTCATTGTGGAGAACAATTTGGAAAGTTTAGCCAATGACTCTGTAGCTCGGTGTCCAACCTTTGTTGGTGGGGGGAGAGAAAGTACCATTGATTTTAGGTTTATTTCTAAGGAGTATCTTCCCTTAGTAATTGATTTTGTTATAAAACCTGAGATAGTAAGCGAACATAACCCACTAATAGCGACATTTAAAGCTATCGCCAAAACTGTAGTGGGTGATAACCGTTGCATTGAATATACCCGGAATAATGGTGTGAGGATAAACTGGGGGGAAATCAACCCAATTTTATTTGAGGAGGAAATCATTCAATTAAACCATGACCTGATTTTAGCCTGCCTAGAACATGACACTTCTCCAGCCATACTAGTACAAAATTTTGAACGGCTCAGTTCCATCGTAGCTAATAAACTTACACGTCAGGCTAAGCCCAAACAATATCGGGAGTTTCGTTGGTTTAATGCAGAATGCTCCAGGGCGCACAAGTTCTTAATAAATGCCCTGAAATTAATGCCTCGAGATAGAGAAAACATAAAGCAGGCTAGGTGTTTATATAAAACCACTATTAAGGCCAGAAAAGAAGAACTAAGGCACATTGCTTGGCAGGATTTGGAGAGGGCTAGTGCCCTAAAAGATACGAAAAGTTTTTGGGCTGTTATTAATCGCCCCCAGTTTACTGAGGAAGTAGGGAAAGTGGAGTGCATGATTCTGGGTGACACTTGGGAAACACATTTTACTTCAATTTTTAATCCAAATGGTAGGGAACTAGTTGCAGGGCACGAGGATCCAATAGTCTACATGGCACAAGCAATAGAACTTAGTAGTTCACTTATGGTGGCAGAGGTGGAGGAAGCTCTTTTAAAAGGAATAGGTAGAAAGGCCCCAGGCCCCGATGGAGTCCCACTGGACTTTTTTAAGCTGACTGTAAATCTCTGGGCTCCCCTGTTGACCAACCTGTTTAAATCCATTATGGTTGGCCCGATCCCCCTATCGTGGAAAGAGGCTATAGTTGTCCCAGTGTTCAAAAAAGGGAAGAGAGATGACCCCGCCTGCTATAGGCCCATTTCACTAATCGTTTCCATGGTGAAGGTACTGGGCAGGGTAATCCTCGCACGTCTGGAGACATGGGCCAATGGTAGGGGATCATCTCCAAAACGCAATATGGATTTCGTAAAGGACTGGGAACCACAGAACAGTGTCTGAATTTGTCCCTGATCACGGGCAAGTACATGAAGGCAAAGAGTGGCTCTGTTCACCTTGCCTTCATGGACTTGTCAAGTGCTTTTGACACTGTTAATAGGGAGAAACTGTGGGTACTGATGGCAGAGATGGGTTTCGAAAATGCATTAATTCAGCTTTTAAAAAGATTACACTCGAACACCTCTGTCTCAATAAGATTTGGCACTCACGGGGAAAGAACAAAACCTATTGCTTCAACAGAAGGAGTGCGCCAAGGGTGCATTTTAGCTCCTTTCCTCTTTTTAGTATATACTAATGGCCTGGAGGACTTCCTGTTGAGGCAGAAAATTGATTTCCCCCTAGTCAAGGGGCAACCGGTTGCGTTACTTTCGTACGCAGATGACACGGTCCTTATGTCATTGACCGCGAACGGCCTACAAATCTCCCTGGATGCCTTTACAAATTATATGGCGACATTAGACTTAAAGGTTAACTTTTTAAAGTCTTATATAATGGTCTGTGGCCCAAAACATGCAAAATCCAGGAGTTTTAATGTCAGAGGCACACCGGTCGAAAGGGTGGAAAAATTTACATATCTAGGAAATACGTTCAGCAGGGATCTTAAATGGGATTTTTTTATTACAATGAGGGCCCAACAAACCAATAGAGTAGTGGAGGGGCTTTTTAGATTTGCTTGCAAGCTAGGCCATAGGCCGGTGCCACAGCTTGTTACCCTATATAATGCAAAATGTGCATCGGTGGCATCATACGGGGCAGGGGTCTGGGGTCATCAAAAAAGCCGCTTGTTACAAGTGGTAGAAAATAAATTCATAAAACGCTTATTGATGATCCCAATCAGTACGGCCACCTCTTTCTCTCACCGAGAGGTAGGGTTGGATTACCTGGAGGATCGCATTAGCTCTGCCCCTTTGCTCTTATGGTCTAAAATTTGGCTGAAAGAAGAACTACAGTTCACTAGGGAAATAATGGAAGACTGCCTTAACCTTGATAAGGTGATGACTATTCCCTGGTTTCGGTATGTGAAGGAAAGATTTTATGACATTGGGCTGGGTGAGTTTTATGAAAATCCGACAAATATCCCCATAAATGCTAAAGGTATAATCAAGAAGCAATACGGGGACTGGGCACATGCGAAACATTTTCAACAAGAGGCGCCTGGCCCGAAATGTGCTTTTTTGTCTAACCAGCAGTATTATCTAGCCTTCACCACGAATTGTCAGATGCGTTTTTATTTAACTAGATTTCGCCTTGGCACATTGCACTTTTTGTTTGCTTTTCCTAGACAACCTGGGTGGGTGGAAACCTTTAGTTTCTGTCCCTGTGATAATAGTACTCCCCAGAGCACTATGCACCTTACACTTTTTTGCACACTTTATGATGATCCGAGAAGGAGATTTTTGAGACCAATACTAAAAAATATCTCTCCATGTACATATTTAGAGGGATATGAGTGTTTGCAACTATTGGAAAATTCTATCGTTTGTTCTGCAATGATGAGTTTCATTAAAGTAGCACTGGGTATTAGGAGACTGTATGGAACGCAGTAATTGAACCGGGCAGGGAAATGAAATGATTTTAGTCTATGGAAATTATAACGTTTTTAGCATAACTAGTGTTTTAAACACCCAGGCGGAATTTTATTTTTTTATGTCGGCGATAGCAATAATAATTTTAATTTTTTAATTGAACTTAAACGAACCCATTGGCTTCAAAGATAAATATGGTCTTCTCCTCAAAATGCACATAGCACTTTATGTATAATGATAACCTAGCTTGTAATTGAACCTCACATGAATTTTACTATATCTCACTGTGATGAATTAATTATATCCCATTGTGATGAATTATGATAAATGTTTTTATATTTGATGTTTTTTTTTTTTAGAATGCTTTTATGGTTGTATACTAACCGAATAAAGCTTGTTTTGAATTGAATTGAATTGACTTCATGTAGATGTTGAAAAGCATGGGTGAGATGATAGAGCCTGGAGGGACCCTTGCTTTTGTGAAGTACGGTTTGGAAGAGGCACACAGAAAATTCTTGGCCGAACCTTTCACGGACGATGACGTAGTCCAAGCAATAGATGACATGGACGGCTCAAAGGCACCAGGCCTTGATGGGTTCTCGGGATGTTTTTATAAGGCATTTAAGAAAGACTTAGCCCCTCACCTCATTGATGTATACCAGAAGGCGATCGAGGCTGGCCTACTCCCGCTAACAATGCGGGAAGCAGTGATAACTCTTCTCCCTAAGGCAGGGAAGGACCCACTATACTGTGGCTCATACAGGCCCCTTTCATTGCTGAATTTCGACTATAAAACTTTAGCCAAAATGATGGCCACTAGACTATCTCTTGTAGTGGACCAAAAGGTCTCTCCAGTCCAGGCAGGCTTCATCCGACGTAGATCCACTGCATTGAATTTACAGACCCTATTTGCTACATTACACAGGATGAACCCCTCGCGGCAGTCCTATTGGACGCCGAGAAGGCCTTCGACTCATTAGAATGGCCCTTTTTGCGTGCGACATTGATCCGGTTGGGGAGGCCCCCACGCTTCATATCAGTGATATCCCTTCTCTATACGCGCCCATCGGCGTGCGTGAAAGTGAATGGCTCGCTAACAGAATCCTTCACACCTTCTAGAGGGACCCGCCAGGGGTGCCCTCTGTCCCCGCTTCTATTCATAATAGCAATGGACCCACTGGTGCATCACTTACAGGATCATCATTCTCATAGGGGGCTACAATTTAAAACTAGTCCGTTATTGATTACGTTGTATGCCGATGACATCATAATATACTTGAGGCATCCGGATGACAATTTGGGCCTGATTCTTAGAGAAATTACCTGCTATAGCGCCCTGTCGGGCCTGCACATTAATTGGAACAAGTCAGAGGTTTTCCCGTTGACTGACGCCCACAACGACCGACTCACGGAATTCCCCTTAAAGTGGTGTGATGACTCGGTCAAATATCTGGGCATACATATCCATAGAGACCAGGCGCAAATTCTCCAGCTTAATTACGGCCCTGCAATGAAAATATTGAGAGATAAAGTAGAACGGTGGCTGAAGCTGCCTCTGGCTATGGCCGGGAGAATCGCCCTCATTAAAATGGTTGTTCTCCCGCAGTTTTTATATCTTTTTCAGAATATACCGATACCCTTGAATAAGAGCTTTTTTACCACTTTGCCCACACAACTAATACGATTGGTATAGAGGGGAAAACAGCCCAGGATCAGTTGGGATATCCTGACACAACCATATGAGAGAGGGGGGTTTGGGATCCCCAACTTCAGGGTCTATTACTTCGTCGCCCAATGCAGTTTCTCAAGACACTGGTTCCATGCTGATGCTCGGGTGCCTTACCTTCGCCCAGAAGCGGACCTTTCTCATCCTACTCCCTTGTCGGCCCTGCTGCCGACGGGACTGGCCAGAGATCCGCAAGACATTCAAACGTTATCTACGACCAGTTGGGCTTGGAGTCAGCTGGCTCGGACAACCGGGGTGCCGCTTCTTTACTCCTCTTCACTCCTGCTACCTGGGAACCTCTGGGTGCCTATTACTCAGGAAAAGGTGGTGCAGCGCACTTTATCTAAATATAACTTGACCACATTTGGAGACATGTTTCCGGACGGACACATTTACTCCAGAACTGAAGATATGCGCTTCAGTGAAGCCAATTTCATGGACCAGTTCACGCTTTGCAGGCTACAGAATGCCCTTAGATCACAGATTCCTAGTTATCCCATAGAACCTCCGGATTTTCCCCCGCTGACTTTACTCATTACGGACACTGAAGCCTGAAACCGGTCCTAGGATGCTTGATTCCGGTCCAGGGAAGACATGGCTTGGCAGTTCGGTCTGGACTGGTCCCATGAGGCACAGGGTCAAGACTGATTTGCATATGGCTATGTCTGAACTTGGGTGGCGTGGTGAAGCAAAATAACGATGGATTAAACCCAGATCTGTGACTGGGGGTGAATGTTTGCCAATGTGCAGCATTCCGTCCATCATCTTGTGTGTTTTGCATTTCGCCCTAAGTGGGAAGGGTATGCCCAGACGTGGGTCCCGTGCTCACTACGCCACTGGAGTCAAGCTATCCTGGCTGATGAAGGCTGATAGCCTGAAACCGGTCCTAGGATGCTTGATTCCGGTCCAGGGAAGACATGGCTTGGCAGTTCGGTCTGGACTGTTCCCATGAGGCACAGGGTCAAGACTGATTTGCATATGGCTATGTCTGAACTGGGGTGGCGTGGTGAAGCAAAATAACGATGGATTAAACCCAGATCTGTGACTGGGGGTGAATGTTTGCCAATGTGCAGCATTCCGTCCATCATCTTGTGTGTTTTGCATTTCGCCTCAAGTGGGAAGGGTATGCCCAGACGTGGGTCCCGTGCTCACTACGCCACTGGAGTCAAGCTATCCTGGCTGATGAAGGCTGATAGCCTGAAACCGGTCCTAGGATGCTTGATTCCGGTCCAGGGAAGGCATGGCTGGGCAGTTCGGTCTGGACTGTTCCCATGAGGCACAGGGTCAAGACTGATTTGCATATGGCTATGTCTGAACTGGGGTGGCGTGGTGAAGCAAAATAACGATGGATTAAACCCAGATCTGTGACTGGGGGTGAATGTTTGCCAATGTGCAGCATTCCGTCCATCATCTTGTGTGTTTTGCATATCCTGACACAACCATACGAGAGAGGGGGGTTTGGGATCCCCAACTTCAGGGTCTATTACTTCGTCGCCAATGCAGTTTCTCAAGACACTGGTTCCATGCTGATGCTCGGGTGCCTTACCTTCGCCCAGAAGCGGACCTTTCTCATCCTACTCCCTTGTCGGCCCTGCTGCCGACGGGACTGGCCAGAGATCCGCAAGACATTCAAACGTTATCTACGACCAGTTGGGCTTGGAGTCAGCTGGCTCGGACAACCGAGTGCCGCTTCTTTACTCCTCTTCACTCCTGCTACCTGGGAACCTCTGGGTGCCTATTACTCAGGAAAAGGTGGTGCAGCGCACTTTATCTAAATATAACTTGACCACATTTGGAGACATGTTTCCGGACGGACACATTTACTCCAGAACTGAAGATATGCGCTTCAGTGAAGCCAATTTCATGGACCAGTTCACGCTTTGCAGGCTACAGAATGCCCTTAGATCACAGATTCCTAGTTATCCCATAGAACCTCCGGATTTTCCCCCGCTGACTTTACTCATTACGGACACTGAAGGGGGGCATTTAATGTCCAGAATGTACAAATCCGCTATCGCGCTACGCCCGTCCAGGGACGACAAGACACGACAGGCATGGGAACAAGACTTAGGACAACCTATTACAGATGAACTTTGGCATTACTGTTGCGAACAAACACGCAAGGTCTCCTTTAACCATAAACACAAAATATTACACTTTAAATACCTAAGGCGGGCATATATCACACCAGCAAGTGTGCATCGCATAGACCCTGCATGCCCTCATAGCTGCCCACGTTGCAACACCCCGATGGCAGATTTCACACACATGACGTAGACTTGCGGAGGAATAGCCCGATTCTGGTCAAGCGTGTTTGAGGAATTATCACGAATGGTAGAAATACCCATCCCACCTACTCCCTTAATGGCATTACTGGGATATGTGAAGACCCTCCCCAAGACATCCTGATGATCCTGTGCACTGGCGTTGCTGTTAGCAAAGAGAGAAGTAGTGCTAAAATGGGGGAGCAAGTTCTCAGCAAGGTTGAAGGATTGGTTATTCAGCATGTCCTACTTTAATACCAATAGTGATTTGCCCAGTTGCAACCCCGCGGTCAAGACCACTAGACATATGGCAACCATATAAATCCTACTTATTAGCAAATATGTCTGTAGGCTCACAAACGGATCAAGCTCCATTAGAGGGAAATCCCACGGTGGAAGGGGATGTGGTGGGTCGGGGAGAGGGGATGATTGGATCTGACATTTAAGGTGATTACATTCCAGGTTGGCATAAATCGCATAAGTGTATCAGTCGTAATGTATGTATATGAACCGACTAAATGCTATTTGTATTTGTGAAATATAAATAAAGCTTTAAAAAAAAAAAGTACGGTTTGGAAGAGAAAGAGGGGGTACGGATGACAATAGTTCCCCTGTGAAGGTAGGATGTGATCCAGTCAACAGCAGTCCCCTCTATGCTGGTTTCTTAGAGTCTTTGTATCAGAGTGTCATGGTCACCAATGTCAAAGGCAGTTGAGAGGTCCAAGAGAAGTAGTGCAGCAACGGCATTCTGGTCAACTGTGTTCTTAAGGTAATCCCAGATGGCAACGAGGGCAGATTCTGTGCCTCTTCCTGGACGGAATCCCGTTTGGAAGTCTGAAAGTATGGCATTATCTTGACTGAATTGTGACATCTGGGGGAATGCTGCTCTTTCTATCATTTTGCTCAGGAAAGGTCCATTTGTAATCGGTCTGTTGTTGTCGGGGTTCAGCGGGTCCAGGTTTGTTTTCCTCAGTAATGGGTATATGCATGACTTTTTTAGTTCTTCTGGAAATTATTCCGGTAGTTAAGGAATTGTTGATGATTCTTCTTACTGGTGTGGCAGCAGAGGTTGTTAGAAGAATTCTCTTGAAGGTTTGTGGTGGACACTGATCAGAAGAGCTGCCGGCAGGCCTGCTTGCTTTGACCACGTCCATAAATTCATTGTGAGAAATTTGTTGGAAGTAATGGAGAGGCTGGGTTAGCGTTTTCTTGGATTGTTGTTTTGGAAAAGAGTCGGTGCTGGTGTTTTTTCTTTGTTTTAAATATGAGTCCAATGTGTCTGCTTTGGCCATGTAATGATTTGCCAGTTTGTCTGTGAAATCTTGAGTAATGGAATACGCTCCTTCTATGCAATTTGGTTTACGAAATTCAGTGAGAATTTTATAGAATTCTTTATTTGCATATTTAGAATTCTGTCTGAATAGTATCTTTTGTTAGCTTTTTCGATAGCTGACTTGAATAATCTGTTTAGTTTCTGTAGGCAAAGTTTGTCTTGATTGGTGTTTGTTTTGAGCCAGGCACGTTGCAGCTTTCTAATTTATTGTTTTATCTCTTTTATCTCTGTATTTCTCCAAGGTGCCTGTTTTCTTTTGTTCTGTTGTGTGGCTTTTAGTGGTATTAGGATATCAAAAGCTTCCTATAGCCACTCATATAGTTTTTTAACGGAATTGATTGTGTCTAGATCTGTACTGGATGTTAGCTGTGTTTCTAAGTGTTCAAAATTGAGTTTGTTCCACGGTCGATAGGTGAAAGCATGTAAGGAGGTTTTAGGTGTGTTGCTTTGTGTTGTTTTATATTGGAAAGCAAGTAAATGGTGTGCAAAAATGACATCTAGGATGTGTCCAGCAATGTGTATGGGTTTGTGGACGATCTGATGTAGGTTCAGTGCATCGAGGCCAGTGAGGATTGTTCTTGGATGGGGCATATTGGGTTTGTCAAACCAAATGTTGAGGTCACCCAGAATGCATTGGTTGGAGTGTAGTGTTATCAGGTTTGAAACCATGTCTAGAAGTGTGTCTGGGAATGTTGCATTGCTAGGTGGAGGTCTGTAAAGGAGCAGGAAGTTACAGGAGGAAGATGGTGTAGGGTTACATCTGGTGAAGAGGGCTTCACAACCCTGTATGGAGGCATCATCAGCTTTAGTGATATTTAATGTTTGCCTGAACACAACAGCTAGACCACCTCCTCTTTTGCCTATACGATTTTGCGTGATAGTTTGATATACTAGAGGAACGGCTTCATGCAGGACTGGAGCCATATCATCTCCCAACCATGATTCAGTTATGGAGAGTATGTCAGGTTTTGTGTCAGTGAGAAGGTCGTAGATGTGATGCTTGTTTTTAGAGAATGATCGAGCATTTATTAGTAGGCAGTTTAGAGAATGTGCTTTGGTGATAGTGTGACTTTGTTTTGTAGAAGAGTGAGCAGTGTTTTGTGTGTTTGTAGCAGGTGTGTCCTTAGTGCTGGTATTAGCTGTATGAGGATAGCAATAGTATAGCTGTTCTGTATCGTGTTCCTCGTCCAGCAGGCTAAGAAGACAGTTTGATGGGACTGCATGTGTAAGTGGTGGAGATGATGGTTGAGAATGAGTTGGTGAGCTGTGTTGTTTTTGTAGTGTAGCCTTGTTGTGCAGTAGACATGGAAAAGCGAAGTTGTGAGAAGTGGGATGTTGCTTATTTTGTTTGTGTCTGTTTAGGGCGGAAGGTGTCTGATTTAGGGGTGGTGGTGCAGCATGTGGGTCATGTAGTAAGGTTCTAAATTGTCCAATGGATGAGAGATTTGCTGTGTTGCTGTATATGTTTTAGGTGTGGGGGAAGAGAGAAAGCTTGGCATTGGAGTTTGTTCGTGGTGTGTATCATTTGTGTAGTCTGGAAGGTGGGAGTGGGTGTATGTTTGTAGTTTGTGATGGAAAGTATTATGAGGTGTTGTGCGTGAGAGATTATTTTATGCTGCTGTGTGTGTTATGTTTTCTTTTTGAGGAGTAGTGAAAGGAGGTGCTGATGTATTTGTTTTCTGAGAAGGATTTGTATGTAAAGTATTGTTGGTGAGTGGAAGTTTTAAGGTAAAGGGGTGGTTATGTATTTGTGAATAGAGTGTATGTGGTGTGTAAAAGGGGATGAACTAGCGGTAGGAGCATTTGTGTTAGATTTGATTGCTGTAAAAGGTAATATGTGTGGTGCAGTGGAGTGTAAGTGTTGTGTGGTTGTGTTATTGTGGTAGAAAGAAGAGGAGGGTGGTGGTGGGTGAAAAGATGGTAGTTTTTAAGATATAGGCATTTGAAAAAGGTGCTGGGTGGGGTTGAAAGGGTTAACATTTCTATATATGTTGCTGTTTTAGTCCACTGGAGACCTGAAGACTAAGCCTGTGATCATCCGTGGATGAAAATTAAAAAAATAAAGGTGCTTTGTAAATTTAAATACTTACATTAATGGCCATATAAATGTTGCCCTAGGTGTGCCCTGGAACCACATTCAAAATTTAAGGGGTCGAACATGCTCAACATAACTTTTTTTTAAAGTGTGCTAAGTTTGCAGCCCTCTCACGAGACCAGCAACTCCGTGGGCTGTTCTTTCTGTGACAGCCGCAGAAGTCTGTCAACTATTTGACATTGTAAAGACCATTGTGGCATTCAGATCGCCTGCCAGTGTAGGTTTAGAATATACTGTACTATAAATAAATAGCTCTCGAAATTCAATTACAAAAACAACATAGTTGTTGGCACCAGCCAAGATGGCCGCATAATCTGTGAACTCCATGGCGGCCCTCTCATATCCTTCCTCCATCTGCTATCTATCCGCCCAGCCATGATGATTTATGTATCTTGAGGTGTTCCGGAAGTGGAGAACACGCACTAGAACTGGTGCCAGTCCAGAGGTAGCGATCCACAGCGGCTGATGGCACTGAGGCCTGCGCCGACAAAGGTCAGGCTGCAGTGGGCGGTACCCAGAGGCCGAGACCAGCGATCCGGAAGTCACGGTCGGCGACCTCGAGCCGGGCCCTGACCTGCACGGAGACCGGCGGTGTTGGCCCCCGCCTGAGTTGGGTTAAGGTTGGGGACATTCTTGTCTCCTCCCTCCCCCCGGAGGCGAAGGCGGGAGGGACATCGACAGAGCTGCCGTTGGGGTTGAGACCTCCCTTCCTGCCCCCGTGTAGAGCTGCAATAGAGAAGGGGGCGAAGACGTCCTGAGCTGATCCCAGGTGGGATCGCAAACTTCTGGTCATTGTACGCAGTCCGCAGAGCGTGGTGCAGGGGCTTGGCCAAAAAGAAACAACCTGCTGAGGTTACTCTGACACGGCCCAGGAGCTGACCAAGTAACAGCAGGCCCTGCCTGGCCTGGGCCGAGGGCATACGGGCAGACGGAGAGCGACAATCATAGCAGAAGGTCAGTGGGGAATGGGAGGAAACAGTGAACTACGTATAAATGGAGCAGTGGGACAACTGATGAGTGGTAAAATCCATTGAAAGGTGAGCGCATAGCTGAGGGTGCCCGGGCCCTGGGAACCAGGCCTCAACAGTGTGATCCGAAGGGAGCGACTATTGGCAAATTGAAAGAGGCGCGATCGGAGCGTCCGGAGAGCACCATCCCATCTGGATCACTGTGCTAATAGTGATACGCTTGTAGTGTTGGACGCATGTGGGGAGGGGAGACCCACGAGAGACTTGAGCAGAGAGGAGACTAGTGGTCTGCCCCCCCCCCCCTGTCCCCGGTAACTGAGTCGGCGGAAGGTCCTCCTGGGCCACAACATCCGTGTGCTGAGGACAGCAACTGGGGAGGGTAAGTAACCCCCCAAAACGGCCACAATGCGACCAAAGCGGGCACCCACACCCCAGACCAATAAACTGGACAAATATGCTGTGCCCAGACAGGCGATAGTGGAAGGGGCGGCAGCATCTGGGAGTCAGGTACCGGTGAAGCCCTCGCTGTGGGCCATGATGACGGCTATTCATGACTTGGGAGCTACTCTTGAGTCTAAAATATACAAGGTCACCATAGAGGTAAACCTCCTCCGGGCAGACATGAATAAAACCTCTGAGAAAGTCCCTGTGGCAGAAACTAACATTAGCGATCCCCGATCACATATTGACGCTTGGGAGATCTTGTGACCTTTTTAAGAACTAAGGGAGACTGGCCCATCCTTCCCAGTAAAGTACTGTAGCACCTGCCATCTTGATCACCCCTCACCTGACCCTGTTCCTGCTCACCCACCAGGACATTTAATCTGAGAACTTTCCCTAATCAGCTGAGACCTAGCCATTTTGACTGATGCCCGGTGGAGCTACCTCGTGAGCTAAAGGGGAGATGGACTATGGATTCCCTCCTTGGCCATCACCTACCCAGCCGGTCTTTGGGCAAACCCTCCTGCGTCTCTCCTGTCCTTATCTCCCTCCTCCCCCTTCCCCCCTACCCCTTTTCGCTCTACCCCTCTCCTCTTTCCAGCTATTGACCTTTGCCCTCGCCCGTCCTTGCTCATAGTTCCCACCCTGATTACCAACTGGACTTTCTTCTGTGAACTTCCCCTCGTCAGTTGAGACCTAGCTATTTGACTGATGCCCGATGGAGCTACCTTGTTTAGCTATAGGGGAGACGACTATGGATTCCCTCCTAGGACGTCACCTACCCAGTCGGTCATTGGGCAGACCTCCTTTCGTCTCTCCTGCCTGTCTTTTCCCTCATCCTCCCCCTTCACACTTCCCCCTTCCCCCCCTCCGCTCTATTTGTCCCGCCTTCCTTTCCTCTCTCAATGTGTTGCTTATTCTTGATGTTATGTGTAATTGTTATCTTTTTCTGTAACATTGTGTAACCTATTGTAAAGCGCTCTGATACCTACGGGTCTAGCCAGCGCTATATAAAACTCTTAAAATAAAAAAATAAAATAAATAAAGCGATCTCCAGTCTGCGACTCGAAAACTGGAAGAAAGAGTGCAACGTCTGTCTCACCAACACAAAATAATGTCCGCAAAACTGGAAGATTAGAGGGAAGGGCCCGCAGGAACAACATCAGGGTGGTGGGGGTCCCTGAGGGGATGGAGGGACCCTCAGTGTACCTCTTCCTGAAGGACCTCATTATCAATCAGTCGAAACCCAAGCGCCTCTCCAATTTCTTTTACATTGAACGAGCGCACAGAGCACCAGTGCCCCTGCTAAAGCCAGGGGCCCCGCCCAGAACCATCATAGCCAGGATAGTTAACTGTCGCCACCGCAATGCTATTCTACAAGCTGCTCGCACACGGGGGGACCTGATCCATGAGAACGCAATGATAAGGTTCTTTCCTGATTTTACCCTGTTAGTGCAGCGCCAAAGATGTACCTTTGATGAGGTTAAGAGAGCATTGTTGGCGGGGAATCTTAAATACATGATGTTGTTCCCGGCTAAGCACCGAGTAATGGACTGTGGCAAATCGTGGTACCTCACAACGCCGGAAGAAGTGTGGGACTGGCTTGAAGGAGGATGAGCGGCCGGGCCACAGCGGCGCCAGGAACAAGATAGGCGACAGCGCTGGGACTTGAGCAACTGCTCCCCCAGTGAACTGCAGGAATCTGCTTCGGATGGTAAATCCTCCCCCGGAGGGTGCCCTCCTGGCCCACATCCAGTAGCCAAGTAGGGGGTGGAGTGTCTTGAACCCAGGGGTGGCTCCTGCACGTGGGCGGAGGAGCATCGCCCCCCTGCTTTCTCGCAGTGCGAGAAGCCGAAACATAAAATGGTATAAATACCATTTTATGTTTCTGCTTCTCGCACTGCTAGAAAGCAGAAGAAGGGTTTGGTTGGGGGCGGGCGGGTCGGGGAGGAGTGGCTAGCCCAATGTTGTGGGCGCTGACTGTTTGGTCGGCTTCATGGCCGACCAAACCAGTCATGCACACTCTCCCGTTTTCTCCATGTAGGCTGCATGCAGCCTGCATGGAGAAAACGGCCTCCCCATAGACGCCTGTGCGGTCGGGGTCCTAGCCAATCACAGCGCTGCCATTGCAGCGTTGTGATTGGCTTAGGGGAGGAGAGGGAGGCTGCCTGCTTCTGCTTCCTGTGAGCAGAGAGAGAAGACACTACGCGGGACCGGGGGAGAAGGTAAGTTTTAATTAAAACAATTTTTAACTAAATTAACCCACCCCCCCTCTCCGCGTGACCCCCCCTTCCCCGTGCGGCGACCCCCCGAGACCCCCCACCCACAAGTAATGCCGGCCGCGACTGCTTGAACCCTACAAATAGAATGAAAATGATGACTCGAAATCACATTGTAAACTGGACCAGACGGACCCTGTGGTGAAATAAACTACAAACTGAACCCAGGATTTCTTCCATTTATGAGCCACGTAAGTGATGACCTCAAGGGACACAAGACTGGACATTCATTAAATGCCGAAGTAGTGGGGGGAGTGGGAGGGCTGCCATTTGAACAGAGGAGGCGGTGCCAACCGACCCCAGTAAATAGTGATGGTCTCCTTTTGGACGACAGGCTCTCTGCAAATTGGGGCAGTGGGTAGTTTTGGACCTACAGTGCAGGGTGGCAGGGTGGGGGGTGTTAGTAACTGGGATTTGTTTTCGCATTTCTTGTCATGTAAGATTCATGATATGTTTGACTTGGCTTTGGAGACACCAGTACGCATGTTACACAATATTCGGACACAGAGAAACGGGAGGGGAGAGAGGGCAGCGGGCCGGGGGGTGGGGGTGGGGCTACAGTTTCCCACAGTGTAGGAATGGCATCCCGATCTACAATTACATTGACAGTCTTGACGTGGAACGTCAATGGCTTAGGTGATAAAATCAAGCGTACCATGGTCCTACAGTACCTATGTTGACATTCCCCCGACCTAGTATTACTCCAAGAGACGCATCTATGAGGTAACCATTATCTAGTACTTAATAGATTTGGATACACTCTACTGGCCCATACAGGATTCACATCGTGCTCCAGAGGAGTGGCAATTCTAGCTAAAAATGTGACGCCCTTCTTGCCGGGCCGCGCTTGGGGTGACCCCGTGGGCAGATACGTGGCACTAACGGGGACATGGGAGGGTCGAACTCTTAATATATGCTCTCTCTATGTACCACCAAAACTGCATGCCGAGACTTTTCCAGAGCTCAACAAAATATGGCTTGATATTCCCCAAGGAATCTTAATTCTGGGCAGAGACATGAATGCCACAATGGCCTGGATATAGACAGAGCTACGATCTCTGATAGAGCCACTGGGCCAGAATCCCTGCGGATGTTTGTAGAGGCGATTGAGCTAACAGACCTATGGAGGGTACACAATCCGAATGCTAGGCAATATACACACATTTTGGCGGCGCACGGTAGTGGGTCGCGCCTTGACTATATATTTACAAAGTGTGCATATACGGGGCTGTTCAGAGAGGCAAGACATAGAGCCAGGGGCATATCGGATTATTCACCAGTAGAGGTAGAGCTCCGGGGCCCTATCCAGGATTATCTTCTTCCACCACGTGTGCAACCCTGGCAATTTAAGGACAGTGCGTTTGCGGACAAATTCAGGGAAAAGACAGAACAATACTTCGGAGATAATGTGGGCTCGGTCAGCTCCCACTGTACCCTGTGGGAAGCATATAAAATGGTGGCTAGGGGTCATGTCCAGGCGTTGGCTGGGGGCAAGAGAAAAGGACGACGCGCTACATACGAAAAGCTAGAACAGGAAATTGCAGTACTTGGGGAACAAATAGGGTGAGAGAGACACCGGACCACACCCTAGGACACAAGCTGCGGCTCCGGCAAAATGAGCTTAAAGAACTAGAGGAAAATGCTGCCAGATCTCACGCAATAGCCACTCAGAGACGGCTCTATGATGTGGGTGACAAGGCTAACAAATTGATAGCGTGGTTGGAGAGGAGCGGCAGAGACCAGAATTGGGTTCTAGAAATACAGAAGCCAGTTGGCTCTATATGCAGGTCCCGTAAGGCAATAACCGAGGCTTTCACAACTTATTATGAGGCACTATACAAGTCGGTCACAGTCAGAACTGAAGACAACAGTGCCGAGCTGTTAACCCCTTCGCTGCTAGGCCTTTCCCCCCCCCCCTGTGCTAAGCCTTTTTTTGGCTACTTGGGGTATTGCGCGCTTAGGCCCCTGTAACCTTTTGACCACATAAGTTATCCTCCCCAAATTTGCGTCCTTTTTTTCTAACATCATGGGGATTGTAAAGGTACCCAGGGTTTGTGGATTCCCCTGGAGGGGACCCAGAAATTAGCCAAAATACAGCAGAAAAAGTTTGTTTTTGGGGGAAAAATGCGAAAAAGGGCTACAGATGAAAGCGTCTTGTTTTTCCCTGCAAATGGCATCAAAAGGGGTTGTGGTGCTGAAATCACCATCTTCCCAGCTTTCAGGGACAAGCAGACTTTTGTCAGAAAACCAACTTTTTTACACAGTTTTGGCATTTTTCTGAGACATAGCCTATTTTTGCTATTTTTGTGCTTTCAACCTCCTTCCAGTTAATGGTAGAAATGGGTATGAAACCAATAATGGATCCTAGAAAGCCATACATTTCTGAAAAGTAGACAAAATTCTGAATTCAGCAAGGGGTCATTTGTGTAGATCCTTAAAGTTTTCCTTATAGAAACTAACAGTTAAATGAAGGAAAAATTGAAAATTAGTTGAAAAAAACAGCCATTTGTGTCAACGTTTTCACCTGTAACTTCTTCTAATTATGACAGCTATTTGAAAGCAATATACCGTTATATCCGCTGGACCTTTCTAGTTGTGGGGATATATAGGACTTGTAGGTTCACCAAGAACCCGACGAACCCAGAGCCAATAACTGAGCAGCATCTTGCAATGGTTTTTATTATGTACCGGGTATATAGCAATTATTTTGGGAAAATGTATACATGGAAAAATTGTTATGAAAGACACCTATGTATTTCTGAAATGGGAACAAAATGTAGATTTTAGAAACAGTAGATATTTGCACATTTCCGAAATTGGGAGTACCCATACTAGCATGAGAATTATAGGTCATTTTTCAAAATGACTTATTTTTTACACATTGTCTTTCATTTGGAAGGCAGAAATGCATCGAAAGTCAATAGGTAATAACAGTTGCTCTACAATTCTGTGTTACCCTAAGTCTCCCGATAAAAATGGTACCTCACTTGTGTGGGTAGGCCTTGTGCCCACAACAGGAAATGGCTCAAAATGCAACGTGGACGTACCACATTTTCACAATGAAAAATTACCCTTTTTTGCAAAGTGCCTAGCTGTAGTTTTTGAACTCTAGCTCTGCGGGCACTTAGGAAACCTAGCAAACCTATACATTTTTGAAAACTAGACACCCAGGGAATTCAGGATGGGGTGACTTGACTGGCTCTCACCAGGTTCTGTTACCCAGAATCCCTTGCAAACCTAAAAAAATTGGCAAAAAAAACCACATTTTCCTCACTTTTCTGTGGTGGAAAGTTCTGGAATCTGCGTGGATCCACAAAATTCCACCCACCCCACGTTCCCCAAGGTCTTCCCAAAAAAATGGTACCTCACTTGTGTGGGTAGGCCTAGTGCCCGCGACAGGAAGCAGCGCAAAACGCAACGTGGACGCACCACATTTTCACAGTGAAAAATGACCCTTTTTTTGCAAAGTGCGTAGCTGTAGTTTTTTTTTTTTTTTTTTAAATTCTTTTTATTAACATTGCTCATGTTCAAGTACAGTACACAGCGGCAGTTCATGATACAGTCACAGGGATCACAGCTCGTCATATATTTGCATGCATGGAAATACATATGAGTAATTGTAACAATCTTCTATCCCAACCCATCTTGTACGGCCCGAAACCTTTGCCAGGGACCCCACACCTTCCTCCATTTGTTCACACAGCCCCGGGACCTATATACCGTTTCCTCCGCCCTCTGACACCAATCCAAGTCACAGAGCCACTGATCCCACGAGGGGGGCGCCTGTGCACCCCAGCACCTGGCAATATTGCGTTTAGCCACCCCTGCTGCCAGCCCTAACCAAATCTCGTTATGGCGTGTCCAGTCTGTGGCTCCTTTAATCATGAGCAAGAGCCACTTGGGCTCCAGTGGGACCGGGGACCTCACCACCCCCTCCATCGTTTGCGTCACCCTGGTCCAAAACTGAATTATGAGTGGGCAATCCCATAGAATGTGATAGAACGAGCCCTCCCCTTGACAGCCCCTCACACACAAGGGCGATAGGGTCCTACCCCAGGAGAACAGGTGGGTGCGGGGATAATAGACCCTGTGAAGTATTTTTAACTGCACAAGGCGGAATCGCGGCCGGATCGCAACTTCACGAGGGCTCTGCAGGGCGTCCTGCCAGTCGTCATCGTCTAGTGTCCCAATGTCTCCCTCCCATCTCGCCCGCAGGGGACCAAGGGGGTCCGGCATATTATTAATAAGTTTTCGGTAGATCGTTGACGTGGGTTTCATTAGAATGGGGTCGAGAAGGAGCCTGTCCTCCATAGGGGAGTACTCCGGGATGGAAGTGCCAGCACGGATGTGGGCTCGCAATGCATGTACAAGGCGCAGGTAATGGTATTGTTGGGAATCATGAAGTTGGTATTCTTTTTTCAGAGGCGCAAAGGGGACCGGGGCCCCCCCCTTCCACACATCACCAAGATACTCGATGCCGATCAGTTTCCACCCCCTATAGCCTGATAGTCCCGCCACCTCCTTTAGCTGGTCGCCCGTCCAAAGCGGGGTCCGTCCCGTTAGGGTGTTCGTCCAGCCCAAGAATTTGTTGGCCTCCCTCCAGCAGTGGAGCACCACCTCGGTGTGCGCGGGCAGGTCACGACCCCGCCTGCGGGAGTAGAGATATGGCTCGCAGGTTCCCCAATCATAGCGTGCCTATCCATTCTATAAGCCGGCTCCGAGGTCGGCGCGTAAACCCAGTCGTTGACCACCTGCAACTGCGCTGCCCAGTAGTAGAGTTGAACGTCCGGGAGGGCCAGCCCCCCGTCGTACACCCCCCTCGTAAGCTTCTGCAGTGCAATCCTCGGGTTGCCGCCGTCCCAGAGTAACGTCCGCAACTCCCGGGAGATCCGCTTGAATGTCGCCGTCGGGACCAGGTACGGTGTGTTTTGGAGGATATATAGCAGTCGTGGCAGCGCCAGCATTTTAAAGAGCGCCACGCGCCCCATCAAGGACAAGGGCAGAGACCTCCAATGTCCACCCCCAGCCTCATCAGTTGAGGCTCCAGATTACGAGCGAAGAACTCCTCTGTGTCTCTGGTGACGTACACTCCCAAGTACCGGAATCCAGCGGTCTCTAGCGATGCTGGGCAATCCCGCGGGATGCGAGGAGGTGGACCCGACAGGGGATAAACCACCGACTTGGCCCAATTGATCGAGTAGCCAGAATAGCTACCGAAAAGGGCGAAGAGGTGGAGAGCCCGTGCCATTGAATGGTAGGGTCTGGCCATATACAGGACAATATCGTCAGCGTATAAAGAAATACGCTCCTCCCATTCATCCGTGAGTGCCAGGCCCCAAAAGGCCCTATCTCTTCTGATCCAATGAGCGAGCGGCTCCAGGGCCAGGGCAAACAGGAGCGGTGACAGGGGGCAGCCCTGCCTAGTGCCCCTATACAGGGCGAAAGCCCGGGACATCACTCCATTGACCCTCACCCTTGCCATCGGCTGCGTGTATAGGAGTCTCACCCAGCTACCGAACACTGGGCCCAAGCCCAGTCTATTCAGCACCATAAATAGGTATGGCCATTCGATGCTATCGAAGGCCATTGAGGCGTCCAGCGCCATCAATGCCGTCTGCGCATTTCCCACGTCCTTAGTCATGTGCAGAATACCATAGAGCCTCCGCAGGTTGTGCCGAGTGCTCCTGTGGGGCATAAAACCCGACTGGTCCACATGCACGAGGTCGGGCAGTACGGATAGCAGTCTTGTCGCTAAGGCCTTGGCCAATACCTTCGCCTCCACGTTCAGGAGGGAGATAGGCCGATAGGACGAGCAGCAGTCCGCTGGTTTCCCGGCCTTATGAATAACCACAATCGTGGCCTCTCTCTGGTCGGGCGGAAGCACGCCCACCTCCCGTGCCTCAAGGAGCATGCGTCGTATGGGCTCCAGTACCACACTCGCCTGTTTCTTAAAAATTTCAACCGGGAGTCCGTTGGGTCCCTGCGCCTTGCCGGCCTGGAGGGCATTGAGGGCTTCTCCCAGCTCCGCTCTTGTGAGGTCTGCATCCAGACGCTCAGTTTGCTCCTGAGATAGCATAGGCAACGCAAAGTCTCGCAGGAATTCCTCGCAGTCTCTCTCAGTTCTAGTGCACACTGGGGTATATACTCCTTCATAGTAGGACGCAAAAGCCTCCGCAATGGTCGCGCTCGTGGAAGCCAGGGCCCCAGAACCATCCCGCACCTCCGTAACCCAGGAACGCTCCCTGTCACGACGCTCCAGCCACGCGAGAAGCTTCATACTCTTGTCCCCTGCATCATATATCCGATGCTGTGTGGCGAGGGAGTAGGCACGTGCCTCACCCTCCGCTAACGAGCGAAGTTCCCTGTGTTTCATGGCCAGAACATGGTTGCGCTCCGGCGAGGGCGACGCACTGCCCTCTCGCTCCAGAGACTCAATTTCGCGCTCCAACTGTTGAATCTGCAGCGATTCCTCTTTCTTCTGGGCACCGATCAAAGCCTGGGCCTGTCCCCTCAGGACCGCCTTGTATGCCTCCCACAACGTTAGCTGGGAGGTAACTGTCCCCTGATTATCGGAGAAATAATTTTCGGAGCCCTCCCGAAGCTTATCAGTAATCGAAGTGTCTTTTAACCGCCATGGATCTATTCGCGGGAATGCGGCCCTGTCTACCACCGTCCCCTAAGGAGAACACCCACCGGTGAGTGGTCCGATATGCCGCGCGCATAATACACGGGTCTACAAAATCTCCCAACTGATCCCCCGCGTGAAAATATAGTCCAACCTCGAGAAGGAGCCATGTCTGGCCGAATAGAAGGTGTAGAGTCTACGGGCTGGGAACCGTGTTCGCCATATATCGCAAAGACCCATTGCGTCCGTGAAGCCCCGCAGGCCCATCTCCCCTCCGCTGGCCCGTCTGTCGCCTGACCGATCCAATTCGACGGTCATTACCGCGTTAGTGTCACCCATCAGGACCAGAGTGCCGTTGGGGAGGTTCGCCAAGTATGTCCCCAATTTCTTGTAGAGTGTGGCATGCAGGCCGGGCGGGATATAACATGAGCATAGGAGCACCGTACGTCCTTCCCATCTCACCGCCACCGCCGCGAAGCACCCAGCGTCCTCTGTCCAGGAATTCAATACAGTTACTGGCAGACTCCTACGGACCAGTATTCCCACCCCCCTCGAGCCGGACGTGAATCCGGAGTGGGCTACCATCTTGTACCCGAACCTATCTAAGGCCCTGCAATTATTACCCCGGAGGTGGGTTTCCTGCAAGAGCACCACATCTGGGGAATGGCGTTTCAGGTGCTGCAATACCAACGTTCTCTTGATCTTGTTGCCCATCCCATTGACATTCCATGTCCATATTTTGATCTTAGCCTGATCCCCCATCCCCACTGTGAGTCCACAACCTCGACGGATTTGCACCCTGCCACTGCGTAGTGCCCCCACAATACAACAGCATTGAAAGAAATATATTGACATGAGCTAAACTTAAACTTCCCATCAACCCCATCCCACCCCCCCCATTCCGCCCCCCCTCCCTGCCTCCCTGCTAAGTGGGCCCCCAACCCCCCACCTTAAAAACTTGCAGAGTGCCTGTCGCCCAAATAATCCCATTTCAACTAAATGAGGGAACGTAAGCCCACAACTCGCAGAAACTGGCACAACTGACTGTCGGATTCCCACCCCTTAAGCGAAAAACTAGCACACACCCTCCCCCCCTCCCCCAAACCCCAGCGGGCCAACGCCTGAAACCCTTTGGACGGGCAGTCCACATCAGCCAGCGCGGCTACTTACAGTCTCGGAGATGTTCAAAATGTTTGTGCAGCGTGGCTAGTGGCCCCCAACTCACCAGGGCCCAAGAGGCGCGCGCCTTTACCTGCCTCACCCATATGTAGCCCTCAGTGCGGCCTATGTCACCATCAGTCCTCCGGTGGCGGGCGTTCACGCTCCTGGCTCTCTCGGGTTGGTGCTATGTCCGTCCCAGCCGCACGAGAGGTGTCGTTGGAGGTCCGGCGTCGCGCTCCACCCTGGCGGCCCACGGTCCGCCATCCCTCTATCCAGTCGCTCGCCTCCGCCGGAGAATCGAAAAAGTACACCTTTTCTCCATCCAGGATCTTGAGCCGTGCAAGGAAAAGCATCATATACCGCACACCCTGGTCCCTAAGGGCTCGCTTGACGCCCTCAAAGGACCTACGCTGGCGCTGGACCTGTAAAGTAAAATCTGGGAAAAACGGATCGTTGCGTTCTCCAGTCGTAGGTCCCCGGTGGTACGTGAGGCCTGCAGGATGGCATCCCGGTCCCGATAGTTCAGGAACCGGGCAATGATGGTGCGCGGAGGGGCCCCAGGCTTGGGCCTCCCCCAATGCGCGGTGGGCTCTTTCAACGGAGAAAAATTTTGAGAGACGCTTCGGCTTAAGGTGTTGCAGTATCAGTTCCTCTACGAAACAATCCATGGACGGCCCTTCCAATCCCTCCGGCACCCCTACTATGCGGACGTTGTTGCGTCGCGCCCGGCCTTCCTGATCCTCCAGGCGGGCTACGACGTCGCCCTGGGCCTTCACAAGCTTCTTTGTTCTGGCTTGCAGATTCCCGATGCCACTCTCCGTCTCGGCCACCCTGCCCGACATGTTCCGAAAGTCAGCACGGAGGAGGTTAACCTCCTCAGTGACCGAGTCAAGTTTGGGCTCCATGGTGCCACGCATGTCTTTGATGGCTTGCATGATGTCTCTGAGTGACGGGTCTGATCCTCCGTCCGCGTCGTCACCCTGTTGTCCCCCATCACGGAGGCCCTCTCCCTTCCCCGTGGCCACCGTGTACTTGTCTATCTGGTTGGCTTGGTTCGGAAGGGGCAGCTTATGCCGGCCCATGGCCGTAGACGAGGCCGTGGTGGGAGGGCTCACACGTCGGGCCCCCTGCCTTTGCCGCAGCCGTCCAACCGCAGGCCAGAGGAACCGTCCAGTCCACTCCCGGTCTCTCGCCACACCAGCCGTGGGGGACACCACCGCACACCCTTGCTCTGGTCACACGCCGGCCGGCTCAGCAGGCCCTACTGCCACCGGCCACGCAGCAGACTTCCGATCACTCGCTCCGGCTGCAGCGGGGAGCCAGGGGTAGGCAGACGAGTTCTCACCCCAGCACCTCTCGGGCCACTCAATGCTGGTCCGGGCCTCCCACCACAATGAACGAGTCCCAGAGTACGCGGGGCACAGACCCCGGATTTATCCTAGCTCGGCCCTCCGGTGGGAGGCAGCAACGCTCAGCAGGTCCTGCTCGCTCTCACGGGCCCCACCAATGCGGCCAAGTTCCCGGATCTCAGGCTCTCTTCGCCGCTTCCCCGGCCTCCGGAGCTCTGCGCTGTCTACCAAGCACGCCCAGCGCGGCCCCCCGCTACAACAGCGGGACCGCTCGTAGCGTCTATGTGCCTGCACTGCAAGCTCACCATCTGGCCCCAAGCTGGCCAAGCGACGCTCCCAGGGCACTTCCGCACCCACCTCTGTGTCGGCTGCCGATCTCCTCAGGCCGCCTCTCAGCCGCTCGTGTGCGCACCACTCCCGGGCTCCGCCACAGCCCGAGCGCCTCCCGCCGTCAAGTCCGGCTCCGGCGCGCGTCTCAGGACCTTCCGCTTCAGGCTGAGCGCTCGTACGCCATCGGCGCCATTTTCTCCCTCACGGGCGCTGAGCCCCGAGTTCCGCCCCACCGGCTCGGAAGCCTCCCTCGTCCTCGCTGCCGCCGCGTTTAGACCTGCAAGCGGCTCACCGCCGGTCAGCTCCGCTGTCTGCGTCACCCTATGGCCGGATTATAACGGATATGGGGTGATTTTGCGTTATCTGCTACCGCAGCTCACTCAGTATGCGGCCATTTTCCTCGGCTGCAGGCCACGCCCCCCGTAGCTGTAGTTTTTGAACCCTAGCTCTGCCGGCACTTAGGGAAACCTAGCAAACCTATACATTTTTGAAAAGTAGACACCCAGGGGAATCCAGGATGGGGTGACTTGACTGGCTCTCACCAGGTTCTGTTACCCAGAATCCCTTGCAAACCTTACAAATTGGCAAAAAAACCACATTTTCCTCACTTTTCTGTGGTGGAAAGTTCTGGAATCTGCGTGGATCCACAAAATTCCACCCACCCCGCGTTCCCCAATGTCTTCCCAAAAAAATGGTACCTCACTTGTGTGGGTAGGCCTAGTGCCCGCGACAGGAAGCAGCGCAAAACGCAACGTGGACACACCACATTTTCACAGTGAAAAATGACCCTTTTTTTAAAGTTCCTAGCTGTCGGTTTTGAACTCTAGCTCTGCCGGCACTTTGGGAAACCTAGCAAACCTATACATTTTTGAAAAGTAGACACCCAGGGGAATCCAGGATGGGGTGACTTGACTGGCTCTCACCAGGTTCTGTTACCCAGAATCCCTTGCAAACCTTAAATTGGCAAAAAAACACATTTTCCTCACTTTTCTGTGGTGGAAAGTTCTGGAATCTGCGTGGATCCACAAAATTCCACCCACCCCGCGTTCCCCAAGGTCTTCCCAAAAAATGGTACCTCACTTGTGTGGGTAGGCCTAGTGCCCGCGACAGGAAGCAGCGCAAAACGCAACGTGGACACACCACATTTTCACAGTGAAAAATGACCCTTTTTTGCAAAGTGCCTAGCTGTCGTTTTTGAACCCTAGCTCTGCCGGCACTTTGGGAAACCTAGCAAACCTATACATTTTTGAAAAGTAGACACCCAGGGGAATCCAGGATGGGGTGACTTGACTGGCTCTCACCAGGTTCTGTTACCCAGAATCCCTTGCAAACCTAAAAAATTGGCAAAAAAAACAAATTTTCCTCACTTTTCTGTGGTAGAAAGTTCTGGAATCTGCGTGGATCCACAAAATTCCACCCACCAGGCGTTCCCCAAGGTCTTCCGAAAAAAATGGTACCTCACGTGTGTGGGTAGGCCTAGTGCCCGCGACAGGAAGCAGGGCAAAACGCAACGTGGACGCACCACATTTTCACAGTGAAAAATGACCCTTTTTTTGCAAAGTGCCTAGCTGTAGTTTTTGAACCCTAGCTCTGCCGGCACTTTGGGAAACCTAGCAAACCTATACATTTTTGAAAAGTAGACACCCAGGGGAATCCAGGATGGGGTGACTTGACTGGCTCTCACCAGGTTCTGTTACCCAGAATCCCTTGCAAACCTAAAAAATTGGCAAAAAAAACACATTTTCCTCACTTTTCTGTGGTGGAAAGTTCTGGAATCTGCGTGGATCCACAAAATTCCACCCACCCCGTGTTCCCCAAGGTCTTCCAAAAAAATGGTACCTCACTTGTGTGGGTAGGCCTAGTGCCCGCGACAGGAAGCAGCGCAAAACGCAACATGGACGCACCACATTTTCACAGTGAAAAATGACCCTTTTTTTGCAGAGTGCCTAGCTGTAGTTTTTTAACCCTAGCTCTGCCGGCACCTAGGTAAACCTACCAAACCCACACTTTTCTGAAAAGTAGACACCCTGGGGATTCCAGGGAGGTATGGCTTGCGTGGATCCCCCAACGTTTTCTTACCCAGAATCCCCTGCAAACCTGAAACTTTGCTGAAAAAATCCCTTTTTCACACATTTTTGTGTGGTAAAGTTGTGGCATCACCGGGCTGACACAAATTTCCTACCACCCAGCGTCCCCCAGGTCTCCCGATAAAAATGGTGCCTCACTCGGGTGGGAGGCCCAAGTACCCGCGACAGGCAAGGGCCCACAACGTATTGAGGCAACCTCAAAATGGCCTATCACAAAACGACCTGGTTTTGCAAGGAGGTCCCATGACATTTTGGCCCGAGGCTCGGCGGCCACCTAGGGAAACCTACCAAACCCACACATTTCTGAAAAGTAGACACCGGGGGATTCCAGGGAGGTATGGCTTGCGTGGATCCCCCAACGTCTTCTTACCCAGAATCCCTGCAAACCTGACATTTTGCTGAAAAAATCCCTTTTTCACACATTTTTGTGTGGTAAAGTTGTGGCATCACCGGGCTGACACAAATTTCCTACCACCCAGCGTCCCCCAGGTCTCCCGATAAAAATGGTGCCTCACTCGGGTGGGAGGCCCAAGTACCCGCGACAGGCAAGGGCCCACAACGTATTGAGGCGACATTAAAATTGCCTATCACAAAATGTTGTGGGCCCTTGCCTGTCGCGGGTACTTGGGCTTCCCACCCGAGTGAGGCACCATTTTGATCGGGAGACCTGGGGAACGCTGGGTGGTAGGAAATTTGTGTCAGCCCGGTGATGCCACAACTTACCACACAAAAATGTGTGAAAAAGGGATTTTTTCAGCAAAATGTCAGGTTTGCAGGGGATTCTGGGTAAGAAACGTTGGGGGATCCACGCAAGCCATAGCTCCCTGGAATCCCCGGGTGTCTACTTTTCAGAAATGTGTGGGTTTGGTGGGTTTCCTAGGTGGCCGCCGGCCAAAACGTCATGGGACCCCCTTGCAAAACCAGGTCGTTCTGTGGTAGGCCATTTTGAGGTTGCCTCAATACGTTGTGGGCCCTTGCCTGTCACGGGTACTTGGGCCTCCCACCCGAGTGAGGCACCATTTTTATCGGGAGACCTGGGGAACGCTGGGTGGTAGGAAATTTGTGTCAGCCCGGTGATGCCACAACTTTACCACACAAAAATGTGTGAAAAAGGGATTTTTTCAGCAAAATGTCAGGTTTGCAGGGGATTCTGGGTAAGAAAACGTTGGGGATCCACGCAAGCCATACCTCCCTGGAATCCCCCGGGTGTCTACTTTTCAGAAATGTGTGGGTTTGGTAGGTTTCCTAGGTGGCCGCCGAGCCCCGGGCCAAAACGTCATGGGACCCCCTTGCAAAACCAGGTCGTTTTGTGGTAGGCCATTTTGAGGTTGCCTCAATACGTTGTGGGCCCTTGCCTGTCGCGGGTACTTGGGCCTCCCACCCGAGTGAGGCACCATTTTTATCGGGAGACCTGGGGGAACGCTGGGTGGTAGGAAATTTGTGTCAGCCCGGTGATGCCACAACTTTACCACACAAAAATATGTGAAAAAGGGATTTTTTCAGCAAAATGTCAGGTTTGCAGGGGATTCTGGGTAAGAAAACGTTGGGGGATCCACGCAAGCCATACCTCCCTGGAATCCCCCGGGTGTCTACTTTTCAGAAATGTGTGGGTTTGGTAGGTTTCCTAGGTGGCCGCCGAGCCCCGGGCCAAAACGTCATGGGACCCCCTTGCAAAACCAGGTTGTTTTGTGATAGGCCATTTTGAGGTCGCCTCAGTACGTTGTGGGCCCTTGCCTGTCGCGGGTACTTGGGCCTCCCACCCGAGTGAGGCACCATTTTTATCGGGAGACCTGGGGGACGCTGGGTGGTAGGAAATTTGTGTCAGCCCCGTGATGCCACAACTTTACCACACAAAAATGTGTGAAAAAGGGATTTTTCAGCAAAATGTCAGGTTTGCAGGGGATTCTGGGTAAGAAAACGTTGGGGGATCCACGCAAGCCATACCTCCCTGGAATCCCCGGGTGTCTACTTTTCAGAAATGTGTGGGTTTGGTAGGTTTCCCTAGGTGGCCGCCGAGCCCCGGGCCAAAAACCCAGGTGACCCCCTTGCAAAACCAGGTCGTTTTGAGATAATGTGTTGTTTATTTCTGCAGCGTGAAAATTTTGGCACAATATTGCAAGGAAAATGTGACAGACATTTTGAGGTTTGCAGGACATTGTGGGTACCATAACTTGTTGGGATCCACAAGAGAGATATCACCATGTACTCCCATGGGTGTTTCGTTTACGACAATATCTACAGTTGGTAGGTTATTCTTAGACGGAATGTACACCTTGGCAGACAGACTAAAAAGACAAAGATTACTGCACAGCCATCTATACCTCAAGCACACACACATACTGGTTGGATTTGGCACGAGGGCAAGTGATGGTTCAGTATATACAATTTTATTAACAAGAGATTTCACAAAAATGAAATGCACTGTCAATAATTGAAAGGACAAAAACTGAACCAGTGACTCGCAGCTCGTGAGCTGTAAAGCCACGTCAAGGCCCCAACCGCTTTACAGGCCATTCACACACCTTTCATATGTGATACACACAAGACCATTCACACCACCAGGCACGAAACAAACACATTACAACATTCACAAAAAGGGACAAGGTACACCCTGCTTGAGAAAGACAAAAAAAAAATATTACTGTACAGCCCTCTAATCCTCAAGCACACACACATACTGGTTGGATTTGGCACGAGGGTGAGTGATGGTTCAGTATATACAATTGTATTAACAAGTGATTTCACAAAAATGAAATGCACTGTTAATAATTGAAAGGACGAGAAACTGAACCATTGACTCACAGCTCGTGAGCTGTAAAGCCACGACAAGGCACCAACCTCTTTACAGGCCATTCATACACCTTTCATACGTGTGACACATACAAAACCATTCACACCACCAGCCACGGGCCCATCACATTACAACACTCACACCAGCAGACAGCGCCATTCAAGGGCCCATCACTTTCACATGCCCACATTCCTAACACAGCAACCACACAAGCTGATGGATTGTGTGGAGTGTCGCTCGGCTAGCAGTTTGTGTAGTGACCAGCAGCAAGTCACTACTCGCACACCGCCAGCCGAGCGCCAGTCCACGCACACCGCCAGCCAAGCGCCACTCCATGCACACCGCCAGCCAAGCGCCACTCCACGCACACCGCCAGCCAAGCGCCACTCCACGCACACCGCCAGCCAAGCGCCACTCCACGCACACCGCCAGCCAAGAGCCACTCCACGCACACCGCCAGCCATGAGCCACTCCACGCACACCGCCAGCCAAGCGCCACTCCACGCACACCGCCAGCCAAGCGCCACTTCACGCACACCGCCAGCCAAGCGCCACTCCACGCACACCGCCAGCCAAGAGCCACTCCACGCACACCGCCAGCCAAGCGCCACTCCACGCACACCGCCAGCCAAACGCCACTCCACGCACACCGCCAGCCAAGCACCAGCCTACACACACCACCATCACATTTAGGATTTTTTTATACAAAAAAGAAAACACAAACAAATTGCAAATAGATACAAATCTACTAACACAAAATCAGAAACTAAATACATTGCACTAATGCCAACCTTGAAACAGAACAACAATTCTTAAACATTACAGACCAGGCAGTTCACTTTACCACTCATGGTTGCTCCCAATAATTCTTTTGCTTGTGGTACGCTCTATAACAAGCAAGCACACCAGCCCAGGGTTAGAAGGACACTCAGGGCAGTACATACGAGTCTCCTTCCGCGTACCTCTTCGCCAACAGACTCTACATCTCCTAGTGGGAAAGTCTTTTGAGGGTGTAGGAGGAATGTGATCAGGAAAGTGGCGATCTTTCAATCGAGCCACATCCTCCACCACTCCAACTCTAGGAACACTTGCCTGTTCCACAACAACAAGGCTGCCTATGACAGACTGCTGAAACTGAACAAAAGTCAACTTTGACGCAGGAGAACACTCCTTGAACACAACAAAAGCATTGAAAGTTGCTAAATTGAAGAGATGGTTGGCCAACTTCTTATACCAAATGTAAGCCTTACGAATAGCAGTGTAAGGTTCCAACCTCTGATCTACTCTATCAACACCACCCATGTGCTTATTGTAGTCTAAAATGCACACAGGTTTGCGCACTTCAGCAATCTGAACCCAAACAGCCACAGGTGAAGTACTCTCATCATGGATGGTAGTCAGCATGTACACATCCCTCCTGTCCACAAATTTCACAGCTAGTAGTTCATCACTACGCAAGGAACTGCACTGTCCCCTCTGAAGTTTTTTGCAAACAAGCTCTTTTGGATAACCTTTACGGTTAGAGCGGATTGTGCCACAAGCAAAAGTGTCCACTTTGAACAATTCCTTAAACAATTGCACAGCAGTGTAGAAGTTATCAAGGTACAAATGGTGGCCTCTGTTAAACAGTCCTCTAGCAAGATCCCACACAATTTTCTCTGAAACTCCAAAAGTGAACGGACAACCAGGGGGTCAATAGTGGAATCCCTACCAGTATACACACGCAAATTAAAAACATATCCTGTCCTACTCTCAGACAACATATACAGCTTAATTCCATAGCGTGCCCTCTTGCTAGGAATGTACTGCCTAAAAACCAAACGGCCCTTGAACAGGACCAAAGACTCATCAATAGATATTTCTTTCCCTGGAGTATAGATCTCTGAAAATCGATCTACAAAGTGATCAAGAACAGGCCGAATCTTAAAAAGACGGTCACATTCAGGGTGATCTCGTGGCAACGCCAAACCATTATCAACAAAATGCAGCATCCGAAGCAAAAGTAAATACCGATCACGAGTCATAACTGCAGGAAATATGGCCGTTGCCATCAAGGGACTGGTAGACCAATATGAACCCATGGACGGCTTCCTTATCAAACCCATCAAAAAGTCAAACCCAAAAACGTCTTCATCTCTTCCAGATTTGTGGGACTCCACCTGGTAGCTCTAGAATGGGGCCTAAGTCTGGCACTGTTGTCCCTCAAAAACTGTTCAGCATACAAATTAGTCTGCTCAACAATCTCACCCAAAAATACATCATCCATAAACAACTGAAAATACTGTATAGGCAAATAATGTTCACAATCCACTCTACACCCTGCATAACCACTAAAGGCAGGCAACACCGGCTGCACCATGTTTGGATCAACCCAGAGTCCAGCACTTCCAGTAGGAAGCCTAGCAGCCCCAGGCTGCAATTCAGATGCCTCTTTCACCATCGGCACAGTAGTATCCTCCTCTAAAACAGGCACTTCATCTGCACTGAGAGTACCTTCATCATCCGATGATTCCATGTGGAGAGAAAACTCACTGCCTGAATCTTCCCCTCCCTCCTCTCCCTCAGACGCACTATCAGTCTCATAATCCTGCTCAGAGGAAGATTCAAGAAGCAAACCAACCACCTGCTGAGCAGTCATTCTACGGCTAGCCATAATGCTTACTAATAAAGGTTACTTGTCAAACAAGTCAACAACAACAAACCCTTTGTAAAAAAAGAAATAAACAAAATGTAGCTTTATCACAAAGACCTATATACTCCAACACTATACCACTCACGTGACAGAAGCAGCTAGACTCACCACCACCTACTCTGCACAGACACAGTAAGGATCAACAATATCCCACTAAAAAAGAAGGAAAAAAAATTACACATAAGACAATGCAAAACATCGCAAAGAATTTCATGCTCTGAACACTAACAAATATGCTGCCATTATGACACCACTTACAAAAAAATTCATTCATGCATGACAATAATACTCATTTGGAGTACACACAACAAAAATATTTTTCTTACCAAATAAATGCAATTACGCAAAACTGCAGAACAACCACTGCCGAAACCGCAAACAGGAATCAAAAGCTTTACACTAGAATAAAAAGGAGAAAAAAACATTACAATCACATATGCAAATAATGCACCAGTCCACACACAATCCACCAGCCAAGCTAAGGGGTAGGTGGGCCAAAGAGTATAAATAAAATATTCACCCCCGTAAAGGGAGCAACCCTTGCCCTTTTGGCCACTCCCCAACACAAAAATTTAAAAAACCCTGGTGTCTAGTGGCTTCTGCCCTCCTTGGGGGCAGATGGGCCTAAAAACATACTGCTATTCTGCCACCCAAGGGGTCACTCTCCACAAATAAATGCCTGGTGGACTAGTGGGAAGATACCTTTATCTTCCGCACACGATCTCTCACTACTCAACTCTACTCTCAACTCTATTCACAACTGGATGTTAGCTCACCAACTCATTCTGAATCCCGCCAAAACTGAATTCCTCCTCCTCTCTACCTCTCTCTCACCTCCTCCTGTTCAATCTTGGATGGATCAGCTGAACCTACTCAACAACAAACCCATCATTGTCAACAGCGCTAAATCCCTAGGTGTCATTCTTGACAAAAGACTCAACCTAATCTCCCACATCAACTCTATTGCTAAGAACGCACGTTACCAGTTGCGCCTTCTATGGGGATCCGTCGGTTCTTCCCGGAGAAAGACTTAAAAACCTTGGTACAATCTCTGGTTCTCTCAAGACTGGATTATTGCAATTCTCTTCGGACGGGCCTACCCAAATCCCACCTCTCCCCTCTCAAATCCATCCTCCATTCAGCAGCTCGCTTCATTTCAGGGTCTAAACGAAGCGACCACGTCACTCCTATCCTGTCCTCTTTTCGATGGCTTCCCATCGAGGCAAGATCTATTTACAAAACTGTCTGCATCACACACAAAGCCTTACACACGTCCTCCCCTCGTTACCTGGCGAATAAATTGAAATTGTCCGGTGGCTCTCGCCCTTCTCGCAATGCGGAAAAGCTTCTGCTTGAGCCCCCCTGTCTTCAAAAGGGAAAGATCGATGGCGCAATCCTTCTCAGGCAATGCGGTGAGAATCTGGAACTCGCTTTCCCCATTGCTCCGTGCCACCTCCTCTACCCGGATCTTCAAAGCTGACCTCAAATCTCTTCTCTTCCAAAGACACTTTCAGAACTAATACTTTCACTCTCAGCCCCCTCTAGGAAGTTCGCTCTTCATTGTAAATTTGTACTTTTTCCTGTACATTCCTCACCCTTGCGTGCTGTGCTGGATTTGTGTACCCTTCATTTTAAGTCTCCTGTTTAATTCATGCCCTCTCTACTCCCTCAAGGAAGTTCTTCCACTATAGGAAATTCTGTACTCCATGCCTTTAGAAGTGCCTTCCCAGTGTGTTCTGAGTGACTGCCACTTATTGCAGTATTATACCTCTATTTGTATTTTGTATCATGCACAATTGACACTTTTTCCTCATGTAATGTAACGCTTGCTTTTGTATTATGCTCACTTGTAACCTTCTCCTCATGTAATGTTACTGTTCCTATTGTGAAGCGCTCCGACACCTTCGGGTAAAGCCCCGCGCTATATAAAAAACTGCCCCCAGGAGGCAGAGCACCAAAAACATATGGCCCCCAAAAGGGAGCGACCCTTGCCCAAGGGGCCGCTCCCAAAACAGTATTTTCATTTAAAAAAAAAATTCCCTGGTGTCTAGTGGGCATTCCTGCTGCACGATCGCATGATCGTGCAGCAGGAATGCACAAAGAGGCATCGAGGGAAAGGAAAGGGTTTTCCTTTCCCTCGATGCCTCTTCTGTTTGAAACCCCCTCCCCGGAGCCAAAACTAACCTTATTCGCCGACGCGCTGGAAGCAAATGGCTTCCAGCGCGTCGGGGAACAAAGGGAAACCCCCAATGACGTCAGCGTGCCTCAGGGGGAGGCAGGGGAAGCCAGCGCTTCCCCCGTGGGTGGTCTTATGACGAGCTGGACTCGTCATGAGCACACGACCACTGTGTGCCATGACGAGTCCAGCTCGTCATAAGCATCGAAGGGGTTAAAAGACCTCCATCTTTCGGAGCTATCGATGAAAGATAGGGAGGAAATAGATCGGGATCTGACAGTGGAAGAGATATTGGGAGGCAATTAGTGATTTACAGTCCAGAAAGGTGACTGGCCCAAATGGGCACCTGCTGAACTCTACAAGTGTGTGGCAGATAAAGTGGCTCAACTGATGCTAAATATGTTCCAAGCAGCGCTTGAAGATGGGTGACTGCCAGAAGACCTAAGATCAGCCACCATAGTAGTTATCCCTAAAGGGGGCAAACCCTCGGAGCTGTGAAGCACTTACAGACCCATCTCCCTACTTACTTTTGAAGCTAAGGTTTTGGCGAAGGTATTGGCAAATCAGATGCATCCAATACTCTCTACAGTAATTCACCCCGACCAGTCGGGATTTATGCCGCATAGGAGCACTAGGCTGAACCTCAGACATCTATATGGAGTTATGCACGCTACAGTAGTCTAACCATCAGAGGCTGCGGCGGTACTCTCATTGGATGCCCGTATGGCATTCGATAGTATTGAATGGCCATACCTCTTCACGGTTCTATTTAGACTGGGCTTTGGACCAAGGTTTCTCACTTAGGTCGGTCTCTTGTACTGCGACCTGCTTGCAAGAGTCCGGGTAAACGGGACAGTATCCAGGTCATTCACACTACACAGGGGGACACGACAGGGTGCGTGGTGACTCTTTGGTTCATGGCATAGATATTAGGTGCTGATTGGAGGAACGCTTCTCTCTGTACGCGGACAACATTTTACTCTATGCTCATAAGCCCCGCCAGACATTACACAGACTCATTCACATATTTCAGCTCTTTGGCAGCTATTCTGGCTACAAAATATATTGGGACAAGTCACTAGTGTTCCCATTAGCCGGAGTGATCCCACCCCTTACGTCTGCTTGTGCGGCTTTGGTACAACGGGAGGAATTGAAATATTTGGGTATTCGAATCACCAAGTCGGAAGAAGATTTTATGGCCCTCAATCTGAACTCACAATTGGGGGATGATGTGGTTCATTGGCAATGGTTCCCAGTCTCCTTAATGGGTCGGGCTGTCCTATTTAAGATGCTGGCTCTCCCCCACCTGTTATATGTGCTGCAAAATACCCCTTATCAGGTTCCGAGTACATTTTTTCGGGCGATTGAAGGAGAAATGCTTAGCCTACTAAGGGAAGAAGGTAACCTGCGCATAGCACTGCGCAAATTGCAATGAGGGGTTGATGAGGGTGGACTGGCGGTTCCTGACAGAAGTTACTATCTGGCATCCCAGCTCATCACTGTTAATGACTGGGTCTTCACATCCCTCTCCGAGTTCGCATATCGGGTAGATCGGCATGCTATGGGGAACGGTGGATACCTAGCTGCACTATATTGCAGAAAATGCGAGAAGTCTCTTCCCAATGCACACGCATATGGTAGTACGAACTTGGCGAGAGGCCACAAAGCTCTTGGGGTGGGAGGCTAAATTGACTGAGCAGACCCCACTCTGGGAAAGTGACCTGTTGAAGGAAGTGAGACGCTTACAGGGCTTTATTAAGTGGAGCCTCATTGGAATAGATCGCCTCAGACATATTTGGCGAAAGGGAGCCACGCTCAATTTTGAAGCTCTACAAGCAGAATACCAGATGGCCGACTCGTAGCGATTCCGCTATCTTCAGTTAAGACATGCCCTGTGATCTCACATGCCAGAGTTGGAAATATTACCAGAATACTCCCCACTGAAGGACCGACTATTACTTGACCTGATGATAGATAAAGCTGTCTCTCTCACTTACCGTAAATTCATGAATAACTATCATGAATAATTCCCCAGACCCCCTAGTCCCCTTGAGGGAGGCATGGGAAACAAACTTGGGGCTCTTGGAGGATGAGGACTGGAGGGAGGACATCCAGAGCCCCAGGGAGATTCCATATGAGCGAGGTTTAGATTGGTCCAATTCTGGATCTTACACAGGTCGTACGCCCCCTGAACGCTTCAACATCGATTAGGTCGGTGTGACACAGACCAATGCGTAAGGGGCTGCAGGGAGGTGGGATCCTTCTTCCATATCATCTGGGCATGCCCCAAAATACAATGTTATTGGATTGGAGTAACCCGGATCATGACCAATGTGATGGACTGCATGTTCCGGCGGAGGCAAGATGGCACCTACTGGAGGTGACGGGGAATTAAACTGGCCTACAGACATTAACCTTGGCTCATGCTGGCCTAGGGGGTGGCAAAGAGAAACATTGCGAGAATGTGGGGAAACATCACTCCCCCTTAGATTAGAGACTGGGAATGTGATCTAGATTGGTGTCAACAGGCTAAGAAAATGGTCTATCAAAGTAGAGGGTGCCCCGCAAAATGGTAAAAGATCTGGACCTCGTGGGAGAAATCCAGAAACTAATAATGTAAAAGGGGAGGGGTACTGGTATAAGAGGGACTAGAAATTGAGATGTTGTATTATATTGTACGTGCTGTATGGCTTCTTCTGCTCACTGCCACCCGATGACACCCTGTCTCTGTATTATTGCAAAGGTGTACCAAAAAAACGTAAAAACAACATAGTTAAAACTGACTTATGGTTCTGGCTCAAGCGCACAAAACTATGGAAATTCACCAGTTATGGTATGAAATACACAACACATGCCATAACTCACCTTGCCTGTCATGCACAAAGCAACCGATTGCCATTGGCACAGAAAAATTAGCAGCCAGCTGGGGTAACCTTTTTGGTTACAAATAATTTAGGAGTTCCAAAAACGTAGCGTATATTGCTCTAAAATGTATGAAAACATATTTAGAATTTTTGAAAAAGGTGGATTTCGTAATCAAAAAGAATTAAAAAAATGCTGAGATCATTGAAAATGTTTCAAAAGTTTGGGGAGGTTCAATAAAAATAGGAATTTTGGTGGGTGCCCTCAGATTTCTTTAAATGGGAACAAATGATGGGAAATTGTCTCTTTATTTAAAAATGGTCCATTATTACAATTCTCAGTGGTACTCACTGAAATGCACTGGGCTTCTCCGAAAGCTACAGGGTACATAAAAGATAGAATTAAAGGTGTAATAGAAATCTACTGTTGCTATGTTCACGTACAAATGCTAGGTCAACCCAGAGCTTAACAGTAGGTTACACACAGGTCAGATGCTCAACCTTCTGAACTTCCTTTCCCTATTCATCCTAATAACTAGGGTACAGGGGCTTCTGTTGGGTTCTCTGGAAAAGAACTGTGAAAGAACCTTCACACGGAAAGACAATGCATATCCAGGGGGTTGCTTGGTCAGTAAGATTGGGGGATGTGAGCTTCAGATTTTCCAACAATCACGCAGGCATAGAATGTCAAAATACATTATGGCACATAAGAGGGGCTAAAGGGACAAGGGAAAGGGAGACTAATGCGTATTGGTAGGGGTACTAAGTGCGAAAACACAATATTTTGTAAAATAACCAACATTTTTGAAGACTTTCAAAGAAGAGAGGGAGCGAGTTTGTGTGCGTTTTTGCCTGTGTGTATGTAAAATGTCCTTGTGAAATCCGAGACACTTCACCACACCTGATTGAAAGCACTTGTACCCAACTATTTTCCAGAAAATACATTTATAAGGGGCATGAAATACTCCAAACCCCCCACCGAAGCGATTGAGCGAAGATTGAGGTTAAACCTAATTGAGATAGAGGCAATAATGGACAATGTAGATTTTTCACAGCCTGGTGGGCATAAAATCTGGATTTCATTAAAAACACTGGAGGCTAAGATTATGCAAATCTCCTTTTATTGCCCCCTCACAGCAGCAACAATAGAAAGAATTTAGAATTTTAAAAGTCCATAGCTGCCAAGGTTTCAGATTGCTGTGTGTGACATTTTCATAATTTCAGTGTAATTATGAGTGACATTCAACCACTATGAGTGACACTTTCTCATGAGCAGAAATCAAGCAATGAAGACGAGGGAAACATAAATATCAGAAATTACACCCATTTGAGCAACCAGAAACTCTAAGAAGATCTCAAACTGCTGCAAAGCACCAGTGCCGCTGGTAAATTCCATCTGTAATTGGCTCTGCTTGAGACCGTGAATGCACAGAAGATGCGCACCTACCTGCCCAAACCCAATCCTCTAGCGGTCTCAGAAGGATAGAATATTAAAAAATGGTAGTGGTCAGAAAATACAGACAATTACAGCTTGTAAGATAGTGGCTTTAGTTAGTGGAACTCTGTAATGCTCTGCAGACCAATGGTTTGTCAAATTTCCAGGATTTCTTAAATGGACTGAAAAGTGCCCAGATGTATTTTAGCTTGTAGCACGTTCTATCAAAAGTTTGCAAATAAAATAAATACAGTCAACGAAAGTGTATAATAATCTTTTCAGGAATTATTGGTTCCAAATAAAACATTAATGTGAGGAAGAACTACAAAATTCTGCCCTAAAGCAAACAAACAGCAACTGCAGGCGCTGTGGTTTGTGTTTACGCCAACACCCGTTTCCCAGTGAGAGCCCCAAAGAGAGAACAGAATATGCCCACAACACCTTGAAGAAGGGAAGGGTTTAAAAATAATAATAGTATAGAAACAGACAGACAATAAGTAACACACACAAATGGGGGAAGGTGCTGTCTGGAAATTGCAGGGAATATACATGCCTTGCTGGGGGGGTCAATCCAAGGGGAGATCCAGAATACTATACAGTAGGAATGAAATATCAGTGTAGCGTTTACTTTAATCATATTCAATAAACCCGGACATTTCTTTTTGTGGGATATCATCAGATATTTCGAGCATAAGCAAGAGACTGACTATAAATAATGACTTTTTGAAAACTTGGGTTTGCTATATAGCATGCAAGAAAACGCTACTACACTGTGTTGTCAGTACCATCTGGGGTGTATTTTAAGTGAAATGGGCCAGCAGCAATAACTGTGAATCCCAAGGTACTCCCTCACTCAACTCCTGGGCTCGGGGGCCCTTGCCGTATGGGTGCCGCAGGGAAGTGCGAGCTGTGTAGTAGATTTCCTCGCTCGTGGAGTAGTCCTTCTCCAGGCTGCTGTACCCTCTGCTCATGCTGCTGCTCCACGTCATCTATCCGACGGCCAGGGACAGGAGAGCAAGGGGCTGTCCAGCACAGAGCGAGGTCAGGAGATGAGCAGGTGGCTTCCTCCTATTTAACTCGGGCCATGCAGGGAGCGCAGCACAACAGTAAATAATTCCTGGGCGCCTGGGGGCCCAACCAGTGGGCAGGAAATAGAAAATTCTGACACAGCATGCGCCGATCGGACATGGCTCCTCCCCAACACACAGTGGGGCCGATTCCGATCTCGGCCGGTAGTGCTCCGAATCGGATTCGGATTTACCGGATCTGATTCTGAGCCCTGTTTCCCGACCGAATCGTACGCGGGTCCGGCCGAGCGAGTACGATGCAGGCACACGCGAAATCTCCGACCGACTCGAACGCGGCTTCAACACGCTCCGACCGACTCGCATGGGCACGACTCGCACCGCGCTATGGAGACGTTTCCCGGCCGGGTAAGTACGATGCGCGCCGCGAGCAGTCCGACCGACTCGCGCCGTCCGGCTCGAAAAAGCTGTCGGAGCCGGACTTTGAGGGTCCGCGTCGGACCCCCTGTACGCGCGTATGCGCGCGAGTCGCACACAGGGGAGACCCATGGGTCCCCCTACCTGTGCATGTACGCCGCGATGCGCATGGACGCGTACACGCTGTAGAGGGCGCCCTTGTCCGCCTCGCACCCATTGAGTCAATGGGAGCCCGCGTACGCGTTGTACGACAGGCTCCCATTGACTTCAATGGGAGTCCGACCGACTCGAGTCCGATGGCATGCGTGCGCATCGTACTCGTTCGGTCGGACTGCTAGGGTCCGATTCGGTCGGAATTCTCTCCGGGTCCGGCTCGGTCGGAGAGATTTCCGGCCGGAATCGGAATCGGCCCCAGTGTGTCTACGCGGGACCTGACACGACCCGGGGACCGACAGGACATAGGAGAGCCTCAAAGAGAGGTGCCCCCAGCGGGCTGGATACCGAGCAGCCAAAGGAAAGAGGTCACACTGACTGGGGGTGGCGCCTGTTCACATTGCCAGAAAACAGCAACACTCACGTGCCAACCCCGAGAAATGCACGAAGTTCTGCAGGCTGGCCATATTACAGAGAGTCAGTCTCAGACAGTTCAGGCAGCCAGACCTGCGGGGTCTCAGCTACTACTAATGCAGTCAGTTGAGCCCAGCCCCTACCGCAGCAAGAGTCCAAGAGAGGACGACACTCGAGTCTCAGTCACTGCATTCAGGCTCAGTGCGCGCAGGTGATCAGGCACTTAAATGAGTGACAATGCATTTTAATGCGGTGATGCAGACCACCACATTAAAATGCGTTAGTCTAACATCTGATGCGTGGTACTTGGTGTAAAGAATTAGCGTTTCAGTTGATTTGTCCCGGCGTGACCCGGATGTATTGCATCCACGCGCTCGGGCCAGGCGTGGCCCGAGGCGATTAATAAAAGGGGAGTGGTCGCTCCAGGCCAGTCTCGCCCAACCAGCACACCGAGTGTTCGTGTACATTTATGTTCCCCTTTTGCCCCGCGAGGTACTAGGTGCTCAGGCAGGCAGCACCTCACACTGGCGACGAGTGTGGAGCTGAACCCACGCTCCCACGCCAAAATCAAGGAGCCGACGGCACGCCTCCAACATCACGGCAACCATCTGTCTGTCCGGAGGGAAAAGCGACATCCGCGGTCCCCGGCCCCCACCATTGCAACCAGCCTGAGGGGGAAGGGCCTACACGCCACAACAACGCGCGCAGGACCGACGAAGCAGCCGGTAAGAGCGCGACCCCTGTGCTTCACAGACGCCTGTCCCGGCCTGCGCACAACGTGCAACACACAGCCCCAAACAGAGACCCGTGGCCAAGGGCCACGCCCATTCACGCAGTGGTGGAGCCGATGCGCTAAAGAAGGGGACACATCAGCAAGTAGACTAAAGGGGGAAGACAACTAATCCCGCTTGGCAGCGCCAAGGAATCCTCTTCTGCATGACCTGGGCAAGAAAGAGGACCTCCACCACGTGCCCACACAGGCAGCCAGGGACACTGGAAAAGGAAAAATAAGAGAAGGGACAAGGCAAAAGGGGAGGAGAGCACAGAAGAAGGGGTGCATAACCTCTGACACATGCACAGCGCAGAGAGAGAGAAGACACAGTAGATTACCCACAGCAACACAGAAGAAGGGACCCAGAGAGACAAGATGGGAGATAACCCTGATGCAAATCAGCCACCAACTCGCTTGATTACGCCACATGCCCCCACAGGAGTATTACCTCCGTTCAGTGAGGCAGTTGACCCTACTACCACGTCCCCACGATGGAAAACGTGGCTGGGGCAGTTAGAGAACTACTTCGTAGCAATGAGAGAGACGGACGGAGCAGTGAAATGCTCGTTACTACTCCATTACGCAGGAGAAGAAGTGTACCTCCTATTCAAGCACCTCCCGAATACAGGAGCGCCCACCGACTACGATGCCGCCGTGACGGCGCTTAACGCACATTTTGACCCGCAGCTGAACCCAGATTTTGAGAGATTCAAGCTACGCCAGGCCAGACAAAGGGAAGGAGAATCAATCGACGCGTTCTATGCAAGGCTCAGAGAACTGGCAAGCACCTACGCAACAGATGACGGGGTCACAGAAGAGATCCGTGCACAAATAATCCAGTGTGTCCGCAGCAAGGTACTACGCAGGCTGATCCTGAGGCAACCGAACATACCCCTCAATGATATATTTGTTCTAGCCAGGACGCATGACCTCTCGGCGGCCAGGGCAGATGAGATGGACCTAGCCCTGACACAGACAACAGAGAAAAACGTGGCTGTCAAGATCGAGCGAGCAGATGCAGTGCGAACACGAGACAGAGGGAGCGGGCAGCAAAGCCGGCCCCCCCAAAGGCCAATGAGGGTACTGTGGGCGCGAGGAACACCCCATTCAGTCGTGCCCTGCCCAGGGTCGGACGTGCTCCCATTGTGGAATTCCAAACCACTTTGCGTCAGTATGCTGGAAAAGGAACCAACGTAAAGACAGCAGAGGGTGAAAACCTATATGGAAGATAGTGCGCCAACTGTCGAGCGCCTCCCTTGCGTCAGCGAGCAGTATGAAAGGGAACAAACAAGCCACTTACCGGGTCACATCCACGGAAGATGATGAAGTTGAGACGTATCTGGTCTCATTCACACAAGAGCTGAAGAAACGGCGAAGGCCGCAACCCACGTGCACCGTGAAAATAGCCGGGTTGGAAGTAAAGGCAGTCATCGACACCGGGGCCTCCGAGAACGTCATGGGGGTCCAGCAATATAACCGACTACGACCCAGGCCTGAGCTCGCACCATCCAAGACAAAAATCTTCGCATACGGGAGTCATTCACCCCTGCCCCTCGAGGGAAGATGACCGTGTCAATCAGGTCAGACGACAACGAAATCACAACAACCGTCCACGTCATCGACCAAGAGGCCGACACATTACTCAGCAACAATGCCGCCAAGGATTTGGGCCTTGTGACGTTCGCAAGAAGTGTGCGGGCAAACCAGACGGAAGAGCTGCTGAACCAATTCGCAGACCTCTTCAAGGGGCTAGGATGCATCAAGAGAGCCAGTAAAACACCCCATCGACCCAGCGGTGGCCCCGACAGCTCTACACCACCGACGAATCCCTTTCCACCTCAGTCCGCTAGTAGAGCAAGAGCTACAGAATCTAGAAGACCAAGGAGTCATCGAGAAGGTGTCTGGGCCGACCCCCTGGGTGTTCCCCATGGTGATAGTAGAGAAGCCAGGACAACCAGGGAAGATCAGGTTGTGCATTGATATGCGCCTCCCCAACAAAGCGATCCGGCAGGAATGCCACATTACACCGACAATGGACGACATAGTGGCTGACGTCAATGGGTCCCGGTGGTTCTCGAAATTGGACCTGAACGCGGGATACCACCAACTGGTCCTGGACAAGGAGAGCACTCACCTGGGGCTGCGGCGGTACAAGCGCCTCAACTTCGGGATATCCTCAGCAGCCGAAGTGTTCCAGGACACGGTACGAGAGATCCTGATGGGCCTACCAGGCGTGCTAAACGTAAGCGATGACATCCTCATCCACTCCACCACTGCGGACGAGCATTATTGACATCTCAGGGCCACGTTGAAGGGCCTCCGAGAATATGGAGTCACCCTACACAGGGAAAAATGTCTCTTCTTCCAGAGAGAAATAGAGTTCTTCGGATACATCTTCAACCAGGAAGGGATCCAGGTAGACCTGCAGAAGTCCCAAGCCATAAAGGATGCACCTTCCCCCTCAACCGTGTCGGAAGTGCGAAGCTTCCTTGGTATGGCCACGTACTGTGGCCGGTTCATCCCGGATCTGGCCACTATCGCAGAACCTCTCTGGAACCTCACTCGCTCCGATGCCACGTGGATGTACGAACAGCAGGAAGAGGCAGCGTTCCAAAGAGTCAAGAGTGCCCTCCTCACCCTGGTGTATTTTGATCCGGCTAAGTGCATGCAGCTCCTTGTGGATGCCAGCCTGGTAGGCCTATGGGCGGTGCTCGCCCAGGAGCAGAAACCCGTAAGATGGGCCGCGTTGGCCTACGCCAGCAAGTCTCTCTCTCCCACCGAAACCCGATATGCGCAAATTGAGCAGGAGGCCCTGGCCATTCGGTGGGCATGCCGGCACTTTCATCTGTACATCTGCGGCCAGCCATTCAAGGTCGTCATGGACCACCAGCCGTTAATACCCCTGTTCCAAGGGTCGGCACCCCACTCACCCTGAGGATCGAGCGATGGGCCATCGGATTTCAGCAATATGAAATGGAGGTGGTATACCGACCAGGCGCGAAGAGTCCGGACGACTTTCTCTCTCGGCACCCTGCCCCACAAGAACTCCAAGAAGAAGCGCAGGAAGTCGAGGCACTCGAGGCCCACATCAACATGATTTTGACAATCACGTGTCCTAAGGCACTGACCCTAACAGACATCACAGCAGTAGCCGAGTGGGACCCAGTCATCACCAAGGTGCGCAATGCTGTACAAGGAGGCAACTGGCAGCGTTTCCTGCAGACGGCCAACGACTGGACAGGGCCGGACAGGGAATACCTCATCAAGATGTGGAAGATACGCAACAAACTAAGTGTGACCCAGGATGGAATCTTGTTGCGAGGGTCCCGCATCGTCATCCTAGCAGCCCTACACCACCATGTAACCCAACTGGCCCATGGCGGACACCAAGGGACCGAAAAGATGAAGGCCAGAATGCGGGAAGTCTGGTTCCCAGGATTAGAAGGTCGGGTCGAAGAGACTGTGAGAAGATGCCCGGCATGCCAACTGACTAGCGCACCAGAGCGGCCAGCGCCTGTCCAGACGGAAGAACATGGGAAGGCCCCATAGGAGAGAGTGAGCATCGACTTTGGGAGCTTTCCTGATGGCTGGGTGACCTTAGTCATGATGGATAGCTACTCCAAGTTCCCGGTGGTAGAAGTCATCAGCTCCACCGCGTTCTCCCGAGTTGCCCCGGTGCTGGAGAAGACATTCGAGATGTTCGGATGTCCAGGAGAGATCAAGAGCGACAACGGGCCCCCATTCCAGGGAGGAGAATTCCGTGATTTCATGCAACTTCACGGAGTGCGGCACCGCCACATCACCCGCCAATGGGCACAGGCCAATGGAGAAATCGAAAGGTTTATGCGGACCCTCAACAAGGTCTTGCACATCGCCGTGGCCGAGAATGCAGACCCTGAACGCCATCTGCAACTATTCCTCTGGGAGTATAGAAGTACGCCACACAGCACCACTCACCAAGCTCTTTGGGTGCTAATGTTTAACGGCCCTCGCCGAGACACCATCCCTGTCTGCCCCGGGTGGGCCCCGCCGCACTACAACGAGGGCGATGCCCTGCAACGGAGGAAGAGACAAAATCTAGTTGCCAGCCACAGGAGAAGAGCCAGGCTCCGTGATCTACAGCCAGGTGACCAGGTGATAATAAAGGACCGGAGACCAGGGGGGAAATTCCGGCCCCCCTATGAACAAGGCTACTGGACCGTGACTGGAGTTAAGGGGACTATGGTCACCCCGGTGAAGGGAGGAGAGACTGTAACAAGGAACATCTCATGGTTCAAGGGAGTAAAAGAGGCTCCCCCAACCACGGGCGAAGAGAACAGGGCCATAGCGGAGGAAGACGGACAAGGAGGTGACGAGATGGATTATTTGAGACCTTGCAGAGTAGCCGCCCCAGAGGGCCGAAGGAGGCCAAGCAGGGAACTAGCCCAACACCCTCGATGCCAGAGGCTCGACCTGAGGATCGGAGTCAACATCCCAGGTATGGGTTGCGAAGAAACCTCACCCTGAGCTCCCACCTAAAGGACTCTGTGTGGTGGGTGGCAAGTCACCACCCAGTCAGCGAAAAGAAGAACAAGAGACTGAGTTAAGATGGGATGTAATGAGTTAGCGTTTCAGTTGATTTGTCCCGGCGTGAGCCGGATGTATCGCATTTATGCGCTTGGGCCAGGCGTGGCCCGAGGCGAATAATAAAAGGGGAGTGGTCGCTCGAGGCCAGTCACGCCCAACCACCACACCGAGTGTTCGTGTACATTTATGTTCCCCTTTTGCCCCCCGAGGTACTAGGTGCTCAGGCAGGCAGCACCTCACACTTGGCAGGGCTGTAAAACATTCCAGTAAAGTATATAGTCCAGCAACAAGCAGCCATCTTCCTTCTTTAGTTGCTGCTGCTCACAAGATAAGTACACTGCTTTTTTTCATTTATTAATAAGGGAGATTTCGCAATACGGACATTATTTGAGTGAGCCCTGCTTTTGGAGTGGCATATTTTGACTTGTTAATTGCTTTGCACCACTACTGTTTTCATATTTGTTTACTTTGGTGACTGTTTCTTTATTTATCGCTAATTTCTTTACCTTTTCCTCTCACTAATATTCCCCTTAAATCCTTTCTGTTTGAGATTTGCGCTCACGCTGTGGAGCTACTTGACACCCCCTCTTACCTTCTTTATCCCTTGTTGTTGCAGGAGAGAGGCGGTTAATCGGAGCTTTGAACAATGCAGCCTGAGCGGGCTGCACTTGCGCCTTCGTGTGCCTCCTGCTCCTGACTCCGCAGCTTGCAGGATGCAGAAGACGCGCCGGCTCTTTCCTAGGTAGTCGCGTGTCCCATTGCAGCTGTAAGGGAATTTCACCAGGGCTTCAGTGCGTGTTTTTGGATTTACCTTGTTCGCAGCACTGGAAGAAGGAAGATGGCTGCATGCTGCTGAACTATATACTTTACTGGAATGTTTTAAAGTTCTAAATTCTTTCTATTGTTGCTGCTGTGAGCGGGCAATAAAAGGAGATTTGCCTAACTTAGCCTCTGTGTCTTTAATAAAATCCAGATTTTCACCCACCAGGCTGTGAAAAATCTACATAGTCTATTATTGCATGCCGGCCACCGTGATAACAAGTATCTCCTTTCAATCTTGTCCTCCCACACAGCTGACACCTATGTTGAACAACCCGATTGAGAGAACGAATCGCTCGCTACAATTACGGTTTCCTTTTAACGGGGTAGTAAGGTGGCCACTTGTCCTCTACCTAATTCAACCCAAAGTCCTTAATCAATCATCAACACGACCAATCCCATTGCCGAACATACTGTGGGAGCCGTCTTCAAGTTGGGGGGAGGGTACTTTTAATGTGTAAATTGACTTGAGATTGGAGAATTATCAGTAACTAAGACAATCCTAAAGCACTACTGAGAAGATCAAAGTGCTCATTGGTTGTTAGGATCCGCACATGGTCGCTGTGGTATCTTTAAGACGAACTGTCTTACTTTACCTGGCGCTGGCAGTAGTCGTGTAGTACGGAGTGGACATGAATCAGCAGGCTCATTACCTAAGGTAGATTAGTCAACCTGGTAGTAACATTTAATTGGGATGGGGATAACAGCCTAGTGTGGCAGTGCAAGTCCTTTTGTTACCAAACATGTTTCTGGTATCAGACAATAATTGGGGCAGCATGGCAGGTCCAAGAATGGTGATGTAGTATCCTGATCATTCCAATTCCCTGTATGTTTGAGCTGGTGTTGAGAGTGTGGCCTGCAGTGGAAGCTGGGAGATCGGACCAGTTGGTGGGAGGATGGAGCCCTAGCTGGAAGGGTCTCCCTGCTGTTTCTATAACCTAAGGGCCTAACATGAAATAAAGAACTTAACTCTTAGCTGAGAGACTCTAAACGCTTGCATGAATACTCTGTCCACTAATTCTACAGGCAGACTGCGGTTCGTGTGATTTAGTGATAGTTGGCCCCAGTCAAGGAGTTCATGTCTGTGTCTCTGAGATGACACACTATGGAATTCACCACAGGCAGCTAGCTCGTGGCTGGTCGGACAGGCTGTCTGGCTGCTGTTTATGTTTCTTTGCCTCAGGCCCGGATGGGGTCGGTGACTTTATCTGGGCAAGCGAGCAAATTTAAAGAGCACATAACCAGAGGTTTGCTATGCGCTAGAAGCTTCGCGGTGGCACCCCCCACCTGGTTGCCCTCTGGGATCCCACAAACTCAGACCACACAATTTCACATTTATGGAAGAATTGAGGCTGCAGTTTATTAGGCAATTTTTAACTTGCAAGCGATCCGTCAACCACCATTCCTTTCTTTATCCAACAAGCCTGTCCTTGCCTTACCATAGCCACAAGCACTGTGCCCTACATTCAGAGCCTGCCACTCAGCCTAGGTGACCTATCACCTTGGGTGTAACCATTCCCTCCTGTTCCGGACAAGCATCTGCTTCCAGCCCAGCAGGATGACGCTCCACTGCCGGCATGACCATACCTTTCTTTTCGGGCAAGTGTCTGCTTCAAGCCCAACTGGGTGACCTTTCACTTACTGTGCAACCACACATTACATCTCCTTCCAGGTAAGCATCTGCTTCCAACCCAGCTGGGTGACCTTTCTCTTCCAGCCTTGTCTTTTCCTGGCAAGTGTCTGCTTCTGGCCCGCCAGGTGACCATTCACTTCCGGTGTAACTTTTCATTTCCCTCAGGGCAAGCGTCTGTTTCCAGCCCATGAATGGATTGATATCCTGGATGAAAGTCTCCACCCTTCCTTGCAAGGTGATCCGGTCACCTGTCCACTACTTCTTCCGGGCCACAGGTTCTACCCTTGATTGTTTCCTTCATGTTCAACCCATAAGGCCATTGTGGTAGCCTGCCAGTACCACCTGGGTCCTGACCATTACCTGTTTGTAGCCAGTACCCCATCCAGCAACCTGCCATTTTTCCTTAGGATCCCATTGTAAATACCGCCATAACTTGCTGGGAGCTTCCGCTGCCGACAAGGCCCCTACATAGGTGCGCCTCAATTAATTCAATCTTCCTTCAACCCCTTGCATTCAATATCACCTTTATGTTCCGTAAAAAAACATCCATCCCAATATTCGACAGGTGTACTCCATCCAGGCTGTAATAGTCTGGTTGTTGCAAATTAATTAAGCTATGCTTAAGCCAACCCCCAACAGGAATTTGGCAATGAGGCTGTTTAGTCTCGTTCATGACAACTTTATACCCCCTGGGGATTGAGCCCCTGCCCAGGACCTCCTGGGAGTGATCTCTGACCATACCATTTCTGCGGCATCCATGGTCCTGGCCAAGTCAGTGAGGGATTCCTTCATAATTTGTTAAGTCACCCCTGCCCATAGCTGAGAGGTAATTTCCATCCAAGTGGATGATCAACACGTCTGGGTTTCTTGCCCAAGTTCGGTATGCCTGAATGACACCTTCCAGTTTCCTCCTTTGCAACCTTGGCTTCCCAAACCATTCCACCCTTGTGCGTTGAAACAGGATTGCTGGATTTCCCCCATTCTTGCCAGCTCTTTCTACTGCCCTGGACACATAAGAGTGCCCTATGACCCACACGGTTTTGCACTCTGTGGAGTAGAACACAAAATACAGAAAGGGGGTGAAGAATGAGCCCACCGTAATGACTTTATTATACTTGTCAAGCAAGACATTTCAGCATACATTATTGCGTCAAAGTCAACATAAAATCACTCCCGAACCTCTATACAAGTTGCCCATTCCTTGACGGTTGTTTGTGCATATATATACCCGAAACCTATCACATCCCCATCTCACGATTTTCTTAATTGCATTTGCAGAAAGTCCTTCTTGGAAGGCTGTCTGGCTGCCCCAATGCGAAATGAATGTGTGGTAAAGTGGTGCACCCAGAGCCATGCTATCTCGACTGCTGCTGCCAACACCTTTTTAAACTGATATAATGTGAATGGTGTCCCATCTTTGCGGGTGAGGAGGTATGCCTCACCTTCGCCCCCTGCCCATGCCAGGAGCCTAACCAGGCAATACGGTTTGTACCCTTCCATCTTATTCAGTGCACTACTCTGTCCTCTGCCCATCTGATCTGTCCTAGATTGCCTGGCTCGTAAGGCCACATTGTGTGGGCCCAAGCAGATATCCTTAATCAAAACGGCCCTGCTGTTTTTGTCACCCTTGGCTCTGGCTACCAGCTCACTAACCTGGAAAGCCCCAAAAAAGGCAAGTGAGAAAGCTGTACTAAATAGCGTAGTCTCAAAGTGTGAGTGGCACACTAAGGGCAGGTGGTCAATCAGTACTTTTAGCATTCGAAAATGTATTGGTGACCTGGTATCTATCCTGTTTCTTATTTTCAGATTTGTCCCATCCTTTCAAGGCTTCCCTGTGAACAAATCCTTTTGTAGGGTCCTCCAAACCTCCAGCTTTGCATTGTATGCTATTGACGCCAGATGTTCTGAGAGCCAAGACCTGGATTTCCTTGCACCCCTGGCCCACACAACAAATTGTTTGACCTGCACTACCAATGCCTCAAAATCATCTGCTGGCACTAGGGACCACAGATGCATTGTCCGCAAAGGTCTCCATGCAACGCTGGTACCGTTGCCGTATTCCAACAGCTGGAGCCTTCTCCGCCATGCTCTGTAGTTGGAGTTCTAGCGCATTAGTTCCCAGAACTCCTCCTTAAAGGCCATCATCTCCTCTTCTGCCTCCGCCCACTCTGCCCGGAACTTCTTTCACTGAAAGCGAGAAAGTGCATCAGCTGCTTTATTCTGGACCCCCTGCACATGCTTTGCCCTAACTTCTATGTTGTACTGGAGACATGTGCACACCAGGTGCCTTAACAATCCCAATACAGTGGGGCATGACACCGCTCTATTAAAAAAAATTCAACCACACATTACATTTCCTTCTGGGTAAGTGTCTGCTTCCAACCCACCTGGGTGACCTTTCACTTCTGGCGTAACCAGCCTTTTCCCCAGGAGAAAGAGGGCCCCTTGCCAGGCGCCTGTGGTTAAATACCTTCCACCCCACGCCAAATTCCTATTGGTAAATTTACGACTGGGCTGATCCCAGTGTCCCACTCCACTGCCCAGTATTTTCCCTGCCTTCCTCTGTCCCTCTCCTTACTCCTGCCCAGTCTGGGTTCCGCTCCGGGGGAGGGGGGGGGTTGCCTCCACTAAGTCTCATGGTCCAGCCATATCCCCACCCTTTCGGGAAGGTGGGAGGCGAAGCAAGGGGCAAAATCATGAGATGAGACAGCAAAATATTTGGAACATGGATGGCTCAGGTATCATTGTGTGATTATGATACTCCTTCTTGAACATGTGTGTTTCACTTCATGATTTTAAATTGCTGCACTGATGTTTTAAATCTAAGTTTCCCCTATGTGGCATGATCTTCTGACAGTGACTTGATAGAACCAGGACATGTCAGTCTTTCATGGACATTGGCCTATGTGGACCAACGCTATAATCTATTAAACTGTCAACTAGGGATTTTTTCATGTAGTACACTCACTGAACTGATTGAAGGTGCTTCCAGATTTAATTCTCCATCAAAATGATAATCGGTGAAACAAAGTGAATTGTGTGTGATCACTCGATTTGGTAAAGGGGGAGCCATGTTTTGAACCCGGGTTTTATGTTTACACACTGTGTATATTATTCCCTGGGAGAATATTCCCTTCTCTCTTTTTTTTACCAACAAAGTACAGTGTTTGTGTACAATTATTTGATTACTTCCACTAATGCACTATGCCTAATGAATACAAGTATCCCCGGTAATTTAGTCAGACCAGATGTGAGAGTCCAGCTCTCCTCCTCTTGTGCTTTTCTGCCCCCTCTGCATTGCTCTCGCACCCCAGCCGCATGCTCCATGTTGCTCTTTCGCCCGTGTTTCTATCTTTGCCCACTTTTTCTCTCCTCATGTTTATTCTTCCGGTATGCAGACAGAATATCGAGTTGGAAATGTCGACCTACACAAATATTGAGTTGGAAATATCGTGACACAGAAATATCAACAGCAAGAATATCGTGGTCAAGAATATCAAATTTAAGGTAAAAAATATCGTTTTCAAAAATATAGAAGCCATTAATATCGTTTGTAAAAATATAGTTGTTTAAAATATCGATTTTTTAATTAGAGTTATGTATTTTAGTTTATATTTTAAATGTATGTGATGTATGTTTTTTTGTATAAGTATTGTTTATGTTTTTTAATCCATGTGTTAAATGTTTTGTAGTTATTAATTTTATTTTAATAAAATTATGCGTTTTTTAGTTCCGTAGCGGGTTGTGGGTTTATCGGGGAATAGGGTGGGAAGTTATTTAATTATAATAAATTAATGATTATTTTTTATTTATTAATATTTATTTGATTGAGATTTTATAGTGTTAACTGTGGGAAGTAATGTATTTGTAATTAATTATGAATTGGTTGTTAATTAATAATTAATTAGTAATTAATTATGGTAATTGTGTATTTTTTTTTGGTGCGGGTTGTGGGGTTTATAGGGGTAAAGGGTTGGAAATAATTTTTGATTAATTAATAATTAGTTGTTAATTTATAGTAATTAATTTATTGAAAATTAATTATGGAAATTGTGTCATTTTTGGTGCTGGTTGTGGGATTTATAGGGGTAAAGGGTGGGAAGTAATTTATGTTTAATCAATTAATAATTAGTTGATCATTATTAATTAATTGATATTAAATAAGGGTATTTGTTTATATTTTTTGTGTGTGGGTTTTACTTTTATAGAGGTAAAGGGAGGGGAGTAAATTCATTTCACTTACTTTATAATTAATTGTTAAATACTATTAGTTTTTTAATTGAAAATAAGTTTTAATTTTGTAATTAATTTGTTTACAGTTTAATTGTAGCTGTGCATTGTGGGGATTATAGGGGTAAAGTGTGGGAAGTTAATTAATTTTTATGAGTTTCAATTTGTTTTTTAATTAATAATATTTCTTTAATTGGTAATTTAATTATCTTAATTATGGAAGTAATTTTTTTAAATTTAGATTTGGTTTGTGAATTGTGTGGTGTTATAGGGTAGGAAATAAAAAAGTAAATTTATGTAATAATTAATGTTTTTGTTTCAAAATAATTTGTAATTAAAAATATTTATTTGTTTAAAAACTATTTTTTATTTTATTTAATATAATATTTGTATGTATTTGTCATATGTATTTAACATTATAATATGTTTTTTAAATTTATTTTAATATTAAATATATTTGTATTTTAATTTTTAACATATATATATATATATATATATATATTTAAAAAATATATATATTTTTGTTAATAATTTGTTTTTAATTTTGAACCGACTGTAGTGAGAATATTAATTGTTACCCCTCCACAATCCAACACTTTCCCTACTGTTGCACTCATTGGAGTGGGAATAGTAAATTTTATCCCGACACTATCCAACACTTTCCCTACTGTTGCACTCACTGGAGTGGGAATAGTAATTTTTACCCCTCCGCTATCCAACACTTTCCCTACTGTTGCATTCATTGGAGTGGGAATAGTAATTCTTACCCCTCCGCTATCCAACACTTTCCCTACTGTTACAATTATTGGAGTGGGAATAGTAATTTTTACCCCTCTGCAATCCAACAATTTCCCTACTGTTGCATTGACTGGAGTGGGAATATTAATTTTACCCCTCCGCTATCCAACACTTTCCCTACTGTTGCACTGATTGGAGTGGGAATAGTAAATTTTATCCTGCCACTATCCAACACTTTCCCTACTGTTGCACTCACTGGAGTGGGAATAGTAATTTTTACCCCTCCGCTATCCAACACTTTCCCTACTGTTACACTCACTGGAGTGGAAATAGTAATTTTTTACCCCTCAGCTATCCAACACTTTCCCTACTGTTGCACTCACTGGATTGGGAATAGTAATTTTTACCCCTTTGCTATCCAACACTTTCCCTACTGTTGCACTGACTGGAGTGGGAAATTTAAGTTGAAAGATTTTTAAATAGTTTAATGTTTTAATTTATAATAAAATGTTTTTTTTAAATTAGATTTTATGTTATTGGTATATATACATATATATATATAGATATTTGTAAATGCTATATAATTTTACAATGATAAAATATATTTAAATTAATAGTTTATTAGTTGTTTTAAAGTAAATATATATATATTAATTAATATGTATGTGTGTTTAACTTTTTTAATTAAGTTTATTTGTTATATTTGTTAAAATGTATGTTAAATCTAATTTATTTTTTTATATTAATTTTATTCAACATATTTAATATTTGTTATTTTATTTTATATATATATATATATATAAAAATCAATATTTTGTACAACTATATTTTTTACATCAATATTTTTTCCCCGATATTTTTGTACTTACCTGTTTAAGTATAGGGAGTCGATATTTTTGCATTCTATATTTTTTCATCGATATTTTTAACAACTATATTTTGTACATCGATATTCTGTCAGTGAACCGCTTCTTCCCGTGCCCTCTGTGTTGCTTTTCTCCGGCCCGTCGTATTGCTTCACCCGCCTCCGCAACCTGCGCATCCTTTTTATTTATTCAAATTTTTGCACTTATTCAACATTTACTGAAGCGCCTTGGATTGGTAAATAAAAAATAACGCAGCAGCCTTATCATCAATAATATTTTATTTTTTTGGGATGTTTACTGAGTGGCCATACCAAGATGATATTGTGCATAGTGTATACATTTTGGAACACCAACTTCTTTCTAAATGTGGCTGGTATGATGGAACTTTGAAACAACAATACACTATGTACAATACAGTTGCAACACCCTTGCCTGCTGTTATGTTTACTTTAATTTTGGCAGTGCAAGTATGTGTCCCCCAAGTTTAGCTGGTGGCATCTGTTCTTTTTTTCTGCTTTTTTTCTTTTAAATTTACCTTCCATGTGCTTGTTGGGTTTGCATGTTTGTTTTATTGCGAATGGGTGAATGCAAGAATGAGTTGGTGGGTAGAACAATTGGTGTTTGAGTGCAGGAATGAAAATGTATTGAGTGCTTAAACCTGTCAGGGACAAAAGAGGCAATTGTACCTGTTGACATTGTCACTGCTTGTGGATGAGGGCATTCGAAATGGAATCTGTGAAAGTCCAGCATGAATAATCATAAATTGAGTGTGCAGTTGCTTCGAATTTACCTGTCTTGTGCCATACTGTGACTTGATTCATTTATGGAAAGTCTGAATTCTATTGGATACTACCTTTTGTCTCCCCTGTCACTGAAGTGGTGAGGTGTTTGGGTAGGAATCTCGTTTACACACTGTTTCAGTTTGTGAAGGATTGGTGAATAAATATTGGCAATGGATCATGACTTCATTACGTGTCAGACTTCTAATGCAAATGAATATGTGTGAGGATTTGGGTGTATTATATGGTATGGCTGTGCAGCCTTACCGTGGAATACACGTGCAAAAACTGTCTTGGGTCCAGTCAGCCTCATTTGCACAACTTTTTAGCTCAACCCTGGGAAACTATGGCTTTGAGAAGAATGGCTTGAACAAAGGAACTAGTGTGAAGCATTTAACAGTACTAAACAACGAAACAAGAAAGGCATGCAACAAGAAAGCATACTCCCACATAAGGAATGTCTGAAAATTACATCCCCCCCCCCCCCCCAACACCATGACAAGCGTGCGTAGTCTGTGACAAATGCCTACAACACTGAACATGACATTGAACATACAATGTGACCCCCTAGCACATGTGTCACACATAAATGTGTGTGGCCTCCACAATGCAAGCCGACCATGGCCACTGTGGCAATAGGGTTGAACACCCCATCACCACAGCGACCAAAAGGTAGGTGTGGGGTCCATAGCTGATGCACCTTTTGAACAGTGTGGCAATGGGGCCCAAAGCCCCATCACCACAGTGACCAAAAGGTAGGTGTGGGGTCCATAGCTGATGCACCTTTTGAACAGTGTGGCAATGGGGCCCAAAGCCCCATCACCACAGCGACCAAAAGGGAAGTGTGGGGTCCATAGCTGATGCACCTTTTGAACAGTGTGGCAATGGGGCCCAAAGCCCCATCACCACAGTGATCAAAGGGAAGTGTAGTCTGGGTAAAAGCTGCCAAAGCCAAACTGCATGGATGATTCCTGGTCACACAACAACAAACACATCAGTGGCATAGTAGTGCTTGTGTCCCATAGCAACATAGATTGGGTGAGGCAAACAGTGCAGTGCAAATAAAACATACCTTTGGCCATGTGCATACAAACATCACCCATGGGGGCTCACATTGTCAACATTCACAAATAACGCAATGACAGAAGTGACCATCATAATGCAGACCCACATATCTGCACCAATGGACACACAAATGTAGATATCCTAGGGAGACTGTAGATGTCAGGTGAACAAATACCATACCATGGCAGCAATGGGACATACAAACCATGATTATTGTGCTGACTGATGACCTAGGAGTCCCAGGGACAGCAGGGGAAAGCCACCAAACAACATACAGCCAATGGCACACTCAATATATGCCAATGCAGTGGTGCAAATGCACAAACACAACAGGTGATGGGGGTGTGTGCCAGTGTCCCCAGGCAACCACACAACACATGAGGAGGCCTGAATTCCAATTACACAGATGTGTATACAGTGCCATACAAAAGTAACTCATGGATCGGATTCCCCTATGTGGGCAAAGAGGCATTGTTAGATGAGAGGGAGCCCAAATTACACATGTCACACAAGCTAGTAGGAACAGCAACTAACACAGCAAGAGACAGACCCACCACAGCACAACCCTCAGGGACCCCACATTGTGGTGACACTACCCTGCATGATAATCCCACTGTGATGACAAAGGTAGATGTCATTCACACTGTGAACCACAGCCATGTGTCCTGAGCAACAAACTACCATCACACCTACACAAGCACAAATCAAACAGCACGGCCTGCCAGCCATGGCCAATATGGAGGTAGGGGTCTAGCTGTGCAACAACTCACATTTGCACACACTCAACACCACACACCTTGATCTCCACCAATGTGCAGCAATGAAGCTCACATGGACTGGTGACATTGCACATGCACCCATGACAATCCCAGGGGTGGTGGGGGGAACTAAGGTGCAGAAACCCATCACACATGGCCAGTCAACAAGACTCTTAAATGTCTGACACACTGCACACTACGCGGTACATGGGCATGACGTGAAATCCACCACAATCAATGGGATCCTGGCCATAGTCACACACCAATGAAGAAGACAAGGTGACACACAAAGAACACACGTACACAACTTCCAACATTGCAGCTCTGACCCTGAGGAGTGGTAGCAGTCACACACACAACGTGTCACAATCACTGAAAGCTACCATAGACTGTAAATTACATGACATGTGTAACCAACAAGTGCCAAGGGGAATCCTGAATGTGTCCCATCTGCGTTTGCCCACAATCCCAGCCCTGACAACAAAGACAACCTGGGATGACAACCTGATGAACCTTAGTTAGCCATGCACCCACATCCCGGAGTAACCAGGTCCAAGATGCTTGATGAACACAGAACAACTCAGCAAGCATCAGAAACAGGAACATCCGTAGGGACACAGCCTGTGTAGGAAAAGGGAAGGGTACACGCACAGACATGCTTACACAACACAAAACACGGGCCCAGGCAATGTCACGGGATTACACACAGCCATGAGGGCACTCCACTGCTGTGGAAGGTAGGCTGTGCCAAGCCTTGTCTGTGCACGACTCAAACATGTCGGCAGAACACTCGGTCAGTGAGTCAACAACTACAACACACTGAAGGCTCTGCTCACATCAGCCTGGGTACGGGAGTGTCACGTCAGTCATCTGCATACACCCAAAACACGTGTCAAGCAAGGTGCACTGTAGACAATGATGAGTCCTTCAACATTGGTGTGCTAAACTGCATGTCCAGTGGAGATGGGCACACAGTCAGGGAAATAGGAACATTGAACAGTGGTAAGCCCACCAGATGTGCATCACTGTAAGACAAAGATGTTAATTTACAAATGCAAAACGTACATCCCTGTACATCACACCCTCAGACTGCAGCAGAGGATGCCATAGATCCAGACTACAACAGGACACACATCCCATGGACCACATGGAGTCCATCACTGCAACACTTCATTTTCCTGAACTGAACACTATTACAACTGCAAATGCATGATGATAACCATGTACATCAAAAGAAAAACCACAAGTAAACAAAAATAGGCTTTATTCAGCAAATGTCAATAAAAAATCAGAAGTCCAAATTAAACTAAGGCCAATGGCCAGTCCAAATACACAGTCCCAACAGGGTGATATGTGACAACTTGTCACCCATTGCTTGCCTGCACTGGTAGGGACAGGGGACATCCCCCTTGGAGGGGCATACAAGGGGCAGGCCAGGCACCGCAGGGACAGGATCAGGGGATGCCAGAGTGAGGCAGTGAAGGGGTGGTGGGTGCAGGAGTGTCACCAGCAACTGCAGTGGAGGTGTCTGACTCGGGGGGCCGGCACCACTGCAGTGCCCGAGTCAGACAGGGTGGTTGTGGACTCCACTGCAGTGCATGCCTCCAAGGGAGTGGAAGGGGGGCAGATGAGGTGGTCAGGACAGAGGGGGGAGACCCGGTCTCCACACCAGTGGCACAAACAGGCTGAGCGTCTGGGTGCGGGGAGGAAGAGCGAGTGGCGGGGGGAGGGCCTAAGCAGTTTGGGGATACGGTATCGGTGTGTGGGGGAACCTGGGGCAGGGTGTGGCGGTGGAACCTGTGGAGTGGTGGCCTGGGGGATGGAGGAGAGAGACTGGGTGGTGGAGCTGCGTGGTGGTGGGGTCTTGCCCTTCCTGGTCCGGGGGGACTTCCGAATGGGGTCCTCAGTCTGTCTGCGCCTGGGGAGGGTGTCCGGGGGCGAGGGGCACTCCCCTCTGTGTGGGTGGACTTCCTCTTCCCCCGGTATGCCGGATCTGCAGGATCGGAGGGGAAGAGGCCGAGGTCACACAGGAAGACCTGCTGTGTAGGTGGGGTTGCAGGTGAGGCAAGGGAAGGGGTCTTGGAGGGAGAGGATTTGGAGGACTGCGGAGTGACTGGATGCCTGTGTGTGTGTCTGTTCCCCATCCCCTGTGTGTGTGGTATCTGTCCCCTGAGAATGCTTGTGTGCACGTCTTGCCTTTCTTTTGGGTGTGTCTGTGCTGCTCGTGTCTGTGTGCTTGGGTGAATGTGCAGGTGTGCATGTGCTTTGGACAGGTAGGGTGCCAGGAAGTGTGGATGGGGCAGAGGTAGGAGGTGGGAGGGACTGCTGGAGGAGGGACACTGCTGCCGTCAGGGAGGAGTCCATGGACTTATTGCTCCTCTGTAGGGCAGACATACCCGTCGAGATGCCCTCCATGAACGACACCAGCTGTGTCAACAGAGTGGTGTGTGCATGGAGGACACTCAGCATTGCTGTCTGCCCTACATGGAGCTGCCGAAGTAGGTACACAGACTCCTCACTCAGGGCAGCAGGGGACACAGGGGCAGGGGGTGCGGTGCCTGGCACGAAGGAGACACGCTCCCGAACACGGGAGCCTCCACGGACGTCTGGAATTGGAGCCAATGGGAGGGCGGTGCTGGTGCTGGTGGTGGTGGTGGTGGTGGGGCCAGACAGACTAGCGGGGGTGTGGTGGCTGTTGACACCCGCCTCCACAAGGGAGTCCTCTTCCGAGCTGCTGTGGTCCTCAGCTGAGGTGGATGGTGCTGAGGACTCCTCGGTGTGGCTCCCCTCGCCCTCCGTGCCACTGGGTCCCTCTGACCACTCGTCGGATGCTGACCCAGTCTGGCTCCGCTGCTCCTCCTGGTCCGTGGAACTGTCCCCTCCTGTGGCCGTGGATGTATCTGCAAACAATTAGGGAAACAGACAAACATCAGTCACCTGCACTGACCGCACACACCACAGTAAGTACAGCACCTACAGAGCCAGCCCTGGCATCCTTAGTAGAACATTGCCAAAACTCCTCACACAGATTTGGAGAAGCCAATTGTCAGTCTGATGGTGAACCATGGGACTCATACCCCTCCTGCCCTTGCACCCATCTGTCTGGTGCCTGTCTGATGGTAAGACCCCAGTGTGGACACATGCACCACCTACACAGTTGTTGGACATTGCAGGGAACACGGTGAAGTATGTGAACATGCACACATCACATCTCTTGCCACTGAGTCAGTGCAGGTGTCCGGAGAAAGGGATGGCCAGAGTCTAAATAGAAATGCATGTGATGCATACCAGCACCAGACACCATGATGCACCCATGTCCGGATAGTCCATGCCACAATGGGGTGCATGTTGCACATGTCACTCCCCTGCAGGATCACTCTTAGGAAGTTTAATGCCATGACACAGGCATGCCTGCAAAGTCATACATCACTGTCTCCAGTCACATGGCCATGGCAGCCTGCCAACAACAGTCTGCACTGTGTCACAATCCTAGGACATGGGGAATGCAAGTTATGTAACTGACAAGTGCACATGTCCATCCCCCACACACCACATCATCTGAACTAGTATTTGTCCACGCCATGCCAATTGGACATATGGGGGACATGAAACACAACTCCCAGAACCTGAGCACCTCACAGTGTGCTGTGAATGAATAACAGCTGCCTGAAAGTCACAGTCGCATACACCTGTGTGCACAGTCAAGTGATCAAACATCTATAAGTCACAGAAGTATCGTCTCACATGGTCACATCTCAGATGGCATGCTGACCCTAACCGACAAACATACCAGTAGTCCTGACAACGAAGCCACAGCACACTGACACAGAGGCAGACACCTGAGGGAACATGTCACTGATCACAACATGTCAGATGATCCACGGGAGTGGGAGTACAGAGTCTATTGTATGCCCTGGAGTAGGCATGACTGTCCAGCTCCACCTGTAAGAGGGATGAGTCCTGGACAGTAGGCAGGTGTCTAAGCATGTGTGACACACTTGATATACATACTCCTGAGACCCAAACATTGTTCCCACCCACAGCATGGGGGTGTGCCAAATACCCCAGGGACATGTGGTGAATCAGATCAGCAAGTGGACCACATATCAAAGTTACACCCAGATTACATGTCAGGACTTGGGCATTGTGTGAGCAATTGACCCACCCATGAATCCCACAACATAGTCACCGGAACAAATGCTGTCCCCCAACCTTGAGCAAAGCAAAATGCAATGACACAGTCCCCAAGTGACACAATTTCCTGACTGTAAGGGCCACACATATGCGTATCAGATGAGGAGTGGGCATGTCACAATAGAGGGACATGGGTCCTGGACCACAAGACTGATGTACTGTGGAAGTTTAACCAGGCCAGAGGAGGGCACATAGCATGTCAGACAAAGTGCACAGTGCTGTCATGGACTCACCCCCTCCTTGCTGCTGTCTGGCCTTCAGCTGACCATCCAGGTCAGGGAAGACCACCGTCAGGATCCTGAGCATGTGGGGGGTCAGGGTCCGGTGTCCGCCCCACCTGCGAGGAGGCGACAGCTTCAGCTGGACCCTTGCGATCCTCCGAGTCCAGCCTCGAAGGTCCTGCCACCTCTTCTGGCAGTTGCGGATCCGGCGCTTGTAGTCCCCCACGGATCTTACTGCCCGGGCGATGGTCAGCCAGATTTCCTGCTTCTGGTGGGCATCAACCTGTGAGGATGAGAAAGTGAAAATGCCATTACTACACATGCAACATATCCGTGCATCACACAGTTGGATATACATGTCTCAATCACTGGGGCACATGATGTACACAGGCAGTGCAACGATGGCTATGAACAGTTTGCCAGCAGTTACTACATGGTAGCATTGCATGGAAAGTAAACCTTGTTGGAATGCACTGTTACTGCACTGTACCTGTTCAGTGCATGTAACTACACACTTTGGGGGCTCAGAACTACTCAGTGAGCATGCTAGCCAGTGGTGTGCACACTGTAAGTCCTGCTAGTCAGACAACATGCAAAATTAGTAAGGCAGTGGACAGCACACTCACCTGCTCCCCTGGTGTCCCATACAGCTTGCTGTGCTGTGGAAGGAGGCTGTCCAGCAGGGCCTGGTTCTCCTCAAGGCTGAAGGCTGGGGCTCTCTCCACAGTACGTGCCATTGCAGTAGCCAGAGGATGCAGAGACAGCAGCAGTGTTGGTGGCAGATGTCGTCCTGGAGCATGTAGTGCAGGCAAGTGAGCTTTCAGGGGAACAGCCAGCATTATATGTGTGCTGCAGAGGCAGATACTGTCCCATGTGTCCAAAGTGATAGGTCCAAGTCGTTTGCATCTTCTGAATCTGACCAATCCATTGAATAGCAGCACTAATACACGCCCACAGCATCCTTCAAAAATCCAAGTTCATGACACCCATGATTTTGCAACATTGTTGTGGCTGGCCAACTGAATTCACGGCATCAGACTCGTTGAAGCTTCGAATACGCGTCCGTTGCCATGCCAGGCCCCAGCCAACGCGTGCGCACCGTTCGATCCATTGCTGTACAACTCGTATTTCGGGATACAATGCGTACCCGCTCACAACAGATGCAATGGTCCGGCCGGGCACACCGATCGGTCCATTGCTGTACAACGCGTATTTCGGGATACAACGCGTACCCGCTCACAACAGATGCAATGGGCCGGCCGGGCACACCGATCGGTCCATTGCTGTACAACGCGTACCCGCTCACAACAGATGCAATGGGCCGGCCGGGCACACCGATCGGTCCATTGCTGTACAACGCGTACCCGCTCACAACAGATGCAATGGGCCGGCCGGGCACACCGATCGGTCCATTGCTGTACAACGCGTACCCGCTCACAACAGATGCAATGGTCCGGCCGGGCACACCGATCGGTCCATTGCTGTACAACGCTGTACCCGCTCACAACAGATGCAATGGGCCGGCCGGGCACACCGATCGGTCCATTGCTGTACAACGCGTACCCGCTCACAACAGATGCAATGGGCCGGCCGGGCACACCGATCGGTCCATTGCTGTACAACGCGTACCCGCTCACAACAGATGCAATGGGCCGGACGGGCACACCGATCGGTCCATTGCTGTACAACGCGTATTTCGGGATACAACGCGTACCCGCTCACAACAGATGCAATGGGCCGGCCGGGCACACCGATCGGTCCATTGCTGTACAACGCGCACCTGTTCAGGTCAGTCGCATATGTCACCATGCTTGTCACTGGTGAACGTATGCCAGCCACATATACCTGCCAGAGACCCAGGGGCACACCTACAACACCACGCCCAGTCCACACTGTTTCCTAAGGCATGTAAGGCTGCATTACCTTTTCTGTGTATGGGGGTTAACATGTGGTTTCTGTGGTGGCACTTGTGGGCAGCCACATGCAGGCTGTGCATGTGTTAATGGGGACAGGGTCCTTTGTGTGTTGTGCACATGACCACTGTGATGTGCAACAGTTCATTTCGGAGCATGTGGCATGGTCACATTTCCAGGTTGTGTATGTGTGTGACATGTCACATACCCCCAGGGTCCCATGGGGGAAGGTATGTACGTCACAGGGTGACCCATTGCCACAATAGTGATGTCCCTCCACAGTCTGTGTGCATGTTGTGTTTCCGATGTCTCTGATTCCATGTGCACGATGGGAGACAGTCTCCACATCAACGTTGTTTGTGCATGGACTTTGATGTTGTGCGTCACTGGCGTCCATGTCTGTCCTGCGTAGGCGACAGGGGCCACTACCTGTGGGAGTCATGTTTGTTTTTCTGACGTGTACATGATACGCCATGTCATGCCAGTGTCCATGTGGCAAGACAGGGTCACTGGGAATCTACCTGTCAATGAGCTGTGATGCCTGTGGCGCATCTGTCCAGACATGTCACTGTGGTGTGTGTGTGGAACGTGACATCAGTAAATGGGTACTGTGACACAGCCTAATGGTTTCCCATAGCACAACCTGGAACCTGTTGTCCACACATGTTGTACTGAGAAGTTAGATGATGGCCATGTAGGTGCGAGTTATGTCCGAACAGAACGGCACACACATCAAGTACTTGTGTCTCGTAATGATGTATCATGTGAAATTGAGTATGGTGAATGGCACATATGTGGGGTGACTGACAATCTTTCTTTCCTCAACCTATGCACTGCAGGGCTCCAGCTGTCCATAGACCATTCCCTGACCTGGCAACGATGGTGGAACGTGACAGCATCCGACGGTACCGCTTCACCAGGCAGCTGATTGAGGATTTGGCAGTGCGCTTGGCACCACATTTGCAACCTGGCCGGCCGTACCCTACGGCGCTGACCCCCAAGGTGAAGGTAATGGCAGCCCTACACTTCTTTGCCACTGGTACCTTTCAACACACTGTGGCGACTGCCGGTGGGATGTCACAGACTATGTTCAGCCGTGTGCTACGCGATGTTTTGGAGGCAATGTTGAGATGCCTGAACCAGTACATCTATTTCCCTACACGTCAACAACTCAGACGTAAAGAGTGACTTCTATGCCCTGGGGAGGATGCCACATGTCATTGGCTCCATTGATGGGACACATGTGGCTTTGGTACCACCACAGGCACATGAGCAGGCATACCGGAACCGGAAACATTATCATTCGATCAATGCTCTGGTGGTATGTCTTGCAGATATGAGCATCACACATGTGTGTGCCCGTTTCCCTGGTTCAGCACACGATGCCTACGTGATGAGGAGTAGTCGCATCCCGAGGATGATGGCACAGATGCAGAACCAGCGTGCCTGGCTTGTCGGTGTGTACTGACTTTGTACCATTGTGTGTGTTCTGCTCTGTAGTATACCGCCCACTTTTCCAACTCAGCTAATGTGCACTTGTCTGTCCGTAGGTGACTCCGGATACCCCAACATGCCGTGGTTGCTGACACCCCTCAGGAACCCTGTGACACCAGCCCAGATGCGCTACAATGAGGCACATGTTCGGACCAGGAGAGGGATTGAGCGGACCTTTGGTCTCCTGAAGAGCCGCTTCCGCTGCCTGGACAAGACAGGAGGGGCCCTCCCATATGCCCCAGCAAAGGTGTGCAAGATTGTCATCGTCTGCTGCATGCTACACAACCTGGCAGTGCGGAAGGAGTTGCCTCTCATCCTGGATGACGATGACCAACGTCCGCCACCTGTGGAGGATCCTGGCCTGGACCACGATGCCAGTGATGATGATGATGGTGATGTCCGCACACAGCTCATCACCAACTTCTTCAGCTGAATGTGAGTATCCAGGGAGATGTAATGTGAATGATGTGAGTTTGCATGATATGTGTGGGTGGTGCTCTGGTGCTGTTTGAGTGTGGCCATGTGCTACTTGACTGGATGCGTGCAGCAATGTGTCCTTACAGGTAGTATGTACTCCCCAACAGTTTTGACATGCTAACTTGGTTTTGTGTACTTGTCTTGTGACATGTATTGGGCATGAGTATTGCAGTTCTGTCCTATTCTTCAGTGGTTTTAACTGTGTGTCATGTCTGTCCTTCACAGGGTGCTTACTGAGTACTTTGGTCAACTTGGATCCCCCGACACCATGATTCAGCTTTCAGGGTGGCAGCAGTAGTTTCCCTACAGGTGATGTGCCACACACCCCTGGACTTCATATCTTCTGCACTTGTTGACTGTGTGGCCACTGCCACGTGGGATTACCTTGCATTTGTAGTGGAAACAACATGTTGCAAATGTGTAATAAACCTGTGCTTCACTTTGGGATGTGCGTTGTCTGTGGTCACACATCTGACTGACATTTGCTTACTGCACCTGTGGGCTAGTTGACACAGACTCTGAATAGGTGTGGTGTCTGTGCATTCCACAGTATTTCCTGGCAACATCACTGTAGGCGATGAGTCCGATGGCCCTGGTGTCTCTGTGTTGTGTAGCCCTAGTGGTGTGTCTCCCTCATATGTGTCACGTCACCATGACTCACATGACGGTGTTGTACTTGCTGTAGCAGTTAGCATACACAGTGTAATTTAGCAGATCATCATCACCATAACAGTATCCATATTTGAATAACAACAGAGGCAAGTATGGTGTACTAGTGATTTTATTTACAGAAATGTGTGTGTGTATAGTGCACAGGATGGTGGGTGCTGTACATTGGGATTGTGATCCAAAGTTCCCAGATGAGTTGGAAGTCTTGGTAGCAGAAATGTCCTGAGTGAAGTCCACAGTCATATGATACATTAGTCCAACTTGAACTCCCCATGTCATGTGGGAGAGTTGTGTTGCATTCGACAGGTTGAAAAGTTTGCACACAAAGGAGAATTTCCGGAACAGCTGTTGGCTTCCTGGGGGATGTACGTGGCCATCAACCTCTCAGTTTTCCTTCCTCGGACGACCCCTCTTCTTTGGGGGGGGACCCTCACGTGCAGGCTGCTGCGGTGCAGGGGAGTCTCGGCCAGAGTCCTCCTCCCTCCCTGTGGCGGTGTCAGTTGTTGCAGCACCAGATGTTGTGGGCACAAAGGGAGGTGTGGCCATGTTGGTGCTAATCTGGCGGAGGCATGTCATTATGTCCCTATGCACCGCTGTGAGTTCTTGCAATGTGTCCCACTTGGACTCCATGCGAGACATGTGTGTCTCCACACGGGACATGTGAGAGTCCAAGCGGGCATGATGGACAGCCTGCTGCTGTTGTATGTCCTTGAGGATCCCCACTACCTGTCTGACCTCTCCGGTGCTATCCTGGTACGCATCAGTGATGCGTGCCAGTTGTGGGTCATCATGCAGTCCAGACCCCTCTGCAAGCAGCTACCTATGTCTACCACCCCTCCCACCACCCCTGGTGACACGTGCAGGACCTGCGGTGGCACGCACAGGTGACCCAAGGCCCCCTTGGGGGTTGTTAGTGGTGTTGTTGTCCGTTGCTCCACGGTGGGCCTGGGGCCCTGTGCTGTTATCATCGGTGGTCCTTGGTCTGTCCGTGTCGGCGGGGGTGGTCTGTGTGTTGGCAGTTGTTGGAGGGGTGGGTGCAGATGTTGGTCCTGCTGGTGCTGCATGATGACTCACACCGGAGGTGCCAGGTAGGTCTTCGCCATCCGAGGAGGGCAGAGGCTGTTCCACACCAGTGAGCTCAGTGTCCCCCGGAGCCTGGGACAGGGACTCCTCCTCGCCTGCTGCTGTGTCCCCATCATCATCACCTGTATTTGGAAGAGACACACATTGTATGTTATGTTTCTACAGGCATCAATGGTTCACACACCTGACAGTTGTGACTGTACCTCTGGATGCGGGCATGTACATTGCATTGTCCTAAGTTGTCACAGTAAGAGGTTGATATTGGTGTAGCACATTGTCCTGCATACCTGGGGCATTTCAATGTGAATGTTGAGGTGTGTGCATGGCCAGCATTGGTTGTATTTGGTGGACATCCGGCCATCCTTCTCCACCTAGCCCAGTTATCCCACCATGAAGCATGCCACCCTTGCAGTGGGTTCAGGTTGACTCTCAGGATGTCATTCAGTGGTGTTCTGCTGTTTGTTGGTGCACAGTTCCCAGCAGGGCCTTGTGCTCCCCACAGCAGTACCCAGTGTCAGCCATCTTGTCAGTCCTTATCCACTCCCTGTGATGTGAGCATGGTTCAGAGTGGTGTTGATGGGCCACTTGTGAGGGTGAGCAATATCTGTGACTACAACTCCCATCATGCTATTGCCTACACCCCCTTCCCAGCATGCCCGTACTTCCTTCCTTTTGACTCTGCTTCCCTGTGGGGTAGTGTGCCTGTGCTGACAGGAAGGCTGACAGTGTTGTCCTTGCGTTTGTTTGGCTACAAGTCCCAAGAGTGTCCCTGTGCTTCACACAGCATTACCCAGGGTGGTGGTTCTTTGTGGGATCTTCATTTGGTGTGTGAGGCATTGCATTCTCCCAGGTGGGTTATGTGGAGTTTGTGTTGAGGGGGTGTGTGAGGAGAGCTGCTTGTAACTATGGTCAGTGCTGTCAGTCCTCCTTCCCACCCAGCCAGATATCCCACCATGCAACGTGCTTGCATTGCAGGGAGTGCAAGTTGGCTTTCAGGATGTCAGGCAGTGGTGTTCTGCTGTTTGTTGGTGCACAGTTCCCAGCAGGGCCTTGTGCTCCCCACAGCAGTACCCAGTGTCAGCCATCTTGTCAGTCCTTATCCACTCCCTGTGATGTGAGCATGGTTCAGAGTGGTGTTGATGGGCCAATTGTGTGGGTGAGCAATATCTGTGACTACAACTCCCATCATGCTATTGCCTACACCCCCTTCCCAGCATGCCCATACTTCCTTCCTTTTGAGTGGACTTCACTGTGTGTGAGTGTGACAGCAATGGCAAGATGGCTGACAGTGTGGTCCTGTTGTTTGTTGGTGCACAGTTCCCAGCAGGGCCTTGTGCTCCCCACAGCAGTACCCAGTGTCAGCCATCTTGTCAGTCCTTATCCACTCCCTGTGATGTGAGCATGGTTCAGAGTGGTGTTGATGGGCCAATTGTGGGGGTGAGCATTATCTGTGACTACAACTCCCATCATGCTATTGCCTACACCCCCCTTCCCAGCTTGCCCATACTTCCTTCCTTTTGAGTGGACTTCACTGTGTGTGAGTGTGACAGCAATGGCAAGATGGCTGACAGTGTGGTCCTGTTTGTTGGTGCACAGTTCCCAGCAGGGCCTTGTGCTCCCCACAGCAGTACCCAGTGTCAGCCATATTGTCAGTCCTTTTCCACTCCCTGTGTTGTGAGCATGGTTCAGAGTGGTGTTGATGGTCCAAATGTGAGGCTGCCCATTATCTGTTACTACGAGTCCCATCATGCTCTTGGCTACACTGACTTCACCAGCATACACAGGATTCCTTCCTTTCTGTGAGCTTCCCTGTGAGGTGGTGTTCTAGTGGTGGCTAAATATCTGACAGTGTTTGTTGGTTAGATTTGTGCCACTGCCTAGCTCTATTTGGTATTGGGTTTGTACATGTCATGACACAGTTACATATCACTATGACATGGCATGTATTGTGTTTACCTGACTAACATACACTTCTTGGGATGATTATCTTTTGGTTGCTGTTGATTTGCTAGGGGTGCATGGTTTGACTATCCCCTTGACAGTGATGTGTGTGTATTGGCACACAATATTGTGTATATTAGTTGTGTACTCACCAGGCTCTGGGATGTTTGTTAGTCCATATACGCTCACTGGTTGTAGGATGGCCCGCACCTTCTCCTCCCAGGGCCTGAGGTATACTGGTTTGGCAGGAGGGCCACTGCCGGTGTGCTGGCTCAGGAGGTAATCCTTCTTCAGTAGGGCCCTGACCCTCCTGCGCACATCATACCACCTGTTCTGGATGTCTTCCTTTGTGCGCAAACATGGTGATTGTGCGTTCACCCTGTCGACGATCCTCGCCCACATCTTGGTTTTCTGTGCCATGGGGGTCTGTTGGACCAATGTGCCAAACAACTGTGGCTCTACCCTCAGGATCTCGTCTACCATGACTTCCAATTCACTATCTAGGAACTTTGGATTCTTCTTTAGGGGGATGGTGATGGGTGGTGGTGGTGATTGATGTGTGTGTGTGTGCAGGTGAGGGTGTGTGTGTGTAGGTTTTGCTGTGTGTGTGTGAGGGTGCTATTTGTTGAGGTGCTAATGGTGTGTGGCTTTTGTGTTGGATGAGCTGTGTGTGTGTCTGCTGTCTGCTGGTGTTCTGTGCTGGCAGGTCAGTGGAATTTGCAAAGGATCATGGTAGGGATTTGTGGCCTTTATGTAGGTGGAGTTGTGGGTGTGTCCTTGTTCCATTTTTTTTCACCCCCTGTATTTATTGGCTTTGTCATTGCTAGTTTGGCCCTCTTTTTTTGTATTTTTTCATTTGTGATTATTGTGCATGTAGGAGTCGTTCTTCTGACCGAGTAGGACGTTGCAGTTATCTCGTGCGCGCCTCTCCGAGTCGTTCCCGCTGTGTTTCAGCTCAGTTTCATATGCGGCGTACGCGTCAGTCGCGGAGTATTGTGTTTGTTCGGCTGGGTTTTGTATGCGTGTCGGTCGTTCGGCTTGGGCTCCGTGCGAATCGGTCTGATTTTGCACCCATTGCATCGTACTGCGCGGGTCGGAGTTCGCGGGTACGTTTCGTTCGGGTTGATTCCTGGTGCGTGTCGGTCGGTTCGATTCGCGTGGTTTCCCGGCCGGATAGCTTGTTTCCGTCCGGGTCGGTCGTTCGCCTTGAGTTCCGTACGAGTCGGTCGTGATTCACATGCATTTCATCGTACTTCCCAGGTCGGGCAACGCCGGTACGTGTCGGTCGGACTATGATCTTGTACCGAGTCGGTCGGTATTTTTTCCGGCCCGAATCGGATTTGGCCCCTCAGTATTGACAGAATGTGGTTCCATAATACATCAACAACTTTCAATAAATGTAATGTGTACCTCGACTGTTACTGGATAACACGGACTCTTAAACGAAAGGATTAGGATGCTCTTGCCTCTACTGCATTGGTAGCATGCCTCTGGTTAATGTTAGAAGAGGTGTAGACTCTGCTCCTTTTCACAGATTTCAATGTTACACACTTCTCCTGTGTCACTCACTGGCCACGCCCAATTGCCCATGCGCTTTAAAAGGTGTCTTGCTTCTGTTGAACCATTAGTACACTCAGCTTTGAGGTGCATTACATCTGTTGCTCTGGTACAGTTGGTTTTGATTTAAAACCTGGGCTGATGTGTTTTTTTTAAAATGTATTATTATTTGAAATACACAAAACTGAACGATTAGGGATTAAAGAAACCGAAATTAAATTGTGCACTTCAGAATGAATTGTCTATGTATGACACCAAAGAAGAGTTCTGAATTTCCTGCCTTGTGGGTTTTGCATGGTTCAGAGTACATGGCAAACTAGAGCATTGATGACAAGATCCGGAGAATATTCCCATTGACCTATAAAATTTAAATCACAATCCTTGCCTTGTGGAAGAGGGTGTTCTGCGTTGGTTTCGGGGAGGATGAATGAATACAAAGTCTGCTGTATTCCCATTGCAGATTTAAAATCTCCATTGCTGGTAGAAAGCAAACTTCGGAGGAGGTCAGACTTGACAGCCCAGTGGTCAGTAAACCAACACTTAGGTTCTTTCTTCATGTACCCTTCCTTTATGAAAGGTCACAAGTTGTCATGCCTATGAAGTTACAAGCAGTCAGGCATCCTAGTAATGCAGCAACATATGTCTCCAATTCAGAGGGTAGTAAAGTATATAAATAAGAGCTTGTTTGAAGTCTCCAAGCCAAATGGGTCACTAAACAGGCAGAGACAGAAAGGATGTGTTTCTGAGCAACTAGTAATAAAAAAGGCAATGTATCATACAGTTTATACTGTACATGCATATTCTTCCTCAAATCTTCCTTACTTTGACATTATAGGAATGCTTTCCTTTCTCTGCCTTTTTAGTGGCCCAACTGGCCTGAGATTTACAAACGTATTAGATGCCTTTGCCAGTTGTATGAATGAGCTTGATTTGAAAATCAATTTGGGTAAAACCTCAATGATCTGTGGGCCTACCAAGTCACATGTTTTTCAGTACAGTTCAAAGATTGAAAGGGTTTGATCATTCTCTTACCTTGGTAAACAACTAAATAACTAAGAAAGGTTAAATGGTGTGACGCCGCACTCAAAATCATTCCAAGGTAAGGGTGCTCTTCTTCTTGGGTTATCCGTTCAAGGAAGACCCAATGATATAAACCCAAACTACACACATATAAAAGGAGCAATCCGTGAGCAGTAAGAATAAGCCTCAGTAATCAAAAGTATTTTCAAACTATCGTCCCCCAAAAATTTGAAGAGTTCTTGTTCGCAGTCAAAGCATTATTCTTTAGTTTTCTCTTGTAGAAATTAACATGAACACAGCCAACACGTTTCGTCCAGAAAAGGACCACAGATTTCATCAAACAAATATTTTTTTTGTGACCCTAATTGTAAACCATACATGCACCATGTATAATTCAATTGTATGATAGATTAAGCCGCACTACAAAGTACATTTTCTGAATACATTATCATCATTTTATCTTGACAACTGAAGAGATTCGTATATATCTAAATAATAGGTCCTACAAACACCCCAGCAGTGAAAATGTTAAGGCCTATATTAGGTAATGGGATTACACAAAAGGGGACCATTTTATAAATGTAACATGATATGTGTTAGGAATTGGACTACTGGTTGGGGGTTACACCCTATTCAAGCAGCAACCACAATCTCTGTCAGGGTGAAACACAAGCAAACCCCAAATTAACCTGTGCTTAATCCTCTGGTAGCTTGCCACAAAAGCAGTCTGGCTTAACTTTGGGGCAATGTGTAAAGTATTTATTCAGCACTTCAAACAGTAATAATGTGAAAACACAACATAAGAAAAATCACACACCAATTTAGGAAAATGGAGTCAAATGTAATAAATTATTTGACACCAAAACAACACAAATCCAATCAGTAGAACCGGAAACATCGAGTCTAAAGATTTCAGATAAGTAAAGCGCCTAAAAGCACACAGTGCCACTCACGGTTATCTGGTCGAGCAAGACCTCTGACCTCCTGGTCAGGGACCTGCTCTCCCCCGCAGCTCCGCTCCTAAGTGCCACCGCTCCAGGCACCGTGATCTGCTCGCTCAGGTAGGTGTTAGAGGCCCTCCTCCACCCGCAGGCTTCTGCCTGCGCCTCATCCCTGGTGGTCAATGGGAGAGCCTTGCTCTTCTGCTGGCCGCTGCTGTCTGTGTCTGTCTTTGTGCTGTTTTTCTGTCTCTGTGCCCGTGTCTGTCCTTGTGCTATTTTTCTGTTTTTCTGTCTCTGTGCCCGTGTCTGTCTTTGTGCCATTTCTCTGTCTCTGTGCCTGGGTCTGTCTTTGTGCCATTTCTACGTCTTTCTGTCTCTGTGCCCGTGTCTGTCTTTGTGCCATCTTTCTGTCTTTCTCTGCCCGTTTTCTGTCTTCTTTTCTGCCTTTTATTGTGCCAGTAATTGTACCTGCGTCCTCTGTGCCGTTTCCGTCTCCGTGCCCCTTGCCCTCCGTGCCCTTCCTGCCGCTGCTACCCCCGTGGCCCCTCCCCCCCTGCCGGTTCCCGCTTCCCGCCTCCCAGCTGCGCTTCCCTCCCCCTCCCCTACTTAATGGCAGCCGCACAGCGGGCGCGCGTAGCAGGCGCACCGCTGGCGCGCCAAAGGCAAGCCCGTCTGCGCCCGTCCGCAACTCGACCGCGGCCAGCGCCCGGAACCCTGGATCTACGACCTCCCACCGCTACAACCCCGCTGATCTCCTCGCACTCAACCCCGGAAGGAACGACAGCTGCCAGCGAGCGACGCCGAACACCACCCACGGCCTGTTCTCCTGCCGACACTGCCAACAGTCCTTCACCATCGACAGCCCCCCCACGGCCACCGAACCCACGCCGGACGCCCGTACCACCGAAGCCCTGGCGTGCTTCCTCCTCAACGTGCGCTCCTTACACAGACACGCCGTAGAGATCTGGGACCTGCTCGACACCCTCTCGCCAGACGTCGCCTTCTTCACGGAAACATGGACCAACGCCACCTCCACCCCCGACATCGCCACCGCCATCCCCGACGGATACAAGATCCAGAGAAAGGACCGCCCAGGAGGAGGACTCGCCATCGCGCACAAGAGCTCCCTCCGACTCTCCACCTCCAGCACGAGCGACCCCCTCTCAAACACAGAGCACCTCCATTTCCAGATCCAGACCAGCCCCAGAACCACGCTGCGCGGTACCCTCGCCTACAGAACCCCTGGGCCTCGCGCCTCATCCGCAACCACCATTGCCGACCTAGTCGCCCCCCACGCCATCGCCTCCACGGACTACATTCTGATCGGAGACCTGAACTTCCACCTCGACAACAGCAGCGACCCCGACTCCACCACCCTCCTGGACAACCTCGCCAACCGCGGACTAAAGCAGCTCGTCACCACCCCCACCCACAGAGCCGGACACATCCTCGACCCCATCTTCGCAGGAGGGACAAACATCCACTTCAGCCACACCACGCAGCCCCCCTGGACAGATCACCACTATGTACACTTCACCTTCAACACCACCACCGCGCCCGCCCCGCGCCCGCCATGAAGGAACTGGAGCAAGGTCACAGAGGAACACCTCAACACCACCCTCTTCCACGACCCCCCCTCCGCCATGACCGACAGCCAAAGAACTACACCGCTGGGTCACCAGCTGCGCAGATAAGCTCGCACCCCTCCGCCACCCCGCTAGACAACGCCCCCTGAAGGCCGTCTGGTTAACCACCGACCTTCAAGAAGCCAGTCGCTCCTGCAGACGCCTCGAGAAACTCTGGAGGAACAGGAAAACCACCGAATACCAGAACACCTACAGGAACGCCATGAGTGAATACCACCAGCGCATAAGAGACACCAAGAGGTCCTTTATCAAGAACAAAATCCACACCAACGCTAGTAACGCAAAAGAACTTTTCAACGTCATACAGCAGTTCACCAAACCCCACAGCGAAGCCACAGACGTCACACCATCCCAGGACCTCTGCAACAAGCTTAGCGCCTAATTCCACCGAAAAATCAAGGCCCTCTACGACAACTTCAGCGAACAGACTCCAGACACCACCCTCCTCTCCACCACCGACAACCAGCCCACCATTACCACCTGGAAACCGGCTACCACCGAAGACACCGCCACGACCATGAAGAACACCCACTCAGGAGCCCCCACGGACCCCTGCCCGCCGCACATCTACCACAGAGCCACCGCCGCCATAGCACCCGAACTATGCCGGACCATTAACGCCTCCTTCGAATCCGGCATCTTTCCCGATGACTGGAAGCGGGCAGAGGTCAGGCCCCTCCTCAAGAAACCCTTGGCTGACCCGACGGACCTGAAAAACTACAGGCCCATATCTTTCCTTACCTTTGCAGCCAAAGCCACCGAGAGATTCTTCAACGCCCAGCTGACCACCTTCATCGAAGAGAACGCCATCCTCGACTCCTCCCAGTCCGGATTCAGCAGCAACCACAGCACCGAGACCGCCCTCCTCGCTGCCACCGATGACATCCGCATGCTACTCGACCAGGGCCACACTGCGGCCCTCATCCTACTAGACCTCTCCGCAGCCTTCGACACCGTCTCCCACCTCACTCTCGCCCCCAGACTCCACGACGCTGGCATACGGGGTACCGCCCTCGACTGGATACGCTCCTTTCTCACCGGCAGAACCCAAAGGATCAGACTCCACCCTTCCTCTCCGAACCCACAGAGATCAACTGCGGAGTACCCCAAGAATCCTCGCTCAGCCCCACGCTCTTCAACATCTACATGGCCCCCCTCGCTGCCATCGTTAGACAGCATGGGCTCAGCATAGTATCAGCATAGTATCCTACGCCGACGACACCCAGCTCATCCTCTCCCTCACGAAGAACCCCGAAGACACCAGACTCAGCTTCCAGGAAGGAATGAAAGACGTCGCAGCCTGGATGAACTACTGCGCCCTTAAGCTCAACTCGGAGAAGACAGAGGTCCTCATCCTTGGATCCTCCTCCACCGCCAGGGACAACACCTGGTGGCCTTCCGCCCTCGGAAACCCACCCACTCCATCAGACCACGCCCAAAACCTCGGCATTATTCTAGACTCCTCCCTCACCATGACCCGCCAGATCAACGCCGTCGCCTCCACCTGCTTCAACTCCCTCCGCAAGACCTTCAAGTGGTTCCCCCCCGAATGCAGAAAGACCGTCACCCACACACTCATAACCAGCAGACTGGACTACGGTAACGCCCTCTACGCCGGAATCAACAAAACCCTGCTACACAAGCTCCAAACCATCCAGAACACCGCAGCCAGACTCGTCCTCGGAACCCCACGATACGAGCACATGACCCAGCACCTACGAGACCTCCACTGGCTCCCCATCGAGAAGAGAGTAACCTTCAAGCTACTCACCCACGCCTACAAATCCCTCCACAACATCGGACCCAAATACCTCAACGAAAGAGTCTCCTTCCACGTACCCAAAAGAAACCTCCGCTCCGCCGACCTCGCCTTGGCAGAGACCCCGCGCATCCACAGAACCAGAGCAGGCGGAAGAGCCTTCTCCTAAGTCGCAGCAAAAACCTGGAACGAGCTCCCAGTCAACATCAGACGCTCCCCCACTCTGCACACCTTCAGGAAGAGCCTCAAGACCTTGCTCTTCGACTGATCCGGAGCTGCACCCCTCCCACCCCCCCACCCCAGCACCTTGAGACCCTCACGGGTGAGTAGCGCACTTTATAAACCCCTGATTGATTGATTGACCAGGTAAAAGTCACACATTCAGGCCAACCATGATGGAGCGCCGGCCGGATACAGGAACCAGGTTAGCCCCACTAAAAGAGTTACCTTCAATGTCCAGCACAAAGAATTCTGTTCGTGGTGGAAGGAGGCGCAAGGAGCAGGGAAGAGCAGGCCGGGCGTTGCGGAAGAGCTTTATTCTAGAGCGAAGATCTTGTCGGGTGTTGCAGACGTGCAGATCTCGCTTTACCAGGCATCATTGATGGTCTCTGTGGCACAAATGGTCGGATTCACTGGAACTTCACTTTGGCTTGCGGCAAGATCTGGGTGCGAAAAATCCCCCAGGGGGCCATAGGTAAGAGAGGGGCAGGGGGGCGCTACCCCCAAAACTCGTCCCGCCCAGGCCCCCCCCATTGCTACACCACTGCAGGAACTCACTCCAGCAGAGACCAGCAGCACTCAGGCAGGTTCAATTGCAGATCCAGGAAGCAGGTCAGCTGGGCAGTTGCAGGAAGCCTTTGGAGCGGGTTATGTCCCTGTAGCACAAAAGAGGCAGTCAGCTGGCTGACCCTTGGAGTCACTTCAGCCTGGGATGAAGGGTGCAGGTCCAACCTTCCTTCTCAGCAAGCAGGCAACAGAGTAGCAGAGTGGCAGTCCTCCTGGCAGCAAAGCAGCATAGCCGTCCTTCTTCTGTAGTATCCACAGGTCAAGGAGTATACTAACGAGTGGGATCTGAGGGACCAACAGTTATATCTGATGCCTACTTCGAAGTGGGAGAAGTTTGTAGAGAATTCCCTTTGAAGTCCTTGAATTTTACCGTCTCCCCTGCCCTGGCTCCAAGCTGGCTGCATGAACAATGCAGTGGTGACAAGTCCTTCTGTGTGAAGGCAGGGCACAGCCTATACAGTTGCAAGTGGGCCTGTGCCCAGTGACGCCCCATCCTGCCCGTTGACGGCCCATCCAGGCACACATAATTCCCCTATTGTGTGGCTGTCTGGGAGGAATAAACAAAGTCCAACTGCCGACTACACCCAGTCATGTGACCTAGGAACAGACTGTAGGCACCAAATAGGGAAGAAAAATGCCAACTTTCTAAAAGTGTCATTTTCTAAATTGTAACTTAACCGCGGCGGCAATTCCGCCGCAGTGCGGCGGTTTAGCGGAGTGGGTGGGGCCGCGTCAGCCAACAGACGTTCGCAGCACTACAGAGGTAGTGCTCGCGACGGCCGTTGGCCGACGGGCGCACGCAACAGGTTAAAATCCGACTTTACCATTAAAGAGGATTGTAATTACAATTTCTCATACACCAAACATGACATTCCTATCTGCTCTCAATGGAAAGTTATCACTTATTAAATGTAATAAGTTAACCCAATGTTATCTTAAGGGAGAGGTAGGCCTAACAGTAGTGAAAAAGGGAATTTAGGAGTTCTTCACTACTGGGACATGTGAAACTTTTAAAGTACATGTCCAACTTTTTAAATACACGGCACCCTGCCCTCTGGGCTGTGTAGGGTCTGCCCTAGGGGTGACGTATTTATGTATTAAAAAGGGAGGTTTGAGCCTGGCAGGAGGTTTATCTTGCCAGGTTGAAATGGCAGTTTAAAACTGCACACACAGGCTGCAATGGAAGGTCTAGGATATACTTAAGGGGCTACTTAAGTGGGAGTCACAATAAGTGCTGCAGGCCCACTAATAGCATTTAATTCACAGGCCCTGGGTACATGTAGTATCACTTTACTAGGGACTTGCACATAAATTAAATATGTCAATTGGGTGTAAGTTAATGTTACCATGTTTAAAGGCGAGAGCACTAGCACTTTAGCAAAGGTTAGTAGTGGTAACGTGTGCAGAGTCCTAGAGCCAGCAAAAACGAAGTCCGCAAAAAAAGGAGTCCGGAAGGCAAAAAGTTGGGGGAAAACCACGCCGAACAATGTTAGGTCCAACAATAATGATATAACTGCTTTACTAGCGATTGTTTTGCTCAAAATGTCACACTTAAGGCACTGAAATATCACACAAGCAAACTGGAAATTTAGCTGTTATGCCCCTGCTACTCATAATTTTGGATGGATGAGGAGGAACTGGCCAGTTTGAGGAGGTTTTTTAATCCCAAGTATGTCTTATGCATTTTTCCACCTGTGCTGCCCTCCCTGACCTGTTATTTTAATGCTCACAGCACAATATAAGTTCTTATCTCACCTTTGTGCACCTTGCAATCCTCTTTCTCCACAATATTCTCTGCCTAATTGGGGAAAGAGAAGCCGCCAGCAGCTTGGGCTTTATGTTCAAGTGAGCCACCTGGCAGCCGCTTGGCTAGATAACTCTCAAGCCACTGGATGGCTCTGCACAATGGGAGCAGTGAAATGCCTGTTGAAGTGGTAACCCCGAGCAGCAAGACCAACGGGGACACGAGGCCGGATGATTTCTCAGTACCCTTCGCTGAGGACAAAGACACATACACTCTAGGATACTGCTGTGGATTCTGCTCTGAGCTGCAGGTAGTCCCTTTAATTATACCAGAGGCCGTGCCCGGCCTCAGACTGCATGCAGTAACTAGAATGCTGCCGCACTGCATCCCTCCCAACCATGAAAGTTATTGAAGGAACAGGGTTGGGTCAGTCATCTATTTGATGAAGTCCTTCGGTTGGGAAGTAGGTGAGAGCACAGGTGGTTGGATCTCAGGCCGCTCCCTGGGGGCACCGTTGCAGGGCTCGGTGAGGGAGTGTGAGCTGGGAGTGATTCTGGAGTATGGATCGCTGAGTCTTCTTCTCCTTGTGCGGTTGGGCTTGGTGTAATGGTGTAGGTTCGTCCTCGGGGTCGGTCCGATGCTCAATAGGTCCACCTCTTGATAGCCTCAATTCTGCTTGCCATAATGGACTAGAATTTTAAGGTGATCAAGCGAGGGAAGGAAAGGGAGGGAACAGCAGGGAAGTAGACCTGAAATATAAACAACACGCTATCATTATGTGTAGGCTTTTCTACCTGTGCAAAACAGATCATGAACGATGGTATGTACCTGTAAACAATAAGAAAACCTTTGTGTTATCACTTGAAACTGAGTCCTTCTTCTGATAGATAAATATAACACATTGTTTATATAATACCGCTCACTCATCAGTAACAAGGGGTTTATAACTTGGAAGGAATACCTCAGTCAACTGTAACAACAAAAAGAGAGCAATATATGTTATACATGTCCATTATTTCTCAAGACTACTCTCTCATCCTTTCTCTCAGGGAACAGTTGAAGAATATGTTTTTGGTGTACCCACCTAACACATACATATGCCTTGCATTACAGGGAGTGAACCTTCACTTGATAGGACTCACGATGACCTCTGTTCAAATTACGGCAAAGAAAAAATGAGGATTAAATACAAGCAAGCTACCACCTCTTAGGCCTAGGAGCCGTGGTTGTAAACATAAGAAGATGATGGGTATTCCGTCATACCCCTTAGATCGTCCTTAATCACAAAGTAGTTGTGGACTGACACCACGTGTTCAATGACATGTCTCGTAGCCAATTATTTGCGCTGAATTCACTGTAATGACCATTGTCTCCATTGAATCCGATAATCTCCGTACAAAATGAGGAAGTCCTATCCCCTCCAGTGAAGCCAGAATATCCTTTGAACCACTTAGCTGATAAACGCTCAATAGCGCCTGATCCATAAACCCTCAGAACAACAAATGCACATTGTAACGCACTGTCATCTAAGCGCCCACGTAGATAGTGGCATTCTCCACCTGGGTAAACAAAACAGCTCTCCAAACACCCACACAGTTAACAAGAGTACTGCGTGAGGTTCCACTCACTCTTTAAAGCAGCTAACACCTAAACGAATCAGAAAGTGGTGCAAGCAACCTTACTGTACTGGGGAACGATCTTCGACGAACTTCTGCAGCATATCCACGAACCTCGTAACATGAATAATCTGCCCGCCTCGATGTCAGGGGCCGATTAAATACTTCCTGGTTGCACCTCTAACCCGCGAAGAGGTTCCTCTTCCGGGTCGAGGTGAACAGCGGAATCATGGGAAATGTAGTCATCATTCCCATGTATACCGCCCTTCACCAGAATCCATGCGTCATGCAGATGAAGGAACAGTGAAACCACCTTGTTGAGTTCACACGGCGGTTCTGATTTTGTTCTCTCCTGCTCAAGCACATTAGCCGCGCTGTGGCTATATGTCCTGACTGAGTGTGTAACACTTGGTGACCATGGTTCGTCGTTTTCCTCCTCAATGCGTCTGCCCAGGCTACCCCTTTCTACCTCTCGGGGGTCGTCTTGCTCAGCAGTTGGCGGTACTTTCTTGAGCCATGGTACCTTCCTGGTTACTAATTCTCTTCCTTTTTAGGCTGTGAACATGGTTCCTTGTCGGTTTACGATTGCCCATGACCATTTTTCATAAGGCGTCTTGAACTTTGAGCCTGGACATCTGTCCTTTAAAATTACTTTGTTGCCTTGTCAGAGGTGAAAGTCTCCTCCTTGTCTGGCAAGAGTGGTGCGGTTGTTGTTGATGGCTCTTAGTCTTGCGGTTTGCCATGTCAGTACTGTGGGGAAAACTCCCTAATTGATTCTTCCTAACATGAGAGCTGCTGATGTGCACTTTGTGACACAGTGGGGTGTGTTGTGGTAGGCCATAGTAAATTGTGGCATTCCCATTCCGGGTCTTCCTGTTGATCAAGGCTGATCATGAAGGCTTTCGTCATGGTGCGCTGGAACCTCTCTACATCTCCGTTGGTTTGTGGCCATTGAAGGGTTATGCGGCGGTGTGTGATGTGAAGGCTCCAAGTGTAGTCCTGAAAGTCATTCCCTTGAAATGGGGCTCCATTATCTGATCTGATGGTTGTTGGCAGGCCAAAAATAGCAAACGTTTTCTCCAGCGCTGCCTTCAAGTGGCAGAATGCAGTGGACCTCACCATTCAGCTACTGAAAATTTGGAATAGCCATCCATGAGAACAAGGGCTTGCCTGCCATCCGGGAAACTCCAGAAGTCAGCGCTGACGAGTGTCCACGTCTCTAAACTGGGAAATTTAATTATGACGAGTGCAGGATGGTCTACTGCGCTGTTGCATTGACAAGGCATGCATCGGGCCACTCACGTGTCCATGTGAGTGTCCATTCCAGGGAACCACAGTTTTTCCCGTAATCTGGCTTTAGTTTTTGCCGCACCTTGGTGGGCTAACTCAACCACTATGTCTTGCAGACTCATAGGGACTACAATCCTCTTCTTGAAGGATTAGTCTTTCTTCAGTCGCACACAGTTCTGTTCGAACGCGCCTCAGCTGGTTGACGGTTTTGTGAGCTGAGTGTTCCAAATTCCAAGTAGGACACCCACTTGTTCTGCCTTATAGCATTAACTGCCTTAGAGAGACGCTCATGTTGACTTTTGCCTGGATAAAGTCTTGGTGCAACAGCGCCCATGGCCACGCCGTTCGTGACACAAGCTGTACATAGTGCTCTGTGTCTCTCATTTGCTGGTCTGCAGCAGTGGCATTGAGCTGAGGGTGTCTGGAGAAGAAATCGAGCGGGTTTCCTTATCCTGGCCTGTAGGACACATCAAACTGGTATTGCTGGAGTTGTATGACTCATTTTTCTATGCGGGCGGTGGGTGTAGGGATGTCCCCCATAATAAGTGTCTGGAGGCTTATGGTCCATGACCACTCTGAATCCTCTCGCTATCATGTATAGATGAAAGTCGGTACAGCCCCATTTGATGGCTAGGGCTTCCTTTTCAGTTTGAGCGTAGTGTTTTTCAACAGCTGACACGGCCTTGCTGTCAAACGTGATGGGAGCCTATCAGTCTGGGTGCCGATTTTGCATCAGTACTGCCTCGAGGCCCATGGGACTGGCGTCGACTACTAGTTCAGTTTCCATGGAGAGTTGAAGGACAGAACTGAGTGAGCGTATCATTCGTTGTCTTATAGTTCAAATACGTTCATGGATTCTGTTGTCTTAAATTTAGAGGATGATTTTTATTCTTTGATATTAAACATGGTTCAAAAAGATGAACCAAAGTGTGTAGAAACAGCCAACACGTGTTTCACCCATTTCCGGCGCGCAGGCCTGGGGCTTTTTCATGGCTGATATATCATACAAAGAGGGTGAGGAAATTATATAGTATTAAAAGAGAGACACCAAAGTATGTGCACGGCAGCTATACCAGTAGTAGGGCAACCTTAGAAGAATTCAACCCAAGATGGTATGAAGATCGATAAACCCTTTATGCACCAGAAGGAGTAGGGAGTAATAAAATATGTAACGTACTGGCATATACGATACGTTCTAATACTGCCCTCACTCACACCAATGTGTGACATGCTTCATCATTGGGCTGCTACAAAAAACACCCCGGCGTAGCCACGCCTGGGGTGGAGCAATAGGGTGGGGGAAGACAATACAACACAGAGAAAGACACAAATAAATTCTGTAGTGACTGGGAAGGACGGTAGTGAAAGTGCAGTTAAGTGAATTAAAACTAGCTCGGAAGTATCGCTGTGCCTGAAACTTTAATTCCTGGATCTTCCGGCCAGAATAAAAAGTGTGAAGGATGATGGTGAATGGGAGATTCTATGTGCTCCTAACACCCCTCCTATACTGCGAAGTGGTCAACATGTTTCGGCCGTCAATGTGTGCCCCTCATATAGGGTCACGCCGGCCTTCTTCAGGACTCTACCTTTCCCAGTGAGTTCTCCTCGCCTCCAATTGAGATGAGAGAAAGTTAAAAATTAGTTCCTTACGTATTCAGGGTTTTTTCTCCCATGGATCGTGTAGTTACTAAGGAACCAACAAGACAAACAAAACAAAAGAGGACAACCCATCAGGAATAGTAATCTCCTGTAGGTCAACACTAAATCATATTGAAAAATTAACGCAAGCCACAGTACCAACCATGGTGTCATTCATACTCCAAGGAATGACTATTATGTCTATCCCATCTTGTATTTACTTGTGCCAAAGAAAATAAAATAAAATCTGCGATCATATCCACAATAAAATAGTTCATATAATCATATACATATTGATTATATATATATGTATTTCTATATTTGTTATTGTATGTCTTTCCAGCATCATCAACCAACAGGCATTAATACACACAACCACAGTCATTGTCCAATAGGGGTCCGGTGTATCTCTTTACTCACCGAGTTTACCCTAAAGTCAAATTTTAACTGGCGGCGGGCAAGGAGAGACCCCTATGGTCACACTCTTTCCAAGAGGAGAATAAAAACAATTGAGATCATTACACACAAAATAGGGATCCATACTACGGAACTTTTCTCTATATCTAATATGTGTTAACAGTTTTACGAAGTCAAGGTTATGTCAAATAGGATAATTTCAAATGTGTAACTGGCGTATATTAGCAGATGGTGATAGCTGCTAGTCCCTAAGAAGCCAAACGCGGCTGGTGGTACCCTGGGACAACTTACTACTACATCTCCAGCCCTGGATATATCGTTTGTCCTCCTCTCTAGCATTCAGCCATGTCAACAGAGTGCCTCTCACATCCTGGTATTCACTCGACAATGACTACGCCACTCAGTAATCCCCTGGGTGTTCTATACAGTAGATGAAATCCAACCCACATATATCAGCCCGTTAGACTCATGTATGCACCCACAGCACACCAGTCCCCTCCTTACTACATCAAGGGTGGTTCTCCGCAAATACTGCTCGTCTCCGTCCGCCGTGAAGAGTGGCAGCGGAGTCGAGCGTACGATGTTTTATCCCTCTCAAGCGGAAGTTCATAGTTCCGGTCACCTGATGTACGTAATCCACGTAATTCCAACATCCCTTGTGACCCTGTCTCAGTATATCATCTAGACCGCTCGCCCTCCGTTCCAATATATTTCATACGCTTGATTCTCATCAACCACCGTGCAACGTGCACGTGGTGACGTCACCCGTGGCAGAATCAATGCGTATAGAGAATATTTTTCAAAAAAACATATAGAAAGGGTGATCCTACCCAGATTAAATGTTTAATTAATTCACTAATGAATGGGGACAAATCAATATCATAACTTAATGAGACAAAAAGACAGGTGTTAAATTATACTGCTATAAGGAGAACTCCCCATTTGAAATTAAACCTGAACTTGACATATACCCCGATAAGAGCTAACATGGACTGTTATAGAGAAACTGATAGTCAATAGCTATACAGGGGATAAGACTAGAGCCCTGTTTTTGAGGGAACAAAAATGGGTGTATCGCCTGCGGAGCCATGAAGTGGGGCTCAATGACGATATTCCTTGGAATGCTCTAAATTGCTAATGATTAGTGCCAATTCCTGGTATATCGCCTCTCTCCGTCCTATGTGCATTTCTATCACCCCTTTAGATGAACTATATTCTGGCTTTGGGGATTTATCCACTTGATGGCATCTTACTACGGTTGTTTCTTATCGGGGTATATGTCAAGTTCAGGTTTAATTTCAAATGGGGAGTTCTCCTTATAGCAGTATAATTTAACACCTGTCTTTTTGTCTCATTAAGTTATGATATTGATTTGTCCCCATTCATTAGTGAATTAATTAAACATTTAATCTGGGTAGGATCACCCTTTCTATATGTTTTTTTGAAAAATATTCTCTATACGCATTGATTCTGCCACGGGTGACGTCACCACGTGCACGTTGCACGGTGGTTGATGAGAATCAAGCGTATGAAATATATTGGAACGGAGGGCGAGCGGTCTAGATGATATACTGAGACAGGGTCACAAGGGATGTTGGAATTACGTGGATTACGTACATCAGGTGACCGGAACTATGAACTTCCGCTTGAGAGGGATAAAACATCGTACGCTCGACTCCGCTGCCACTCTTCACGGCGGACGGAGACGAGCAGTATTTGCGGAGAACCACCCTTGATGTAGTAAGGAGGGGACTGGTGTGCTGTGGGTGCATACATGAGTCTAACGGGCTGATATATGTGGGTTGGATTTCATCTACTGTATAGAACACCCAGGGGATTACTGAGTGGCGTAGTCATTGTCGAGTGAATACCAGGATGTGAGAGGCACTCTGTTGACATGGCTGAATGCTAGAGAGGAGGACAAACGATATATCCAGGGCTGGAGATGTAGTAGTAAGTTGTCCCAGGGTACCACCAGCCGCGTTTGGCTTCTTAGGGACTAGCAGCTATCACCATCTGCTAATATACGCCAGTTACACATTTGAAATTATCCTATTTGACATAACCTTGACTTCGTAAAACTGTTAACACATATTAGATATAGAGAAAAGTTCCGTAGTATGGATCCCTATTTTGTGTGTAATGATCTCAATTGTTTTTATTCTCCTCTTGGAAAGAGTGTGACCATAGGGGTCTCTCCTTGCCCGCCGCCAGTTAAAATTTGACTTTAGGGTAAACTCGGTGAGTAAAGAGATACACCGGACCCCTATTGGACAATGACTGTGGTTGTGTGTATTAATGCCTGTTGGTTGATGATGCTGGAAAGACATACAATAACAAATATAGAAATACATATATATATAATCAATATGTATATGATTATATGAACTATTTTATTGTGGATATGATCGCAGATTTTATTTTATTTTCTTTGGCACAAGTAAATACAAGATGGGATAGACATAATAGTCATTCCTTGGAGTATGAATGACACCATGGTTGGTACTGTGGCTTGCGTTAATTTTTCAATATGATTTAGTGTTGACCTACAGGAGATTACTATTCCTGATGGGTTGTCCTCTTTTGTTTGTCTTGTTGGTTCCTTAGTAACTACACGATCCATGGGAGAAAAAACCCTGAATACGTAAGGAACTAATTTTTAACTTTCTCTCATCTCAATTGGAGGCGAGGGAGAACTCACTGGGAAAGGTAGAGTCCTGAAGAAGGCCGGCGTGACCCTATATGAGGGGCACACATTGACGGCCGAAACATGTTGACCACTTCGCAGTATAGGAGGGGTGTTAGGAGCACATAGAATCTCCCATTCACCATCATCCTTCACACTTTTTATTCTGGCCGGAAGATCCAGGAATTAAAGTTTCAGGCACAGCGATACTTCCGAGCTAGTTTTAATTCACTTAACTGCACTTTCACTACCGTCCTTCCCAGTCACTACAGAATTTATTTGTGTCTTTCTCTGTGTTGTATTGTCTTCCCCCACCCTATTGCTCCACCCCAGGCGTGGCTACGCCGGGGTGTTTTTTGTAGCAGCCCAATGATGAAGCATGTCACACATTGGTGTGAGTGAGGGCAGTATTAGAACGTATCGTATATGCCAGTACGTTACATATTTTATTACTCCCTACTCCTTCTGGTGCATAAAGTGTTTACAGGGGGTTCGGAGTAGGTGAGTCCGTACCCTCACCCCTTCTTTTGTGTGTATGATCGATAAACCCTACCAAAAAGAAAGACAAAGGAATTTTTGCAATTTGTAGGTAAGGTAAGGTATAGTGTGAACAGCACAAGAATCAAATGCATTATACATATAATAGTACAGTTGTTATAGTATGAGGTTCCAAGGTATAGCATTGTAGTAGGATGCAAGCATTATTATTAATTAATATACAAGTAAGGCATTTGTAGATGGAGTCCAATGGATATACATATAAGATCAGGGTTTAGCATAGTAACATAATACAAATATCCAAATATAAATTGAAAGGTGACGGAAAATACATACAAGATCCGGCAGACGGCAGAGGTCAGGGATGTATTGAGGTCAAGATGGAATCACCAAAAGGATCGAAAGAAGTAAATAAAATAAAGGGACTATGTTGGACCAGGAGTATCAAGGACAGATAACTCATGATGGAAGCTTGCCCATGTTTCCCATGGTAGTTGCAGTGTAATAGTGTAGGTTGATGAGCAGGACCAATTTGTACGCACCCGGAGTGACATAATAGGGACGGAGAAAAAAAGTGATCGGCATAAAAGAATATTGAGGACATAAGCGAGTTCCAAAATATGCCCAGCCATATGCAGCAGAGAATATGGTGCTACTGACTCGATCCAAGGTGCATAGAGAACAAGTGAGCTTGCAGAGGTGGAAGCCAACATAATGCGAGTGGATACAGTATAGTGCAGAATATTGACGGAAGAGGCAGCATCTGAATGGTGAGGACCGGTTGACAAAGAGTCTGTTAGTGAGACATGCATGGGCACAGAAGTCTGAGACACTTACCGGAAAGTCAGAAACTCAATGGGAAAGTTCAAGATAAGCTTTAGAATAGTCTATAAAATCTGAAAAGACAATTGAGGGCAAGACGTTAGACACTGAAGGAAAGTACACAAAAAGCAGGTCAGAAATTACCTGAAGAAAACTCTCGGCGATACTATGCGGTCTGTGACGGCGATACAGCAAAGAGGTCCTGTGAGAAGTCTGTACACCATGACGAAAAACCTCGCTTTTTATAGCAGATGTTACTTGCGGTTGGTGCAATTAGGCATGGTATGCACAAGTGGAGTCCAAATGGCAAGCAGTGGCCACCATATTAGATGTCATGGGTAAGGCAAGAAAGTATTCAAACGTAGTTGATAAGAGGTACTCGAGGGGGAGAGGTCTCAAAAGGATACGGATCACTAGTGCTAAATGTATTATGTCAATATTAGTTATACTGCTGTTCGAGAGTAGACAAGCATGTATTAGCAGGTGGAGAGAGCAATGGGACACAGGAAGACCGCCATATTGGGAGTCGCAGGTTTAGACAAAAAAGAGGTAATAGACTGTAGATTGGGTGATATATTATCTAGAGAGATGAAAAGTCATACAGAGACAAGTATTGGATGATTTATACTGCGCTTGTCATAAAGCTATATTACTATAGTAATATAATATAGTAATGGATAAGTCCATCAATTTACACAATCTTGTAGGCCTGATGGTAGAGTAAGCAAAATATCCATAGGACGGTACTGTTGCCAGCTAGGGTTGTCGTTAAGCATACTACGGAAGCAGAGGAGATCACCTGGACAGAAAACATCGGTTTGGTGGAATGAAGAAACGGCCATACGTGCATAGAAATATAGTGCCGAGAAGATAGCATCCGGTTATGCTCAAGGTGTAATTATAAACGAAAGATCAGACAATGGAGGTTACATGCAAGCAAATCAAGCATAACATTAATGCAGTAATCCAGTAATAGAAACATGACTTTCACATATAGTAGGCTGAATATTAAAAACAAATGTGTGTCACATCTGGCCATTATTCACAGTAGAGCCCTTCAGAACCAAAACACTTCACATAAGCAGACAGCGTAAATCAATAACCGATAAGGGCATAATATAAGATGTTTAGAGACACAGTATAATATGATGCCAATCATAATGTCAAATGGTAGCTAGGGAAAACATAGATCATATCCACATTAGTTTTCATGCAGCCAATAGTGCATTTCTGGGTCCTTATTGTGGCCTTTTGTTACTGTATGGAATTTAATGATGAGTTCACTTTCCCTTCTGCGAAGTCTCAGTTCACGATTCCCACCACGTGGGGATTTGTAGATGGTTTCTATACCCGCAACGGTGAAGGTTTTATTATGAGGGTGTGAGTTGTGGAAATGTTCTGTCAGGGGATATCCTGTGGAGAATTTGTTGATGTTGAGATAGTGTTCCTGGATTCTGGTGCGTAATGGTCTGATGGTGCTGCCAATATATGGTTTGTTGCAAGGACAGATGATGATATAGATAGCAAACCCGCATTTGAAATATACCCAGTTGGGAATTTTGATAGACTGCCCGGTGTTCAGTGTAAGTTCTTGTATTTTATGTAGCCCAAATTTGCAGCTGTTACAATTTTAACAGATGTGGAAACCTGCAGGCCTTTTCAAGAAGGTGGATTGAACAGTTCTCCGGTCAATAAATTTGGATTAGCAAAGCATTTGTTTGAGATTGTGAGCTCTGTGGCACCCCATTTCAGGGAAATCCATGATGCAGTCCGGTATACAGGTGTTATTAGATAGTAAGTGCCAATGTCATTTAAGAATTGTCTTGATGTTGTGATGGCCATTGTGGTAGTCTGTTATGAAACGTAGGGACTCCGTGTCTTCTTTTGGCACAGTGATTTTAGTTCAAGGGTCTCCATACGATTGATGCCTGTAATCTCTTTCATAGTGACCTTGAGGTTCGTGGAGAGATACCCTCTGTGTTCAAGTCAGGTTATTAACTCAGACCCTTTTTGTATAAAGATCTCCTTCACTACAGCTACGTTTGATACATAAAAGTTCACCCTTAGGGATTTTGTGTATATTGTTTTTAGGGTGACAACTGTCAGCATGTAGAATAGAGTTCGCTGCTGTTTCTTTTTGAAAAACTTTGGTTTGAAGTTGGTTGTTGTGGATGTAGATTGTGAGATACAGAAAGTCAAATTACGTTTTTGGGAATTTAGAGGTAGTTTTGATATTCCATATTTTGTCATCCAGTTTACCAAGGGATGCTTTTAGAAGGCCAGCATCTCCTTGCCAGATGCATAGGAAGTCGTTGATATAGCATTCCCAAAAGTTGATGGAAGGGGGTTGTGAGAGAGAGACGCAACTTAAGTATCGACACCTACCTGGTGCTGATTTCCCTGAAGCTGCGGTGGAGCGATGGCGTGGAAAGGAAGGGGGAAGTAACCAAAGGGTTAACCCTTTGACCTCCCTTGTGCAGGATGGCGACGAGCCCGCCCCACGGGAGAACCAATCAGCAATCCCGGGCGGCCTAGAAGAGAGAGGCCCACACGGACAACAGCGGTGGTTCCAGGAAGACGTCAGGCGGGAGCAGGAAGTCCCAGAGAACGCCCTCGAGCAACACGAAGAAGGGAGCAGGACGCCGGGAGCCAGGGAGGAGGAAGAGTTCACGCGCCGGTTCCAGGCAGGAGGAGACACCGAAGACGACGCATCCGAGAGGTGGTCAGAGGAGTGGTGGACCCCTCAGGAGAGCCGGGGCACCGCCGCCGCAACTCGGGAGAGTTGCGGCTATCACGGTGCATGACCGTGCGAGGGAGGAGGGTGGGAGATGGGAATATGTCAGAGCACCACACCTCCCTTCCTCCCTCTCTCTCAGTAATAATTAGGTCCGACTGAGCGACCGCGACGCAAAACTTTAAAGAAGGATATTAATCCTTGGTTTTTTTTTCTCTCTTTGTCCTCTTTTCTTATTCTTTCTCTCTCCTTCGCAATTCCTCTCGCCTCAATCCCATAAGTATAGCCTTATGACCCCCCCCCACACTTCGGGGGGCATTCTTTTGCATTACGACCAACCATATTAAAGGGGTAGAAACTTCCCCCACTTGTAGATCAGTGGAGAAGACATTTTATTTTTTCCTCTTCTTTTCCCTTATATTTTTTTTATATATTTGGAATTCTAATTACTTAAAACGCAAATAGAAGAGTATCCTCTATGAGAAGAGATAACAAAAGAAAAGAGAGAAAAGGAAACCCTCTGTGTGCGCAACATTCTTCTTTCCCTTTTGTTCATCATTTTCCTACCCCCCCACTCCCAATAAGAATTTTTTTTTTATGCACATTCTCAGTGTGGTGGAGGCCTATCTTGACAAATCCAAAGGAAATCCCTGGAAATCCCACCTTCTCTCCTTTCTTCTGAGCCTCCTGGGGTATGTCCACCTTCACCGAAAGAACCTGTGAAAGAAGAGAAAGAAAGAAGAGAAAGTGCATAAACGACAGAGCCTAGTTTTGTTGTGACGCAGAAAAGAAACAGAACAGCCCAGAAACATCATAGAACCAGGAAGAAACAGAGAAAGCCAAAGAAGAAAAAGAAAAAAAACACAATATAAAACTGATTCACTCTGGTATAGCTTAATAAACCAGCCAAAATTGAGCACCTCATCCGGCCTCCTAGATTTTGTTTCCGCCCGTCCCTCCGACAGGGGTGTAAACTGAGAACTTGTCGTCCCAGAGCCAGTATCGTTCCACACAGCTCATAAGAATGGAGGCGTACGGCGGCGCAAATTTTACGCCCATCGCAGTCCACGTTGTTGGTGGTAATATTTCTTGTAGAAGCCAAATACATTGGGGCTGATTACAATGCCAGTCGGACTTGCATCTGACTGGCATCGTTGCGGAAGCAAGACCGCCCGACAAGGAGTCAGAGGTCCCGCTTCCCAGATTACCATCTGACGGCCGTGTTGGAGGTTGGATCCTGTATTTTTTCCATTGCAAATTGTGCTGCCGCTCACAGGGCAAGCCGCAATGGAAAAAATGCAGAGTTTAAATATCCCTGCACCATGTGGTGCCTCCCACACATTGCAGGGATTTTTAGGGTGGCACAACAGGTGCCCCCCAGGCCCCATAGCGGAGGGCCCCCAAAGTCACTTTCCACCTGCCCTTTCATGGCGGGCGGACCGCCATGAAAGGGCAGGCGGGAAGCAAAATTGTAATCCTGACGGCAGAGCCTAGTTTGGCTCCGCTGCCATTTGAGGATTACATTTCCGACCGCCGCCCCGATGGGCTCCATGAGCCTGTCAGAAGCAGAGCGGAATTCCCCCGCAGGTTTCCCTTCAACCGTCAGTATCGTAATACGGCGGTCGGACAGAAACCTCTGATGTCGGACAGAAAGCCTCCGACGAGCTGTCGGATGGCTTTCCGCCTGACATCATAAGGAGGCCCATTGTGTTTTAAACAAAATGTGAGCATACCGAGTAACATCTGGTTTGACTCTAAGAAGTTGACTGGTCTTGTCTAGAGAGCTCGCCATATTGCTTCAATACCACCAGTGTGTTTGATTGCTGTAGAGAAGCGGACAATGTCAATGGTTACTAGGATGAAATCCTGTTCTCATCTTACTTTCTGGAGTTTCATCAAGATGTCTTTCATGTCCTGGTTGTAAGATGGAAGATTTTTCTAAACTGTTGCAGGTGTTTATCAATGTATTCACCCATCCGAAAGCATGCTGAATTTATTCCTGCAATGATTGGTCTACCTGGGGTGGAGAGCCTTTTTTATGTGTTTTGGATAGTGGATAAAATGTGGGCATATTAGGATACATTATGTAAAGATAGTTTCTCACATCAACACTTAGGAGATCTCATGAGTACCAGTCCTCTAAAAGGGTCTTGATCTGTGCCTGCATTTCAACGGTTAAATCATGGTCGAGCAACTGATAGTAGTTGGTATCCGAGAGTTGATGTGTGGCATCTAGGAGATAGTCGTCCATGTGTAATACCACTATGTAATTCAGTGTGCAGCGCAGAATCAAAATAGGCCATTGTAATGTGCAGAATCACCTCCTTGATCCTCTGAAACGCCTTATCCTGAGTGGGGCCCCGTTCGTATCGAGCATTCGCCTTCATCGGGGATCTTAGTGGTTCAGTGGGCGTTGCCAAACTCCTAACCTCAGTGACTGAGGTTGGAGCTGGGGCCTGCTTGAAATCTATCGATTTCTTGGGGTCCACAGTGATACCATATGCTGAGAAGATGTAGACAAAGAATTCTACTGAGCGGTCAAAGAACTAGCATTTGGTTTTGTTGAGGGTAAGGCCTATTTCATCCAACCGCTGTAAGATTGCACAGACGAGTTGGAAATGTTTGTTGCATGATTTGGAATAGATCAGGACTTATTCGCTTATGTTAAGGACACCTCAGAGCCTGGACAGCTTTTATCTTATGGCGTTCTGGAAAACTTCTGCAGCTTAAGAAATACCAGAGATTAGACCTTTATAACATCGCAGCCTAAGATGGGTTGAGAAAGTTGTGATATATCTTCTAGACGGGTCGAGGAGGAGCTGGTGATATCTGGAGTTAAGGGCAATCTTTGAAAAACATTTTGTGCCTGTCAGATCGTCATAGTCTTACTGCATCCGGCTATTTTGGTTTCAGGGCGATTACCATGGGGGAGGCCCACGGTGTTGGGCTGGAGACATTTTCTATGACCCGAGATTCTAGAGACGTGCATGTTGCTCCTCAACTTTTCCTCTTAGGTGGGAAGTGACCCTGCTGTGCCTCAGGGTTATATGCTTGATGGTCTTGTTGATGTGGACCGTGACCGCGTAGTCTTTAAAACATCTGAGGCCTTCAAACATGCTGAAATTCGTGGTGCAACTTGTTCACCTGGTGCGTGTGGACCTGCTTTGCGAAGCTGATGAGCCCTAATTCCTCAGCCGTCTGGCAACTAAGCAGTGTGTCGCCTCCCTTTTGTGGTAACAAAGTATCTGGCTCTCACCCTGTGGCGGACTTCCACCTCAAACCTCCACCAGGGGAAGAGGCGTGTTGCTTCCGTAGACAAATATTCTCATCTTGCTTGGGACTAGCTTGGGCTTGTTCCGCAGTAGACGTATTGGCTGTTGTCTATGACATTGACGGATGCTCCTGTTTCAATGTGGGCAGGTATAGTCTGCCCTTTGATTGCAATGTGGGAGGATGGTTGTGTTTGGTGGTGTGCTGACTGCGTTCCATATAGGAGATGAGAAAGGCTTCTTCCTCATCTCTATCGTCCTCTGCCAGATAGTGTTCGTGTAGCAGCTAGTAGCACGCTACTGAGACATCCAGGTCAATTGCTCTCACCAGAGCTCTTGCCCGTGGTCTGGCTCCTCCACAACATGTCCTGGCGCCACACAGGCACACATGCATGAAGTGATTTGCTGACTTAGAGCATGTTTTGCCTTGCGCCAGGCATTGTGCTGGTGAGTGTGCGGCCCGCACACAGTAGTCATACATCGGGGTCGCCTGGTTGAGTTTGTTTGTATTGGGAGCCGGCTCTGTTCAAGTGCTTCTACCTTGATGCGCAGTTCTTGCTCTGAGGGCTGGAAGAGAGAGGCCCTCATCATGGCCTCTCTCTTCCATGTGTTGTGCTCTGCTATGGGATAGCTTGTGGGAACGTGCGAGGCCCAATATGTCTTCCAGTTTCATGCCCCATTCCTGGAGGATGAGATGTCGTAGGATGCTGGAGCATCATACTTTAATGATCTGCGCCCAGATTTCCTTCTACTGATCGTTGCGAGTACAGATGCTGGCATCTTCGTGGAGCTTTGCATAGAACACGTCAATGGACTCTTCTTTCTGTCTGGCCTACCGAAGCTTCAATCTCTTGAAATCTGGGTTGATCTGCGGATCGAAGTGCACATTCACTGCAGCGACAGCCGTGTTGTAATCATCCTCATCACCTGCATTTGGCAAGTTTTTGAAGTGTTGAATATTTCTTCCCCAGCGTAGTGCAGCAATAGGGAGCGTTTAATGACTGGGTCGGTTTCCCTCGTTGCGCGAAAATAGTTTATAAGACAGTAGAGCCAGGTCTTCCAGCGTGCAGTAGCAGGGTCTGCATGTTCGCTGAATGGTGGCAGGGTGTTGTGGCGGTTGCGTTGTAGGTGGTGCAGTAGTTGTAGCCCTCACGGCTAGAGAAACAGCTGATATGCAAGGCCTGTCAGGATCCTGGGACATGGCGCAGCTTTCGATGGCTGTGGTGCACTTGGGAATTGCCACTCACTAGACCACCATGGCGGGTGTGGGTCTCAGGTGGTGTGGCGATGCCTGGAGGGCTGAAGCATGTGAGGTAGGCTGAAGCAAGTGAAGTAGCACTGGACAGCGAAGTACTCACTCTCCCTATGAGTGGCTGCTATGGTAGGGCTGGGCAACGTGCGTAAAGTTGGTCTCTGCAGTGCTGGAGCAAGGGGGACGACGTGGGGCAGGGGCACTGCTGGCATTGAGCAACAGGCACACGTGAGGTGGCGGCTCTTCGCACCACTGAAGAATGCAGGCACTGTGTGGGGGATAGCATGCGGGAGCTGCACCAGTCTGAGTTTTAGGCCAGCCGAGAGGTGCGGGCGGGGCCCTCATCGTGTGGGCTGGAGTACACTGCGGGAGACCGCAGCAGGCTGTGCAGCACTTGTGGAGGGTGGCAATGGCCGCTATGGCAGTTCGACAGAGTCGATGGTAAGGATCCTTGTCACCAGTGTAGTGGTGTCCCTGAGCCTTAGAACCTATGGGGACACAAGGCCGGATGATTGCTGGCACAGGACCCTTCGCAGAGAACAAAGACACATACACAGTAGGATATTGTTGTGGACTCCGCCCTGAACAGCATGCAGTGCAACAACTAGAACGCTGCCTCACTACATCGGTGAGTGGACAGTGTTAGTTTTAAAAGTAAATTGAAGGATGGAGGAGCTTCAGTGCAGAGGTATCTACAATTTGCAGCTTTAAGAACACGCACATTTAAGGAACCAAATATTGATTGATATAATAACTACCTCCTATCGTGACAAAACATTACAGGTTATTGAAGATGCAGCCACAGCATTTGGAGCACTATAAGGATCAAAGAGATTTTAAGTGTCTGTCAAATTTTGGTTCACGAGCACTAGGCAGTCCCCAAAATGAAACATCTAGGAGGTTGGTTCGTTCATATATATAGTTTCGTAGGGGCTCTATTTTAGGGAAATCTCTGAAGAAATCCCTCATATGCTCAGCAAAAGTAAAGGCCTGCCTACCTCTAGATTAGGATGTGCCAACCTATCTAAAATTATTTCGCGCCCAAGCTATTGTACTTATTCCAGGCTTGCAGATCAATTTCTTGCCTTCCTTTTTTTTTTTTTTAAGAAGATGGGTGCCCTGGTTTCTTTTATATAGGAACATAAACAAATCTAGGAGTGCTCTGGAATTTCTACAACTACCCTTAGTTAGATAAGGATGGGGCTTTCCATCTTCCAACGTTGGCCAGCATTATGTTCTTGACTATTGAAACTCAAAGATCCAGCCAACATGCCTCTATTTATAGGAGCCACATTTGACAGACCATCTTCCCTATTACTATTTCGATTTTTAGACCCAAATGCCAACCAAAACATGTTCAATTCAAGTCATACGTAGCTCTTGTCAAAGCCAGGGGAGATATGTATGCGTATTTTAAGATTCCTAAATATTGGGAATATGCTCCTGTTTGGGTCAATTGACATGAGCCTACCCCTATTCAAATCTCCAAGACTTCTCAATGGGCTAAAACCTAATTTTTGTACTAACCTTTCTCCAAAGGCATTCTCAACATTTATCTAAATATGGGAGGCATTCTTCATGCCATAAAATACTTACAGATTAGAACATCTTTAAATGAAATTATCAAAGAATTAGCACCGGACCATTTGTTGAAATTATGCGCCATGCTTGTAGAGAAAAACCCTCCAAAACTTACATGGTACAATCAGATTCCCGATGAATCAGGGGCAGACCAACTTGGAAAATTGTCATAAAAATGGACAAAAGCTGACTGAGTAGAGCTCACAAAAACAATTAATCAATCAAATGAATCAAATATGCTTTATTCGATCACTAGTATCATAAAAGCAATGTACAACAAACATATGGAAGCAATAAGATTATACAATGATTCACATCAAGTTAAAACATGATTAAACTGGATTTTTAAGTTGCTAAATTCATAAGAGGTTGTATATAAAACAAGAGATACTAGTAAAAGAAATAGGTCCTAAGTGAATTTTAAGAATTATAAAAAAAAGGGATATATAAGACAGTGGAGGGAGAAGCATTAAAACACCACCAAGCAGTATTATGTAGAATATGGGTATATAAAGACTTTACAGAGAACACTCACATACAATGAGAATGTATCTCAAGGTAGGGGAGGAACTGCCATTATTGCTTGTCACACGGCATATGAGAGCCCTTCAAAGCTTTGAATCTAATAATCCAGGCGCGACTCAAAAACTTAGCCACCCCACAAGTAAAAAACATACTTGGGTCAGTTTTGAGAATACGCAGGGCGACCCTATGGTCACGTGTACCCATGGATTTGCAAATTGGTTTTATCCATTTAGACCTGGCGATGGAATAAGCAGGGCAGGCAAACAAAACATGGGACACGCTCTCCAACGGAGCTCTGCAACAGGGACAGCCTTTGTTTTGATGTTTGTGCGGGCGCCATTTGGATGTTGTTGTGTGAACTGGGAGTGTGGCTAACCTAAATTGGGTATATAGCAGCCTATCACGTGGGACCTGGATACTATCCAGGTAAGGCTCTAAGGCTCTGGACTGCTTATGGCTGAAAAATTCATCTGTTAATCTCCCCAAATTTGGTTTGCTCAGCTCATTAGAGTCAACCCAGTTCCAATAAATATACTTAAGCTCTGACTTGCTGGGTGGGACTTGAATGTCCCATGTTTCCGAAAGACCCAGCTGTGTCAGCGTCTTTCTAACATTAGATATTCACTTGACCCTATGCGCCGCATCCAGATTAATCACCTCGGTCAGGGCAGCTGCATAATTTGCAAGCTCAGGGGTACGCATTAAGCGTGCCCAAAAAAGCAATGGCCGCAGCTTAGCAATATCCCTGAGCGGCCGTCTACCCATATCAAACATTAGGGGGGTTAGTGGGGTATTACGAGGGAGCATCACCAGATCCCTCAAGAACTTGTGCTCGGATCTGCAAATATCATCAATATTGTCAAAACCCCATAGCTCCGCCCCGTACAGTGCGGAGCTAACTGCTTTGGCTTCGTAGATTGCGAGAGCTGGAGCAACCGGCCTGCTGTACGAGGACCGGTGTTCTTTGCTTAATGCCCCAACTACACGCTTGTGGTTCATGAGCATCTTAGCTAAATGGGGCTTCCAATGCATTTTGTCAGAAAGCCGGATGCCCAGATAGTCAAACATGCTTACTCTCTCCAGAATGGTGCCATTTAAAATTAAGTTATTTTTAAAAGACTTGTGAGGATTAAAAACCATGAGTTTTGTTTTAGTGGTATTTATAACTAATCCCAGAGAGTCACAAAATAGTTGATATCTATTTAGCAGTTTTTGCAACCCAGATGGAGTTTTTGACACCAGCAGGGTGTCATCAGCAAACAGAAGGGTTGGAACTTTGTCGCCCGCCAGGATTGGCGCGTCAGCCGAGTCTTCCTGGAGAAATCTCACCACCCCATTGACATATAAGGAAAACAGGGTGGGGGCCAAGACGCAGCCCTGGCGGACTCCTCTGCTAACTGGTATCTTCTCCGTTACCTCCCCTTGGGGCCCCCACCTCACTTGGGCATAATTTCCTTCATGTAAACGAATAAAAAAATTAAGAACTAGGGGGGGAATACCCAAGTCCCTCAACGTCTGCCAAAGCCTTGTCCTGGGTACAAGATCGAAAGCAGTTTTCAAATCAATGAATGCAAGGTAAAGGCTACCCTTGCCAATAACAACGACCTTCCAATATATAAGTAATAATCTAAAAACTTGGTCGATCGTTCCTGTGCTGGCCCTAAACCTGGCCTGGTATTGAGAAAGGGCATTCTCCTCTTCTACCCAGGTTTGTATTCTCTGGAGGAGGACCCTACCTACCAGCTTTTGCATAGCATCAATTAAAACTTATTGGCCTATAATTTGATGGGTCTTCCCTGTCCCCCTTTTTAAATATTGGAACTACCAACGCACCTTTCCATGATTCTGGAATTGGGCATCCGTTAGCGATGGCGTTAATCAAGAGTTGGATGTAAGGCGACCAGTTTTTAGGATCAGCCAGAAAAAGGTCACCAGGAAGACCATCCGGTCCGGGAGCTTTTTCCGGGACTATTTTTGTTATTGCCATTTCAATTTCAGCCGTAGAAAATGGCTCTCTAGTATTCCCTACCAGAGGGATGTCAGTGGAGTCGCTTAACTCCTCCAGACATCCGTCAATAGGAGAGGAGTACAATTTCCTGAAATGGTCATGCCATTCTTGGCTTGTAATATGGTTAGAAGGAGTGGAAGGATCTCTGCTATTGCCCTTACTTACTAGGGACCAAAACTGGTTCTTATGTTTTTCCAGGCTGGTAGCTTTCAATCTCTGCCAATGCAGTTCGTCCCACTCAGTTTTTGCATGGTGAACGGCAACCTTATACTCTTTTCTTGCTATCCTGACCAGATTGGGATTCTTTGTCCTGATCGCTGAAGCTAGGACTTGTCTCTTTAGCCTACAATTCTTAGTGAACCATGAATGTTGTCTTTTTCGGAAAACCTTAGATTTATTGTGATTAAGAGTAGCTTGTCAGGGTCTGTCCGGGACTATGTGGGGAACACAGTCAGGGACTTGGGCAAGGACTGGGAACAGGGTAGAAAACAAAGACAGAGAGGAGTACAGCGCTGCCCAGGAGCACACAGGAAGTCAGAGGAGAAAAGAGATCCAAAAGGGGAAGCCTGTAGAGGTGAACAAGAAGGGTGAGACTCGGAAAGGAAGGGTACTCATGAGGCAGCTCAGCATTCAGAATCACTTAAACCCAGGACGGATGTGCAATACACTTAAACATGAAACAACGTTAACAATAAAGGGGATGTGGGGTAAAGCACTCAGGAGCTCCACACGGTAAGACTGAAGCTCAGTAAGTTCATCACCCACAATTGCTGTTACAGATACTGACTGGAAATACCCACATATAGGATATGTATACAAAGGCAGGGTCTGTGGAGCTTATACCTATGGTGATGTTATAACAGTAACTCAAAGACAAAACTCACAGTGAACAAGAAACACCACCTAGGTAGTCAGCCGTGCCCACGGATCCTGGCGATCAAACAGGAACACGCAAGGCAGTAACAGCAAAGGGGTAAAACTAAACACAAGCACAATAGACAAGGAGCTAGCAAAGAGGAGTGCTTAACAGGAAAGGAAGGAAATCACAGGGCACACTTGGCAGAAAGCAGGTAACAAACATACAAGGTAACAGAAGCGAGACAGCAGAATAGAAAGATAGCAAACTAGACTTGGAACCAAGGAAATGAGATGAAAGGCAGGGACTGGAAAAGGCTATACAGAAAGGGAGGCTACAAGGGTATACTAGAATAGTACAGGGTTAGTAAACAAGAAAACAAAGTAGCATAGGATGCAGTGCTGGGGCAAGAATTGAGCAAAGGCTCAGGAGTCAAAGTAACACTACAGGTCAGGAACAAGGAAATGTTAAGGCTCAGGAATCAAGGAAGCACTGCAAGCAGTGCTGGTTCAGGAAAGCAGGAAATAGCAAAAGCTCAGGAACAAGGACTGGTCTCACCGGATAACAGCTTACAATGACCAACACTGGGCTGAAGGGAGCTGGGGCTTAAAAGAGCTCACTGTAATCATATGCAGCAGGTGTGAGCAGGCTAGCAGCAGCCAGCCACAGGTGAGCTGAATTCCTCCACCCATCCTTGGCCTGCAGGGGTGGAGACTAAGCAGTGAGCAGGGAATCCTGGGTAATGGAGTTTTCAGGCATGAGTAGGCTGGCTTCACAAAACCCGGCATGGAGTGGGAATGGATGTCCGTTCCCATTAAGTGTCCAAATGGCTGGAAGTCAGGATTTGCATGCAGGGGAGGGTCTGGAAGTTTATTAGAGGACTGGAAAGTCCCCCAGTTCAGCCCCCTGGTGGTGGACACAGGAATGCAGGGAGTAAGTCGTGACATAGCTAAGAAGAAAGTACTCAGCTGCTCTATACTGTGTGAATGGACTAAAGAAGCTCCTGAAGAGATTTCAGTGGCTAACAGGGTTGCCTGAAGCACTAGTGTAGTAGTAGTGACGACTTCCCTGATGCCAGCTCATTTAATTTCTTGGGAGGAGACCTTATGCCATTTCAGATATCTTTTACAATTCGAAGGGACGATATCTATAATGGAAGTTGGAGCCCTAATAATCTGAGAAAGAATTGGTGGAGCCCATAGAAATTTTAATGTCATGCAAAGGGGGTTATGATCACTATCAGTTGTAACACCCACATGCATGTCTAACATTTTATCCCATAATTTCACATCCACTAAAATATAGTTTATACGTGAAGGGCAACCTACCCTGTTAAAAGTATTCACCCCCTGGGTGTCCGAATGGGTTCTACCAATTAACAATTAATCTATCTATAGGATATTCACTAACGAACATTACCAAATTTGGCCATCGCAATGTATTTTACTTCTATATTAAGCCTGCCAAAATTGCAACTATGGGTAACCAATGTGTGAGCCACCTACCATAGATGCTGAACTCAGGAAGGAGACTGAGTCCACATGTTTGCAGCCTGTTCTGTTATTAGACCATATTGGGACAATGCTTTCTTTAACGTCTCTGACTGGTTGCCCTTTGAGCTATATCTTATTGACCATGATTGGCTTTACTAAGGATATTAAGGATAATGTTGTGTTCTTCGGCGTTTCAATAGCATGTTTACAACTTGCTTGACATTGGAAGGATTTCCTCAACCAGAGACGTAAATTCATGCACTCAAGTGTTGTTAGATATGTATAACTTTGAGAAGCGAATTGATGCCTTGCCTTTCTATAGAAAGATATAGGTGAGTGTGGGGGGGGGGGGGTCAAATGAATGTCCAGGATGTAATTGCAGACTGACAATGCTTAGATAAGTCCCAGTAGATGCATCAGATTTTTGGTACTGGTAGTTTTGTTGTTAAGGTGTGCTGATAGTACATTCCCCACAAGCATATGTAGCAGTAAGTCATACCTCCTGATCTGCCTCCTCACACAACGTCAAGGCAACATTTATGTACAATATGACAAAAGTAAGTAAATCACACATTTCATTTATTAAAACTCTGTAGAACCACTATAAAAGCAATTGTAATTGATCATGCACCATAACCTAGCATTAACAAACCTTCTCCAGCATATGTTTCAAGTCACTTAGTAAGATAACAAGGACCTACACATATAATTACAGGATACCTCAACTCTAGGTATGGTTCAGCTGCACTGCCCATTAAAAAGCATTGTTTAGATTGCTAATGCTTTTGGTACTGTTTGACAAATTTGCATTAAATTATGCACACTCCTAGTGGAACTTTATAAGATTCAGCATGCAGTTCCATGCCAGGGGAAACAATTAAATGGGAGGGGGTCAGAAAAGATGCATTTCTTTTTTTAGCTCCTATAGAAAATGTTGCTCTCTGCAACAGCAAAAACTGCTGAATTGATTTACACCAAACTTTGCATGAAACTAGAATTTCACTCCCAGTATGCTTTTCTTGATTTGGTGTAAATCTGTCCAGTAGTTTTTGAGATATTCGCGTTTAAAAATGTAATTTTTCAATAAAGTGATTCGGTGATCAATGACTGTGATTATTTGTTTATTTTTGGCCATCTTGAAATTTCCAAATTTGGCTACATTTGTGAATTCTGTGCTCTGAAAATAATTTTCACAGAAAGAATTGGAGATATGGTGACTGGTTCTAGGCATCAGAGAGGGGTAAATATTATCATAGTTGTGGAAAATTGACTGAAAGATATTTTTTTTTTTATTCACTTGGCATAATCTACATTTTCTGAAATTCACAAGCAAGTGGCTGCCATTTAAGAACCACAGGTAAAGTGATTGTTATACCTGACATCCTTGGCATGGTACTCCCCCAGACTTTTTGCCTTCACCCTCTATTTTTGCTGAACTTGTTGGCATTAGCACGTTCTGCCTGCTAACCAGTTGTACTGTGCTTGTGCTCTCTTTCTTAAACATGGTAAAATTGGTATATAATTAATTGGCATATTTAATTTACATATACGTCCCTAGTAAATGGTACTACATGTAACCAGGGTCAGTAAATTAAATGTTAATAGTGGGCGGCAGCACTCATGGTGCCACCCACTAAAGTAGCCCTGCAAAACGTGTCTCAGGTCTGCCACTGCAGCCTGCAGTGCAGTTTTAAACTGCCATTTGACCTGGAAAAAACCTTTTCTCAGGTCTAAACCTTCCTGTTTAATACTTGTAAGTCACCCCTTCTCGCCTGAGGTGGGCCTTAAAGGCTCATAGGCCAGGGTGCATGGTATTTGAAAAGTAGAACAAGTGTACTTAAGTTTTACATGTCCTGGCAGTGAAAAACACCTAGGGGTCAATTCCGATTCGGGCCGGAAAAAATACCGACCGACTCGGTATGGGATAATAGTCCGACCGACACGTACCGGCGTTGCCCGACCTGGGAAGTACGATGAAATGCATGTGAATCACGACCGACTCGTACGGAACTCAAGGCGAACGACCGACTCGGACGGAAACAAGCTATCCGGCCGGAAAACCACGCGAATCGAACCGACCGACACGCACCAGGAAGAAAGCCGAACGAAACGTACCCGCGAACTCCGACCCGCGAAGTACGATGCAATGGGTGCAAAAGCAGACCGATTCGCACGGAGCCCAAGCCGTACGACCGACACGCATACAAAACCCAGCCGAACAAACACAATACACCGCGACCGACGCGTACGCCGCATATGAAACAGAGCTGAAACACAGCGGGAACGACTCGGAGAGGCGCGCACGAGATAACTGCAACGTCCTACTCGGTCAGAAGAACGACTCCAACATGCACAATAATCACAAATGAAAAAATACAAAAAAAGAGGGCCAAACAAGCAATGACAAAGCCAATAAATACAGGGGGTGAAAAAAATTGAACAAGGACACACCTCCAACTCCACCTACATAAAGGCCACAAATCCCTACCATGATCCTTTGCAAATTCCACTGACCTGTCAGCAGAGAACACCATCACACAGCAAACACAGACACACACACAGCTCATCCAACACAAAAGCCACACACCATTAGCACCTCAACAAATAGCACCCTCACACACACACAGCAAAACCTACACTCACACACCCTCACTTGCACACACACACACATCAATCACCACCACCACCATGCCCCTAAAGAAGAATCCAAAGTTCCTAGATAGTGAATTGGAAGTCATGGTAGACGAGATCCTGAGGGTAGAGCCACAGTTGTTTGGCACATTGGTCCAACAGACCCCCATGTCGCAGAAAACCAAGATGTGGGCGAGGATCGTCGACAGGGTGAACGCACAATCACCATGTTTGCGCACAAAGGAAGACATCCAGAACAGGTGGTATGATGTGCGCAGGAGGGTCAGGGACCTCCTGAAGAAGGATTAACTCCTGAGCCAGCACACCGGCAGTGGCCCTCCTGCCAAACCAGTATACCTCAGGCCCTGGGAGTAGAAGGTGCGGGCCATCCTACCACCAGTGAGCGTATATGGACTAACAAACATCCCAGAGCCTGGTGAGTAATCAACTAATATACACAATATTGTGTGCCAATACATACACATCACTGTCAAGGGGACAGTCAAACCATGCACCCCTAGCAAATCAACAGCAACCAAAAGATAATCATCCCAAAAAGTGTATGTCAGACAGATAAACACAATACATGCCATCTCATAGTGATATGTAACTGTGTCATGACATGTACAAATCCAATACCAAATTGAGCTAGGCAGTGGCACAAATCTAACCAACAAACACTGTCGGATATTTAGCCACCACTAGGACACCACCTCACAGGGAAGCTCACAGAAAGGAAGGAATCCTGTGTATGCTGGTGAAGTCAGTGTAGCCAAGAGCATGATGGGACTCGTAGTAACAGATAATGGGCAGCCTCACATTTGGACCATCAACACCACTCAGAACCATGCTCACAACACAGGGAGTGGAAAAGGACTGACAAGATGGCTGACACTGGGTACTGCTGTGGGGAGCACAAGGCCCTGCTGGGAACTGTGCACCAACAAACAGCACAACACCACTGCCTGACATCCTGAAAGCCAACTTGCACTCCCTGCAATGCAAGCACGTTGCATGGTGGGATATCTGGCTGGGTGGGAAGGAGGACTCACAGCACTGACCATAGTTACAAGCAGCTCACCTCACACACCCCCTCAACACAAACTCCAATTAACCCACCTGGGAGAATGCCATGCCTCACATACCAAATGAAGATCCCACAAAGAACCACCAACCTGGGTAATGCCGTGTGAAGCACAGGGACACTCTTGGGACTTGTAGCCAAACAAACGCAAGGACAACACTGTCAGCCTTCCTGTCAGCACAGGCACACTACCCCATAGGGAAGCAGAGTCCAAAGGAAGGAAGTACGGGCATGCTGGGAAGGGGGTATAGGCAATAGCATGATGGGAGTTGTAGTCACAGATACTGCTCACCCTCACAATTGGCCCATCAACACCACTCTGAACCATGCTCACATCACAGGGAGTGGAAAAGGACTGACAAGATGGCTGACACTGGGTACTGCTGTGGGGAGCACAAGGCCCTGCTGGGAACTGTGCACCAACAAACAGCACAACACCACTGCCTGACATCCTGAAAGCCAACTTGCACTCCCTGCAATGCAAGCACGTTGCATGGTGGGATATCTGGCTGGGTGGGAAGGAGGACTCACAGCACTGACCATAGTTACAAGCAGCTCACCTCACACACCCCCTCAACACAAACTCCACATAACCCACCTGGGAGAATGCCATGCCTCACATACCAAATGAAGATCCCACAAAGAACCACCACCCTGGGTAATGCCGTGTGAAGCACAGGGACACTCTTGGGACTTGTAGCCAAACAAACGCAAGGTCAACACTGTCAGCCTTCCTGTCAGCACAGGCACACTACCCCACAGGGAAGCAGAGTCCAAAGGAAGGAAGTACGGGCATGCTGGGAAGGGGGGTGTAGGCAATAGCATGATGGGAGTTGTAGTCACTCACATATACTGCTCACCCTCACAATTGGCCCATCAACACCACTCTGAACCATGCTCACATCACAGGGAGTGGATAAGGACTGACAAGATGGCTGACACTGGGTACTGCTGTGGGGAGCACAAGGCCCTGCTGGGAACTGTGCAACAACCAACAGCAAGACACCACTGAATGACATCCTGAGAGTCAACCTGAACCCACTGCAAGGGTGGCATGCTTCATGGTGGGATAACTGGGCTAGGTGGAGAAGGATGGCCAGATGTCCACCAAATACAACAAATGCTGGCCATGCACACACCTCAACATTCACATTGAAATGCCCCAGGTATGCATGACAATGTGCTACACCAATATCAACCTCTTACTGTGACAACTTAGGACAATGCAATGTACATGCCCGCATCCAGCGGTACAGTCACAACTGTCAGGTGTGTGAACCATTGATGCCTGTAGAAACATAACATACAATGTGTGCCTCTTCCAAATACAGGTGATGATGATGGGGACACAGCAGCAGGCGAGGAGGAGTCCCTGTCCCAGGCTCCGGGGGACACAGAGCTCACTGGTGTGGAACAGCCTCTGCCCTCCTCGGATGGCGAAGACCTACCTGGCACCTCCGGTGTGAGTCATCATGCAGCATCAGCTGGACCAACACCTGCACCCCCTGCACCCACCCCTCCAATAACTGCCAACACACAGACCACCCCCGCCGACACGGACAGACCAAGGACCACCGATGGCAACAGCACAGAGCCCCAGGCCCAGCGTGGAGCAATGGACGACAACACCACTAACAACCCCCAAGGGGGCCTTGGGTCACCTGTGCGTGCCACCGCAGGTCCTGCACGTGTCGCCAGGGGTGGTGGGAGGGGTGGTAGACATAGGTCGCTGCTTGCAGAGGGGTCTGGACTGCATGATGACCCACAACTGGCACGCATCGCTGATGCGTACCAGGATAGCACCGGAGAGGTCAGACAGGTCGTGGGGATCCTCAAGGACATACAACAGCAGCAGGCTGCCCATCATGCCCGCTTGGACTCCCACATGTCCCGTGTGGAGACACACATGTCTCGCATGGAGTCCAAGTGGGACACATTGCAAGAACTCACAGCGGTGCATAGGGACATATTGACATGCCTCCGCCAGATTAGCACCAACATGGCCACACCTCCCTATGTGCCCACAACATCTGGTGCTGCAACAACTGACACCGCCACAGGGAGGGAGGAGGACTCTGGCGGAGACTCCCCTGCACCGCCGCAGCCTGCACGTGAGGGTCCCCCCCAAAGAAGAGGGGTCGTCCGAGGAAGGAAAACTGAGAGGTTGATGGCCACGTACATCCCCCAGGAAGCCAACACCTGTTCCGGAAATTCTCCTTTGTGTGCAAACGTTTCACCCTGTCGAATGCAACACTACTCTCCCACATGACATGGGGAGTTCAAGTTGGACTAATGTATCATATGACTGTGGACTTCACTCAGGACATTTCTGCTACCAAGACTTCCAACTCATCTGGGAACTTTGGATCACAATCCCAATGTACAGCACCCACCATCCTGTGCACTATCACACACACATTTCTGTAAATAAAATCACTAGTACACCATACTTGCCTCTGTTGTTATTCAAATGTGGATACTGTTATGGTGATGATGACCTGCTAAATTACACTGTGTATGCTAAATGCTACAGCAAGTACAACACCGTCGTGTGAGTCATGGTGACGTGACACATATGAGGGAGACACACCACTAGGGCTACACAACACAGAGACACCAGGGCCATCGGACTCATCGCCCACAGTGATGTTGCCAGGAAATACAGTGGAATGCACAGACACCACACCTATTCAGAGTCTGTGTCAACTAGCCCACAGGTGCAGTAAGCAAATGTCAGTCAGATGTGTGACCACAGACAACGCACATCCCAAAGTGAAGCACAGGTTCATTACACATTTGCAACATGTTGTTTCCACTACAAATGCAGGGTTTACCCACGTGGCAGTGGCCACACAGTCAACAAGTGCAGCAGATATGAAGTCCAGGGGTGTGTGGCACATCACTTGTAGGCAAACTACTGCTGCCACCCTGAAAGCTGAATCATGGTGTCGGGGGATCCAAGTTGACCAAAGTCCTCAGTAAGCACCCTGTGAAGGATAGACATGACACACAGTTAAAACCACTGAAGAACAGGACAGAACTGCAATACTCATGCCCAATACATGTCACAAGACAACTACACAAAACCAAGTTAGCATGTCAAAACTGTTGGGGAGTACAGACTACCTGTAAGGACACATTGCTGCACGCATCCAGTCAAGTAGCACATGGCCACACTCAAACAGCACCAGAGCACCACCCACACATATCATGCAAACTCACATCATTCACATTACATCTCCCTGGATACTCACATTCAGCTGAAGAAGTTGGTGATGAGCTGTGTGCGGACATCACCATCATCATCATCATCATCACTGGCATCGTGGTCCAGGCCAGGATCCTCCACAGGTGGCGGACGTTGGTCATCGTCATCCAGGATGAGAGGCAACTCCTTCCGCACTGCCAGGTTGTGTAGCATGCAGCAGACGATGACAATCTTGCACACCTTTGCTGGGGCATATGGGAGGGCCCCTCCTGTCTTGTCCAGGCAGCGGAAGCGGCTCTTCAGGAGACCAAAGGTCCGCTCAATCACTCTCCTGGTCCGACCATGTGCCTCATTGTAGCGCATCCGGGCTGGTGTCACAGGGTTCCTGAGGGGTGTCAGCAACCACGGCATGTTGGGGTATCCGGAGTCACCTACGGACAGACAAGTGCACATTAGCTAAGTTGGAAAAGTGGGTGGAATACTACAGATCAGAACACACACAATGGTACAAAGTCAGTACACACCGACAAGCCAGGCACGCTGGTTCTGCATCTGTGCCATCATCCTCGGGATGCGACTACTCCTCATCACGTAGGCATCGTGTGCTGAACCAGGGAAACGGGCACACACATGTGTGATGCTCATATCTTCAAGACATACCACCAGAGCATTGATCGAATGGTAATGTTTACGGTTCCGGTATGCCTGCTCATGTGCCTGTGGTGGTATCAAAGCCACATGTGTCCCATCAATGGAGCCAATGACATGTGGCATCCTCCCCAGGGCATAGAAGTCACTCTTGACGTCAGTGAGTTGTTGACGTGTAGGGAAATAGATGTACTGGTTCAGGCATCTCAACATTGCCTCCAAAACATCGCGTAGCACACGGCTGAACATAGTCTGTGACATCCCACCGGCAGTCGCCACAGTGTGTTGAAAGGTACCGGTGGCAAAGAAGTGTAGGGCTGCCATTACCTTCACCTTGGGTGTCAGCGCCGTAGGGTACGTCCGGCCAGGTTGCAAATGTGGTGCCAAGTGCACTGCCAAATCATCAATCAGCTGCCTGGTGAAGCGATACCGTCGGATGCTGTCACGTTCCACCATCGTTGCCAGGTCAGGGAATGGTCTATGGATAGCTGGAGCCCTGCAGTGCATAGGTTGAAGAAAGAAAGATTGTCAGTCACCCACATATGTGCCATTCACCATACTCAATTTCACATGATACATCATTACGAGACACAAGTACTTGATGTGTGTGCCGTTCTGTTCGGACATAACTCACACCTACATGCCCATCAGCTAACTTCTCAGTACAACATGTGTGCACAACAGGTACCAGGTTGTGCTATGGGAAACCATTAGGCTGTGTCACAGTACCCATTTCCTGCTGTCACGTTCCACACACACACCACAGTGGCATGTCTGTACAGATGCGCCACAGGCATCACAGCTCATTGACAGGTAGATCCCCAGTGACCCTGTCTTGCCACATGGACACTGGCATGACATGGCGTATCATGTACACGTCAGAAAAACAAACATGACTCCCACAGGTAGTGGCCCCGGTCGCCTCCGCAGGACAGACATGGACGCCAGTGACGCACAACATCAAAGTCCATGCACAAACAACGTTGATGTGGAGACTGTCTCCCATCTTGCACATGGAATCAGAGACATCGGAAACACAACATGCACACAGACTGTGGAGGGCCATCACTATTGTGGCAATGGGTCATCCTGTGACGTACATGCCTTCCCCCATGGGACCCTGGGGCTATGTGACATGTCACACACATACACAACCTGGAAATGTGACCATGCCACATGCTCCAAAATGAACTGTTGCACATCACAGTGGTCATGTGCACAACACACAAAGGACCCTGTCCCCATTAACACATGCACAGCCTGGGTGTGGCTGCCCACAAGTGCCACCACAGAAACCACATGTCAACCCCCATACACAGAAAAGGTAATGCAGCCTTACATGCCTTAGGAAACAGTGTGGACTGGATGTGGTGTTGTAGGTGTGCCCCTGTGTCTCTGGCAGGTATATGTGGCTGGCATACGTTCACCAGTGACAAGCATGGTGACATATGCGACTGACCTGTACAGGTACGCGTTGTAAAGCAATGGACCGATCGGTGTGCCCGGCCGGCCCATTGCATCTGTTGTATCCCAAAATACGCGTTGTACAGCAATGGACCGATCGGTGTGCCCGGCCGGCCCATTGCATCTGTTGTATCCCGAAATACGCGTTGTACAGCAATGGACCGATCGGTGTGCCCGGCCAGCCCATTGCATCTGTTGTGAGCGGGTACGCGTTGTATCCCGAAATACGCGTTGTACAGCAATGGACCGATCGGTGTGCTCGGCCGGCCCATTGCATCTGTTGTATCCCGAAATACGCGTTGTACAGCAATGGACCGATCGGTGTGCCCGGCCGGCCCATTGCATCTGTTGTATCCCGGAATACGCGTTGTACAGCAATGGACCGATCAGTGTGCCCGGCCGGCCCATTGCATCTGTTGTATCCCGGAATACGCGTTGTACAGCAATGGACCGATCGGTGTGCCCGGCCGGCCTATTGCATCTGTTGTGAGCGGGTACGCGTTGTATCCCGAAATACGCGTTGTACAGCAATGGACCGATCGGTGTGCACGCATTGGCTGGGGCCTGGCATGGCAACGGACGCGTTTTCGAAGCTCCAACGAGTCTGATGCAGTGAATTCAGTTGGCCAGTCACAACAATGTTGCAAAATCATGGGTGTCATGAAGTTGAAGATTTGAAGGATGCTGTGGGCGTGTATTAGTGCTGCTATTCCATGGATTGGTCAGATTCAGAAGATGCAAACGACTTGGACCTATCACTTTGGACACATGGGACAGTATCTGCCTCTGCAGCACACATATAATGCTGGCTGTTCCCCTGAGAGCTCACTTGCCTGCACTACATGCTCCAGGACGACATCTGCCACCAACACTGCTGCTGTCTCTGCATCCTCTGGCTACTGCAATGGCACGTACTGTGGAGAGAGCCCCAGCCTTCAGCCTTGAGGAGAACCAGGCCCTGCTGGACAGCCTCCTTCCACAGTACAGCAAGCTGTATGGGACACCAGGGGAGCAGGTGAGTGTGCTGTCCACTGCCTTTCTAATTTTGCATGTTGTCTGACTAGCAGGACTTACAGTGTGCACACCACTGGCTAGCATGCTCACTGAGTAGTTCTGAGCCCCCAAAGTGTGTAGTTACATGCACTGAACAGGTACAGTGCAGTAACAGTGCATTCCAACAAGGTTTACTTTCCATGCAATGATACCATGTAGTAACTGCTGGCAAACTGTTCATAGCCATCGTTGCACTGCCTGTGTACATCATGTGCTCCAGTGATTGAGACATGTATATCCAACTGTGTGATGCACGGACATGTTGCATGTGTAGTAATGGCATTTTCACTTTCTCATCCTCACAGGTTGATGCCCACCAGAAACAGAAAATCTGGCTGACCATCGCCCGGGCAGTAAGATCCGTGGGGGACTACAAGCGCCGGATCCGCAACTGCCAGAAGAGGTGGCAGGACCTTCGAGGCTGGACCCGGAGGATCGCAAGGGTCCAGCTGAAGCTGTCGCCTCCTCGCAGGAGGGGTGGACACCGGACCTTGACCCCCACATGCTCAGGATCCTGGCGGTGGTCTTCCCTGACCTGGATGGGCAGCTGAAGGCCAGACAGCAGCAAGGAGGGGGTGAGTCCATGACAGCACTGTGCACTTTGTCTGACATGCTATGTGCCCTCCTCTGGCCTGGTTAAACTTCCACAGTACATCAGTCTTGTGGTCCAGGACCCATGTCCCTCTATTGTGACATGCCCACTCCTCATCTGATACGCATATGTGTGGCCCTTACAGTCAGGAAATTGTGTCACTTGGGGACTGTGTCATTGCATTTTGCTTTGCTCAAGGTGGGGGACAGTATTTGTTCCGGTGACTATGTTGTGGGATTCATGGGTGGGTCAATTGCTCACACAATGCCCAAGTCCTGACATGTAATCTGGGTGTAACTTTGATTTGTGGTCCACTTGCTGATCTGATTCACCACATGTCCCTGGGGTATTTGGCACACCCCCATGCTGTGGGTGGGAACAATGTTTGGGTCTCAGGAGTATGTATATCAAGTGTGTCACACATGCTTAGACACCTGCCTACTGTCCAGGACTCATCCCTCTTACAGGTGGAGCTGGACAGTCATGCCTACTCCAGGGCATACAATACACTCTGTACTCCCACTCCCGTGGATCATCTGACATGTTGTGATCAGTGACATGTTCCCTCAGGTGTCTGCCTCTGTGTCATTGTGCTGTGGCTTCGTTGTCAGGACTACTGGTATGTTTGTCGGTTATGGCTCAGCATGCCATCTGAGATGTGACCATGAGAGACGATACTTCTGTGACTTATAGGTGTCTGATCACTTGACTGTGCACACAGGTGTATGCGACTGTGACTTTCAGGCAGCTGTTTTTCATTCACAGCACACTGTGAGGTGCTCATGTTCAGAGAGTTGTGTTTCGTGTCCCCCATATGTCCAATTGGTATGACGTGGACAAATAGTAGTTCAGATGATGTTGTTTTTGGGGGATGGACATGTGCACTTGTCAGTTACATAACTTGCATTCCCCATGTCCTAGGACTGTGACACAGTGCAGACTGTTGTTGGCTGGCTGCCATGGCCATGTGACTGGAGACAGTGATGTATGACTTTGCACGCATGCCTGTGTCATGGCATTAAACTTCCTAAGACTGATCCTGCAGGGGAGTGACATGTGCAACATGCACCCCATTGTGGCATTGACTATCCGGACATGGGTGGATCATGGTGTCTGGTGCTGGTATGCATCACATGCATTTCTATTTAGACTCTGGCCATCCCTTTCTCTGGACACCTGCACTGACTCAGTGGCAAGAGATGTGATGTGTGCATGTTCACATACTTCACTGTGTTCCCTGCAATGTCCAACAACTGTGTAGGTGGTGCATGTGTCCACACTGGGGTCTTACCATCAGACAGGCACCAGACAGATGGGTGCAAGGGCAGGAGGGGTGTGAGTCCCATGGTTGACCATCAGACTGACAATTGGCTTCCCCGAATCTGTGTGAGGACTTTAGGCAATGTTCAACTAAGGATGCCAGGGCTTGCTCTGTGATGTGCTGTACTTACTGTGGTGTGTGCGGTCAGTGCAGGTGACTGATGTTTGTCTGTTTCCCTAATTGTTTGCAGATACATCCACGGCCACAGGAGGGGACAGCTCCACGGAGCAGCGGAGCCAGACTGGGTCAGCATCCGACGAGTGGTCAGAGGGACCCAGTGGCACAGAGGGCGAGGGGAGCCACACCGAGGAGTCCTCAGCACCATCCACCTCAGCTGAGGACCACAGCAGCTCGGAGGATGACTCCCTTGTGGAGGCGGGTCTCAGCAGCCACCAAAGGCCAGCTAGTCTGTCTGGCCCCGCCACCACCACCACCACCACCGCCCTCCCATTGGCTCCCATTCCTGAGGTCCGTGGAGGCTCCCGTGCTCGGGAGCATGTCTCCTTCGTGCCAGGCACCGTACCCCCTGCCCCTGTGTCCCCTGCTGCCCTGAGTGAGGAGTCTGTGTACCTCCTTCGGCAGCTCCATGTAGGGCAGACAGCAATGCTGAGTGTCCTCCATGCACACACCACTCTGTTGACACAGCTGGTGTCGTTCATGGAGGGCATCTCGACGGGTATGTCTGCCCTACAGAGGAGCAATAAGTCCATGGACTCCTCCCTGATGGCAGCCGTGTCCCTCCTCCAACAGTCCCTCACCCCTCCCACCTCTGCCCCATCCACACTTCCTGGCACCCTACCTGTCCAAAGCACATGCACACCTGCACAATCACCCAAGCACACAGACACGAGCAGCACAGACACACCCAAGAGAAAGGCAAAACGTGCACACAAGCATCCTCAGGGGACTGAGACCACACACACAGGGGATGGGGAACAGACACACACACAGGCATCCACAGTCACTCCGCAGACCTCCAAATCCTCTCCCTCCAAGACCCCTTCCCTTGCCTCACCTGCTACCCCACCTACACAGCAGATCTTCCTGTGTGACCTCGGCCTCTTCCCCTCCGATCCTGCAGATCCGGCATACCGGGGGAAGAGGAAGTCCACCCACACAGAGGGAGTGCCCCTCGCCCCGGACACCCTCCCCCAGGCGCAGGCAGACACAGGACCCCATTCGGAAGTCCCCCGGACCAGGAAGAGCAAGACCCCACCACCACCACCACGCAGCTCCACCACCCAGTCTCTCTCCTCCATCCCCCATGCCACCACTCCACAGGTTCCCCCGCCACACCCTGCCCCAGGTTCCCCCACACACCGATACCGCATCCCCAGACTGCTTAGGCCCTCCCCCCCTGCCACTTGCTCTTCCACCCCCAACCCAGATGCTCTGCCTGTTAGTGCCACTGGTGTGGAGACCGGGTCCCCCCCTCTGTCCTGCCCACCTCATCTGCCCACCCTTCCACTCCCTTGGAGTCATGCACTGCAGTGGAGTCCACAACCACCCCGTCTGACTAGGGCACTGCAGTGGGGACCCAGTCCACTACATCAGACCAGCCCACTGCAGTGGTTGCAGCACCCACACCAACTGACTTGTGTACCACAGTGGTGCCGGCCCCCCTGAGTCAGACACCTCCACTGCAGTTGCCGGTGACACTCCTGCACCCACCACCCCTTCACTGCCTCACTCTGCCATCCCCTGATCCTGTCCATGCGGTGCCTGGCCTGCCCCTTGTATGCCCCTCCAAGGGGGATGTCCCCTGTCCGTACCAGTGCAGGCAAGCAATGGGTGACCAGTTGTCACTTATCACCCTGTTGGGACTGTGATTTTGGACTGGCCATTGGCCTTAGTTTCCTTTGGACTTCAGAGTTTACCTTGACTTTTGCTGAATAAAGCCTCTTTTTGTTTAATTGTGGCTTTTCTTTTGATGTACATGATGTGGATGAGTAGCATCCTGCATTTGCAGTTGTAATAGTGTTCATATCAGAAAAATGAAGTGTTGCTGTGATGGACTCCATGTGGTCCATGGGATATGTGTCCTGTTGTAGTCTGGATCTATGGCATCCTTTGCTGCAGTCTGAGGGTGTAATGTTCAGCATTTGACACAGGGATGTACGTTTAGCATTTGTAAATGAACATCTTTGTCTTACACTGATGCACATCTGGTGGGCTTACCACTGTTCAATGTTCCGATTTCCCTGACTGTGTGCCCAGCTCCACTGGACATGCAGTTTTGCACATCAATGTCGAAGGACTCATCTGTGTATACAGTGCAACTTGCTTGACACGTGTTTTGGGTGTATGCAGATGACTGACGTGACACTCCCGTACCCAGGATGATGTGAGCAGAGCCTTCTGTGTGTTGTAGTTGTTGACTGGCTGACGGAGTGTTCTGCTGACATGTTTGGGTCGTGCACAGACAAGGTTTGGCACAGCGGACCTTCCACAGGAGTGGAGTGCCCTCATGGCAGTGTGTAATCCGGTGACATTGCGTGGGCCTGTGTTGTGTGTTGTGTAAGCATGTCTGTGCGTGTTCCCTTCCCTTTTCCTACACAGGCTGTGTCCCTAGGGATGTTCCTGTTTGTGATGCTTGCTGAGTTGTTCTGTGTTCATCCAGCATCTTGGACCTGGTTTCTCCGTGATGTGGGTGCATGGCAAACTAATGTTCATGAGGTTGTCATCCCAGGTTGTCTTTGTTGTCAGGGCTGGGGATGTGGTCAAACGCAGATGGGACACATTCAGGATTCCCCTTGGCACTTGTTGTTTACACAAGTCATATGATTTACAGTTTGTGGTAGCTTTCAGTGATTGTGACACGTTGTGTGTGTGACTGCTGCCACTCCTCAGGGTCAGAGCTGCAATGTTGGAAGTTGTGTACGTGTGTTCTTAGTGTGTCACCTTGGCTTCTTCGTTGGTGTGTGACTATGGCCAGGATCCCATTGATTGTGGTGGATTTCACATCATGCCCATGTACAGCGTACTGTGCTGTGTGTCAGACATTGACAAGTCTTGTTGACTGGCCATGTGTGATGGCTTTCTGCACCTTAGTTCCCACCACCACCCCTGGTATTGTCATGGGTGCATGTGCAATGTCACCAGTCCATGTGAGCTTCACTGCTGCGCATTGGTGGAGATCAGGGTGTGTGGTGTTGAGTGTGTGCAAATGTGAGTTGTTGCACGGCTAGACCCCTACCTCCATATTGGCCTTGGCGGGCAGGCCGTGCTGATTGATTAGAGCTTGTGTAGGTGTGATGGTAGTTTGTTGCTCAGGACACATGGCTGTGGTTCACAGTGTGAACGACATCTACCTTTGTCATCACAGTAGGATTATCATGAAGGCTAGTGTCAGCACAATGTGGGGTCCCTGGGGGTAGTGCTGTGGTGGGTCTGTCTCTTGCTGTGTTAGTTGCTGTTCCTACAAGCTTGTGTGACATGTGTAATTTGGGCTCCCTCTCATCTAACAATGCCTGATTGCCCACATAGGGGTATCCGATCCATGAGTAACTTTTGTATGGCACTGTATACACATCTGTGTGGTTGGAATTCAGGCCTCCTCATGTGTTGTGTGGTTGCCTGGGGACACTGGCACACCCCCATCACCCGTTGTGTTTGATATGCAGTGTGAGTCTGCCTGTTTGTGTTTGTGCCTTAGCACCACTGCATTGGCATATCTTGATTGTGCCATTGTCTGTATGTTGTTTGGTGGCTTTCCCCTGCTGTCCCTGGGACTCCTAGGTCATCAGTCAGCACAATAATCATGGTTTGTATGTCCCATTGCTGCCATGGTATGGTATTTGTTCACCTCACATCTACAGTCTCCACAGGATATCTACATTTGTGTGTCCATTGGTGCAGATATGTGGGTCAGCATTATGATGGTCACTTCTGTCATTGTGTTATTTGTGAATGTTGACAATGTGGGACCCCATGGGTGATGTTTGTATGCACATGGCCAAAACGATGTTTCAGTGACACTGCACTGTTTGCCTCGACCAATCTATGTTGCTATGGGACACAAGCACTACTATGCCACTGATGTGTTTGTTGTTGTGTGACCAGGATTCATCCATGCAGTTTGGCTTTGGCAGCTTTTACCATGACTACACTTACCTTATGATCACTGTGGTGATGGTGCTTTCGGCCCCATTGCCACACTGTTCAAAAGTTGCATCAGCTATGGACACCACACTTCCCTTTTGGTCACTGTGGTGATGGGGCTTTAGGCCCCATTGCCACACTGTTCAAAAAGTGCATCAGCTATGGACACCACAATTCCCTTTTGGTCACTGTGGTGATGGGGCTTTAGGCCCCATTGCCACACTGTTCAAAAAGTGCATCAGCTATGGACACCACACTTCCCTTTTGGTCACTGTGGTGATGGGGTGTTCGAGCCCATTGCCACAGTGGCCATGGTCGGCTTGCATTGTGGAGGCCACACACATTTATGTGTGACACATGTGTTAGGGGGTCACAGTGTATGTTCAATGTCATGTTCAGTCTTGTAGGCATTTGACACAGACTACACATGCTTGTCAGGGTGTTGGGGGGGATGTAATTTCCTGTCATTTCTTATGTGGGAGTATGCTGGTTGTGTCATGCATTACCCGTCCTATGAGTAGGGGTGGTGTTAGTGGTATTCATCCATCCCCCCATGAGTGGGGATGGTAGTAGTGACAGGCATCCAGCCCCCCCTGAGTAGGGGTGGTGGTGGTGGCAGGCATCCAGGCCCCCCTGAGTAGGGGTGGTGTTAGTGGCAGGCATCCATCCCCCTAAGGGTGGGGTTGGTAGTAGTGACAGGCATCCAGGCACCCATGATTAGGGGTGGTGGTAGTGGTAGGCATCCATCCCCCCAAGAGTGGGGATGGTAGTAGTGACAGGCATCCAGCCCCCCCTGGATAGGGGTGGTAGTAGTGGCAGGCATCCAGCCCCCTAAGGGTGGGGATGGTAGTAGTGACAGGCATCCAGGCATCCATGATTAGGGGTGGTGGTAGTGGTAGGCATCCATCCCCCCATGAGTGGGGATGGTAGTAGTGACAGGCATCCAGCCCCCATGAGTGGGGATGGTAGTAGTGACAGGCATCCAGCCCCCTGGATAGTGGTGGTGGTAGTGGCAGGCATCCATCCCCCTAAGGGTGGGGATGGTAGTAGTGACAGGCATCCAGCCCCCTGGATAGCGGTGGTGGTAGTGGCAGGCATCCATCCCCTAAGGGTGGGGATGGTAGTAGTGACAGGCATCCAGGCACCCATGATTAGGGGTGGTGGTAGTGGTAGGCATCCATCCCCCCATGAGTGGGGATGGTAGTAGTGACAGGCATCCATCCCCCCATGAGTGGGGATGGTAGTAGTGACAGGCATCCAGCCCCCCCTGGATAGTGGTGGTGGTAGTGGCAGGCATCCATCCCCCTAAGGGTGGGGATGGTAGTAGTGACAGGCATCCAGCCCCCCCTGGATAGGGGTGGTAGTAGTTGCAGGCATCCAGCCCCCTAAGGGTGGGGATGGTAGTAGTGACAGGCATCCAGCCCCCCCTGGATAGGGGTGGTGGTAGTGGCAGGCATCCATCCCCCTAAGGGTGGGGATGGTAGTAGTGACAGGCATCCAGGCACCCATGATTAGGGGTGGTGGTAGTGGTAGGCATACATCCCCCCATGAGTGGGGATGCTATGGGACACAAGCACTACTATGCCACTGATGTGTTTGTTGTTGTGTGACCAGGATTCATCCATGCAGTTTGGCTTTGGCAGCTTTTACCATGACTACACTTCCCTTTTGATCACTGTGGTGATGGTGCTTTCGGCCCCATTGCCACACTGTTCAAAAGTTGCACCAGCTATGGACCCCATACTTACCTTTTGGTCACTGTGGTGATGGGGCTTTAGGCCCCATTGCCACATTGTTCAAAAATGTGCATCAGCTATGGACACCACACTTCCCTTTTGGTCACTGTGGTGATGGGGCTTTAGGCCCCATTGCCACACTGTTCAAAAAGTGCATCAGCTATGGACACCACACTTACCTTTTGGTCACTGTGGTGATGGGGTGTTCGAGCCCATTGCCACAGTGGCCATGGTCGGCTTGCATTGTGGAGGCCACACACATTTATGTGTGACACATGTGTTAGGGGGTCACAGTGTATGTTCAATGTCATGTTCAGTCTTGTAGGCATTTGACACAGACTACACACGCTTGTCAGGGTGTTGGGGGGGGATGTAATTTTCTGTCATTCCTTATGTGGGAGTATGCTGGTTGTGTCATGCATTACCCGTCCTATGAGTAGGGGTGGTGTTAGTGGTAGTCATCCATCCCCCATGAGTGGGGATGGTAGTAGTGACAGGCATCCAGCCCCCCTGAGTAGGGGTGGTGGTGGTGGCAGGCATCCAGGCCCCCTGAGTAGGGGTGGTGGTAGTGGCAGGCATCCATCCCCTTAAGGGTGGGGATGGTAGTAGTGACAGGCATCCAGGCACCCATGATTAGGGGTGGTGGTAGTGGTAGGCATCCATCCCCCCAAGAGTGGGGATGGTAGTAGTGACAGGCATCCAGCCCCCCCTGGATAGGGGTGGTAGTAGTGGCAGGCATACAGCCCCTAAGGGTGGGGATGGTAGTAGTGACAGGCATCCAGGCACCCATGATTAGGGGTGGTGGTAGTGGTAGGCATCCATCCCCCCATGAGTGGGGATGGTAGTAGTGACAGGCATCCAGCCCCCATGAGTGGGGATGGTAGTAGTGACAGGCATCCAGCCCCCCTGGATAGTGGTGGTGGTAGTGGCAGGCATCCATCCCCCTAAGGGTGGGGATGGTAGTAGTGACAGGCATCCAGCCCCCCCGGATACGGGTGGTGGTAGTGGCAGGCATCCATCCCCCTAAGGGTGGGGATGGTAGTTGTGACAGGCATCCAGGCACCCATGATTAGGGGTGGTGGTAGTGGTAGGCATCCATCCCCCCATGAGTGGGGATGGTAGTAGTGACAGGCATCCAGCCCCCCCTGGATAGGGGTGGTAGTAGTGGCAGGCATCCAGCCCCCTAAGGGTGGGTATGGTAGTAGTGACTGGCATCCAGGCCCCCTGGATAGTGGTGGTGGTAGTGGCAGGCATCCATCCCCCTAAGGATGGGGATGGTAGTAGTGACAGGCATCCAGGCACCCATGATTAGGGGTGGTGGTAGTGGTAGGCATCCATCCCCCATGAGTGGGGATGGTAGTAGTGACAGGCATCCAGCCCCCATGAGTGGGGATGGTAGTAGTGACAGGCATCCAGCCCCCTGGATAGTGGTGGTGGTAGTGGCAGGCACCCATCCCCCTAAGGGTGGGGATGGTAGTAGTGACAGGCATCCAGCCCCCTGGATAGGGGTGGTGGTAGTGGCAGGCATCCATCCCCCTAAGGGTGGGGATGGTAGTAGTGACAGGCATCCAGGCACCCATGATTAGGGGTGGTGGTAGTGGTAGGCATCCATCCCCCCATGAGTGGGGATGGTAGTAGTGACAGGCATCCAGCCCCCATGAGTGGGGATGGTAGTAGTGACAGGCATCCAGCCCCCCTGGATAGTGGTGGTGGTAGTGGCAGGCATCCATCCCCCTAAGGGTGGGGATGGTAGTAGTGACAGGCATCCAGCCCCCTGGATAGGGGTGGTGGTAGTGGCAGGCATCCATCCCCCTAAGGGTGGGGATGGTAGTAGTGACAGGCATCCAGGCACCCATGATTAGGGGTGGTGGTAGTGACAGGCATCCAGGCCCCCTGAGTAGGGGTGGTAGTAGTGGCAGGCATCCAGCCCCTAAGGGTGGGTATGGTAGTAGTGACAGGCATCCAGGCCCCCTGGATAGTGGTGGTGGTAGTGGCAGGCATCCATCCCCCTAAGGATGGGGATGGTAGTAGTGACAGGCATCCAGCCCCCTGGATAGGGGTGGGGGTAGTGGCAGGCATCCATCCCCCTAAGGGTGGGGATGGTAGTAGTGACAGGCATCCATGCCCCCCCGAGTAGGGGTGGTGGTAGTGACAGGCATCCAGGCCCCCCTGAGTACTGGTGGTAGTAGTGGCAGACATCCAGCCCCCTAAGGGTGGGTATGGTAGTAGTGTCAGGCATCCATGCCCCCCTGAGTAGGGATGGTGGTAGTGGTAGGCATCCAGCCCCCCTGAGTAGGGGTGGTGGTGGTGGCAGGCATCTAGCCACCCATGAGTAGGGGTGGTTGTAGGGTGGTGTTGGTGGTAGGCATCCATCCCCTATGGGTGTGTATGGCATTGGTGTTGGCCATCCCACCCCAATGGTTCTGCTGTTGCTTGTGTACGTCATTTGTGCATCCCTATGTGTGTGTGACATATTTCGGGTATGTGTAGTTTGTTTGTATTGTTGGTGTTTGACTTACCGTCTGCGCCGTACGCGTCCGTGCCGGTCCCGGTAATAGATGTAGAGTATAGGTAGGACCTGCGCAATGGGATTCATGCTTGGATCGTCTCGTACGGGTTTCTCGTGTCTTCGACTCGTACTCGTCGCTGGCTTGTTCGTCTCGTAGCCGTGGATTGTCTTGTGGCGCACAACGGAGCTTATGTACGGCTCGCCCGGATGCTCAAACGTGCCAGACGTAGCGACGGGTTCGGCGCGTACGGAATGCGTATCGTACTAGTCCGGCCGGAAGGTGCTGTGTATTTGCTTCCGTGCGGCTCGAATCGGCGTTTACGGATCCGGCTCGGGCGGGGAACAGGAGCTGGATTGGGTGAGTACGGCTCGTTCGGTAACTGGGTTGTTATACGCATCGTACTTGTTCGTCCGGACGAGTTGTCGATTCGGTCGGGAAACACGCATTCGGCTTGTATTTTTTCCAGACGAATAGTGTTAGGTGCGCTTCCGGCCGAGATCGGAAACGGCCCCCTAGTCGTTTTTCACTGTTGTAAATCTATCTCTCCCACAGATGAGAACTGAGTTACCTTTTTACACTTAATAAGGGATAACGTGGGAACAGATAGAGAAATGCTCCTTCCACTCTTTTGAACTGTAATTTAAAATCCTCTTTAATGGTAAAGTCAGATTTTAAGTTACTATTTGGAAAATGCAACTTTTGGAATGTAGGCATTTTCCTGCCTAAACCAAATGTGCTTTACTGCTAGTGTTCAGGGTCACATGACTGTGAATGGCTCTCCTGTGGTGTTTTGTGTATTCCTTCCAGACACAGGGGAACAAAAGAGACCTAAGTGTGGAGGAAGTAGATCTTCTTGACAGGATTGATGGGAAGAAGTTGGTCCCTGCTCTGATTACTCTTCAGAAGACCATGCCTTTTTTTAAACGCAGGGCGACTATAACCAGCATCTGGGCAATTGGGTGGATTTCATGCTTTTAAATGCACTGGTCCATTCTTTTCAAATCTGCAGAAATACTTTTTAAAAACTGTGGAAATTGAATCTGGATGTGAAATTAATGCGTTGCTCTGTTTTTTAAAATCACAGATTGTGGGGATTTTATGCCTTAAATGCACTCTTCCAATCATTTTAAAACTGGGGAATACTTTTAAAAATACTGTGGAAATTGAATTTGGATGTGTCGCTCTGTATAAAAAAATAAATCACAGAATTAAGCTCTGAAGTGTTCGAATACAAATCGCCTAATCACTAAAATAACTGCACTCACCACTTTATGCAATTTCACTGCGAGCGCCTACATACATACGCTCTGCAGCACCATGACCTGCACCGAAACGTGCTCTGTGGTGCGGCAAAAAGAGGCCAATGCTAGAGGTGGGGCACTCTGCATAGAGGCGTCATCTTAGATGGCAGCGCTCTAGTGGTTCAGACACCCAAGACATCACTACTTAAGCATGGCCACAACGCGGACACGCCGCTGGCACGCTAAAGGCGCACCTAAGGCAAGCCCTTCTGCACCCGTCCGCATCTCAACCGTGGCCAGCAGCAGCTACTATGCTGGTAGCATCACTGAGGTTAGTTCCCTAATCACTTATACCTCTACTGACTTATTCAAGCTGAGATCTCTAACTAAGCGGCGTAACAGCCCTGGGCTCATAGACGTTAAAGGCCTTGTCTGCTGCCGCTTTTGCAAGACGCTGATCCATCCTCTATACTTTGGAGTCAACGATAAGAGGGAGCAATCAACCGCCAAAAGTAAAATAAAAGCCACACTCATTAATGTCCGCTCTCTATCTAAGCATGCCTTAGACATTAATAACCTGATTGAGGAGGATCAGCTAGATGTCCTTCTCATGACGAAAACTTGGCTAATTGTTGACTTTTGTCCCGACCTACGATTGGCACTTCCCCCAGACTACACCTGCATACACATAGACCAAGTTGGTAAGAGAGGTGTTGGAGTGGCAATTGCTTTTAAAAACTCACTAAAATGCACCACTTTCCAGATGGAGGACCTAGTTGGGGCTGAAGCCTTAGGTTTTATTATCTTGCCGTCCACCCAATGCTTTACACAGGAGATTTTATTAGCTCATCTCTCTCGTGCTTTGGGCCATAAAATCATTCAATATGCCAATTTCACTATCTTGAGTGACTTTAATATCCAACTAGACAATCCTATTGATAACGCTGTAGTGAAACTGACTGAGGCATTGGCTGATGTTGATCTCTGTCCGACTCTAAAAGGATTCACCTACAAATTGATGCCATTTTCACTAATAGGTCACTAGACTTGGAGAGGCCCAAAGACGTCCCATGGTCTGATCACTACGTCATGCCCTTTTCATGGTCTTGGTCCCCCTCTAAACTTTCAGGAAGCATCGGTCCCACCTCCAGGAATTGCACATGGAATAAAATTGATATTCCCCTAGTGAAGGAGACTCTTGCAGCCACCAAACCAACGCTAATATGAGATTTTGTATCTGACGAAAGCAAGTTCAACAACTGACTTGCAGAAGCCGCCTCCATAGCTGTCCCCATAGCTACTTATAGGACCCCCAGAGCTAAACAATCGGGCGCTTGGTTCACTAGGAAACTAATGGATATGGGGAACCTCTGTAAATCAATAGGAGATACATGGCAGAAAAATTACAAAGCTTCCGTAAAAAACAGTACAAACTGGCTCCTAGCATCTACCACACAAACCTGAACCTGGCTCACCACACCTTTTTCAGAGGTTTTCACGTTTCGATGCTGAACCACAACTGTAATCTTAACTGGTATTTTAGGTTAGTATAGACAGACTGACATAAACCCTTGAACGCTCATCTGCCACCTCGAAATATCTTTTCTTTCACTACTGCCATCGATCCAGCTTGGAAATCTACATCACCGCCACCTTGAGCTCAGAGTGACATTGTCGGTTGGCATGTTTTGCACAGAGTATGTCAAGAACACATTAACTAATTATAATGTAATTATTTAAATTGTCTTGCACAAGCTCATTCACGATCCTTACCCCCAAATTCTTTTTTTCTATTACCATCCAATTATTTCCTACGTACCATCTATGTAACATCTCTGCATCATTTCTAATTGTAATGCTCCAAAAATAAATAAAAATACAAAGCTCCTGATTCGCTTGACCCCCTTGTGCCTCCTCATCTCCATCCTAGCTAGGCCACTCTAATTGCTCTCATACTCCACTCAACCCGCCAGGTTCCTCCTCTGCACCCCAGCTTTACTCCAATCCACTGTTCTCCGGTGAGTTACTACACAGTCTTTCTTAGGTCCCTTGTAGAGTTGTCAGGTCATCTCTCCACAAATAATAGATACTTGGTTTAATGGGCCTATATCTTACCACATTTCAGATGATGGGGGAGGTTGGGCATGGTTGTAGGTGTTCAGGGTTTGTGGAGGAGCACTCACTGAGCTTTCTCCTAATACATTCTACAACAGATATGAAATGTGGGTAAATTAATGCATTATTGAACTTACCCTACCAGGGGCTAATCCAGCTTCGGTTTCAGCTAGGTCAGCAGATATACATCATTCCATTTCCTCCTCAAAATCACTCCTCCCTGTGGTTCTGAGTGAGCAGAGTACGATGGACTATCTCAGTGCTCTGAAACTCAATTATCCCACCACTATATCAGGCCAAGAACCTTATGTGATACTGGAAAGGCATGAAAACGAGGTTTACAGCCAATAATGCCCTATATTCAGTGGACCTTGTAGCACAAACTCTCTGGCACCATAGAGCTACTTTGGAGGAATGCTGCCAATTTATATATTACTGTCATTTACAATAGGAAAGTGTATGGGCAAACATTAAAGGTGCCTTTGCTAGGGGAAGTGGCCAAACCGGCAAACGTGGTGTCCTGTAATCAGAGGCTCCACTGACCTGATCCATGCTTTTCAATAATCCGCCCACATCCCTTTATGTGACATCTCTGATTGACTGCTCGTGTCATGCATAGTCCGGGCCCACTCAGAGCATGCGAGCTGGCACACCACGGACCACTCTATAGACTGTAGTATGTGCTACAAATTTGTGTACAATATAGTTCGAAATCTTGCTCTGGTTGGGGAGTTATTGTTAGGTATTGTTTTGTTGCAGTTGTTGCTCTATGTTTTTGCTTTTTTTATTTTCTATCCTGCTCTGTGTACACTGGCTATGAATACACATCAGAGACATGTATCATCGAGTTGGGAGGTCTACTGGTCACTGGATGGGTGTCATTTTCTTTCTGATAGATTATCTTCCTGGTCTGCCTCTATCCTCGTGGATTGGGTTGTGGCTCTTAACCTCACTTTACCCTAACCCACCATTATCAAATGGCTAGATTATAAGTTTTGTCACATGGAATGTCTGAGGCCTAGGCCATCCTGCTATAAAAAATCAGGTGTTCTCGTTTCTGAGGAGATGGGGAGTTCATTTTGCTATATTACAGGAAACTCACCTGACTGAGGTTCAGGTTCAGGTACAGATGGCGGGGTCAGTTGTTCTGCACTACCTCCTAGCAGAAGGCTTACACCAGCAGTTATTATCCCTGAGCCAATTCATTGTCTTTAATTGAGCTCTCAACATTCAAATCTATCTTTTAATATTGATTACACAGTTCCATGCCTCAAACTGATACTGATGTGCACCCACCCCACCCACCATATAGACCACATTCACAGCCCTTAACTACAATGTAAAAAAATATAGTATCAGTTTCCTTACCTTAAACGCTGGGGTTGTTGTGTTGTAGGGGTGCAAGAGCAGCAAAGGAGGTTGATTCCTCTTGTACTTTGTCCAACAATTTGGTAGTTTGTCAGACTTTACCAGGTGGTGAAAAGAAAACGATAACAATTTAGTCAACCAAACACATAAATTATACGCCAAAGCCAAGCGATGCCTGTGAAAATCATTTTAGGTGAAAGGGGGCTCCTTTGGATCTCTAGTTTTAGTGTTGGCAGTTCAATGGCAGGCATTGACAGAAGTGCCGGCTACTATTACTCACTACGATTTAAAAAATGAGAGGATTTTCCGATTTTGCAATGTGATCAATTAGACCTTCACACTTCACCCAATACATGCCCACGCACTTCCCCAGTCTGGAACTGGGCCCAAGGCAATGGCAATGCGCAGAGGGTTAATATGCAAAGAACGTGTACCATGCAGATCACAAAAGTGCAAATAATGTAGATAGTTCAATGGTTACTGCTTTTGTCAGAGAGATGCTTTTGCTACTTGCAGTTTAAAAGTTGCAAGCCTAACATAGCAGAGAGAGCAATTAACTGTCATCAAAGAGCTGCATACAAACAAGCTGCATATGCAAGGCATAGGTTAGAGCGTTATGATTTTTTCTCCAGTCATTATCCTAATGTTGCTAAAAAGGGTTCATTTGGGTAGAAATTAATTCGGATTAGTAAATTCAACACAACCACGGTGTTACGTTTTACATTATGAGTTTGTGCTGCTCCAGACCAAACAGTCAGTCTTAAACTATACTGTCTACCAGTATGGATGGCATATGATGCTTATACCATGTAGTCCTCTTTTTCTTATTCAACATTTACTTTGTACTGATTTACACACGTCTGATCCATTGTCTCTGTATAATGTGTGTGTGTGATGTAAAGAGCTCTGAAACCCTAACACATATCACTCTGCGTTTGCCCAGTTCTTCTCAGGCCGTGACACTTTCTGCATTAAAGCACAGGCACACGTGGGCAAGATAGGTGACAGGCAGTTTTCACCACCCACCTTCCTCACTGCCTCACACTCGAAACAGGTCGGAAGGGTGTTGACACCAGCAGAGCATGTGGCATGTCTACCACCAGCCCTTCCTGCCGAAGACCGCCTCTACCTCCTCATGACTCGTCCACTTTGTATTTTGTTGTTAATGAAGATGGGCACAGCCGGGCGCAGCGTGGGGAATATTTCCAGCTCTGTGCCATTCTCAAATACAGTGCCAGTGTGATGCCAGCTAAGCTCACAGCGCTCCTCCTCCACAGCTACTCGTCCTCTGCTGTGATAAAGAGGGAGCACGTGGGCACCGAGAGAGAAAGCAACAAAAGACAGGCGATCTCTCTGTGCATGTGCGCAGCAACATCCTAGAGCCCTGCCCTGTGCTCACCTGTGGGAGGAATCAACGTTGTGTTAAACATTGTGAAAGATCTAAGCCGTGCTGACTGCTGGGACGGACCTGAGTTGTGCCACTGCCAACCACTGGAAGGAATCCAAGTTTGCTGTCCAATGGGGGTGAACAGAGCTATGCGCACCTTTGTGCAAGGTCCAGCCGCAAGAGTGCATTGCCTGATGGAAGGGTTCCGAACTATGGGGCCGATTACGATGGCGGAAGGACCGTCCCCGCCAGCCCGGCAGTGGCGGTCCTTCCCACATCGGACTGCGATTTTCCCACCACCAGATTACGATGGCGGTAGGATCCAGACAGCGGCGGACGCAAAGACCATCCACCATGGAACCGCCACAGGCAATTGTTCCGATTGCCTGGCAGAGCGGTCTGCATCCGTAAAATGGTGGCGGTGCCTAGCAGGCACCGTCTTCCAAATTACGATGCGGTCTTCCGCCAGCCTTTCTCCGGCGGATAAACCGCCATTGGAAGGCTGGTGGAGATTGGTTTCGGGGGCCCGTTGGGGGGGGGGGGTGTTTGTGCACTGGGGGGGTACCCATGGTACCCCCCAACATTTCACTGCACCAGGTGGCAGGCACCGTGTGGTGCCTGCCACGTAGTGCAGTGAAATGCACGACATGCATTTTTGACATAGCGGTGGGTGCTGCTGTCAGCAGCACCCGCGCAATGTTAAGAGTGCAAGGTGCGACCGCCATGGTGGCGGTCGCATCCTAATTCGGTGTGCGGAACTGCCGCAGGTATTGCGGATGGTCCCGGTCGCCACCACCATGGCGGACGGACTCCAGTCCATCCGCCATCGTAATCGGCCCCTATGTTCGCTGTTGAGAGGAGCCTACGATGCGTTTCAGATTGTAGCTAAATAAAGCATACTATTGCACCTTTAACAATACTTGCAGGTGGGATTTACATCCTGCAGGAGTGAACATAGCTAGTTTGCTTCCTTCTCAAGCTACCCCAGAGGAGTAGCTATTATACTGAAGTTGGGCAGCCATTTGTGCCGGAACAGCCATTGGGCAATACAGATGGTTGTTACCTAGTGGTAAGCGTACTTCTAAACTACCCATTACAATTGTTAACATTTATGGTTCCAACACTGACCCTCCTGCGTTTTTTCACTGCCTCTCTTATACACTGCATAGAGGTTTGCTACTATGAGGTGTATGCTTTGATCTACTTTTAGGCCCTCAGCTTGATAGATCCTTTCATATGAAATACGCAATGGTGCTAACAGGCAAGGCCTTACAAAAAATAATGACACCATGGGTGATTTGGAAACCCTGGGGAGCGACACTACGCCCACTGTTCCTCGACACATGCCACGCTATCCCTCCTGGACTATTGGCTCGCGCCCAAGGAGGCATGCACGTGGACTTTAGATTTCACAATACTAGCCATACCACTATCTGACTATTCTCCAGTCTTACTTACACTGGCACTGCCAGCAATCTATAACAGATAGAGACAGAGGTGCTTCCACTCTGAGGCCCTGACAGTCTTCCTCACTGAACTGTGCAAAGCTATTGTTATATACTTCCACAGTAACGTTAATGCAGTGCGGAGCCTGGGTATTGTCTGGGAGACATTTAAATCCTACACCAGAGGCACGTGCATACCTAAATCCACAGGGGGACTCAAAAGTTATCAGAGATAAATTACTCATGCTTATAGACAAGATAAGCGGACTGGAGGAAGAGTTAGGAAGGGGGGCAGAAAATCAAATACAAAATGACAGTACATGAGTACCACTCAGAGGCAGATAGGGAAATACACTTCTTAAAGAAATATCTCACAACCCGTAGATATAGGGAGGGAGAATGCCTGGGCAAGTTACTAGCTCCTTATACCATGGGTGGCGTCTGGCATTACCAAAATTACAATTTCAGAGTCAGAGACTACATCATACTCACAAGCTATACTGTGGATATTTGAAATATTTTATCAGGCACTGTATAAATCCACAAACCAGACCCCCAGTCCTATCCAGATCACTGCCTGGATGAGACAGCACTGGCATGGCTAAATGACGGCCATAAGGAGTATCTTGCCCGACCCCTCACTGAAAAAGAAATCATGATACAATCAGTACCATGGCAAGCGGCAATGTTCTCAGTAGTGACGACCTCTCCATCGACATCGAATTTTACAAAGAATATACAGTATACCCCGTTAATCTGGAGAAAGAGTCCATTAAGCATCTCTTGTACAAGTCAATACCATAAGTGGCTTTCACTCTTTAACGAGAACCAGATGGCACTTGCTTGGTTATAAAAAGAAAATCTGCCGCATGCCAACTGTCCCAGTGATAACGGAGAGAACATTTTATTTAGATGTTCACAGATTCTGTTGATGAAAAGGATAGGCTCGCTTTCCCTAGAAAATATATTCCCCATTTAACCCCTGTGCTGGCTTTATGGAGGATGTTCACGCCCGATCATCAATCCAACAGATAATATAATTTTCTCAGTTCTGTGGTGACACCGCCTGGGTCACCTCATCAGATCAGACCACTCAGTCCATTAGTCAGTTCGTATAGGATGATTGTCATGCAGCATAAAGAAGACACATTTTTGTGGCAAAAAGGTGGAAATCATCACGTAAGCTGTTTAAGTATTCAAAATGTATAATTGCAAACAATCAGCTCTCAATAAAGGCACATGAGTGAGTTGAAAAGGGCAATTTCTCACGGCAAATGTTCCCATTGTATCAATTTAGTGGCGGACAGTGCTGGAATGTGCATGGGAACTTGTCTTTAGAAACACAGGGGCCTATTAGGATGGCGGGCGGACTTTAGTCTGCCCGCCACCCTAGCGGTAACGGGACCGGCCGCCAGACATGCGGCGGCCCCGCCACCCTTATTATGATGCGACCGCCACCGCAGCGGTCGCATCCGGCGATTTAACATTGCGGCGGGTGCTGCTGGCTGCAGCACCTGCCGCAATGGTGAAATGGCATGTTGTGCATTTCCATGCACAAGGTGGCAGGCACCGCGCGGTGCCTGCCACCTTGTGCATGGACATGCAGGGGAGTGCACCCCCCACCCCCTCGGGGGCCCGCAACGGGCCCCCAAAGCAAATCCCCACCAGCCTTTCCATGGCGGCATCGACGCCATGGAAAGGCCTTCAAATCCTCACATCCTAATATGGCTGTCGGTGCCTGCTAGGCACCGCCACCATATTTAGGCACCTGCTCCGCCCGGCCGGCAATCGTAACGATTGCCGACCGGCGGAAAAACGGCGGACGCACTTTGCGTCCGCCGCGATACCCACCGCCATCGTAATATGGCGGTGGGTAATTCACGTTACGATGGCGTAACGGTCGCCACCGCCGGCCTGGCGGTGGCGATCGTTACCCCATCGTAATGACCCCCACAGTATCATTCCACACTGCAAATGTACAAGACATTCTCATGAGAACTGGATCGAGCACAGGAAAGAAAATGTAAGCCTAACGTGGATTTTAGTTCATGAAATACACAATATAACTTATAAGTAATATATATTCATTCTAAATTTGCATCTCTATGTTCTTTCTGAAGTCTAGGTAGTTTATGAAGCATTTGCACATGTAACTATAGCGCATTACTACATTTCAAAAGTACCAACATATAGAATAATTTCAAACTATATGACAAATAAATCGTTTCTAGTAATTCTCATTAGTACATGTATTAAGATCATTCTCTGAAAGTATCAGTGAAATTGGAATTAGCATTTCCTTGCAACATCATTTCTTTTTCTCGGTTGCTGCACACTTTAACATGAGCAAGAATAGCATTAAAGCAACTCTCCAATAATCGTTCATAATGTTATCTAATTTACATTTAGTTCTGTTAATTCTCCACATATATCATTATTCAAAGAACACAGGTTAATAAAACTTTCACAACATGTGAGTTATCACTTTCACATTTCTATTTCACGTTAAAAGAATACCATGGAATCTTGGTTAACACGAACTTATGTTTTTCAAATGAGCAATTTACGCCTAGTCTACTCTTTTCTGCATGCTTTTACGATGCAGTAACTACGTTTTTTTATGATCTATATCTCAAGACTCTTCAACGTAAATGAGCATCAATTGTGCACGTTTGTCGTTTTTCTTTTAGAAGGTGTCAAAATTTGGTTTTATGTGTCAAGTAAGGATTCAGCAGTTTATTTGCTTCATCAATCCCCCATTTGATGGCGAATCAAGCCATCACAAAATTTCCCTCCTGATGTCACACATTACAACGCTGTAGTCTTCATTATTTTTAGGTCTCGCCTGGCGTTGCAGCGCAAAGCGCTGCTCGCTGGGCGAGAGATTTTGTAAGAGAGTAGATTTGAGAAGGGGACTTGAAGCCCGCCCCTCATTTTCATTGACTGGCGTCACCGTTTATGCTAAACGGTGGCCTGCCATTGGAAATGAGGTTTTTTTGTTGACGCCCTTTCGCCTTTTTGTCCTGCCGATCTGGACTGGGTCGTCTGCTCTGCTGCTGTCGCAAAGCAATTTCTTATCTTTATGGGGCCATGTGTTTTCACTCAGCCCGTGTTTATTTTTGCATGGCGCTTTCACTTAAAGTGAAAGTGAAAGCGCGATGCAAATATAAACAAGCGGCTGAGTGAAAACAGATGGCGAGCGCTTGTTCAGAGAGCAGCTGGCAGGTTTATCATGTGCCCTACACGAGCCAGTTCTGCCAAGGCTACTGAAGGGCTTTTCTCAGGCTTGGCAATGATGCCGAAGGCTGCCTAAGCGCCCCTGCAATTCAGCGGATTTTATTGGCAGTCTGATGTTCGTTATTGATACAGATTACAGTGGCACAGTTAAATGCACAAACGTTACAATTAAACAGCCTGGATACAAAAAAATAATGAAATGCACACTGGAAGACAACATACAATGCTGGTAGAAATTCTTGAACTTTGGACCATTAATATGCCGCCTGCTGCTCCCCTCGCTGCCTCTTCCTCTCCTTCCCCCTGCCCATCCCCCACCTCCACTAGCCATCAATGAGAAGGAACTAGGCCAAGAAACATTTGCTTGCTGGGATAACCACACGATATGACGCAGAAAGAAACAGTTTTCAGCAGGGCTGCAGATATGCTTCTATAAAAGGTTTCTATTTCTGAAGATATTCTTGGGGTCCACGTAATTCTTGACAGATGCCAGCATCCCGATGCCCACGTCCGAAATGCTCTCCTTCAGCCAATGCTTCCGTAACTTGCCAACTACAAACCAAACAAAAAAAAAATGCTTCAATATACACCCGATGATGCAGGGAGGCCAATCAATGTTATGTTATGTTATAGGCATTTATACAGCGCGAGCGGTTACCCAAAGGTGTCCTGGCGCTAGCTGCTCTCAAACTGGGCATTGGGGTGGAAGACAATTTTTACAAGGTAAAGAGCCATGTCTTCAATTCCTTCCTGAAGGTTAGGATATTAGGTGTATTTCTCAGATGAAAAGGGAGATCATTCCAGGCCTTGGCAGCACCGGCAATAAAACTTCTCCCTCCCCATGCGACTTTTTTATGGGTGGTACTGATACCAGCTTAGCACCAAGGGAGCGAAGAGTTCTTATGGGTTGATACCATTTCAGACGCTGTTTAAGGTAATCTGGGCCTGTACCTTGCAGTGCCTTGTGCACGGTGCATAGGGCCTTAAAACGTACCCTTTTCCTGACAGGCAGCCAATGAAGTTTTTGATTTCCTTGGCAATTGGAGTAAATTTCGGGGTACCAGTAAGCAGTCTTGCCGCCGCATTTTGTAACAATTGGAGCTTGTTCATGAAACGTTCTTGAATGTTTAAGTAAAGACCATTGCAGTAATCCAGCCTAGACATGATAAGTGCCGTGACTACTGTCCGCCGACTGTCTACTGGTAAGAAATGTAGTATTTTTTAATCATTTTGAGGGTATAGAAAGTGGCTGAGGCTACTGCATTTATCTGATCACCAAAATTAAGCTTGTCATCAATTATCACTCCTAGATTCTTTACTTTCTTGATGGGTGTAGGGAGAATACCCAATGTATCCGGCCACCAATTGGGGGTCCAAAAGTTGGCATCATTTCCAAATAAAATGACCTCAGTCTTGCCTGAATTAAGTTTCAGGCAATTTTGCGACATCCACCTCCCGACTGCCGCCATACAGTCGTGGAACTGAATGTCAATTCCTACTCCCTGTCCTGGTCGCAGAGCCACCACAATTTGCGTGTCGTCTGCGTAAGAAGTGAGGTCAAAACCAAAAGAGCCAATTAAGGAAGCCAGGGAAGAGACATATACGTTAAAAAGAGTCGGACTAAGGGAGGATCCCTGAGGTACTCCACAAGGCAGGGAGAACGGTTTAGAGTAAAATTCATCTAGTGCCACAATTTGAGATCTGCCCGCTAGGAAGGACTTCAGCAACTTCCATGCCTTACCCTGGATCCCGCATGCTGATAATTGGTTCAGCAGTAGGTCATGATGGACCGTATCAAAGGCCGCCGATAAGTCTAACATAATCAAGGCTGCCTTGCCTCCCCTATCCAATACTTCTCTAATTTCTTCCGTGGACTTAATGAGGGCAGACTCAGTGCTATGTCCCTCTCTGAACCCATACTGAGTAGGGTCCAAGGCTTGGGTTTCACCTAGGAAGGCAATCTTGTGACCATGAATGAATAAACACTGCAGGATGAATGCTTTTATTCAAAATTGAGAAATGTTTTGCTTTATTTGATTTATGGAGCTCGCCAGACTATCAAGCTCATTAAGCTCAGTTTATTCCCCAAGGAAGGCTGTGTTCCACGCGGACTATTTTCCTTTCAAACTATAAAAAGCAGAAGAAGGCTTGCCAGAGATTAAATGACATTTTACAAATAATTACAATTTCAGACGTGCGCGTTCCAAAGAACTAATTCCCATTTTTAAAGATTCTATTTGAAAATATATAAACACAGGCTTATAGAGCGGAGGGCATTCATGAATAATGTACAAGTGTATGAGCTAGAGCCTTGCCTCCTCGCTCGTTTAAGACGGCATCCTTAACAAAACACAGAAGGCTTTGCTGATTTCCCATTCTCCAATCCCTATCGTTGGCAACAAATAACCAACTCTTCCTCAAAGCTGGCACTCACCATTAGGATATTCAAAAGATAAACGGCCGGCGTCATAAAGCTTTGAAAGTCGCAAATTTGGTCCCGTAGTAGTTACTCTCATGTTTGAGCATCTTGCAAGTACTCACTAAAATCTACATCAGTGACAGGATTCTTTGAGTAGTCACAGGCATTAAATATAACATGCATTTTTCCCACACATAAATCTGAAGCAAATGAGCATTTATACCTATAGCTAAAATGTGTACATTTAGCCATTTTTTGTTCCTCCACGTTGAAACTATTTAGCCTCTCCCCTTGACATTCTTACGCTTTCCCTTTATTTATGGTTGTTTTCTCTTTCTATTCTGAAAGTGGAAATTCCGTGGACATTTTAAGGGCAAGCACAGAGGCTTACAATATACACCAGTCTATGTAATGTCTCTCACCAGCAGCAAAAACAAGGTAAAAAGAACAGTCGCCAATACATAGAACTGAACACATCCATAAAAAACACCCGCTTCCTTCTTACAGCTGGGAACCCCAACACTGTTTCTATGAACTTGCAATCAGAACCAATTCCGATTCTGGGAATAAAGATTGTGAATTTAAGGGGACAGTGTGTTGTGCACCTACATTCGGCTTAGAGTGGCAAAATTATTAGTGAACCTTGTCAACAATCAGGAACACGGTCGGAGAAGTTCAATTTCTTAAAGTCATATTAAAGTCATATTAAATGCTTACTTGCATTCCCAAAACACCCGGATAAGTCCATACCCAATGTGACGCTGAGAATTCCAGGAAGAAAAGAAAAGTAAAAAAAAAGAGAATTCTTTGCAGGTTTACTGAAAATTGTGTCTGCCTTCTTAAGATAATAATGTTAAACAATCTGAAAGCTTGTGCCCCAGTAGCCCAGTGCAATGCTCCCCCTCCTTTACTGTACAGTTCACCAGTAGTAATGTGCCCGCTTTATAAAGCCACACTGTACATATTTTAGCTCCATGGGAAGGGGAGAGAGAAAGAGAGCTGTAACTTGTTTTAAAATATTAGTTCTGCTACATTAAGGACCGACTGGCTTCATTCTTAAATGCTGTGAGAATGCCAAGTTAATAGAAGTTTAATCTACCAAAGGCTTAGGAGTTAACCTATGACAATATGTACCAAGCATTTGCAATGCAATAGGTCTCGCATTTACGCGAGTTTGAGCTATTGGCATTGTAAACGGCAATGCCTTTTTTATGTTTTGGTTTTTAAAACATAAATAAAAGGCCTTGTCATTTTTTTTTTAACTTTAATAAGCGCGGCGCCGTCTTCACGGACACAGCGCTATGCAATGCAATAGGTGTTGCTTTTGGTATTGTAAATAACAAGGCCTTTTAATTTTTTTAAAGACATTGCCATTTACAATGTCAATAGCTCAAAATAATGTCACTGCGAGACCTATTGCATTGTAAATGCTTGTTAGTCTAGAGTTCTCCAAAGCCTTCATCTCATCGTAGTATCCACACTGTCTATCTTCCAATTCTATTTCAGCTCTTTTTCTTTTTATCCCTCTAGTTTCTTTCTTAGTTTTCAAACATTTATAGACATTAAAGATGACATCTAAGGTCAGTATACATAATGCAATTGTCAAGATGGCTTTAAAATGTTCCCAAACAATCCACTTCCCATGTTTGCAAACCATCTACCTATGGAAGAAAATCCTTTCCCTATTGTTTCCCAAGCACCATCAGCTTTTAAATCCTTCAGGTCTTTCCCAAGGTGAGTGATGTTTTGAATGTAACCCTTTAGATCTTTACTCTCTGGAATATACGTGCAACAATGTTGCACCTTCAGCATTGGACTAGCTCTGCGTTCTTTTGCAAGAAGGACGTCTAAAGCAAGACAATTTTGAAGAACCATAGATCTCATGGCAATCATTTTGGTATCTATTGCTAGGAATCCTCCAGCATTATCAGTAGATAACTTATCTGCTACAGTAGACAGTTTTCGTATTTTATGTGAATTCAGTATCACCCCCACAGATGGTATTAGGGCTCCAAAAATATCTCCTACTACGTCTCCTGCGCGTGCTTGTCTCTTTAGTCTCCTAAGAGAACCTCCAATGGTTCCATCCGATTGACCCACATGATAGATTTTTGGAAAAACTATTCCCATATAACACGATCTATACCATTTTTTAGGTAGCCTATTATAGGCATTCTTCCCACAAATATAATAAACCCCAGGGAATACCGGATCAACACCTCCCAAAAACAGTCCCCAATTTTTCAAAACTTGGAATGTGTGGTCACATTCGCTGGAACCAACAAAATTAGTATCAGCTTCAGTTCTATGCTTCAATATACATAGCTTTCCTCTACGTTGCCAATCTAAGGCAATAGCAGCTTGGTGTCCAGTGGCTTTGAGATCTGGTCTCTAAGTGCCCAAGACGGTATTCTAGAATGATTTGCAGCTTTAGCCATAATATCTCTTCGTCTACCCTCTATTAATTCTCCAAACTCCTTTTCTACATTATGCAAAAGGCATGTTAGGTTGAGTCGATGTGCATAAGCTGTGTCCAAACTTTGTGTAGGCTTAAAGAATTCTACCATCATTTCAGCTGGCACAGGATTTAAATGTTTCCTCACAGGAGGGGCTTAGGTAAACAGCCGGCATTAATGCCGGCTGCAACGCGGGAGCGGGCACCTTAGACTAGAGGTAGCTACCCGGAAATTGCGCGATCTCAAACGGTGATTTTTAGCAATTTTAAAAATAACCAGTACTTTTACTGCTACATGTTGGTCACAACTTTTAAAACTGTGTACTGTATAGATGAATTTGATTGTTTTTAAAAAAAGGGGAAAACTCGAACTGTAACACTTACCCTGTAGAGCACTCTGACATCTAGAGCGCTCCAGCAACTTCCTGCCTTTCCCCCGGAGTCCGATCACGTGACTCATCAGGAGGGGCTTAGGTAAACAGCCAGCATTAATGCCGGCTGCAACGCGGGAGCGGGCACCTTAGACTAGAGGTAGCTACCCGGAAATTGCGCAATCTCAAACGGTGATTTTTAGCAATTTTAAAAATAATCAGTACTTTTACTGCTACGTGTTGGTCACAACTTTTAAAACTGTGTACTGTATAGATGAATTTGATTGTTTTAAAAAAAAGGGGAAAACTCGAACTGTAACACTTACCCTGTAGAGCACTCTGACATCTAGAGCGCTCCAGCAACTTCCTGCCTTTCCCCCGGAGTCCGATCACGTGACTCATCAGGAGAGGCTTAGGTAAACAGCCGGAATTAATGCCGGCTGCAACGCGGGAGCACAGTGGGCGCACCGGTGGCGCGCCAAAGGCGTGCCAAAGGCAAGCCCATCTGCGCCCTACCGCGCACGGACGGGCCTAGGGCCTAGTCACTCTGCCCAATTCCATAAATACTCCTCCAGGGATCTTAGAACACTTCATTCTGTCTCACTTAAACTTGACCCCAAGATCCTGGCATGTTTGTCCCACCACAACATTGGTCTGGATCGAGACTCCTACCCCGAGGTTAGGCTGTCCACTACTCACGCCCCCCAACGTACTAACCAGGAAAATATGCTGCAATAGGATCTGCTAATCCTCTACCTTAACACCCGCTCCCTAGTTAAACACCAATTGGAAATTTTCGACCTCCTTGACTCTGAAAGACCAGACATCCTCCTGGTTACAGAAACATGGCTCACCTCGGAATCTTCACCCGACATATTAGCAGCTTTACCTTGTGAATATTATATCCTACAAACCAACCGTCCACCGGGCAAGACAGGGGGCGGAGTAGCGGCCATAATTCACAAAAAGCTGAGTTTCTCCGCCCTCACCCCGCTTAACCTCCCCGCGACAGATAACGTAGTAATAAAATTTGACTCTAAATCGACACCTCTCATATGTATACTACTCTATAGGCCCCCTCAGTACATGCCTCTGTTCCCCCACTCTTTAGGAGAGCAAATCGCTCCCCTTGTTACCAGTCACACTAGAATTCTCCTGATAGGGAATTTCAACTACTGGGCAAATGACCCTCTAGGAGGACCACACTCCACCGAGCTGACCGAACTACTAAAAAACCTGAACTTCACCCAACAAATCTTCTCAGCCACCCACCTAAAAGGTCACACTCTCGACCAACTCTGGACCACCAATCTGGTGGTATCAGCTCTATCTATCACACCCTGCGTATGATCAGACCACTACCTGGTAAAATTCTCCTTAAAGCACTCACCCACAGGAAAAAGGCCCACGTTAAAAGGGGGGTTAGCCAGAAAATGGAACTCCATTGACAACAACAACTTCCTCACAACGCTGATCAACGCAGCTCCCACTCCTACTCCCGATGTTAATAAACACAAGGACATTTTCTCATCTTGGCGCTTAACGGCCAGCAACGTACATGCTCCACTTAAACTAATTCGATTCACCCGCCAGCATGAGGCTCAGAGATGGTTTTCCCCCGAGCTAAAATCTCAAAAACGCTCCCTCCGCCAAACAGAAAGAAAGTGGAGGACGGACTATTCTCCAGCAGGCAAAACGACATATGCCCAGGCCCTGAAAGAATATAAAACTACTATCTCCGCAGCAAAGGCAGCGTATTTCTCATCACGCATCCTCAGTTTCAACAACCAAGCTAAAGAAATATTTACTATAGTTGACGAACTATCCAACCCAGAGAGAGTGCTAAGCAAACCTGAGCCGTCACAGGCTCTTTGCGACTCTCTGAATAATTTCTTTATCGATAAAATCACTGCCATCAAGGCCAGTATCCCTCTCAGTACCCCGCAATCCATCACGGTGCCCACACCCAGGAACACCCATTCTCTGGATGCTTTCCCACCCATTGACACAGATACCCTAAATAACCTACTAGACAAAGTTAGATCTGGCTCTCCCCTGGACCCCTGCCCTCCTCACGTCTTGAAAACAGCCTTCATGGCCTTCCCTGACCCAGCCCTTGCCCTTTTAAACCATTCCCTGTCCCACGGCTGTGTCCCCAATGCGTTCAAAGAGGCAATAGTAGTCCCCCTTCTCAAGAAACCTGGCGCAGACCCTCAAACGCTAGCAAACTACCGCCCCATTTCTTTACTTCCCTACCTAGCCAAGCTAATAGAAGCTCACGTGGCAAAATGCATGTCCAACTTCTTGGAACAGACGGGATTTCTTGATCCCAGCCAAGCAGGCTTTCGGCCAGCACACTCGACGGAAACAGTGATCTTGGCAATACTTGACTCCCTACGTGGAAACACAGACAGAGGTCTTCCCCAAGCCCTGGTGCTGCTTGATCTTTCGGCCGCATTTGACACGGTCGACCACAACATATTGGTGGACCGTCTCTGCAAGGCTGGTTTCCAGGGCCCAGCCCTTAGTTGGATCAACTCTTTCCTAGAAAATCGCACTCAGGCAGTCCGCATCGGCCATTTCACCGCCCCTAAACTAAAAACTATCTGCGGGGTCCCACAGGGCTCCTCGCTCTCCCCGCACCTATTTAACCTCTATCTCTTCCCACTGATTAAATCTCTGAAGGAAAGAAGAGTGACAATCTTTAATTATACAGACGACCTCCAACTCGTGTTCACCATTGACAACTCCCCACAGTCAATATCTGATTTTCAATCTACCATGACTTTCATCCGGCAATGGATGGACCACAACCACTTAAAATTAAATCCCAACAAAACTGAGCTCATACTGACGGGCGGAGCCCAAAATCAGTGGGGCCCACAATATTGGCCCAGCGACTTGGGCTACCCTCCTGCCCCCTCTACCTCAGTAAAAAGTTTAGGGGTCACCATAGGTAACGACCTGTCTTTAAAGTCGCACGTAGGCACGGTGGTTTCCGCCTGCTTCTTTCAACTACGAAAAATCTGAAAAATAAGCAGGCTACTGTCCCAAGCCGCACTGGTACAGGTGGTGATAGCTCTGGTTATATCTCGCCTAGACTACGCTAACTCCATTTATTTAGGACTTCCACTTGGCCTTACAAGGCGACTTCAGATGGTACAGAACCAAGCGGCCCGACTAATATTCAATCAGCCCAGATGGCAACAGGCCTCCCCTATCCTTAGGAAGCTGCACTGGCTTCCCGTTCCCCAGCGCTGTGCCTTCAAAGCCGGCTGTCTGGTGTTCAAATCTCTCAATGGCTGTAGCCCTAAATTCATTGACAACCTCATCTCCCGTTACATCCCCTCACGTAACCTCCGCTCAGCCCAACTCCACCTTCTCACAGTGCCATCTTTCAAGCTGAAGCGCCAAGGGGGATGCAGATTTGCAATCTTGGCTCCACGCTTGTGGAACTCCATCCCCCTGGATATTAGACTAAGTACCAACTTACTTACCTTTAGAACATTTCTCAAAACCTGGTTATTCACACAAGCATACGCATGATCTGTTCCGGGCTGGCTATCCTCTAGTTGTTTTCAGCGCCAAGAAACCAACTGGTGTACGAGCGCTCTATAAAACACTGATAACATAACATAACATAACAGGTGCTTCAGAAAATATTAGATCATAGTTAGAATAATAATATTTAAATTGTCCCTTGCCATAAAATAAGCTTGTAGGTCATGATAAGTCACTCCTTCAGAAACTGACATAGGCAACTGTAGACACACGTAACAATCTCTAGCATTCATGGTGCTGACATATTCGTACAGTAATTTTGTGAACACATTTGTTGAAAAATCACCAGTGGACTGATCTCCAGGCAAAAATCTATTATGTGGATCGCTTAATTTATAGTAATTCGCTAAATAATCACTAGTCGGCTCCTCTTCTTGTGACCCTTCGTTATCTACAGTAGCTGTCTCTCTCAGATCTCCCTCAGATCCAGTGCATTTAGTTCTAGTAGCTGGAGCCCTCTCTACAGTTTGGCTGACCTGAGATGGCTGTCTTTCTGTAAGCTCCGGGGTATCCGAAAAGGGCGCTGTATCTTCAAGAGGACATGAGACTCTGTGAGTGTGAGCGGCGTGCACCCACTTTGGAAGATCACCACACTTAGCAGCAGTTGTGGTTACCAGGATCACCTGGAACAGCCCACGCCAATGAGGTTCCAAACACGACTTGCGTACATGTTTTTTCACCAAGACCTAGTCCCCTGGACTAAGGTTGTGGCACTGCTCCTGTTGAGGTGAAGAAGCAGCTTCCCCAACCTGCTGAGACACAAAACGTACCACGTCAGCCAGTCCTTTACAGTAATCGAGCACCAAATCATCTGTTATATTAACTAAAGCAATGACAGGAACTGCAGGCTGTCTCACAGCCCTCCCTATAATAATCTTTTGTGGGGATAGTCCTCACCTTCTCTCTGGGGTACTTCTAAAACTCACCAATACAAGAGGCAATGCTTCAGGCCATCTCAGAGAAGTTGAAGCACACACCTTTGCCAATCTAGATTTCAGGGTTCCATTTATCTGTTCCACAATTCCAATGGCTTCTGAACGATAAGCACAATGGAGCTTCTGATCAATTTGTAATGCTGCACATAACGTCTTCAGAACCTCATTGTTAAAGTGTGTCCCTCGGTCTAACTCCAAAGAAGTTGGAAATCCAAAACGCGGTATCAGCTCCCTTCACAACAACTTAGCTACAGTAAGACTATAATTTTGTCTCGTTGGGTAAGCTTCTACCCACCTTGAGAACACACACACACAATCACAAGAATGTATTTCAGGCCATTACAAGGGGCATTTCAACAAAATCAATCTGCATTCAGTTGAAAGGACCCCCCGATCTTCCCACATGACTCATAGTAAAAGGAGTACTTTTCCCTGCATTTTGTTGTTGACACACTATGCAACGGTGACACAAGGCTTCTGCCACTGACCTGAATCATGGATTAAACCATGACTGGCGAAAGAGGCGCATCATAGCATCCCTCCGATGTGTGCAAGACCATGGTAGTATTGCGCCATAGGAGGCAACAAACTATCTTTTAATACAGGTCTCCCATTAGTGTACACCCACACCTCATCTTCTTGCCTTTTTGTTAATCCTGCTCTGACCCATCCTTGTTTTTCGGTTTCTGGTACCTCATCCTGTAATGCCTTCACTTCCTCCCATGTCTCTACAGTAGATAACAACAGTTTGCTATTTGTGACATCAGGGTTCTCTCACTGAGGATCTTCATTGTATGTGTAAGAATCTAGAGGGCAATAGTACGCAGTTTCATCAGCAAAAAGGTTTCCGAATGTGACATAATCAGTGCCCTGACGATGGGCTGCACACTTCACCACGGCAATTTGGGCAGGCAATTGTAATGACAGCGAGAGGTTCCTCACACTCTCTCCATTCCTGATGGGGGACCCTGACGAGGTCATGAACCCTTGCTGTGACCACAATTGCCCAAAGTCATGTATGACGTCAAATCCGTACTGTCGGTGAAGATGGTAATTCGCAATTTGTCAGATAAGTTACAGGGTATGTCACGGCAATCAGTTCAGCCACCTGGGCAGAGTATACACCTTGAAACCAGGAAGCTTCAATCACGCCAACAACTGTACACACAGCATAAGCAGCTTTCAGGTTTCCTTCCGCATCACGCAAACAAGAACTGTCGACAAGCAGCACATTATCTGATTCAGGCGAAGGGGTATCAAGTATATTGGGACATGGCTTCAAACACAACTCACTCACATCCAGACAATCATGATCAGCCTCATCAATCACAACCTCATTTCCAGGAAGCAGCATTAAAGTTGCATGATTCAAACTCGTGCATCTCATCAGAGTCAAGTTTCCGTTCCCAGGACGATCTGCTCATACCTGGTGAGGCGGCTGTTTGTGAGGTGCTGCATTCAAGTACGAGTAAGCAAGACTGCAACAGAATAGGGCACATATACTCTAAGTGGATGTACCATCACAATGCTTTCACTCTACTCCAAACTCACAGACATTGCTGCAACCGATTTCAAACATCGAGGTTACAGGATCAAGGGTCACTGAAAAGTATGCTACAGGTCTGCGTGCGGTATCATACATCTGTGCTAGTACTGATAGCGTGCATCCCTCGCGCTCACTGCAAAACAGAGTAAAGCTTTTGTTGTAGTCGGGCATTCCCAAAGCTGGAGGTCGACAAAGAGTCTCTCGCAGTTCAGTAAACGAGCACATGCAATCATCATCCCAGGGTACTGGATTTGATTTGTCTTTGTGTGTCAGCCTCTGAAGAGGGATGGCTAGCAAAGAAAAATTTGGAATCAATTGTCGACAATAGCCAACCATTTTCAAAAATATGTGGATTTCGTTTTGAGTACTTGGTGGACTCATAATCCAGATCACAGTGATCCTGTCTTGAGACACTTTCCTTGTCCTTTCTCAATATGGTGTCCAAGGTACAAAACAGTCCTTTGGCAAAATTTTAATTTGGACAGTGACACCTTATGTCCATTGACAGCCAAGTGATTCAGTAAAGCAACTGTATCACGTGTGCAAGCCTCCTGTGTACTTGATGCTACCACTAAGTCATCAACTTACTGGACGAGGACAGAATGATTTAGCATCTCCAGGGATTCCAGGTTTTTCTTCAAAATCTGATTGAATATGGAGGGGATTTCCGTATATCCTTGTGGAACTCGGCATCATGCCAAAACACAACGGCTAAACCGGTAAGCAAACGAATACTGACTGTCCTCATGCAATGGAATGGAAAAGAAGGCTTGACACAAATCGATAACCGAAAACCATTCACCTTCACATGGAATTTGGAATTGTATCAATGCTGGATTTGGCTCCACAGGACAACAGGGGACAACGATTTGATTAATTTATTGCTAATCCTGAACAATACGGTATTTACAGTTGGGCTTCTGTAAACTCATAATAGGAGAGTTACAGGACTTCCCATTATTTCTTTCAGGATCCCTTGCTCAATCATCGAATCAATTAAATGAGTTATTCTTGCAATGGTTTCTGGACTCAAGTTATATTGAGGAATTCGTGGAAACTCAGCATTGGGCTTCACCATAATGTTTACTAGAGCCACACGTTCAATCAGATCTCGTTAATAGGGGAAACAGTTCTGCACTTTCTGTCTTCTGTTTAGCCAATTTAAAAACAACATCCTCATCATTTGAATGGAACTCAATTACTTTTGGTGTGCAATATATTGAACAATTCAATTTGCACAACAAGTCTCATCCCAATAACTTTAGTGGGGTTGAATCACACACAACGCATTTGTGTAAATCCTCAAAAGTGCCAATTTTCACAGGTACAGGTTCAGTAACTGGGTTTGACATCAGTTGGTTTGCAACTCCTACAACTTGGATTCTTTGTCCCGAGAGAGGTAGGTTTAGATTTTCCTCTATTCTCACAGTGGAATGGGTATCACCAATGTCAACAAGAAATGAGATTGGAGTACCATTCACCTTGCCATCCACATAGGGACCACTTTGGTCTACCTCTAAGGATGTGCCAAGCATGCATTCCTTCTCCCCTCTCAGGCACCGTCATTGTGACAGGTCTGAGTCAGTGTCAGGTAGCTGGATCAGAGAATATTGCTGAGACACATTCTGATTTGCATTAGATCCTGCATCAGTGTGAAACTCTTTATTGGAATTGTATTTCTGAACCTGACCATTCATTTGAGGCATCAGGCTTGGGGTACATTCTGACTTTGATTTCTTTGACTGTGAACCTGTTGAGTCTGTACCATGCCATCTCCCTGTGATTGTGCATTACCAACATTCTGTACCTGTCCCCCATTTCCTTGATTAATCGGGTTAAATCTATATTTGTGCTTCCAATGCCCCAACTTGCCGCAAATATGACATGGATTGGTCCTTTTCAAAGCATCTATTGGCACACCTCGACCTCTACCTTGGGGCTGCATACCCTGCTGTTGTCGTCCGCTCAACCTTCGCATTCTCAGGGGATGCTGATAACCTCCACAGACAATCAACATGGGATCAACACCGGTTCCACCCTGACCTTTCTGAACCACCTTCATCTGAGCGATCATTACCTTCTCCTTCTGCTTCTTGTGTTTCGAGTCAATTTCGTCTCCACAGTATTTCACATAACAAAGTATTTCATCAAAGGGTTTACTTTGCCAGCAAATTAGATGCTGCTGAATCATTCTGCTAGTCTCAGTCCTCAATCCATACACAAACCGATAAACAAAATGTCCCATATCCTTTTCAGACACATTCTCCATCCCAATATACTGCTTAAATGCCTGCAAGAGTCTTTCATAATAGGTATGAACTGTTTCTTTCAGCTCCTGGGTTGTCCTGTCAATCTTCACCCAATCAATCTCTTTGGGGGAATTTTTTTTTTCAAATAGGTAATGGCTTGGTTATATTTCTTCATCACCTCTGGTGACGGTGCCCCTGTACGAGCATTCCTTGCTGGTTCTGCTTCAGGCCAATCAACAGCAGTTTTACATTCTGCCCACAAATCGCTCAGGACTACAATGTCAAACAGAGTATCTAAATCCTTCATTTGAAATGTTCACAGACCGTTCAACTTGTATATATCATTCAATAGGATTCTCACTTTATTTTGGGAAATCATTTGTAAAAGACAAGATGCCTTGTCTGGTCCAAGGGACATGAATATATCCTCCTCCAGGGATCTCTCTCATAGGAAGCATCCTCACTCCCTCGCTCCTTTCATCCTCGATGACCGGGAACATTTGCATGGTAACCCTTTTGTTTTCCTTCTTTTTGGCCCATCGACCTTCCCATTTTTTTAGTTCTCCCCATTTTCTGAGAAGGGCCAGTAATTCTTTAATCTGTAACCTCATTCCTGAAAGTCTCATGTGTTCAATGTCTTTGTCATTGAAGTCTAGTCTATAGGTTTTATTGCAATGTTTTTGATCGCTGTACATCTACTCCATATTTTTGCACCAATTCAGATACTTTTTCATGTGTATTTCGAGCATGGATGGTCCTTATAATCATCTCCTCTAGTTCTACCTTGAGTCTAGCAACATCAAGGGACCTATTCCTTTTCACTCCCAAAACCCCTGCTCCCTCTCCTGTGTCGACTGCAGGAGTAGCTATACCCTTAAGCCAGTCATAATTTTCATGAGAAGGAGGACCTGGTTGTTCTTCTGCCGTGTTCCCTAACAAATCCTCATCTTGACTTTCCAGTCTTGCAATAGGTGTGGAGTGGAGAAGGGACACGTCAGAATCTGGCATTCCCAACTGGGAGCATTTCCTGTAGTATTCTGTGTTGCTCTGGGTGGAGTCACCATGCCATTTTCAGAAATGTAAAAAGTCTGACTCTGTCCTGCCCTTCCACTAGAAGAGTTTAATCGAGTGAACGTCAACTAGACCCATTGCTGGCTCCAGGAGGAGGGTCAGCTGGGGTCGGAATTAAAGGCACTTGGGCAGGCTGTCTCAATCTCACATCTGCAGAGGTGAAGGTTGGACCATTTATCCCAGTAGGGAAAACCAATGTATGTACATTACTTCCCCTATTCCCAGATTGATACAAGGGAACAACAGGACCAGTGGCCGCCAGCATGGATCTGGGGTGGTGGGGCAGGGGGGGCAAGGGGGTAAGAAGGTATAATTGTTAAAAAAATAAAAATTCACTTACCTCCTCGCCGCTCTGTTCCACGTAGTCTCTCCTCTGCCAAACAGGAAGCAGCCAGCCTCCCCTGAGCCAATCACAACGCTGCAATGCAGCATTGTGATTGGCTCCCCTGAACCAATCACAACGCTGCAATGCAGCGCTGTGATTGGTCTGAGCGCCATGGTTCGGTGCTCCGACGGGGACTGGGGGCCTGGGCATGTTTTCCATGCAGGCTGTAATGCAGCCTGCATGGAGAACATGCTAAAGTGTGCATGAATGTTTGGCCGGCCCGAGAGGGCTGGAACTGGATCCAAAGGCGCTGCAGGTACATCTGGAACTATCCCCGAATAAGAGTTCGTTAAACTCTGAGGCTGGTCTTCAGTATAAGCTGGTGGACTATTTATTAGCAATTCATTTAGGAATTCATCATCGAATTCATGATCACTATCTCCAGCCGGATCTAGTGTTTTTGGTTCTTCTAGATGTTTTTTCTTTTCCTTATGCTTCCCTCCTTCTTCCTTTTCTGGCACTAGCACAGGATACGTTATATCTCCTTCGGCTATATCTGTTCTTCAAGCCCTCTGCTGAGCTTCCCACCTAGCCTCGACATATTGGTTCAAAGTATTCCTGTACCTCCCCGACATTTCTGTTTATCTTTTTGATGAGCTAAATGTTCCCTTTCGCTGAGCGCCTCAAACTGCATGGGTTCTAGGAGAGGGTTTAATCTCATATAATTGTCTCCTCAAGTTTTCAAGGATCCGGATGTTAAATGATCCATATTGTGGGAAAGCTAATGGCCTGTCATTTTTGGTGTACTTCATCAAATTCTCAAGCCATATACAAGTGTGATAGCCTCTCTCTTGGGTTATATATAATGCTGGGGTGCCCTCGGGTGGTGTAGGTACACCTCCCGTGTCGGTATCGGTGCATCCCCCTGCATTAAACTTTTTTAATTTTTCAGAATTTAAATTTTTCCCTAAATTTAAATTTGCCCTTTACAAATAATTCTCTTCAATATAATTCTTCTATGCTTCCTTGTTTTCTCCCGTAAATCCAATACCAGCACGGCACACAGTGACGTAGTCACCCTATCACAGTGTTGCGTTATACCAACTGACCAACACCAGAGCGACACTCCTTGACGTAGATCTCACTCCTTGCAGCAGCTACCTCTCCTTTACAATCCTTCATCTCTCTAAGCAAAATCCTCACACAAAGCAAGCTTATTTCAATTACTCTGTCTGCTCCACTAAAGAACATAGCAGATCCTTTTGCACAAGAAACCTAACATACAACAATAATCCAATCTAATTTCTCATACACTTCAAGTAAAACCTCGACCAGCACGATCTCACTCAAGCTGTTACATCATGTGTCCCATACACTGAAAAAAATTGCAACAACCGTAATCCTCACTCACACAAAGAATTTCCCTTCACTTAGTGGTACTGCTGACGACGTCTCACGAACAGCACCTTTGAAACACAGCAGACAACCTACTCAGCATATTGTATTGTATTGTATTGTAATTGCATTTGTATAGCGCTTACTACCCCTGACGAGGCGTCGAAGCGCTTTTCGGCGAGTAGCACGCTACTCCGGGACCCATAGAGGATTAGTGTTGAATTAGTATAGTGAAACATGCAAGTAAATTTTAAGTGGTGGATATGTTAGTCAGTTATTTGGATTCGGAAGGATAGCAGAAGGATAGCAGAGGAAAAAAAGGTTTGTATTTATATAGCGCTTCTTACCCTGAAGTTTAAAGCGCTTTTTTTTTTTGGTGAGTAGCACGCTACTCCGGAAACCCATAAAGGATTAGTGGTGAATTAGTATGGTGAAATATGAAAGTAATTTGAGTGGTGTGGATATTAGTCAGTTATTTGGAGTGAGAAGGATAGCGGAGAGATAGAAGGGAAAGAAAGGTTTGCATTCATATAGCGCCTGTTACCCCTGATGGGGTGTTGAAGCGCTTTTCTATGCCACACTGAGACCACCCGTAGGTGTGTATCCCGGGATCTCAGGTCACAATGGACCCGATAATTACTTCAACTCTTCTGTACTAAGTGCATCACTCGTACACAAATTCTAACCACTTCGCATAACCTCATACAGCCATTTCACAATACTGCAATCTAAGCTTTAAGCATTTGCAAGGCGCAACCCTATTAATACTCAAGCCACTGCATTAAACCGTCTTCGTTGCACTCCTCCGTTGACACCAGCACTTGGTCTCTTTCAATCGGACATTAACTTTGAGCTTGGGCTGGGATTGGTAATCGTTAGGCAGGACATTTCGATAGGGATCTCAGTAGGGACCCCCAGATATCCCAACTTCTACGGATGGATGAACCATCCGACACGCTACCAGACAGAACTGCTGTAGCGCCACTTGGCCCATTTACTTTGATCTTAAATTTTCCTGGCACTACACCTCATGGTGATTTACTTGGTCCTCCGATGAATCTTGAACCATGCCAAGAGGGGTTGGATATAGGGGATTCAATCCAGCCATCCAATGAGGACCAGGAATTGGATAACTGACTTATAAGCTAGTAATTAGATTCATGTATATGACTCTCAGTACCACACTATACAGGTATAGAATTATTACTGCTAAGCCAAATCTCCTGAAGAAATTCAGATGGGCTAGGATCATACAAACAAGTAATTCAGTTAGAGCTAAGCAAAATAGTAACATTAGGACCTGTTGACTAAAGATCTCTCTATTTGGATTCCCATCCTTCATTAATACTATTGAAATGCACAATCAATCGCAGGAGACAAGGCATAGAAAGACAGAAACAGAATTTATAAGTCGTTACATTTTATCAGTAATTTTAGGAAGTAAATACATCAATCTCTGACATTTAAATTTAAAGTACATTATAATCAGATTAATGTTCTCGGGCCATTAATTACCAAAGATCTAGAAGGAGAGTTCAGGAAAGGGCATGGATCATATCAGCTCAAGGATTCTCTTCCAAGGGGGAAAGAAGTCAGGGAATAGCGCACACAGCCTATGCACCAACCAGGAGAGTCCGCAAGTCTGAAAGTTGCCTTTCAGTCTACTAGGAAGCAATCGTCATTGGAAGAGTGACAAAAGGAATGTGGCCCATCAAATGGCAAATAGGATGTTCGCGCCCGATCTTCAATCCAACAGATAATATAATTTTCTCAGTTCTGAGGTGACACCGCCTGGATCACCTGAGCAGATCAGACCACTGAATCCATTGGTCAGTTTGTATAGGACGATTGTCATGTAGCATAAAGAAGACACATTTTTTTATGGCAAAAAGGTAGAAATCATCAAGTAAGCTGTCGAAGTATTCAAAATGTATAATTACGAACAATCAGCTATCAGTAAAGGCACATGAGTGAGTTGAAAAGGGCAATTTCTCACGGCAGATGTTCCTATTGTATCAATTTAGTGGCGGACAGTCCTGGAATGTGCATGGGAACTTGTCTTTAGAAACATAGTATCATTCAACACTTCAATAGTATGAGAAATTCTCATGAGAACAGAATCGAGCACAAGAAGGAAAATGCAAGCCTAAGGTGGATTTTAGTTCATGAAATACATGATATAAATTATTAGAAATATATTTTCATTCTAAAGTTTGCATCTCTATGTTCTTTCTGAAGTCTAGGTAGTTTATAAAGCATTTGAATTTCATTGCAATTTGCACATGTAACTATGGCACAGTACTACATTTCAAAAGTACCAACATATAGAATCATTAAAAAATATATGACAACTAAAACATTTCTAGTAATTTTCATTAGTACATGTATGAAGATCATTCTCTGAAAGTTTCAGTGAAATTGGAATTAGCATTTCCTTGCAACACCATTTCTTTTTCTCGGCTGGTGCACACTTTAACATGAGCAAGAATAGCATTAAAGCAACTCTCCAATAATCGTTCAGAATGTTATCTAATTTACATTTAGTTCTGTTAATTCTTCAAATACATCATTATTCAGAGAAACCTGGTTAATAAAACGTCCACAATATGTGAGTTATCACTTTTACATTTCTATTTCACGTTAAAAGAATACCATGGAATCTTAGTAAACACAAACCTATGTTATTCAAACGAGCAATTTACGCCTAGTCTACTCTTTTCTGCATGCTTTTACGATGCAGTAACTAGGTTTCATTACGATTAATATCTCAAGACTCTTCAAAGTAAATGAGCATCAATTGTGCACGTGTCATTTTTCTTTTAGAAGGAGTCAAAATTTGGTTTTATGTGTCACGTAAGCATTCAGCAGTTTATCTGGTTCATCACCATGTTGGAGGAATCAGGCATTCTCCCAGAATAGCATTGGATAGATGGTTTAAATATGGCACCCATACATCTGTTTCAGATTGAAAAATGATTCCTGGTATGTTATCAGGGCCAGGTGTTTTGCTTTGCTTTGTACTTAGGACAGCACTCAGTGTATCATGCATATCAACCTTTAGTAATACAGGTGTGTTACAGGGTGTGATAGATTCCAGTGAGATCTTCCTCATGCCATCCTCAAAACTACTTTTATATAATTTGGAAAAGTGTTCTGACCAGGTTGCAGGCAAGATATGGAATGCTGGCCTTAGCTGCGTGGAGCATATCCTGCCACCTGCTATTATTGCATTTTCTCCTGGCTCGAGACTGCGCCGCTTTATAGATTTCCCTGCATTCTCTGACTAGATCGTAATTGCCCTTTTTAATAGCAAGGATAAGATCTTTCTTAACCAACCTACATTCCTTGTCTTGTTGTCTACTTTTTAATAGTGCTAAAAGGTTTGATCATGGGAGCACTAAAGCATTTATCCCAAAAAGTTTTTCATGTTTATGATCACGTTTGGATTATACTCATATTCTAGGTCAGATACCAGAATTCTAGAGGCTCCACAACTGGGCTACATTTGCGCAATAGCTTTTTTGTTGACTGGTGTATCTTGGACCATTTAATATTCTTTTTATTTGTTGACAAAGACAAAGCTGGAAGGGCTGCTGTGTCACATGGGAGTTCCAAATTGAAATGAAGAGCATTGTGATCACTGTCAGATCGCATAATTACCTCCATATATATCAGATATTTCCACAGTGCAAGGTCGATCCAGTCCTGTTAAAGGTGTGGGATCCATTAGGATCGGAGTGTGTGCAACCATAGCATGCTTTCACTCCCAAAGACAAGGTCAATGTAAACATTTTAGTTGCCATATTGGTCCATCTTTTTACTAGTGGAATCTCTAATTCAGAAATCTCCCATTTCGTATTTTCATGCTCACTAATAGAAAGTGCACTATTATCCAGAGGCTCAAATGTAGTATTAAAATCCACGGTCATAACAATATGGCATGGCATGTTATTAGATTCCATAAGCAATTCGAGGCTCTGTAAAGTCTCTGAGGTTCCACCACTATGATTATAGATGTCAAAGATATTAATTTCTAAACCTGTATGCAACTGCAGGTTAATTCCAAGAGTATCCAAAGAATTAATATCTAGTTGTTTGATTTTACTAGTTATAGAGGTTTCAACCCAAATAAGAAGTCCTCTGTATGGTGTACCTGTCAAGGATGTACTCCTCAGGGTCCGGATGATGCAATAAGGGGTCCACCTTTCGACATCTCCAACTCCTATTAAATAATACGGAGTATTGGAGCCATCAAATGAGGGAAAGGGTAGGATGGGGACAGCGGGGAGAAGAACCTAAAAGACAAGAACACAGAGGTGAAATACAGGTTCATGCAACACAACTCTCAATAGGTCTCACTAGTTCATAATATACCTTGTCCACTTTGACTTCTATCACAACCGTTCCTAGCTTCAGGAATCAATTCCAATTATCAGTTAAACCTGGATCTGTTTATAGAGACACAAAGAGAACTACAGATTAACATCCTACACACTCCGTGAAACAGCATTCAACACTTCATGAGCTCTGCATACATACCGGTTCTATTAGAGGGTTGTGGAAAAAATAGGAAGAAAACTAACACGGCTTCAATTCAGCAATGTCGTAGTGAAATAGATCCAAAGATGAAAAGCAAAAGTCTTGTGTACTAAACAAGTTCTATAAGTTCTCAAAAATGATAATCCAGAAAGGACACGAAAAGTCTACCTAAGTAAGCATTTCCTTTCAGAGGACTCTAGACAGTAATCCTCACCGTACTCCTACCTCGGAGTAGAATAGCTATTGAACACAGTTAGCGGTTGCTTCACCGCCTCAGTGCAAATAGATCCTTCGGGCACTCTGCGCCCCGACGAGCAAATACCTGGTGTCTGATTCACCGACCAACAGTTCCTCACTCAGGGAATCACGGAGTTTTGGAAGCGCTCAGCCGAGCACAAAACAGGGCGGGGAAGTCAGAGGCAACGGTTCGCCCGATAAGGAACGCGGAACTCCCTCGCGTACGAATCCGCTCTCAGCCGAGAGCCATGCCAAACAAACAGAATTACGCACGTGATCGTCCGTGCGGTACGTCCTAATAAGGACCCAAGCTCCGCCTCTTCCTTTGCAGCCCTTCTGGGACATGTAGTCCGACATCAGGTAGGCGCTATTGACGGCGATTCCTGACAGTACCGGTTCCTTTGGTCAATGCACTGACATAAAACTTCCTAAAGCGTGATCTATGGGCAGGAGAAGTCCACCAAGTCTCTTGAAAAATACAAACATCATATTGATCTATGAAAGCTCCCAGTCAGGAATATCAAGTTTGAATTTGATCCCTGCCACATTCCAGCAGAATATATTGAGTTTCCATGTTAGGCCAGCCATGGGCAAGTAAATATTATTATCTCTACTTACATCTAGTAACTCAGAATGAAAATGACAACTTTTCACTGGCCTTACTACAGGTCAGTGGATTGGACACGTCCCCTAACATGGGTTAGGTTCCCCCCTTGCCCATCACCAGAAGACACAGTTTTATTCGCTGTAGTCATCAGACGAAAAGATGACGTCCTGCTTTCAGTTACCATCTGAGGTGAAAACTAATGTCCTCATTGAAGTCTTGCAGCATGGGAAGACCTCGTCCAATCCCTTGCTGCCATTCAACGAAGCTCTGACTAGCATTTATCATGGGTACATGGCTTAAACCTTGTTCCTGTCCACCTGTGAACAGACACTTGATCCAAAGCCACAGACCTGCTCCGGGTGATCATGCTTTCTTGACGCAGCACCGTGCTTCTGAGAGCCTGGTAGTTTAGGCATTGACAAACAGGGTTAAATCCAATTCCTCTATTAGAATCCCCCCTCCCCCCTCATTAGAGAGTCAAAGAGAATTGAGGCATTCGGGAAACAGAAGTTCTCATCAGCTGGCTTCACCCTTCGGTCAGTAAACGCCAGCAGCTTGCTAGGTAGGTACTCCCACACATTATGTGACATAGTAGAAGAGATCTTGCCAGCAGTCCCAGCGGAATTCTGTTCTAACCTGGCACAAACTATTCTAAATGGCAAGGACACAGCCAAATATGTCATTAGATTGGGACTGGACACAACGGACTGCTTAGGCAGAGCAGTTAAGACTAGCGTGATGCTCCAGTGCCACGCACGGATGAGATCCACAGGCTTCTCCAGTGATGTTCAGGCATCACTCATGGATACGCTTTTTGACAGGTCTCGCCTATTTGACGAATAGGCTGATTCCACACTAGAGCGCTTGAAAGAAAGCAGAGCCACAATGCGCTCTCCTGGTCTCTCCTCACCTACCCGGCAGTATCCCCAACAATTTGTCCCCTTTTATGGCATTGGTATGAGCTTTGTTTTCAGGCAAAGTCAAGACCTATCACCCCAGCAACAGGCATCCTAGTCCTTTTGCGGTTGGGGATTCCGCAGAAAATGTCCAGGCCTGCAGGGACAGTCCCACGTCTCTCCGACAGCAGCCTCCTAGCCGCTTTAGTTTGCCTTTAGCAGCGCACGACCACCCAATGTGAGGCAGGATCAGTCATTTTCTCCAGGGGTGGCAGGCCCTAACATCCGACTGTTGGGTCCTGCAAATAGTTTCTCCAGGTGTGGCAGTCCATAATATCTGATAGATGGGTCCTGCAAGTAGTTCAACTGGGCTACACCCTGCTATTCCTTTCCAAGCCACCTCATCTTCCAAGCACATCAGAGCGGCTTTCATAGGAGCACTTGTCCATCTTACTGCAGGAAGTTCACAAAGGTGCATAGGTCTTTTCCCTATTTTAGATCTCTGGCCTCTCAATTTCTTCTTGCGAAAGGGAAAATTCAAGATTCTCACACTTGCCAATGTAGTAGCTGCTCTCAAGCGGGCTGGATGGTAGCGTTAAACCAGCAGGATGCATATTTCCATGTTACGGTCCTGCAGGCCTACTGGCACTACCTGTGGTTGAAGATGGGCCAGAAGTATTTTACGTTTGCTGCGCTGTCCTTCGGCCTCACCAGTGCCCCTTGGGTGTTTGTGAAAGTGATGGTGGTGTGTTCACAGCATACCTTTAGAGGGTGGGTATACCAGTCTTCCCTTATGTTGATGACTGGCTGTTGAAGGCGGGCTTGACCTAGTCCATCGTGGACCACCACCAGATGATGGCAAACCTTCTGATATCGATGAGGTTCACTACCAAAGTGCCAAAGTCACATGTGACTCCTTTGAAGAGGCTCCCTATTATCTGAGCTATGCTGAATACAGTGTGTTATCGGTCCTTCAAACTGGATCAGTGAGTGCAGGACATTCTTGCTATGATCCCTATGTTTCAGCCTCAGTCCTGGCTATTAGTGTAGGTGGCTCTGAGTTTTCTTGGCCTATTGCATCCAGCTTGTAAACCATGCAGATGGAATATATGGGCTGTGCAGTGGGATCTGACATCTCTGTGGGTTCAGCACCAAGGGAATCTGTCAGATTCCATCTAGGTTTCCTCCGAATACTGCAAAAGATCAAGACTGGTGGGTGCTCGACTGCCACCGGACCAGCAGCAGACCTCTCTCCCTACCCCACCCAGAGCTGATGTGGTGAAGGATGTATTGCTGCTAGGTCAGGGAGGCCATCTGGGAGAGGTGGAAATCAGAGGTCTCCAGCAGAGTTGCGTGCCATTCACTTGGGGATGAGAGCCTTCCTTCCATCTATTCGGGGAGGCTAGTTCAGGTCCTCATGGACAACACTGCTGGCATTTGGTATTGCAACAAACAGGATGGAGTGGAGCTCTTGGCCCTGGACCAGGGGGTCTTGCCCCACTTCAACTGGCTGAATCGTCAGGACATTTCCCTGATCGTCCACCACCTGGATGGATTTTTAAATGCCACGACAGACAGACTCAGCTGGGTACGCTTAGCAGATCACAAATGGTGGTTACACCTGTAGGTGGCACAAGGGTCTTCCAACAATGACGAGAACCCAGGCTCGATCTTCAGCACTTTTGTGTGTGGAGTTCCACAGAAGGCATCTCTTGGAGACAAATATTGCCTAGAGTGGTGCACAAGACTGAAGAAGATCAGGAACACCTGGCCCCACGTCATACTAGTGACCCTGGATACGGCCAGGAGAGTGTGGTACCGGACATTCTGGGCATGAGCATTTGTCCTCCAATCAGGCTGCGGCTTATGGAGGATCTTATGTTGCAGTTGCAGTGCAGGGGCTTGAACCTTTGTTAGCACAATTTATACCTCCATGATTGGAGATTTGAGTGATGGTGGTTGACTGCATGTGATCTTTCTCCAGAAGTCGTGGATATCATCCTTATGGCCAGGCGTCCTTCGACAAAGTCTGTTTACACTGGATGCTGGGACAAGTTTGTGGCATGGTGTGGCACCCATAAGACAGACCTGTTTCAGTGCCAAAGTGTCTGATGTATTATTGTTTGTTTTGTCTTTGGCCCAGTAAACTCTTGCAGTGGACACTGCAAAAGTGTCTACTGCAAGGTGTCGGGGTCGACAGAAGAAAGAGACGGGCGCCCTCCTCCGGGGACTGGTCGCAGCCATCGGACAAAAGAAACTACGAGATTATGGCCCTGTGTCCTCAGATGGCAATTTGCACATAATCTAATACAAATCTGGCACATCAGCTTATGAAGTAACAAAGCACTAGCACCTTACAGGAGAAACAGCTCCAAATGTGAGGAATGGTAACAAAAGTAGTCCTGGAACACCAAACATCCTGGGTGGTGATACAAACCTGGAACACCAACTCATGAACTAGCAAAGCACTAGCACTTTACATGAGAAACAACTCTAAATGAGAGGAATGGTAAAAAAAAGTAGCCCTAGATCTCCAAACATCCTGGATGGTGATACTCTCCCACGGGATTGGCTATAGTGCAACGGTCAAACGCGATCTTGAAAACAAGACCCAAGACAATTGATGGCACTTAACAATGGTATTTTATTAACTTTTTTACCTATATATATTGCACAAGAAAATGTTTTTATTTCTTTGTAATGCAATGGTTTTAGTTAACTTATGCAAATAAACTTAAACATAAACACTGTTAAATGGTATTCGTCAGCCCTTTTGACATTTTTGCATTTACCAGACCAGCCGCCCTTATTTAAATCACCTGTTGTGATGCGATTTCTTACAGGCCTGCTTCATATGTTTCCTCCCTAACTCTTCATGATGCCACAATGGGCTCTTAATTAGTTGCCCTCCATGCATCCTGACTCTAAAGACAGTCTTTCTAATCGCTGTAACTTCAACTCATCGTGTGAATAAGATTCAGGCTCTTCCAGTCCAGCCGCGCTATACCACTTTCTGTCATAACTAACTGATGCTAAGGACTAGGGTGGCCTTTGATAGCGAAGGTCATAACTCCCTTTCATGCCAAACAGCCCATCACTCTTCTGACGTTCTTTGTTCAACCTCACCCTTCAAAGGAGGAGGAGAGCTCCATTGTTTAGACCGCAAAAGGGTACTGAGTTTTTATATTAGATCACACCAAAGACAACTGGGTAGACTATCAGCTCTTTTTGGGGTTGCAAGGAAAGGCAAGGCTGTGCAGAAAAGGACTTTGTCCAGGTGAAATGAAAATAATGAAATACCAGCATTTGTAAAGCGCACAGCTACCTCCGGAGAGGTGTCCCGGCGCTGGGGGCCCTCGGGAAGATTAAGCGAGCTATTGCCCAGAGTCACATGGTGCTGGGCTAACCTGCCGCTGGCACCGGGGATCGAACCGTGAACCCTGTGGTCCAGAGTCAGACACCCTGGCCGCTGCGCCACACCTCTTCCACCAGGTGGATAATCCTCTGCATTAAGATATGCTTTGCACTTGCCAAGAAGCAGCCTCTAGAAAGACTGAGGGCCCATTCCATCAGGGCTAAGGCTGCTACCACTTCGTTGGTGCATAGAGTTCCTGTTCTAGATATTTCTCAGGCTACAACGTAGGCTTTAGTACACACCGTCACAAAGCACTACTGCTTTGACAGCCAGGTCCGACGGGACTTTTGGCCACTGAGGTTCCTGCAGGACTTTTTGGGTCCGAACCATTCCACAGACCCACCACCATGGAGGTACTGCTTTGGTATTTATTCTAAAAGTGAGGAATCTCCAGTTAAAAGTATCCATCGAAAGGACAAGTTACTTACCTTTGGTAATGCTCTTTCTGGTGAACTCTATCTAACTGCAGATTCCTCACTGCCCTCTATCCTCCCCATTCTGTGGTTTGATCTCCTTTCCATCTAAAAAGGTCCCAACTTAGAAATCTGCACTCTGGCAGATCTATTTGGTTTTTGGTCTCCACATCTGAGGATGTAGTCGGTGTTAAGAAAGAAACTGATGTCAGCAGACTTAGGATGTACTTATATGCAGCTCCAGATGTAATTTCTGGGGTGTAATAGTGTCACCACGGACCTGCGTGACACCACCTACCAGCGTGCAAGGGCTATGCAGAAAAAATTCTGGATTCAGTCTGGTGCCTGGGGATAATCTACAGGTGAGGAATCTATGGTTGGATCCACCGGAAAGTCGAAGGTAAGTATCTTGTCCCTTTGAGTCTTTGGAGAGCATGGTAATGACTAGGGTCCGGAAATACTGCTTGGATAGAAGAAGCTAGTAGACCCACTATGCGTGCTAGGTGGCAGAAGGATATGCAGAAAACTGACAGTAAATGTGATAGTTCTTTCCTGATGTGAAGTCATTTTGAATCTGGAAGCCAAAGGGTATATTCCTTTGAGTTCACCAATAACCTAGGAATTCTATAGATTGAACTAGAGTTAGCAATGATGTTGGTTGGTTTATTGCAATCCCCAAACCTTCCAGAAATGAAACTGTGATTTAAAGATAATTCAAAAGGACGTTTGTCTTGATAGAAGATAAGAATGGCATCCAGATAGATGAGAAGGCGAAAAGCCTGAGCTCTTAGATGAGATGTTACAGGACTTAAAAGCTTGGTGAAAGCCAAGGAGCTGAGGAAAGGCCAAACACAAGGGCCCTGAATTGGAAGAATTTGCAAAAAGGATGATATATTGGGACCGATAAATGTGTACCTTTTAAATTCAGGCACACCATCCAGTAGAAAGTTTGGAGATAATGTCTGAGGTGAAGAATCATCTCCATCTTGAAGTGTCTGTATACTACAAACTGGTTGAAATATAGCACTTCATACTGTATCTAGAATCCTGGGATCTGTTGATAATTAAAACCATGTTTGGTAAAACAATGCAATTCAACCCACCCACCCACCCCCAGTTTTAGTGCTACTGGTTGTACAGTTACAGTTGGTGATATAAGGTCTTGTTTTTTGGGGATAGAAGGTAGGTCTGCTGTAATGGAGCCCGGAATGACCTCTGGAGTTGTAAAATTGAGAATGATTGTTAATTTGCCTTTTACCGACAAAACAGCCCCCATTTACACCAATCCGGGAAACAACATGTTGGCTTAACACTCTTTTAGGAGAAAGCTAAACTTTGTCCAAAGGAGTACAAAGTAGTGACCTATTTCATTTTTCTTTTATATAATTGTCTCCAAATAATTGGCCTTTCGCGGCTGGGTCTTCTTCCAGGGTAGCCAACTCTGTAAGTTTAGGGTCAAGCTTGAAAAGCAAGCTTTGCATCGCTTGCTGGAGATTGCAGTATTAGTGTTGCCAATTATAAAGACAACTTGTTGGATTAAATTTGAAAAGTCTGTAGGATTAATCATGATGAAGCCCTCCTTTGCTTTTTCAGCTATCTCAAAAAATCCTGTGATAGGGCCCATAGTATCCAACAATTTGTCCGGGCAGATCGACAAAGCTCTGTTGATTCTTTTTCTAGGATTTTTTCTATGTTTGAATTTTTTTTAAAAATTATTTTGGGTTTTCAACAGGGGTAGTTAAAATCTGGTCAGCTATTATTGGTCTAAGGCAGTGTTTCCCAAACTGTGGGTTGCGACCCACTGGTGGGTCATGAGGTGATTTTTGTTGGGTCGCAAACGTCCAAGCAATAAATAAAAATGCCTTTAAATTCTGTATTTATCTTGTAACATTTGCTGCGTTTCAAAGACAGAAGTCAAGTAACAAGCTATGTCTTCATACAAATTGCTGCTTAGTTTTTAAACATGGGGATTGGTGTTTATAAACTCCTCTCACTTTGCAGTTAGAGAAAGAAAAGTAGCGTGAATTACGTGACAATCTTGCTGGAGTACAAAGTGTGTGAAAGGAAAAGCGGTAGGATGGCATTTTTGTAACACACAACAAAATGTAAATACGTGTAAATGAACAGCACACATTCAGCATTTAGGAAAGGAAACATGGAGCACGTTTCTTTTTTTAGGATTAAAACAAATCAAGACACTTTAGTTGGTGAAGCACAAATGATAAATATTCACTGAAACCACACATTATCATTTGTGTGCATTATAGTTTAATCAGTAAAACTGTCTGTGTAAATTTAGTGGCCATTTCAATGGAAAATGGGCTGTCTATAAATAACAGCGCACTACCACATGTTGTTTTAGTCACATTAAAAAATCACCCACCTCATGCCCATTAAAGCTAGGTGGGACGCAAAAGTTTGTTGTTCTAAATTTTGGCTCTTCTTTCTCACACCTGCCCTGAACACATCTCTTGGCTTGCCTCCTTCAGTACCGGACAGTACCTGCCCATTTAAAGCAGTGGCCTTGTAGGTTAGAACTGAAGGAGGCAGGCAATGAGATGTGTTTAGGGGAAGGTGTAACAAAGAAGAGCCTTGTATCAAACCGTCCCTGAGAGAAGCACTGCTCTCTCCTCTTATCTTTGAAGTAAGTGTAGAGGCAGCATACTGGTAAGAGGTGTAAATTGTCTGCTGCCAGGCAAAGTAAACTCTGGGAACCAGAAGGATTCAGGTATGAGTTAGCATCAGGTAAATTACCCACTGATCAAGCAATGAGAGTAAGAGGCATCATTTGATTGAAGCTGAGGAGCCGCGTGCGAGTGAGAAAGAACAAATGCCCAGCTCAAGAAGCTGCAGGTACTTCCTACCTGGGAAAAAGCTGCAAATTTAAAATATAAATTGACTATATTGTTTTGATGATTTCATCTGTATTGCCTGCTATTGTTGTCCAGCACCAGCGCGTGTAGGCTATTGTAATTTATGGTGGTTTGGTTGGCTATCTACATCTTGGGGACATTTGGAAAGCTTCCCGGGGAATGTATTCCACCCATTGCTCAACATTGGCTTTGTGGTTTGTAACTCACATTTGTTTGCTTTCTATTTGCTGGCTATATTTGTTTTAGGCTGTCCAGCTTGAGTTTGTCCCTTCTGTTTCCCAAACCCTATTTACAGTATTCTTCCTTCAGTGCTGGATGTAAACAGGTCTTTAAATCTTGTTATCTTGTCACATTTGCTATACATTCAAAGACAGATGTCAAATGTCAGGCTCTGTCTTCCAGGGAGCTTGGTGTTTTCTTTTCTTTTTCTCACTTTAATGTTAGAGGATTTGTGTGACAATCATGCTGGCTTCTGGGGGTGTGCTTGAGGAAGGTGTTTTTTCTTTCTAGCACAAAACAAATTTTAAATGTCTGTAAATGAACTGTGAAGATATTTCAGAATATATCATATTTAGAAAAGCACAAATAAAGCACATTTTTTGGTAATTCTGAATTGTGGTGGAAACAAATATTTTAATATGATCAAACCAAATCAATTCACTAGGTGATGAATTTTCCACACATTGTTTGTGCGCTGTATTCTTTTTTCAACAAAACTCTATGTCTCAGCAAATGTAATGGTCATTTTAATTGAAGATATGTTGTCTTTATTGGTAATACGCTACCACACCATGCACATTTCACTTTACCCCACTCCACGCTGCGTCACAGCACTCTACTCTGCAACACTCCACTCTACTCCACTTCACTCTATGCCTCTCTACTCTACAGCACTGTACTCTATGCCAATGCACTCTACCCCCACACTACTCTACTATGCACCACTTCACTCTTCGCCACTGCACTCTACACCACTCTACTCTGCAACACTGCATTCAACAGCAATGCACTCTACTCTGTGCTACTCCACTCTACACCAGTGCACTCTATGTCAATCCACTCTATGCCACTCTAATCTACTCTGCATTCTAGGCCACGCTATTCTATGCCAATGTACTCTACCTTGCACCACTCCACTCTACTCTTAAAAATCTACTCTATGGTACGGCATTTGGCGCCACTCTACTCTGCATCACTGCACTCTAACCACTTTACTCAAAACCAATGCACTTTATGCCAATTTACTCTGCACCACTGCACTCTATCCAACTATACTCTACAACACTTTACGCCACTGCACTCAATGCCATTGTACTCTACATCACTGCACTCTACGCCACTCTATTCTACTCTGTATCACTGTACTCTATGCCACTGCTCTCTATGTCACTATACACCACTGAACTCTCTGACAGTCTACTCTGCAACACCACACTTTCTGCAAGTAAACGCTACGCCACTCTACTCTACACCAGTTTATGCTAATTCACTCTACACCACTCCACTATACGCCACTACATCACTCCACTCTACCCTGCACCACTCCACTGTACTCTGCACCACTCCATTCTATGCCACTCTACTCTGGAGTACTGCACTCTCCGCCACTGAACTCTCTGTCACTCTTCTCTGCACCACTGCACTCTACTCTATGCCACTCTACTGCACTCTGCATCAATGCACTGTATGTCACTACACTGTGCACCACTCTACTCTGCATCGCTCCACTGTACGCCAATCCACTCTAAGCCACTCTAATCTTCTCTGCACCACTGCACTCTACGACACTGCCCTCTATGCCGCTGCACTCTACGCCATTGCACTCTACTCCAAAAGAATCTACTCTACACAACTCTATCCAACCAGCGCCATTCCACTCTATGCCACTGCAATCTACCCTGTGCCACTCCACCCCGCTCCAGTCAACACCACTCAATTCAATGCAGCTGTACTCTACACCACTGCACTCAATGCAACATTGCTCTACACCATGCCCTCTATGCCACTTTACTCTGCACCACTCTATGCCACTGCACTCCACACAACTCAACTCTGCACCACTGCACTCTACAACACTCTACTCTGCAACACTGCAGTCTCCGCCACTGAACTCTCTCACTCTACTCTGCACCACTCTACTTTGAACCACTGCGCCTACTCTGTACCACTCTACTGCCACTTCACTCTACGCCTCGCTACTCTACACTGCACTACTCTGCTCTATGCCAGTGCCCTCTACGATGCACCACTGCATTGTACACCACTCTACTCTGTAATACTGCACTCTATAGCAATACACTCTACTCTGTACCACTCCACTCTACACCAGTGCACTCTATGCCAATCCACTCTATGCCACTCTAGTCTACTCTGCACTCTCCAACACAGTACTCTACCTTGCACCACTCCATTGTACTCTGAAACAATCAACTCTATGCCACTGCACTCGGCGCCACTCCACTCAGCGCCACTCCACTGTACTCTGCATCACTGCACTCTACGCCAATGCACTCTACACCACTTTATTCAAAACCACTGCCCTCTATGCCACCATACTCTACTCTGCAACACTTTACGCCACTGTAATGTATGCCATTGTACTCTACGTCACTGCACTCTACACCAGTCTGTTCTACTCTGCACCACTGTACTCTACACCACTGCTCTCTACACCACTCTACTATACACCACTGCACTCTACAACAGTCTACTGTGCAACAGTGCACTCTCTACCACTGAAATCTATGCCACTGCACTATACTCTGTGCCACTTTACACCAATGCACCCTACACCACTACAGTCTACGTCACTAAACTCTGCACAACTCCACAGTACTCTGAACCACTCCACGCCATGCCACTCTACTCTTCAACACTGCACTCTCCGCCACTGAACTCATCACTCTTCTCTTCACCACTGCACTCTACTCTGAACCACTCTACTTAACGCAACTCTAATGCACTCTACACCAATGCACTGTACACCACTACACCACTGCACTCTATGCCAATCCACTCTAATCTACTCTGCACCCTGTGCCACTCCACACCGCTGCACTCTACATCATTGCACTCAATGCCACTCTACTCTACACCATTGACTCTACGTCAATTTATACTGCACCATTCTATGCCACTACACTCCACACCAATGCACTCTATGCCACTCTACAACTCTGAATTCTCCGCTACTGAACTCTACGCCACTCTAATCTGCACCACTCTGCTCTGCGCCACTGCACTCTACTCTGCTTCACTCTACTCTACTGCACTATGCACCAATGCACTCTACACCACTGGACTCTATGCCACTCTAATCAACTGTGCACCACTGCACTCAACACCACTTCACTCTATGCTCCTTACTCTACTCTGCACCACTCTGCTCTATGCCAGTGCACTCTACACCACTCCAGTCTAGGCCACTCCACTCTACTCTGCACCACTCCACTCTATACCACTCTACTCTGCAATACTGCACTCTATGCCACTGCACTCGTCCCTGCACTCTCCACTCTATGCCACTACACTCTACTCTAAAACAATCTACTCTACTCCATTCTATGCCACTGCACTCTACTCTGCACCATTCTACTCTATGTCACTGCTCTCTACGCTGCTACTCTGTGCCAGTGCACTCTACCCTCCACCACGCTACTCTACTCTGCATCGCTCCACTATACGCCACTGCACTCTACGCAAATCCACTCTAATCTACTCTGCACCATTGCACTCTGAGGCACTGCACTCTACGATGCTGCACTCTACTCTGAAACACTCTACTCAATGCCACTTTATTCCACACTGCACCATTTCACTCTACGCCATTGCAATCTACCCAGTGCCACTCCACTCCATGCCCTTTATTTTATGCTGCTGCACTCAACGCCAATGCACTCTAAAGCACTTTACCCAAAATCAATACACTCTATGCCAATCTACTCTGCACCACTGCACTCGATGCCACTATATTCTACTCTACGCCACTCTACTTTACACCATTCCACTCTGTCACTTTACTCTGCACCACTCTACACAACTGCACTCAACACCAATGCACTCTATCCCACTCTACTCTACACCACTGCACTCTATCACACTCTACTCCACTCCCCAACACTGAAGTCTCTGCCACTCTACTCTGCACTCTACTGTGCACCACTCTACTCTACTGCACTCTACGCCACTCTAATCTACTGTGCACCACTCCACTCTATGCCACTCTACTCTGCAACACTGTACTCTATGCCAATGCACTCTACGCCTCTACTCTATGCAACTGCACTCTACCCTGAACCACTCCACTCTATGCTACTTCACTCTACTCTGAAACAATCTACTCTACGCCACTGCACTCTACACCACTCTACTCTATGCCACTGTGCTCTATGCCACTGTGCTATGCCACTGCACTCTTCCTTGCACCACTCCACTCTGCCCTGCTGCACTCTACACCACTTCACTCTACTCTGCAACAATGTATTCTATGCCACTGCACTCTATGCCATTGCACTCGATTCTGCACCACTCTACTCTACGCCACTCTAAACCACTGCACTCTACACCAATGCACTCAGCACCACTTTACTCAAAACCAATGCATTCTACGGCAACTACTCTGCACCACTGCAATCTATGCCACTGCCAGCTATGACACTCTATACCATTGCGCTCTACGTCACTGCACTCTACGCCACTCTATTCTCAAGAAAAAGAAGACCTATAACCGAGCCTTCTCGGGGATGGCTCCGAGGATCTGGAACTCCCTTCCCCCCGAAGTCAGGGTGAATCCTTCTACTGTCTTCTTCAAGAAAGAGGTCAAAGGGCTCCTGATGAAGAAATTTCTGCCTTAGCCTGGCACCTGCATCGGTTTCTAGGCCCATACCCATTGACTCTGGCTCATACACCTGGTTCACGATTAGGTCGGACAATTTTAGTCTGTGATTTGCCTGATGATGTTCTCTCCTTGCACTCACGAGAGGGTTGGACAATCTTAGACTGTTATTTTGTCACTTTGGTTATTCTGTTTTGTATGTTCATACACTATGATGCATAATCTGTTTTTTACCCGTTTGATGCATAATCTGTAAAGCGCTCTGATACCCTCGGTGGTCATGTTCATACACTACGATGCATAATCTGTTTTTTCTTTACCCGTTTGTTGCATAATCTGTAAAGCGCTCTGATACCCTCGGTGGTCATGTTCGCGCTATATAAAACTTTCAAAATAAATTGAAAAAAAAATATTCTACTCTGCACCACTGTATTCTACGCCACTGCTCTGTGCACCTCTCTACTCTGCACCACTTTCCCCTGCAGCACTTTGCTCCATGACAATGCACTCTATGCCACTGTACTCTAAGCCACTGCGCTCTACTCTGCACCACTCAACTCTATGCCACTCTAATACACTCTACACCAGTACATTCTACACTACACTCTGCATCCCTCCACATCACTCTAATCCATTCTGCACCGCTACACACCACTCTACTCTACACCTCTGCAACCCTGCACTACTCAACTCTACCTTGCACCACTGCACAATCTACTTTATGCCACTGCACACTATGTCAATCTACTCTACATCACTGCACTATACACCACTTTACTGTACATTACTTCACTCTAGACTACTCCACTCTATGCCACTCTACTCCACGTTATGCCACTCCACTCAACAACACTACTCCACTCTACGACGGTCTACACAACTCTCTCTATGGCACTACATGCCACTTTACTCCACACTCTTCTACGACAGACTGCTCCACTCTACTCCACTATTCCACTCTTCACTGCTTCTCTCTATGCCACTTCACTCTATGACACCCCATGCCACTCCACTCTACAACACTCTACTCCACTACACTATACTATACCCTACTCTATGCCATTCCACTCTCCTACACTACCCCACTCTATGCCACTCCATGACAGTCTATTCCGCTCAGCGCCACTCTACGCAACACCCTCTACGCCACTTCAATGAAGGTGACTGGGTCCTGGTCAAGCAGAAACTAAAGCGGATAACAGACACTCCATTTGCTGTCGATCATCTGAGGGTTGTGACGTGCAAAGGACACATGGTGATGGTGCATCGTCCTGGAAAGTGCATCACATGGGACTTGTCACACTTTAAGCACCTCCATTGACGTTCGTCAGCTCCTGCAATTATGAATGAGGCGATTCTGCCTAACAGTCCAGATCAAGCATTAGAACCTGTGCCATGATTGTGAGTGACCCTTGACTGTGCAATGGTTTAGCAGCAGCCCATGTGTATGCCTTTGTGTTTGACGGGTTGAGGCTTGGCAAGCAGCCAAACCTACATGTGCCTGTCATTCCTTGGTCGATACCATCATCGCACATCCATCTTCTTCACTGGTGCTTGATAATGATATTGGAGAGCCTTTGTAGGATGAACTTGGCGGCGATCGACTTTGTCTGGTTTCTACTTGTCATAACTGATGTTGCTTTTTGGCTTTGTGGGCATGGCAAGAATGCTTCCGGAACCTTCTGGTGTCCATTTTCTCTTCTCGCTGTGACGCATTTGGTTTCTCTTTCCCTTTGTAAACCGTTATGAAGTGGTTTTATTTCCCACAACTTTGCACATCTGTCCTATGGCTGGACATTTGCCTTCAGGGGGAAATGAAAACTCACATTGGAAACACAACTTTTTCTTCTTTGGAGACGTCGACTTGCATGCACCTACCTTGTGCTTGCTTTTTATGACCAACACTGTTTCATTTTTTGCTGTTCCAGCTTCCATATCAGCAGCTTGTCAATCTGCTCTTTCATCGGCCCTTGTAGCCATTAGTACTTTCTCCAAACTGAGCATCTCTCTCAACGTGCCTCTTCTGAAAGAGTCTGAAAGACAGCCATCGATGACTCTGAGGTGTATGGCTTCTTCATCATTAAATTCACTAAACTTACAGTGTTTGATAAGCATATCAAGTCTTTCAACAACCTCATCCATTGTTTCACCAGCTTGCTGTCTTGTTTGATTGAAAATTTACCTTTCATAGTCTACATTCGGCATTGGATTGAACTTGGTACCCAATGCTTCTTTGATCCGATGGTACAATATTGCATCCGTCTGCGAGATTTTCTTCAGCACTTTTTTTACTCTGTCACCAGCAAGGGTCTTTATATACTTAATGATTATCTTATCATCTACTTCATCTAAGGCATCTATAAAGTCATCAAATGTCTCAATCCAAGCAGTCCACCTGGCGTCAATATTCTGCCTCTTGGCGGTGTAGAATGGCGGAGATGGTTTCAGAAACACAGCTGCATCGTACTTTGCACTCCCTTCTGCAGCCTTTGAAAATATTCACTATTTTGATGGCTTTCGTTGCACAGGATTCCACTGGCCGCTGTGCGCGCATTATCCTCTCAACTTGGCCTGGGTTGTCACACCTGATTCGAGTTTGTGTGGCACTTCCCTCGCTCATGCTGGTATGTTTGTACTTTCATACCGGGTTATCACTGCATTTAGCATTTGATTTGCATGGATAATGTTTCTGTGTTATGGCGCGACGCAGTATTTCTTCTTTCAGCCTTATCAACGGACTCTGGTGGGCTTTTCGAATGTGCTCTTCCGCAGGGCCTTCAACTTCTTTGAGGGCCGGTTATGGGCTGGAGCGGGTTTTCGACTCCACACACACCAATTTTGAACTGCTTCTCATCGATTTGGGCGCATGTGGCACTCACTGTTTGCTGTTTTGCTGCAAACTATCAGGGAGAGAAGTTTTGTTTCTTCGGGGCATGTATCCCCTACTCATCGCCAGTTGTAGTGTCCTCACAAGCCTGGGAGAATGCAAATGAAGACGCCCGACACAGAGCTCTGTTGACAGACATCTTTATTATTCAGCATACGATCACACATTACTCTCTGATTATATCACAACCGTTAATAACCACACCTTAACACCTCCCAGCAAGTTACATAATTCCTCTGTTGAGTCTGCCCAGAACCACAAGGGTCGTAACCAATGTTCCCTCTAATTTTTTTCCTCTGTGTGCGGCAGTGTAGGGTCTCTGTGCGCTGCAGCCATGGCTATGTGCGCCAGGAACCAGACTGCCCTTGTGCGCAGCGCCAAATATCACTCCAAACTTTTGCTTAAAATAACTGAAAAGACGGTGCATTTCCACACATACAACCCACGTTAAGGGGCTTAAGGCAGATTTGCACCAATGTGGCGCATTTCCATAAGCATAGATATCAAAGAATGTGGCCCTATCATGTTTATGCTGAAAAAGATTTTACATTTTTTTCCAGACGATCCATGATCAAATTTTACAAGAATATCGCAAAATTAAAAAGGTGAGTAGTAAAGATTTACAAAGGCATGTGGGCTTTTGTTTAAGTATTCATGTTAATCATAGCTCGTGAAGGGGCTGTGATTAACATGAATACTTAAACAAAAGGCCACAATTGCTCGCGCAGCCGCGCTTTACAGCCCTGCCAAGTGTCACACATTTTGCGTTACACTAACACATTTTAAGTCACATTACCGCATGTAAAAAGATTGTCACGCAAATCAGCTTACTAAAAAGCTGAGTGTATTACCTGTTATAATGCTTTGTAGAGTCGAATATTTTGTGAGGTTGTAGGCGGCGCACAGCAGTCAATGCGAGTGCTGTTATGCTTTGCTGGGACCGGGCTGGCTATTGGACTGTCTTTTGTTGGTGTTGCGTAGCGCAGGCTGACCTGGCTACCTCCCCCGGCACCAAAAGGTCAGTAGTAGTGCACACATGCGTGCAGCCATGTGGCCTGCAAGCACAACGCAGCTAAAGGAAGAAGTTCAGCAGGTGCGTCGTGTGGACAGACAGGGACTGAAAGGCTCCAGTCGGCGCAGGCAGGATAATTTCAATTTCAAATTCCTGTTGCAGCCAGCCTGGGCCACCTAGAATTGCTGCTGCCGGAATTAAATTAAAGGAAAAGGAGTGTCCTCCTCGGCACGTGCTGCCTTCCCATGCTTGTGTGTGGGGGTGGTGTTCGCTGGGGGCTGTGTCCAGTCACGATGAGAGGAGGTACGTATTCCATGTTTGATTTCTGATCACTTTTTTAGATTAAGTGCCAAAATTTAGCGCTATAATGCAGTGCGCAACATCACTTGTAAATTCTGCCTAAATAAAGAGACATTCGAGATTAAAATTGTCGATCCTGCATTGTTTTATTACAGCTTGTGCTAAAATGGGATTCTGGTTTAAACAAAGCAGTCGATGACGGAGATTCTCCTAAAGGATCAGAACATGTATTCCCAGTTAGCACCATCGCTTCCCGTTACAGGGCCTAAAGGAGCTGTAATTACCTACTTATAGTTATTAGAAAGTGAGATCTGGTCGACTGAGATCCGAGGTTGTTCTGGTATGCAGATATAAAAAAAGTTGAACACTAGAAGAAATACAGCATGCATGGGGCAAAATAAGCTGTGAGGTAGTGTACAATTCTCCCTAATTAATCTGGTCCAAACAGGTAGAGTAATGCTTAACTGTGAATGCACTAGACATTGAAACAGATGTAGAAAATCCTGACCCTGCTCTGAAATAAAAAAACAGTCCTGCCAAGTATCACGCATCAGACGTGACACTAAAGCATTTCAGTGTGGTGCTCCGCATCACCGCACTGAAATGCGTTGTCACGCATAATGCATAGTGGCAGTCTCAGGTGTACATGATGGCTGCAAACGTGAGTGTGGCAGCTGGCTGCAGGCACTGCCTGTGGTCTGCCTGTGCCGGCGCGCTGCTTCCGTGTTCTTGAGGCAGTGATCCCATCTAAGCTATGGCCTGCCAGTCCCAGGCTCTCTGCTACAATATTCACCTGCGGCCACGGTGCCGCGCGGCTCTGAGTCAGCCTGCCTGACGTCAAGTCCGTTGCCCAATGAATAGCTAGGGCTCCGCAGGGGTATGTCACATCCTGCTGGCTCCGAGAGCGGAGAGTTTATTGTTCAGAAAGGCGCCAAGGCGGCCATAAATAATTATGGGGCAGGCAGCGCTGTTGCTCGCACATGATGGCCCGGCCACACTGTGTTGTAGGCCATTATAATCAAGGCCGCCGCAGCATTCACTTAAAATTTCCGAGCTGGCCGCAGAGAGAATTGTGCAGTGACGGGTACGGAGCCATGACTGACCGTCACTGTCAGGTCCAGGTCTCCGTGAGGACAGCAGCAGCCTGGACCGAAGTATAAGGCAGATTGCCGTGGGGGTAGCTCACTTGTGGCATGAGCACCCAGCAGCCTTGTTGCAGTGCAAGTCACCGTCCGGCGACATGCCAATCACGCTTCCGGCTGAAATTGCCGAGCCGACCAACGGAACAAGCCTGGGGTCCGAGTCAAGTAGACAGTAGAGTCAACAACAAGTAAGTAGAACACCCTCCCCATGTGACAGTACACAGTGCGTCAGAGATGTGTTAAATTTGGCAGCGCTGCCTGCAGTTGGAGTGGGAGGCTGCAGTGCTCACGAGACCTGACTGTCGTTTGTGAGTGTTGTAACTCACTGTCATGGATGATGTTGTGTTGGGGCCTCTCTCACTGGCGATGGAAGGTACACTGCACTCCGTGACCGTCACCCCGCCGCGAATTGCTGAGGAAGGGAGTGACTTTGCAGCGGCCTGGACTGGACCAATTGCTGTGGCTTGCGGCCTCACAACTGAGTGCGGCCGAGTGTGTTAATTAAATTTGCTTTTTAGTGGCAGCACGCGATCAGCTGCTGCAGTGCCAGTCGTATTAATAGCTGAAGTTCTTCTACCCTGTGCTATTTTTTATACTCTTTTGGACTGAGGTAAAAACCGGTCAGACCTGAAATAGCTCACGGAAAACACATCTTGGTATCTGGTGAGATAGTCACTCTTAGAAAACATGTTTCCCCTGTAGCCCTTTGAAACAATTTCAAGCATACAGTACCCCAGAAGCGGCTCTAGAAAGATGAGCGTTTCAGAAATAATAATCCCTAAGCGAGGGTGGGTGTTTGTTTTTTACACAGCATCTAATACGGGCAGGCACCTGTTTCCAAGCAATCCTATTTTGTGGGTAACGGAGCTGAGTACATGAAGATCGGGTGATTTGACAAGGATCACACAATATTGCTAAGTGGAGAGACAGACCGTGACTCACGGAGGTTTCCAGATTCTGTGCAGGACAATTTATTTTTGGGGCAAGATCTTAGAGCTTTTTATTGCTCAAATACGTGTAATTTCATATATTTACATGTTTCCCTAGTCTTTGATACTTGATTTTGCGCACGAGAAAGTGTCACTCATATTCCTTGAAATGTCACTCATAATTGCACTGAAATTATGAAAATGTCACACCTAGCTATCTGAAACCTTGGCAGCTATGAAAAACATGCTGTTCCTTCAAAGCTAGGTTTAAAGATTCACAATCTACATTCAAATGGGTGCAATTTCTGATGTTTCCTTCGTCTTCATTGCTCGATTTTGCTCCTGAGAATGTGTCACTCATAGTCATTGAATGTCACTCATAATTTCACTGAAATTATGAAAATGTCACATAGGCAACCTGAAACCTTGGCAGCTATGGCTTCTACTAACAAAGAGTAGAGCAAGTTTAAAAACACAGTGTACTTTCTGAAAGTACACGCTGTGTTTTAAACTTGCTCTACTCTTTGTTAGTAAAGCGCTGCTGCGAGAGAGATTGTGGGTTTTTGTTTAAGTATTCATGTTAATCACAGCTCGTGAAGGAGCTGTGATTAACATGAATACTTAAACAAAAGCCCACAATCTGCCCCGCACCGCAAAATACAGCAAGTGCCTCAAGCCCCAAGCCAGCCTTACCTGCACTCCTGGCTCACGCTGGCAAAACCGCAGGAAGTGCCTGTTTTTCGCGCCGCTCGCTTTTTAAAGCGGCGGCGCGAACTCTCTCGCTGGATGTCCTGCGTGTGTGCGCGCTCCACTCACGGGAGTGCGCGCTCACGGGAAGAGAGGTGCGCGCGCGCGCGCACCTTATTGGGAACAGTGGTCGTAACGCACAGTCTCACAACACTATTTTCACTGTTCTTTGCATTCGACTGGAATAATGGTATACAAGGACCCAGAGTCCACCATCAACTGGACCTCCTTCCCATTTACATTGAAATCAGCTTTAGGTCTATTTATTCTGCCCAACTTCTCTTTATCCTCACCTACACTCCAGATTCTGTTCTCATGTTCCACCAAGTCATTGCCCTTATCTACAATTTACTACTTTAGATCTGCCTGTCTGTTTACACACTACTGCAAAGTGTCCTCTGCGACCACATCTCCTACAGATCTTTTCCAGAATTCCACATCTACGATAATCTGCTGTGTGAAAAGCACTACGCACATCTATAGCAGGACTTGGTTGACTGTTTAAATTTTTGTTAATTGCGACTAGATTTTAAAACTGCGGCAACATCAGAATCCTCTTTCACAAAAGTGGAAACCATGACCTCCCTATTACCCCTTCTTTTATCCATCTCATGCATGCATTGTTGCTATTGTTCCACCACCTTGGCTATGTCTATGGCATCTCTGGGAGAGGGGTTCTTGGCAGCCCATAGACGTTCCTGTTTTTTTTTACATCTGCAATGGACTATCAATTGGTCACAAATAAGTTCATCCGTCATAGCTCCAAATTTACATTTCAGCGACAACTCTCGTAGTTTTGAAACAAAGTAATCTATAGATTGGCCTTCTTGTTGCTGATGAGTATAGAATTTGTACCGATTCATGACCAAATTTACTTCTTTAGCAAACCTGAGTTCTAATCTCTTCTTTGCCTCCACATACACATCCTCGATAGGATCCCCATTAGGTTAAATAACTAATGGCAGGTACTTAAAGATGTGCTGTACTTCTTTACCCAAGATTTTCCCTAATAACGCCTTTTTGCGAGAAGCACTGAAACGTACTCCATCCATGGCCTCCAAATATGTTTCGAATATGGTCAACCAATCCTCCCAATCAATCGGAAGGGGACCAGGTGAGGCTAAAACAATGGTGGGGGCACTTTGAGCTTCCATAGTTATAATCACTGACGTAATATATGCAAGAAGTATGTGCACAAAGTATGAGTAATGATGTGGAGGTCACTAAATTCACTAGTGAGATGTCAGTATACTTCAATATGTGATTTGCATTATAGTGTGCAAATCCCTGCAGTGCTTGAAGAGTTCACCAGATGACTTGCAATGTCTGGGGTGTGCGAGTCACTGAAATGCACAGAGTCAATGAGGTGTAAAGAGATATCCAGAAAATATAGACATAGAAGGAAGAATTGGTATTTGCTTTAATATGGGTCACTGCCCATCGTAAGATGGCGGAAAGCGTAGATGAATTAACTCCCGAAGTTGGGAAGTGCTGAAACTGGCCTCCAGCGTATACGTCGTGCGCACGAGGAAATAGGGCTTGCTTTACAAGGTTCATTACATCAATTAAATCGGTGCACGCGATGGTACACAGCATGATCACGCGCACGTAACTGCACATGCGCGCGCAAGGTATTTTCGGTACTCACCCCCGCGCTCACCAAATTAACAGGGAAGTTGTGTTTAATTCCTTCCCATTGTGATGAAGTTGTCCACGGCGCAGTGTATCAGTAGAGTGATCCGCGTAGTTCCTCGCACACTGGGTTTGCGGCTGCCGGCAGTCGCAGGACTCAGCTGACAACTCGTCGCCAAAATCTTGTGAAGAGAACTAAATGCAGTCCACGAACAGGATACTTGTAAACCAGTTTATTATGAGTCTGGTTTCCCTGCAATGCTGGCACAGCTGTCCCTCTGCCAGGTGGGCTCCAAATGACCTCATAGGAACTTCACCACCCAGGAGGAACTTCACCACCCAGAACGTAGGAAAAGGTAAGGTTCCACATTCCACAACCAGCATTATAACAGAATGCAGCTCAGCTCTGTTGACAGACGTCTTTATTCCTCAGCATACGATCACACACTACTCTGATTACATCACAACCGTTAATAACCACACCTTAACACCTCCCAGCAAGTTACGTAATTCCTCTGTTGAGTCGGCCCAGAACCTCAAGGGTCCTAGCGCACAGTCTCACAACACTACATTCACTGTTCTTTGCATTAGACTTTTGTTTTTTTATGTAGCTGCTATTCAATTAAACAGGAAGAAAGAGCGCATAGTATGAGCCTCTGGTCTTGTCATAAAATTACGGGCCATGAGAGTGGAGAGCTTGGGACAATTACAGAAACTCAAAACAAAACATAGCATTGAAAAGCAGGTGATATGAAACTATGAGGGCGGGCGCTCTAGCCAGTGCTTTACATGGAAAATTAGAAGTGCCGGTACTCACTAATTAGACTGGGTGGGTAGTTAGGGCGTGTCTAGGGGCGTGGCTGTGAGCCAGGAATTTAACAATAGCCACATAAGTAGCTTTAATGCAAATGCGCTGATTGTCATGTAAAGCGCTTAAATGCCTATGGGCCAAATTCGCGCAAAATCAAACTGCCTCCTTACATAAGAGACATGGCAAGCATCAGCTTCTATGTCAAACGTGCAGAGCCTAATTTTTGGCAGTTTGATATTGCGCGAATTTGGGCCATGGGCATTTAAGTGATTTACATGACAGTCAGAACATTAGCATTAAAGCTTACTTTTTTTAAGACCCCTGGTTAAAGGAGTTGTCCTGAATCACAGGATGATGAGCTGACGTCGGGATTCGACCCTGGTTCTTCAGTTCCACTCTCAGCACCTCTGACCATATCCTCATTCTTGTTGCGATGCCAATGGGCGCAACTAGAGTCAAATTTCTGGGGGGGGGGCTAATTTTTTCAGCAATATGCAGATTGGAGATGCAGGGGATCTAAGAAGGGGTGAGAACCAACAAAGCCTCGTTAAAAAGCAATTGGTCTTTTAAAGACCTGTGAAGTACTCGGGTGCGGCTGTGTGTGCCCGGGAAGCTGTCTCAGCCCGGTCTGCCACACACGACGGGGGAGGAGGGGTGTCTGAAGCCCTTTGATCCCAATGGGCGTTGCGAGCCTGATGAGAACCTAACACTGCAGGAGCAACCCAGCGTAGAAATACACAGGCTGTTGCCAGCCAGAGCAGCACATAAACACGCACCATCTGAAAGGGTAATTTTCAGTTTTTGCGTTGCACGTACCCGTACTTCAGGGCCTGAGCCCTGCTGCTTCATGGAGTACCGGTACTCTCCTTGCCCGAAAATAAGTTCCGGTACTCAGGGGGAGAAAACTGAGAAGTGCCGGTACTCAGTACCGGTGAGTACCGGCCCATTTAAAGCACTGGCTCTAGCACTTGAGGACCCCAAGACTAGCTGAAAGTGTCACTCTCAACAGCTGTATGACCCTTCCTGGCCTCTCTTCGGCCGCACTTCTGTCACCCCTGGAGTGCTTTTCGCCCGCTTCATGTAGTCATCAAATCACTGTCTCTTTATTTCTCCCGCCACGATAATACCACAAATCTTCCAATCCACCAGAAACCACATAATAGAGCAACTAAGCCTCTGGATCTGGGCATGCGCAGTTCCGAGCGTTGACGCGCTGTTCACGTGACGCGGACGTCTCAGCAGGTCGCTTCCTGTGATGGGAACCAGTCGCTGTTCTGTGCTGTCAGATCCCAGGAAGCGGCGCGCGAGATGACGATGGCGGCGACTAGCGGAGTCGGGAACAAGGCTTTCTCCTTTAAAGTGGTGCTGCTCGGGGAGGGCTGCGTGGGCAAAACCTCCCTTGTGCTGCGGTACTGCGAGAACAAGTTCAATGACAAGCACATCACCACACTGCAGGTGAGCTGAGCGTGGGCCGTGCCCACTGTTGCGGAGTACGCCACCGCCCCCCCTCCTCTGCGGCTGTCAAAAACAACTGAGTGCCCTTCCAGCCGTGGCGACCCTGACACTACTTGTTAAACTATTACACCACTTCCGGTTCTTGTAAGCCCTTCTGCCCTATTTACAATGTGCGGAATATATGTAGTTAAGAGTGAGCCACCACTGGACGAGAGAGAAGCCTTATATTAATGCCAACTAGGGTGGGGTTAGTAGGCATATATTAATTGTCCAATAAAAAGGTAATATGTTTCTCTAGATAGAAGCTCAAGGTGATTGGGGGCTGTCAAGTGAAGACGAGGCCTTTTAGCTGCAGATGATTCTGAGTAAACCATTCGAGGATGTCAGTGTAACTTAAGGGTGACAACAGAGTTTGGTGTAATCAAAAGGGGAACGCCGTCATGCTTGCTGTAATGGAGATTAGGCTAAGAACGAGATGCTGACGTGACTAGGGCCATGGCGTACTTCACTTCAAGGACTGTATTAAACAGTGCTTGGAATGAAAAAAGTAAGTGCAGGTCATCCCTATCACAGCGTACCTGTCTGCTACTGAGAAGTGCTGGTACTCTCTAAGTCAACGTTTTGCACCCTTGCTGAAAAGTTCATTTACTTTTTGTTTCAAATTAAGAAAAAGTTAAAGTACTCAGTACCAGACAATGCATTCCCATTTAAAAGCATTGGTATTAATGATAGTAGTGCTAGGAATGGAACGAATGGACTCCGGTAACCTCCTTTTTGGAAGTAGAGTGACAGAAAAGAGGTGGGTAAATGGGGAGGCATAGCCATTATAAAGTTCGGTGTCATGAGCAGAAGCAGAATAATATGGTCTGCCGGTGCATATGCATTATGTTTTTCCAAACTCCGCCGTCCGAAGAATTAGACAAGGAAAAAAGTTTGTACTGTTGTTCTAGCTTACTTTGCCACTAACCGGAAGCAGTTTAATATAGCTTAGGCAAATGATATAATAAAGAGATGTATGTGTATCCAGCAAGTCTCGGTGTAATGTAGGTACAATGGTTTAGGTAGTTAATGCACCTGCTGCAGCTATTTCACCTGCTGCAGCTATTTCTTTGTAATCTCTGGTCACACGTTTGAATCGTCATAAGCCTAGAAGGTTAATATACCTGCTGCAGAGGGTTACGTGTAAGGTACATCACATAGTTGCTTTTTATGTAGCATAGCGCAGTGTGTTAAACATGTTTTATTATGTGGAACAAAACAATTTTTTATTGTGTACTGTACAGGTGGTCATAATTAGTAAATTCACACTCCTTAGACCGTTTCACTGATAAATGCATCGATCTACTTATCTTAAATGGTTACAGAGCTTGAGAAAGTCCAAAGCACTTTCATATTGCCATTTAACTTTTGTTACCGTGAAACCTGAGGGCCGATGTCGTTTTCCTTGCCCTGAATGGATGACAAGTCTGGCGAGAAAAAGTGTTCCCAGAAGAGCTCACTTCAAACTGCTCCACAATTAAAACACAAGGGTTTGCTATTTGTTTATGAAGTGAAATACTTGCTGGTGGGCAGCGAGCTGGAGAGCAAATAAGTCTTACATGCCCTCTTTAGGCTGATGATCACATACACACAAAACTATGAAAGAGTGTGAGCTTTGCTGCATATGTCCCAGTGTTGACACGGTGCACTGGAACAATTCACTGGGACCTGGATTGCTTTTAGTTCAGTCTTGTTACTAAGAAGTGGATAAAGAAAGAAGAGCATGTGAACATAGTTTACAAAATAATAAACATGTGAAGCTCTTTCCTCCTAACCTAATCTTGTAATTAGATTGGCTTTTAACGTTCTGTATTTTAATAGTTCTGTCTCTTGCAGATATCTCCAGGCTCCACCTCCTTTGAAACGGGGGTGAAGGGAGATGAGGCAAATGGATGAATTGCCTATTGTATTACTTCTGGCAATTAAACTCTTCATAGTTAAACCTTTTCCCCCAACTGAACTGCATCAGCATTATACTCACATTAAAAAATAATGCACTAGTCCTACCACAGCTTTTCAAAGTTAAGTCATGAAGTGAAAAACAATGTTTCTAAACTTGCAAATAAGTTTTGTACTCGACTCCTTTCTTCGAGGTTTGCCGAATTAGTACCTTTTGGGGAGGAGTGGATGGGGAGAAGAAAACAAACTCCCCAGGATATTGGCTTATTTATGGATAAAGATATGCTAACTATAGGGAGTTTAGTCATGGTGTCCATGTAGTGTGTCTGTCTCTTTACTTTGCAGTTTGGGGTACACAAGCCATATCTCCTTAGATGTGGATAACACCATGTCGCGTGGCTTTAGACTCCCCCTCTCTGCTTCTTAAGTTGCATTTGTTGGTAGGCCTTAGCACTCTTTAGTAAAAAGTCAACACCCCATATAGACTCTTGCTTTCACCCTTTGACAGGCTCACTAGCTTCAGTGGGGTCCTGGCCCCCATGCAGCAACTGCATGAAAAGGGCTGCTGTGCAAGCTTCTCCATTCTTTTAGCACAGTGGGGAGAACCAGACACCCTGCTGTCGGGATACCACTACCTTCTTTCTGTAAATGTCTGTTTAACATCTCTAGACTAATCATGACTTTCCTTCCTCAGGCCTGCACCGGTGGGTCTTCTCTGTAGTCCATGTGAGCCACCACAACTGTGCCAAATGCATCGTGTGCTAGAGCATTCAGAAGATATGTCTAATTGGTGTCACTAACCTTTTTGGATTGCCTTGTAGCTCTATTGTGCCATTACGATTGTGCACCAAATATACGTAAATCAATAGTCGTCGAGCCTGAGCTTCTAGGTTGCTTCCATTCTGTAAGGTATCACAATCAACTCTAGACGAGCGTCGTTCTTACTCAATCTCGTTTATGAGTTGCTGCTTGAGTCTCGATGGCATGCTGAGATCAGAGCTCGTTTGTGCATATGAGTCTCGCTTAGGGTGATTCACTTTGATTTTTTATTAATGATGGGTGAAGTGAGTCTTCATGATAACATTGTCTCATTTGAGCTTGATGATTTTGATGGATGCCCACATGAGTGAGACTGACAAGCACAGTGAAGAGAGTTATGATGGAAATAGCAAGGATAAGATGGAACGATTCCAGTAGCAAGGTCAACATGAAGGTGATGAGAATAAAGTGGGAGATGATGGTAGACATATGTAGATGATGGAAGGGCCAAGTGGTTGATGTTTGCAAAGTACAATTGGAATGATGCTGACTGTGAATTGAAGCATGGGGATGACTGATGTAAACTGTGTGTTGTGATAATGACATAGAGCATCAAGTGAATTATGACAATTATGTTGGGGCAATTGGGGTGTTATATATTTGTATGATGGTGAGCCATAGTGTGTTATGACTATGTCAAAGGTCTGGTAAAAGATTATGGACTAGGTCATGCAGGGTAAGATGATTGTGGTGGTTAGAAATGCTTGATTTTATTATTGATTAGGAACTTAAATTGGTTATAATGCCAACTATGGTAAATTGGGGGCTGGCAGTTGTATGGATCATATTGGGAAGAAATTACTAATGTCCCTCTGTGTTCTGGTTAGGGAACCTAAGCAGGTAGTCATCCCAATGACTACCTAAAACATATATATGGATTTCCCCTCTGTTAAGAAAGTTACCTTTAAGTCCGGCTGATGAGCACCAGGCTCTTTGCTGTTATCCCTTTTCTGACCGTAATTTTAGAAAAGGGGTGACCCGACATCTTTACAAGCGTCTGGAGGAGAAGTCTCGTTTGGGCAGTCAGGCTTTCGACCACATAGCAGTATGGACACTGCATAGCTGGACATTTGTGAGAGTATGCTCTAGATGGTGGAGCAGCGCTTTTAGTATTCTCTTCTGCGTTTGACATTGCGAAATAAACATTCAGTCTGTAATTGTCACAGCTGGTACCCATTTTACATGATCAAGGTATATGTGGTTATACCAGGAGCCACAATCTTTAGGGCTCAGTTGGTCATTGTACAATTCTCATGTATAATGTGTCATGGTCTCACAATAAATATAACGTGCATCAGGCAAAATCCCCATTTCATTAGTAATGTCCTGCAGGTCTCACGGATATCCCATTTCTTCATTAGGTATCCCTTCAATGGGCCCATATATTTTTGCCATTTCTTTGTGCTTCTTCATCTCTTGTGTGTTCGCCCCCTTAAACCCTTCGCAGGCATACACTAGTCCTTTCCCATCTCTTCCTCCATGCAACCCCATGGTTTAAGTCCAATCTATCAAACTGAACCACACTATTGCCCAAGTCATTGTGTTCACTCCTGTGTTGGCACTGATGTATGGAATCAGCAAATTTAGTGAGTCATATAGCAGATGGACCTTGGACAGTTCAATTATCAATCTCGCCAAGGGAGTTTAAACCGGGGGGTGGGAGAGAGATTTAGGCCTTATGAGTTATGCTAACATTATGTCTGCCTATTCTCTTCACTACAGTCTTGGCTGTCTGAAGAGCATTGAGTCACTGTAGCCCAAGCAATTGTGGGCTTATGATTGAACTACTGTGGTACTATCTGGGTAGGCATCTTCAATTATATTGTAAGTCGACCATAAATGACTCAGAGCTGTATGAATATGGTAGCAGCAGATTTCAGTTGTCATGATCGTTTGATTTCAACTCAGCAGAAGCAATTTTGACTTCTATTAGCCAACAAATTACATTACAAGCTTAAAGTATGATCTATAATTGTGTCCTCCAGGACGGCCTTAACAGCTGGAGAACCAGATATGAACTCCTTGTTCCTAGTAGAACAGTGAGATTCCCAGGAAATGGTTATACATGCTGCTTACCTTATAAGCAAACTACAAAATGTCTTATAGATGATCCAGTTCAAGAGTGTGTTGAAAACACATCTTTTCTATTCCCTTACTCCTGGTCAGTGGCCCAGCATTGCTTCAATCTTTTGTTGTATGTAGTGTTTGTATACCCGCGGATTTTGGTGCCTTAGAATTGCTAGTTAACTTGACTTGTGGATGACTGTGGAAGCAGGGCTGGGAATTAAGATTGTGGATGAAATAAAAAGGCAAATGTCCCATTGCCCTGGACATTGAGAAAAATCAAGCAAAATATTCAGATAAAAACTTAGGCAGAAATGAGGATCATGTTCGGTAGGGAAGAGTCTCGGCATTGCCTAATCACGAATCTGAGAGACACATCTTGCTTTTGCATTCGCCCATTTCCACCACTTGCTTCTCTTAAATAACACACAGTGTATCACTGGAAAAGATCTAGACGAAATAGCATGTAAAAGTCATACATACTAGCTTTTTAGGGTTGGACTGTTTCTACAATTAGTAAAATGATTGTAACTTGTAACCCTAACCTATTTGCAATTCAGATTTGATTCCAAGTTTTTTTTTTTAAGATAAGCAGTAAGTCTGAACTAAGTTGGAGGGGTGGAGCATGGTGACATACTGTCACTTTTAGGAGAGTCTAAGAAGGTTTTTATGTGCACTGTTTAAAAAAAAAAAAAAAAATTTATACCTAAAATAGGGTTTCTCAGTGGATTAATGAACTAAAAGAGGTCGCAAGTTGAGTTAAACTATTACTGTACATGTTGCTGGTACATTACCGAGCATTAAAACAGACTATTGACTTTTCACTTCTGCATGTTTTTACTGCGTTGTATTTTTGAGAGGGTCTATTTGGAATACATTTACTGGGTTAATAAAATGAGTCTAGTACAAGCTTTTTTTATGTACACCAATTGGAGGGGAAAGCATTCCTGAAACCAATCGCTAGGCATCACAAGATTCGTTTGACAGTAAACGGGAGTGTTCTCGTTCAGTCAATGAATCTTTGTTTAACAGATCTGTAACACGAAAACAATCAGCTGGAATTACCTTGGTGGAGTATCTACATTTTCGTGTTTAAAGTATATTATTAGATTTGTTTGCTTTACCAACAAAAACGTACTGGCATTGTACAAGCTCAAATATACAACTCATTGAATAACTTCACCACCATATTTATTATTGGCAGTCGGTTGTACAAAAGTAGAGGCAGATGAAAAGAAGCACAGATTTGCGTGTTTTGCACATACCTTGTGACCCTGCCTCCACGTCATACTTTATCCCTTGTGACTGGCCTGTTTTTTAGAATACTGACAACGGCAAAACATGATACTGGGCTGTGAAAAAGGCTGGCATTCCCTACATGTAGCAGAGTGCGAACAGGGTAAGAGGCAGACTGCAGGAGGTCAAGTTCTGTGGGACCTGCAGGATCAAGATACATTTTATTGTTAGTTTTGTTTTGTAGTGACTTTTCTGTTGTCAAGCTCCGAGTTGATGGCTATGTTTACAACAGCCCCACGTAATATGGATTTCTAAAACCAAAACCAATTTAAGTTCTCTTCTCTAATGAAGTGTGCACACATACTTTTACACCGTTTTTAATTAACTCTTATTTTTATGCTTTTTCCCTTTATATCTTTTGTTTTTACTTTTCACTGGTCATTGTTACTACCTCATGTACACAAATAAGAAAGTTAAAATCTATGTTGGATTCAATAAACTAAATTTCACTTTACAGTTGTCTTACTGCTGTATTGGCTTTCCACAAAACAAGCACTGGCAAAGTCAGAAGGTCACATCTTTGCGACTTATTGGCTTTGCCAATAGGTTTTAACCATGTTGCACAGCATCTGCTGTGCAGCATAGCTAAAGTTTTTATTAAAAAAAAAGGAAAATGTTGCCCCTTTAGTTCCCATATTGCAGTAAATGTACTCACTCCAGATACAAGAAACACCTCTGCTTAATTAACACTTTATCAAGAGGGTAAGATGCTGAAGTGTAAAATAATTTGACACTATTTTGATGTATCGGACCTTTCTCGAGTCGGACTTGATTTTCGGCGTCATTCCTCATTGTTTGTAATCATCCGACTTCTGCTCCACTTGTAACCGTTTTATGTACACTCTGCAGAGCTTGTGAGATTTTCAGGCTCTGAATCGGAATTGAAGAATGTTCTTACCTGCCCCTATTAAATTACTGCCCTGAAGTTCAGTCCCTAAAAGCCGTTGCCCCCATTTACTGTAATAATTTGTCCCGCTGTTGTCTGATGAGGTGTTGCATAGGAATTATTAGGACCCTTTTGTTGAGAAAATAAATATCTTGCTATTCTTTACTATTTAAATTCCACAAGCTTTTACCAAGGCAAGAAAGGCTCCTAAGCAGAAATTAGATATTGGACTGTGACATTACTGAAGCAACCCATTTGAATAAATCTTTCTGCAGTCCCTTAGAAGAGAAATCATCCGTTGCACCTTTCTTCTTGTAGAACCCTGTTGGGATCCTAGCATTGGGCTTCCCTTCTTTGATAAGAATATATAGAAGTTTGTTGGCTCTAATATGGAACTTAGCCTAGCATTGCAAGCACTACATTATTCCATCAAAAGCTGGAGTGTCAGTTTCGACCAAAGCATACTTTTTAGGTCCATTCTTGATACCTTCCACAACCTGAACACCTTCTTTTCTCATCATCATGACGTTCAGCTGGTATAATGGCTTCAGGCATTGTTACCACAAATAAGGACCACTGGCTAGAAGGCCTAGACTTTTGCGTCAGAAGGTTGGATGTTAAGTGTTTCTATATAGCCATTTGGATTAACTAGAGCTGCTGTCAAAGGTGAATACTATGAATTAGGAGATTACTGAAGTTGAAGAGTTGACTACACTAAATGGCCACAGCTTAGTGGCATTCCTGAAGATGTTAAAGAGAACCATTGACTTGAAAATATCACAAGAAGCGCTGTGGCTAATTTTCTTCCTGGTGAACTGGACACTAAGATGCACTGGTCAGCTCCCTTCTTGGTTGTGTCTGGTACCCACAAAGAATAATGTGTTTGTTGCAGCTCAGAAAAAGAGAGCCAAGTCATTTTGAGGGATACACATACTGTTGTTTTAATTGAACATCGGGATCCCAACACTTCATTGTAACCCATCTCTACACTAACTCATTCAATGCTAATGTGAATGTTAATAAAAATGCATTCAAACTTAAACGACTCATGTGAGAGACGAAGGTGTACAACAAGTGTTTGCATTTTGCTCGTCTTTCTCTTTTTTTTTTTTTTTTTATCACGTCAGAACATTTTATTTGAAAGTAGGAGGGAGTAATCTTGAGTTCTTGAATTATTTTGCAAAAGAACGGATTGGCTATGTTTATAAACAAATTTGACTGTCATTAAGGAACCGTTGTCTCAGTTGTGGTATGTCACTCAAGATTATGTGCTTTCATTAAACTAATCCCATGTCCCTTTTGTCGACTCTCCAGAATTATTCTTCCAGCAGAAAATGATAGATTGTAGAACTTATTTGAGAGTGTCTGATTTTAAAGGGCACACTGAAAGGTCATGTATATATTCCTTCTGAAGGGAGAGTTAATAAGATGAACCTCCAATGATGTAGAAGAATCATATACCCAGGCCTCTTACTATTGGCAAGAATGAAGTACAGCTTCTGCTGCAGACTCTCTATAAAATCAAAGAAGACATATTATGAACCTGGAGACAACACATTGTCCATGCTTGCTTACAGACTGACAGTAATCTTAGTGAATGCCCTTCTAGACGTGATCTATGGCGATACATCCACAATGCAGGATGTGCTAGATGTCTTCACGGACTTCTTTGAGCAATTATGCACATCAATACCACATAATTCCTCAACACAAACTGAGGGAGCCAGGAATAAAGTTAACCTCGTTTCTGTTCTATAACCTAACTTGTTATATATCGTTTAATATCGAGTCTTCCAAATCAATTTATTGAAACAGAAGCTGTTAAATACAAAACACCAACTTTCATCTATTCCCTCAATCAAATTTCAATAAGTTGTCTGAGATGAATGAAAGTACTTTATCTTTGTGAACAAATCGGAGTTCTCTTTTATACCCAGTGCCTCCTGCAGATTGTCCACTGCTCCTTTACTGTTGTGTTTACAATGGTCATTCATGTAGTCTGTCTGTTGCAGCAGGGGGGTATTTTGCCTGCACATCTACCCCTCTCCTCAATGTTTTCAGTTTTTTGCAGAAAAGGTTTGTATTGTTTAGTTATTTTAACCTTAGCTGATCAGATCTTCTATGTGTCTTCCTTGTGTTTGGCATCACCCAACAGTTTACACGGTGTTACGTGTTGATTCTACCAACACTTTGTGCCATAATTTTTTTGTGTTTCTCATTACTGCCAGTTTTGATAAGCGATCTAATAATGAAATCTTTGAAAACAATGAAATTGTTATTACTACTTCATTTTGAGATTCTGCAAGATTTATGACCAGAATGTATACATCTCAGGGAATGGCAACTATGTTTGAATGCATTCCCCTATACATCTGTGACAGTAATTTGTGTCTATCCCCTCCACTTCAAGCTAGGTAGTCGTAGACTGTACATAAAAACCTATAGTGAATAAGGGTCAATTTAGCCATTATTGCTAACCTTTTATGTACTGTTAAGATGTCTTTCCGTTCCTACTATTCTAAAGGGATCAAATCTTTTTTTTAGCCTCTGTTTAAGCTTCGTCATTAGGACATCTGATCACGGACCTAACGCAGCTTGGTCGGTCAATATTCTTTGCACAACGTAATACAATACAAGATCTATGGGAAGTAGTGCATGTACAACTCTTTAGATATAAATGAGGAAGAATGCATTGTATTCTCACTGCATATTGAGAAGGCCTTTTACACAATGGCATGGCACTTGTTTCAGGCTCTTGCATATATAACTTTGTTCCTACCAATATGAGTTGGATAAAGCTGTATTATGCAAAATAGTTTGCAAGTGTTAGAACAGGCACCGGTCAGGGTTTCCCCTGTCACCCTTTTGTTGGCTCTAGGGATGGGACGTTTATTTGGACTGTATGCCAAGGATATGGCTACAGCATTGAGGAATTCAGATGGGTACAACTATGCATATGGTCTTCCAATAGGCAGACATCTCCTTGGTGTTTCTTGGAGAACCCACCACATCTGTGGAATGCCCTACATAAATTCGGGTGTCTCTCTGAACTCCACACTAATTGGTCGAAATCCAGCTTATTTCGATTAGAAATTTGGGTGCGCAATGAAGATTCCCTTCTTCCAAGCTATTGGTATCCAATGGGAAATTACAGATTTTAAATACTTTGGTATTTGAGTGACTCACAATTGGGATACTAAGCTGTCCATTGTTCACATACAGGAAGGTGTCTCCTCTGTATGATACAGCGAGTAGAACTGCTCAAAATTGTGGTGCTACCCAGGTGTTTGAGATTTCCGGGAGAAATTTCTGCACCATCCCCAAAGGTTTTTTCCATGAATTTGACAAGGTTGTGACATATCTTATAAGGACAAATCCTCACCACAGAATAAAGTTTGCTATCTGAAATTGTCTTATGAATATGGAGGGCTAGCTGTGATAGATATGAAATTTTAGTACATGGCTGCTTGCAGCAACTTCCTAGCTCTGCAAACAGCCTAAAAGGGAACTGATACTATTGTAGGGATTTCTATGTGTTCCTGGCCCCTGTGTCTGACCAGAGAATATCATATCAAGTTTCATTAATGTCGCAGATTTGGGATAGGATGTGCCAGACAATTCTAGGAAAAAAACACCCTTGTGGAGACATGCAGGTAATACCCTGAGATTAATACAAAAACCTGGTTAAACAAAGGTTATGTGAATATGGTTGATGTATATCAATGTAATATGCTATACATAATTAAAAAGCCAAGGGCACAATTTGGTGTGAGAGCAGGACATTTCCTGCTGTATTCCAGATTGTCAAAAACAACTTGTACAACTAGTGAGGTTTTCGCAGGCAGGTCCTCGAAACCTGAAAGTCATAGAACTGGCACAGTATAGCAACCTATTGTCTGCTATATACAGGGCCATCTGCATGGCTCGCTCGAGGCAACAACTCTGTGTGCTAGGGATAAATGGAGTTGGGACTATAGAGGACAACTTGTGGACACTGTATGGAAAAAAAATTGCTTTAGAATATATTAAAATGTTATCAAGTAATGCTCAATTTCACTTAATACACGTTAGATATCTCTTCAAAACATACCATACATCTGTTATTCCACAAAAAAGAATTACCCGCTCTCTAGGGGAATGTATTGAATATCCATATGATAATGAGTCATATTATTTTGGCATGCGCAGTAGTCCAATGTTTTTGTGAGTGTTGATGGTTATCCTTAAACTAATGTTTGGGAGGGTCATGTGAATATTAAATACTGTGGACTAAGCTTACACCCATATCGCAAACAAAAGTGCATGCAATAACGAATGGTGGCCCTCAGCCAGACAATGGAAAAATAACCATTGTCATTGATTGGTAACAAGGTAGAGGTCCTGTTTTTGCCGAGTGGTATAATGATATATATGAATGGCTGCTGGGTGAGCAGGTGTGTATGTATACTGTGATCATTAATACCAAACTGGAAAGAGACTTGAATAGTTGGGGAGAAATTCTGGGAAGTCTGCAAGATCACATACTCTGAAACTCCAAGATACTACTTAAGTACACACCATGTAGGTTGATGTACTCCATATTCCCTGATAAGACTGTGTCATGAAACTGTTATTGTGTACGTGATTTCTGTGCATTCTACCTTTCTGCACTGACCATGATTAATATTCTGTATACCAGCCAGGCATTTTATTCATGGAAAATACCCATGAAAAAGGAATAAAGTGGTATTTGGCCACTGTAGCCTGCTAGAAGTTGGGTTGTGGGAATATTCTGAGACCTCTAAATGCATATTTCTTGGCATTAAATATTGTTTAGTCCATTTTATCGTTTGAGATTCTGTGGTACACCAGCAATCTGCCTTATGTTTCATGACCTGTTGCTCACATGAATTATTTTCCTTTTCTTCAGGCATCCTTTCTAACAAAAAAGTTAAACATTGGAGGAAAAAGAGTGAACCTTGCAATATGGGTATGTCTTTTCTCTTGATCTATTTCATTGGCTTTCTCTGATACAGATTGTTGGATTCATAAAAAAAGTGCTTCATTTTCTTGCAGATGAAGTTGAGATCCATATTGATAAATAATTTTGAGTGGTATCATTTTGCACCATGGTATATTCATTTATATTTGTGAACAGCTGGCATGTAGAGAGTAGAAAAAAATCAAACAAGTAGTTCTTCTGGTTGAAGTGTCACGTAAGGGCCAATGTCTCAGTTTAAGATAATTATCTTGCATGCAGTTGTGACTGATGTCCTCCCAGAAAGACTCAACAGTGTCATGTTGACTGTCATTGGGTAGCTCTGCTAAATAGGCAGAGCCCTAGAAAATGTTGGGGAGTTTTTTTTTTTTTTAATGCACATAAACATCTTTCTTTCTTTTTTTATTAGTAAAAAGTTAGTTCATCAAACCTCTAATCTGAATCTAATAGAGGTAGCTGCATTGGAAGCTGCCAAAGACATTCATTGTTTATTTCTTAAAATAGAAGCAAGTGGAAAGATGGGTAGAGACAAAAAGATGCACTTTATCTACAAACCTCCATCTCATCTTACAAATGTGCATTGCTGTTGCAGTTGATTGGAAGTTAATTTTCACTCTATGAAATTAGAATCTATTTATACTGGACTCTATCTGTTTTCTTGATTTTGGTATAAGCCATTATTGTTTTCCTTTAGCCTTAAAATTCTTTAAGCGTTGGTTGAGTTTTTAAGCTTTTTTTTTTTTTCTTTTCACGGAGTTTTATATAGCGCGAACTTGACCCGAAGGTATCGGGTATCAGAGCGCTTTACATAGCACGAGTTGCGTTACATGAGGACACATTCATTTTTGTTGGGCACGGGGAGATTAAGTGATTTGCCCAGAATCACAGGATGTTCAGCGTCATTGCCGAGACTCGAACCCAGTTCCCCAGATTCGAGGTCGACTGCCCTAGCCGTTAGGCCAACTCCTCTCCCCAGCTTAAGATTTAGATTAACTTTATTTCCTGTATAATACATCGCCTTTGCTATTTATGTAGTGAAAAAATAAATTTGAGAATTATCACAATGTTCTGTATCTCCTGTACTTTCCTAATAGCGTTACTTTTGAGGAATGTCCAGTTTGCTATAAAGTGCCATGAGGACTTTTGATTAGCCTTAACCTGCATAGACCCATAGCTTTCTGCGACCATCTTTGATGCCTCCTCCTTCCCCTTTCCGTAAACCTTACCTCTGGAGAGTTAAAGCAAAAGAATTTGCATTACCACCGTTTCAAGTCATTATCCTCTAGAGGCAGTTGCACACCAAACTAAGGCCTTTCAAGTATTTACCATCATGACGAGCATTTAAAAAAAAAAAAAAAAAAAAGAGGATGCCCTTGCAAGAACATTGACATTACCATTATTCCTTTCCAGCAGATCCATGTTGTTCAGTCCTGCTATATCGATCACAAGCCCTTGAAGTTGATGTGAAGCTGGTAATTGAATTTTTCAAAAGACAACACTGCTTGATTTGTTACAGGAAGTGATTCACGAAGATCTGTTTACATTTACTTCTGTGTCGACTCATCCAATAAGAAACTGTATTCCACCTTAATAGGAAACACTTGAAAGGGTAGGCTTTGATAACCACCCCAAGCAGACCTCATATTGGAGAAGAACTTTAGAACCAACAGGAAGATTGTGCTTTTATTTCTCCAACTGAAATAAATATTTAGGGAATAACTCCTGAACAATATAACAGGCTTTCCACTAGTTTCTTGAGGAAGGTGCTATCAAATTGAACCTCTTCTGTGGTGCTCCGCAAGCCTAATATGCCTTGAGATTTATGACTTTGGAGCATGTTTGCTGCAAAGTCACTGGTACTATTAGTTATTTTATCCAACCACTTTATCGGTGCCACAGCAGATGTTGTGAATCCCTAGTTTTACAGCTTCTGTGGCTGAGGCCAGTTGACCTGAACCAAATATTAATAATCTTTTTTGTTGTTGTTGAAAATGCACTCTTTATGGGATGGTGTTTAAATATTTACAGATGTCATACTCATTTTAATGTGACTGGCATCTGGTGAGGAAGCGAGGTGATCGGATATAGGTGCAGAGGCGGGAGTTTTCTCCTTTCACACGTCTGACCAAAGGGGTCTCCCCTCCTCACTCTCCTATGGGGCTAGTAGGTCCCAACAGTTAGGGCGTTACTTTTAGCCACACAAACGGTGGTGTGTGAAATCATTCACCTCACCTAGTGGAACCCTCACCAGCATAGCACGGTAAGGGCGGAGCCCGTTTATATAGTATAGGTCCTGATGAATGCCACGGACCCCTCGGGGCCAGTAGGCAGAAACATGTTGACCATTTATAGTACGGTGGGGGGACAATAGAATCCCCAGTACACCGACCATTTCATTTTTTAAATACCATACAGATGCCAGTCACATTAAAATGAGTATGACTTCTGTAATGGCCTTTTAAACTTCACATTTTTTTGTAAGGGCCCCCACTTAGTTTTAGAAGTGCATCCCTGTCTTCAGGTGTATGCCCGCCCTCTATCAAACCAAGTTTTTAGAGGGCGAGGACTGGTCAATGATGAAGCATGACACCAGGTGGTGTGTGAGACCAGTCTGTCACTTTTTGTGAGATGCCTGCACTCACAAGGTAGCATTTAGGTCATCATACTAGGAGCGGCTCTTTTGTGTTAAACATTATAGTTTGGAGGCTGCCTACTCCTAGCACCCCGTGCCTCTAGTTCCCTTCCCCAGGTCTTTCCTGAGGTTTTGTGGTTAAACACATGGTGTTTAAATACACAAGATGAAAGTAGATAACAATACTGTTAAAAAATAATTGGATATTACCAATACATTATTATTTGTTAGTACACACTTAGATTAAATAATATTCTAGGCATCACTGAAGGGCTTCCAAAATATGCTACCACCATTAATGTATTCTTCAGCTCTACAGGAACACCTTAAAACTCAATTCCATTAGAAGACTATTGATGGGATGATGAGGGCAGCAACTACCAACCGTGGCAGGGAAACCATGTTGGTGTCCACACGGGTCAAGTGGAATGGGATTCAGACTCCACTTATACACAAGCATTTTGTGCGTGATTGAATTTACTTATACTCCGGTATCAGGTACAGGTTGACAATTACATCATAGCCACTTGTCATTGTATGTTGTGGTATGATATCACTTGTCTTACTCTGAGAATTTGGGGCCCTCTCCTCTGTAAGGCTTTTCGGTGGTGGTGAAACATGGGCGAGATAGAAAAAGCAAATGTGTTCTAGAGTGCTCTCCGTTTCCTTTTCTAAGGTGCGGCTACTACCTCCCCTTTTTATAGCTGCAGTATGAGGCTAACCCTTGACCCCAGGCCATAATGTTACAGGAAAGCTTTACTTCAATCACACCCTTCTCCTTTGATGAAAAATGCAAATGTGACTTTGGAATCCTTTCCCCTTTAAAAAGCTGATGTGGTACCGCTTGGGACTTCATCTTCCCCAACTTATTTCAGTATGCACTAGTCCGTTGGAAAATGAGTGAGAACAAAGAAGGTGATGCTAGGCAGTAAGGAGGGAAAGGTGGCAATTTTACAATCCAATTCATGCAGGGCCCCTGCGAATTCTGTTGAGCTACTGAGCTCCGGTCACAGAGCAAATAGAAAATTATCTGAGTACCAAAAAAACAACTAAAGATAAATTATTAATATTTTTTTGTATGATGAGTGACTAGGCTCTGTTGTTCTTTCTTCTGTCTCCAACCATAGAACCCAAAAAGGTTCACCTTTTAAAGTAGAAATAGGTGCTGAGCAACTGCCCTTTTCTCATGAGCAAAAGCGTCTCTCTACTCGTGAATATTTGACTGGTCGAAGACATTTTGTTAAATTTCTCCACCTTTATTTTCCTCTCTGTTGACAAAAGGATTGTCCTGCTGATACTGGTGTTGCCAGTGGTGGTTCACAAATCTCCCTCAACTGTTCGAGCAACCTCACAGGAGACTGCTGTACAGTTTAAACCTTTTATTCATAGCACAACCACTGAAAGTGACATTGGCATCCTACCTTCTGAATTCCTTCAACATGGATAGTTAAACTTGACACCAGACTGCATGGCTATTGTAAAGGAAGATAAGATGCTTTTTGTTAGAGCACCACATTCATTCTGAAAAAAGTGTTTACTTTTATTGTGTGGGGAACTCCATTGACTACTATGGTTTTGGAAGAAACAGCATTTCCTTTTTCCCGTATTTGGGAAAGTCTAGCTTAAAGTTCTCTTTAACAAACACTTGTGTGGCAGCTGTTACAGCTTACTGAAAGCACCCTTATGGAATTTTTATTTACTTTCCAGTAACAAAATGTTTTTCTGAACCAAAAGCTTATGTCTGCTTAGGAATTTAACATTGTTCTGTCTCGATCTATGGGTCTGTTCTTTGAGCCCTTGAATACTCAATGTTGCAGGATAAATATTTGAAAATTACTTTTCTAATTGCTATCATTTCTGCACACAGAGTTAGCGGGAGCCAGTCCTATTCTTCTGTGAGCCTTTTGTGTGTTCTAATGGAGTGAGAACTTTAAAATAAACCATCCAGCTTTTTTTCTTAGTGTTACATTATTTGGATGTGAATCTGAGTGTTGCTCCCTACCTTATTCCAGACTTGTGCCTTTGGGAGGAAGGTAGGCTCCTACCCTACCTCCACTATGGTTGCACATATTCAGGGTCCTTAATGGACTATACGTCTTTGCAGGGCACTTTTGAAACCAATTAAGTGGACATTGCTGTAGGCCAGTATGCTTGTTCTACCCAAACCATAAAAAACTCTGTTCTCCTGTCGTGTAGTTCCTATAATCCTATATAGGATCTGCACGTTTAGACAACATACACTGTAGGATTTGTGTCCGGACTGATTCTAGACACCCCCACCGGGTATGTTAGCCTGTATACCAGCTAGCTCACAGTGCCACTAGAAACCCCTCTTACCAAGGAGAGAATAGTTCTTGGCAACTATCGAACATGACAATCCTGATCCTTCAGGATCGTGGAAACAGTGCAATACTTTTCGCTCAGTCACTCGTGCTCACTTTGTCTCAGAGAGAGACACAGAATAAACGGTGGGGACATTTTTCAACAAGCATTTATTGAACCAGCGTCGTTCTAGTGTAAAATAGGGGTGCTGACACAACCATTAGACAGAAACAGATATAAATGATTAGAAGCACTAACCGAGTAAAAGGATGGTAGATTTCTACCATCGTGCTAAAACAATGAATTCAGGCAAGTATATAACATACATGTCAGTAGTAAATGCGTACTCCTACGATGCTCCTACGACGTGGCTGTTTACTGTCTAACTACTTCCTTTTTCCAACCCCGTGTTTAGGCCTCCGTAGGACGTCAGGTTCAGCGCCAGGACACCCTCGGGTAACAGTTTGCGCTTTAGAAATATTAATAACATTAACGATGCGACCCTAACTAGATGTACCCAAGTGTATCCAGCATGTATGTAGGTGTAAAGCCAAGAATCCCTCTAGGATAAAGTCAACCCTATTACCTGAAGTGAGAGACTGTGGGACCCCGTCTTGGTCTCGAGATGGACGGCCCGCAAGGGATGTCCGACCACTGCGAGCTGGAGTGTCTGCGTGCAGGAACCTCAGCGTCTAGCGTCAGTGTGTCAGCATGGAAGTCCTTTTCTCCTGTCTTGCCTCAGCAGAGATATGGTGTTTATATATCCAATGTGGTACCCCCAGGGGGTATACCATGCTGTGTCATGTCGGACTAGAATGACGGAAGGAATGACCCTTATACATAGTTATTATGCAGGAGATGGTGTCCTGCTGTGATTCCAAGAATCCTCATGCATAATGAATGAGGCTAGTTTTCAGAGAAAACCCCATGTCATTTAGGCATTACCATAACTAGGTAAGAGGTCAGTACCAAGAACCGTTATATAGTGTAATGGCAGGGGAAATATAGGTGAAAGGTCTGGTTGCTACCTGAGCCTATATTGGGCACCTGTATGAAACATAACACTCCCAGATCTCTCAGACCAATCATCCCACTTAACATTGAGGCAAAAAAGAATGAAGACACTTGCAAAACATTTTCATGAGGCTCTGACATGATTAGTTCATCCATTCTAGTCAGGATTTGTCTGAAACTGGCTAGTAATAACACACTTCATCTTATTTCAAGGGAATTTCACACTCTGTATGTGTCCTGTCACTCATGGAAAGTATGTGATCAAGGAGCCTGCCTAGATAAACATCTGAGTTTTTCAAGGGAAACATTGGTAGCAGACCCTTCAGCACCTTTGACTCTTATGAAAAGGTGCACTTGGTTACTTGACTAAGATAGGAAAGGCTGGACTGGATGGCTAAGTTTGTAAATGGAGTTTTATGGAAACCCATCAGACATTTGGAATTGCTGTAACAAGTTTTGAGGAGAACTATTTCTACCCTATGTGGCTTATTAGACAGTTTGTTTGTGTCCGTAACAATTATTTGAAACACAGAATTCCAGATGAGTATTTCAGGCGATGTATGGGCAAGGATTCTCATTAGACCTGCCAGCGATGGCTCACCTCTGTCTCTTTTCGCCTTCTTGTAACCTTATCTTCATTCATTTTCTCTCTCGGTTTATCTCTTTATGCTGCGCTTTCTCCCTTTCCATGTCTTCTCTTCAATATTCCCTACCATTCCACCAGGTCTTTTCATCCCATGTATGCTTTAGATCCCCTTTATCTTCCACTTGCCCACACTGTCCTGGTCGTACATTTCTCTGCCTCTGAAATTTCTCCTCTTTGTCATCGGTGTTTTCTTTTTCTCATCAGACTCTCCTCTCTCACCTTCCATTTGTGTTCCTCTGCATTAAGTCTCCTCTCCTCATCTCCTGTGTCCGGTCCTTTATCCAGGAGTCCTGTCTTAATCCTGTTTCTTCTATCCAGCACATTTCTCAGCCGTCTTTCACCTGCTTCTTTCACTTGCTCCCTCCTTCCCCTTGAGTCCTTGGATATTGTACATTACTGAAGCTTATTGAAAGGATTTTGAAAGGTTTGAATCACATTGTCTGCCAACTGTGACTCCTACCTCCACTCCAGATTGTAATCTTATTCAGAGATTTCTAATAAACCCTCTTTTAGAACAAGCTGACACATCCTCTTTAACAGATAACTGACTGGAAAGCTTGTCTGAAAACGTTTATCACTACTATTTGCTAAGAGAAATCTTAAGATGACAATCAATATGCTCTTTCTTAATGAGTTTACATGGATTTAAGTACTAGCTCCAAATTTTCTCATAAATTGCCTCATATTTTCCGTTTATATGAACTGGTGAATCATCTATTTCTCTCCCCTATCTTGCCTACTCCATTGGTGTAATAGCTGGGTGTCCAAGTTGCTTTACATTCTATCTGACAGAACAATTGTCTTTTAACTATATAACACTGCATTTAGTGGATTGAAGCTTGGATGAATTAATCTATTTCTAGATGCATGTTTTGTGCTGGATTTAGTAGGGTAGCACAAGTTTAGCTTGAACAATGCCTTTTGTACGTTAGGATCACTAATTTATCCAAAATATACAAGGCTCTCACTCAAGGACCTGTGTATCATTTCACAAATCACTTCTTTGTAAATCTTGAGTCATGAGTAGACGCATTATTTGGCAGAGCAGCCTTCCACACTTTCTACCATTTTTTGAAAAATCCCAAAGATAACCAATTTAGTAGTGATCATTGTGCATGAGATTACCTAGTAGGAATAGGCAGCTGCTGCAGACATCTTTGAGCAGCCTACAGATCACACTGTTGAAAGCTTGATATTTTAATAAGCCTTTTTCTCATTGGGTGGTTGACCTTTGTACCACTGGGGTGTGTAGTAACACTGTTGTTTCAGTGCCAAGTGATGGTTCAGTTTGTGCTTCCGGTCCAGGGAAGACATGGCTTGGCAGTTCGGGCTGGACTGTTCCCATGAGGCACAGGGTCAGACTGATTTGCATATGGCCATGTCTGAACTGGGGTGGTGGAGTGAGCTAAAGAATGATGATGGATTAAACCCAGATCAGTTGACTGGGGGTGAGTGTTTGATTGGCTCAAACGTTCCATCCATCGTCCCCTTTTGTATCGGTGTAGAACATAAACAGCCAGTATTATTGCATCAACCGGCTCTGGGACCATTGGTTACAGCTAAGTAAGTTGTGCTTCCTGGTTGAACTTGGTTAGGGCTTGAAAATGAGAAACACATATTGGATGAAGTATACTATGCTAGAAAAATGTGAAAATTTGAAAGTTGTTGACCTGTCTGCTGTTTGTTGATTGTGTGTAGAGGAAATGCTGCACTGGACTTTTTCTTCTTTTTTTTTTTTTTCTATTTTATTTGGTTTTCTATTCTTCTCTGAGCATCATTGTGTTGAAGTGGGCTTCAATCCACCATGTAGAGAATAAAATCATGAAACAAAGAGTTCTCCCTCACACTGACGTTTAGTTTAAGAAGTGTTTTGGGGTTTGTCTGCTTCTATTTTGTGAGCCTGGATTTCACCTTTCCTGTACTAAGCTCAGGATGCTCAGGTATATGTTAAAATCAGTAAGTTCAACAGTGTCTCCAAGTTGACTCCAATAGTATGCTAAAATAATTTATCAGAAAGCCTCTAAAACTGGCATCTCTCTTGGGATTTGAAAAGTGAGACTCTTGTACTCCTACTGTCTCATCAAACTCCTATCCCAGAGTTTACCAGAGTGTTCCAAATCCTGGCACTAAACTGTAAGAGTGCTCCATGAGTAATTCACATAAAAATCTGATTTATCATAGATCCTTTTTACATGTGCAACAAAATTGGCCGATTAAGAATCGCATCAAACAGAGAGTGTTTGTTGTTTTCCTTAAATCTGGCCACAGAGAGGTTAGCGTTGTACTACAGCTCATATCATTATCACAATTTATAAACGGAGTGGGGCCTTGAGCCAGCCCCCCCTCAGCCTTGCTTGTTTGAAGCATTTTGGATCAGCTTACAGTGTTATTGTGCATGTTTAAATTTTGCAGTGTTGATTGGCAAAGGATGTTTAAAGTGAAACTATGCATTATTTTGTTTCATATTTGTCAGTCAAGTCAACTCTACGACTAGATGGACCTATAAAGCCACTGGTACAGCACTTACTATCCACCTCTCTAAAACAAAACAACTAGCCCTGGACATTGGGAAATATCCAAACGATTCTGGAAATTGAGCATCAATTGATGCACCTGTAAGGACCACTCCCTAATGCAAACCTATAAACCTCCATTGAACTTCCAGTTGACAAATATCCAAGTTGCCCTGGCAGCTGAGCTTCCGCTCTCTCAGAACTATACTCTTTTGCCCAAAATGTCTAAGTAGATTACCGACTGCTGGCCTTCCATCTGTCTCTAACCACCTTCTGCCTCATGTTCCTTTCCAATCCCTCTCCTATTCCTTCCCTCCTTTCACACAATAGCATATTCATAACTCTACTGTTAATTGTAGTGAGCAGTCATTTGTCCCTGGAGTGATCACTACATCAACTTTGGCCTCAAACCTCACATCACGCCCGCTCCCCATCAGCCTGCTACACGATTACACTGACCAGACTGTGGAAAAATCTAAACCTAAATGCATTTTGGGTAGTTTGCCTGCTAAAAAGGTCGTAAGAACAACTATGACTGTCAGTCAAATCCAGCAATAGCTGCCTGAGATTTTTGAGAGTTGTTCCCCTCCAAACCCTCACAAAACTGACAACGGCATCGGAAAGTGGGTTGGCTCAACCTGGATGTTAAGCTACAAAAGCAGAACACTTGAATGACTGTGGAGAAAAACACTGAAACACTTTGCATTAACATGAAAAATCAACTACAGCAACAGTACAGAGTATATGTACATGTAGATATTGTAGCATTATATAGCGTTTACTGTGTGTGAAGCTGAAGTGCTTGGCCTCATGGGTACATGCTATGCTATGTTAGGCGTGTGCTTTGGAGAGTGGTGTATTAGTATTGAACCCATGTGGAAAGTGTTATCATGTCCATGATGACCCCAGTTACCATGCAATGGGACGCTGCTTGTGGCATTGTGATGAGTGAAAGGAGCGTGAGGGCTAGACACGCGATTCATGTTTTGTCTTATGCTGGTAGCATTAGTAAGCTCTGCTCGCTCCTTTTTGCAGTTATTATAAAGGAGCTTCAAGCCCTATTTTGGTATTCGTTGCTGCATTAATGTCGACCATGCTGCTATCTTATGAGGCTGGATGGATATTAGGAGGAAAGAAGCGAGTGTGAAAGACTTGCCTGGATGGGCTGTGATAAAAGCCTCCAGTGTCGGACTATGTTAGTTCTCTGCTGGCCAGCATTGTTTGGCAGATCTTTCTATAATATGCTTGTCCAGTTGTTGTAGGGTGGTTAGTTGCTGCGCTCTCAGATACACTGGCTCATAGAGTTGTTCTGAAATCATTCCATCGGATGTCTGCCTGTGCTAGAATGGGATTGGTGTTTATCAGGTAGCATGTCTTAGTTACAAACAGCTAATGAGACAACCAGGTATCTAACTGAGCAGCAGACCAGGAGAAGGGTAGTTGCTCTAACGTTTGAGAGAGATTTTAAGACTGTAGCCAGCAGTGATTATTATCTATTGGATTATGATGTTCCAGGGTGTTGGATTGCCGAATGGGAGTTTCTTGGGAAAAGCCAGGTTTTCACATCTGCTCTGAACTTTGAGAGTTCATGAATACAGTGGATCTTTGCCAATAGAGAGTTTTTAAAGTTTTGCTACTTGGACTGAAAGAGAAGATCTGCATATAGATTATTTTTGTGTTGGGCAATATGTTGATGTGGGGAGGTTGGTTTGGAGTGGAGATGTCTATTTTGTTTGTACCGTTTACATCTTATTTGATGGTATAGTGGTCCTTTTCCTTGGCAGACTCTTTGTACTATGCATAGTGCTTTGAACATTGATAGTCTTCCTACCGGTAGCCTGTGGAGTTCTTGTAGGATTGGTGACGTGTTCCCTGGAGTGTAGGGCGGCGGAAGGTCTTGCTGTAGTATTCAGAATTTGTAGTTTATATATAATGATTCAGGGGGTGCCAGGATGGATGTCACTAGTATATTCAAGTTCGTATATCATGAGTGTGAGAATGGCCTGCAGCTTTTGTTGGTGTACGAGGTACTGGAAGATCCGACTCAAGTTTCCCATGATGTGGAAGGTGTTTCCTGTGACTTCATTGACGTATGGTACCATAAATAAGTTTGAGTCCATGATTATTCCTACGTTTCTCACCTCTCTTGATGTGGTTGGATGGGCTTTGGGTTCGTTTGGACACATGTCCATAGGTTGATCTTTGTGCCATTGTCCATAGGTTGATCTTTGTGCCATTGTCCTCCGGCCATGATCTCAGTTTTTGCTGTGTTAAGCTTCAAGTCATTATTCATCATCCATTTATCTATGGTGCAGAGGCAGTCATCCTTTCCAGATTCTTGTTGCTCTTCTTGGCTATCCATTTTAGGATGATTTCAGTATCACCTGCCTAGTTACAGCATAAGTGATTGAAAGATTTGATCTGGCCCAGTAAAAACGTGAGGTAGATGTTGAATTAGAAAGGAGTACATCACAGTGAAGGGTATGAGGAGCTGATGTGAAAAGAGGCAGGAAAACCAAGCTTTTTCTGTCCTTGGGATAAGAGGCAATCCATTTTAGTGAATTTCCGTGTATTTGAAGATGACTGACCCTCTGTAGAAAAGAATGATGGTGGACTTTGTCAAAATGTGGTTGATAGAAGGTGTAGTAGTGCTGCAACCCCATTTTAGTACACTGAGTTTTAGATCATCCCAAATAGATATCCGAGCATATTCTGTGTGCCTATGTAATATGAAACTACATTTCTGATTTGACATATTATTTGTTTCAGTGAAGGTGGAGAGTTGTGTAAAGAATGGTCTTTCAAATAGTTTACTCAGGAAGTCAAGAGACTCGAGTTTCTGCACTTAGGGTTGCGGAATTATGCAAGCATCTTGTGGAGTTATTTTGATTTGATAGGCAGTTTACTTCCATGATATGAATGGAGTAGTGGTCTTTTGGTGGTATCAAAGCTGAGAGAACTCATTTTGCAGAGTACATTTAGATGTTTTATACAAAACTAAGAAGCTCAGCAAAATTATCTCTGAAGTCCGTAACCTCTCACCTAGCGAAGGAGTCCAAATAATTATGCTTCCTACATTCTGCACACTGCATTTCACCCATTCACCCACTATGTAGGTATCTCTCAAGAGTCAATGATCACCCCATACTTTTTGAATGTTTATCTGTCCATACTTGCACAAATAGACATGTCTGAATTGAGACAGTGCTTGCGGGCAATAGGTACTTTGATACAACAAAGTCATCTGATGCTCCTCAAAAACATATTCTAACTTCCAGAGCTTGCACAAACTTTGACCCCACCGCCATCTGACGTAAGGAAATTTGAGAGCCCCCAAACAGTTCTATACAAGTAAAGAACCTAGGCATGATTATGGATTTCAGCCTGTCTCTCAAACCACATTTTAACTTTGTGGTCAAAATGAGTTCTTCACCATGAGAATAATATGCAAGATATGTACTTGCATGGGGCTTTTCCACAGGGTTCAAGTCTCTATTGTGCTAGTCTTTTCATGTCTCAACTATGCCTGTGGGTTTTATGCATAAATAAAGGAAAGTCCTCCTTGTTGCCTTTACTGCAGAAAGGTTTGAGTTCCTGCATCATCTCCTAGGCAATGCTACTGTTAGGATGCAAATGTCCGCTGCATGGTATAGAAGCTTGAAATCGTGCAGTCATTGATCCGACTATGTGAAACTGCGATCCTGACTTTTTATTGGCCTAGCTAGTACACTAATCTAGCGTTTGTGCTAAGGCCTAGGCCTGAACATGGGAATGCCAAAGTCCAGAATCTGCTCTGTGACTTGGAGTGGCATACCAAGTGGGCCTTCTTTTGTCGATTTGGGACTACTGTCCATGTCTGGGTTTGTTGACTTGAATTGAAAGTGGCAGTGCACGGATTTTTGTGAATTATCCGTCCTAAGCAGATCCTTGTTTTTGTGTACTGGAGCAGTGCAAAATACTTGCTCTTCACACTTCCATGTAACACTCAAACCCATGTGATGACCCTCTGTTTGAGAGTCAAATGAGTATAGACCTGTTGGATGTATGGCACACACATGGCAGCTCGATTTCGTGAGAGGAGTATATTTGATGGAACCAGTGGGACCCATTTCGGATTGCCCCTAGTTTAGCATGGCACAAGTGGACAGTGGTTACAGCTTCCCAAAACCGTGAAATTGTATTGCCTGCATTCCTAATGCTAGATGTGTGGAGGCTCAGACACTCAAGTGAGGGAGGGTAGAGACAGGATTGCTCCTAGCAATCTTTGTAGCTAGGGATTTGCTGATTAGATTTTCATGAACATGGCCTTTTGGTGGATGGTAGGGGAGAGGGAGCGAGTCGACCGATTCTGTTAACAATGAGGATGTTTTTAAGGGAGGTACTGTCCCCGATTGCTTCTTGAAGAAGGAAGGCTGATGGCAACCAGGTTCAGAGACGTGACACTTCATTGTACCCGTGTTTCTGCTTGGAAACCGCATTATTGCTACTTGCTGTGAGAGCCATCTCCTTGCTCTAAGGCTGTGTCTATGCTGCAGCCAGAAACTGACATTTGAAAAAAATCCAAACTGGTTACAGGACCTCAGGCAATGGATCCACATCCCTTGTCAGGGAAATTAGTATATAAGTGACCGCAGCAACCACACTGGTAACTAGTTCAAAGTTCTTCTTGACTAAGGAAGGGATGCTCCGCAGATTACTCTGAGCTCATCTGCGACTTGCATTACAGCCTGTCTCTGAGGTGATGGGATATCACCTGAAGTCTGTTCGGCTTGCTGGTGTCTGCCTGGTACCAAGAGTCTTGATTCCCTGCCTGCTCTGAGAGGCAAGGACAGCATCTAGCCCTAGAGGGACATGCTGTTCAGTAGGAGAAGCCCAGCAGTGTTGCAGCTTGTGGAACATCCAGAAGCGGACTGCCATCGTGATTGAAGCCGGTGCTGACTGAGTTGTTAGGGACCATTTTGTCTCCCAGAAAGTGATTCATATGGTGATCTGTGGTCTCTGCTGACGCGGAAGAACTGCCCCAAGGCCTGGAGGTCGCAGCTGCAAAAGACAAGCACTCGCTGATCATGCCTGCAATGCCGATCACCTATGCGGCCCGAGCAAGGAACAGTGTTGCCATCCTTGGTCCAAAAACTGTCATCTCCACCAGTGGAAAACCTGCCCCAAAGCAGGAGGCTGGAACTGCTGAAGGCTATCGCCGGTCAGATCATTGCAGCAGCAGCACAAGCTAGGACGCCACCACGGTCCCGCGACACAGACTGTAATCCTGAAGAGTGCACTATCCAGCTCTGCAACAGCCCAGTCTCAAAATAGCATGAGGCCTGAACTCGAAAGACTGTGACTGTGTCTTTTAATCACAAATATAACCCTGACGTTAGACAGTTAACCTTTTGTCAGTGTGAATTCTTTGGCTCAGGAGCTATTTGAACACATGTTACGAATTGTCTAAGTGATAACTTCATAGTGAACGCATGACTGTGCCTAATCTTAGCTTACATCCATATCTCTAAGAACTCGCCTTAGATATTGAGGGGACACCCTAGATTGGGAGAAGGCACAGCAGAGGGTGTAGTGCTTAACTAAGAGTCTGTAGGAGAGATCTTATAACCTTTAGCTATACCTCCATCTAATTGTTCAGTATTTAATTTGCTGTGATAATAAAATATTTCTATTTTTACCCTAAGTACAAGCGCTGAGTTAGAAGGTGATTTACAGTTTTTATTTTTTGACTGTGGAGGTTTGAACTCTTGCCCCCATGCTAGCTTCCTGAGAAGCCTTATATACTCCCCTTCCCTACTCTGAGAGTCCAGTATGGAAGAGGTGTACTTGGTTTGCAGAACCATAATATATCTTCTACCTCAACTCTGACTCATCTCAAACCTCTTTCTACTACTCTTTCCAATGCACTACCCTATACCTCTGTCAATATATCCTCTACATCCACTCTCTCATTCATCCCAAACCCCATACCACTACTATGATCCCCAAAATAACCCTTTCTAGACTCTCCCCTACTCTATCCCTTCTTGCATCATCTGACACCTTTTTTACTATACCAATCCCCCAAAACTAGCCTTTCTAAACTCTTCCCTCTCCACATCCCTTTTTACTCATCCCAAGCCTCCTCCTACTGCTCCGCCCTCCAAAAAAAAAAAAAAAGTCTAAATCCTTCCCACTTCTATCCTTCCACTATCCTTTTCAATCAAAATAAGACTAACATGTCCACTTCTCAAATTTCATATTTCACTATACTAATTCACCACTAATCCTTTATGGGTTCCAGAGTAGCGTGCTACTCGCCGAACAAGCGCTTCAACACCTCATCATGGGTAACAAGCGCTATATAAATGCAAACCTTTTTCCCTCTTCTTTTCCTCCGCTATCCTTCTGAATCCAAATAACTGACTAACCTATTCACCGCTCAAATTACTTTCATATTTCATTATACTAATTCAACACTTATCCTTTATGGGTTCCGGAGTAGCGTGCTACTTGCCGAAAAAGCGCTTCGACGCCTCATCCGGGGTAGTAAGCGCTATATAAATGCAATTACAATACAATAGTAAGACGGAAAACAGAGACAAACAACCCCAGCCACTACGGTTGTGGACCCGTAGCCCCAGTCTTCAATGTGGCCTGCGGAACAGGATCTCAAAATTACCCTTTCTGCATCTGCTGCAGGAAGGCTAGAGTTTCTGCAGAATATCACAGTTCAGGGATGCATTTTGTTTTTTATTGAGGCAAATGTGACGGGTGCCTCCTCCAATCATAAGATCTCAACATTCCATCGAACAAGCTTTGCTAATGCACAAATGGGCAGTCACGCGTAAATGATGTTTGCACATGTTAGCACACGAACATGGGACCTATGCTCGTTTGGTACATTGTGAAGCAGAACTATTATGGTGCGTTCTGTGCACATGCATGGCAGCCATCTCCACTGGGTCACAAGCATGGATAACTTTGGAGTTTCTTAAGTCAAGCTTACACTTACCTTAAAACATAGAATCAATCAATCAATCAATCATGTCACTTATAAAGCGCACTACATACCCGCGAGGGTCTCAAGGCGCTGGGGGAAGAGGAGGGTGGTGCTGCTACTGATCGAAGAGCCAGGTCTTGAGGAGTCTTCTGAAGGCCAGTAGGTCTTGGGTCTGTCGGAGGTTGGTGGGGAGGGTGTTCCAGGTCTTGGCGGCGAGGTGGGAGAAGGATCTGCCGCCGGCGGTCGTTTTCCGGATGCGGGGGACTGTGGCGAGGGCGAGGCTGGTCGAGCGGAGCTGGCGGGTGGGGGTGTAGAAGCTGAGTCGTCTGTTGAGGTAGGCTGGTCCGGAGTTGTGGAGTGCTTTGTGTGCGTGGGTGAGGAGCTTGAAGGTTATCCTCTTGTTGACAGGGAGCAAGTGCAGGTCTCTCAGGTGGGGTGTGATGTGGCTGCGTCGGGGGATGTCGAGGATAAGACGTGCAGAGGCGTTCTGGATGCGTTGCAGCCGTCTCAGGAGCTTAGCCGTCGTTCCTGCGTAGAGGGCGTTTCCGTAGTCCAGCCTGCTGGTGACGAGGGCCTGGGTGACTGTTTTTCTTGTTTCGGTGGGGATCCACTTGAAGATCCTGCGGAGCATTCGGAGGATGTTGAAGCAGGATGAGGAAACGGCGTTGACCTGCTTAGTCATGGAGAGGGTGGGGTCGAGGATGACCCCTAGGTTGCGTACGTGGTCGGTGGGTGGCGGGGCTGTTCCCAGTGATGTTGGCCACCAGGAGTCGTCCCAGGCTGAAGGGTTGGAACCAAGGATGAGGACCTCCGTCTTGTCCGAGTTCAGCTTCAGGCGGCTGGTCCTCATCCATTCGGCGACGGCCTTCATTCCTTCGTGGAGGTGGGCTTTGGCGGTGTGAGGGTCTTTGGTGAGGGAGAGGATCAGCTGGGTGTCGTCGGCGTAGGAGATGATGTTGAGGTTGTGCTGTCGGGCGACGTGGGCGAGGGGTGCCATGTAGATGTTGAACAGCGTTGGGCTGAGGGAGGAGCCTTGGGGTACGCCGCAGATTATCTTGGTGGCCTTGGATCGGAAGGGGGCGAGGCGGACGCTTTGTGTTCTGCCGGAAAGGAAGGATGTGGTCCAGTCCAGGGCCTTCTCTTGGATCCCGGCGTCGTGAAGGCGTGTTCGTAGTGTGTGGTGGCAGACCGTGTCGAAGGCGGCTGATAGGTCCAGGAGGATGAGGGCTGCTGTTTCTCCGTTGTCTAGCAGGGTCCTGATGTCATCGGTGGCGGCGATGAGGGCGGTTTCGGTGCTGTGGTTGCTGCGGAAGCCGGACTGGGAAGGGTCCAGGATGTTGTTCTCCTCGAGGTAGCGGGTCAGTTGTTTGTTGACGATTTTCTCGGTGACCTTCGCGGGGAACGGGAGCAGAGAGATGGGTCGGAAGTTCTTGAGGTCCTTGGGGTCTGCCTTGGGTTTCTTGAGTAAGGCGGTGATCTCGGCGTGCTTCCAGCTTTCCGGGAAGGTTGCTGTCTCGAAGGAGATGTTGATTATTTTCCGGAGATGGGGCGCGATGGCTGGACTGGCTTTGTTGAAGATGTGGTGAGGGCACGGGTCTAGCGGTGAACCTGAGTGGATGGTGTTCATGATCTCGCTGGTGTCCTCGTCGTTGATGTTGGTCCAGGAGAGCAGGCGGTTGGTGGTTGTGGGGGCAGTGGTCTCGGTGGTTGCCGGGGCGGTCGTGGTGTTGAAGCTGTCGTGGATGTCGGCGATTTTGCGGTGGAAGGAGGTGGCCAGTGAGTCGCACAGGTCTTGCGACGGCTGGATGTTGTTGGTGTTGGAGCTGGGGTTGGAGAGTTCCTTCACAATGTTGAAGAGCTCTTTGCTGTTGTGTGCGTTGTTGTCTAGGCGGTCTTTGAGTGAGGCCCTTTGGCGGATCTGATGAGGTGATGGTGATTGCGGGTGGCGCTCTTGTGGGCGGCGTAGCTGTCCGTTCGTGGAGCCAGATCTTCTCCAGTTTTCGGCATGTTCGTTTGGAGGCCTGCAGGTCTTCGGTGAACCAGGTGGCTTTCTTGCTGGTGTGGCTGTTGGGCGGATTCTTGAGCGGGGCGAGGGTGTTGGCGCAGTCGTCGATCCACTGTCTGAGGTTGCGGGCGGCGGTGTCGGGGTCGGAGGGTTCGGCGGGTGGGCTCAGGGCGAGGGTTGTGGTTAGCTGGTCTTCCGTGACTCTGCTCCAGCAGCGGCGAGGCATTTGTTCGGTGCGGTGGTGCGTGGTGGGCTTCCTGTAGGTGAAGTGGATGCAGTGGTGGTCAGTCCAGTGGGGTTCGGAGGTGTGGTTGAAGGAGACGTGTGGGCTTGCGGAAAAGATGGAGTCTAGCGTGTGGCCGGCGGCGTGGGTGGGTGTAGTCACGAGCTGTCTGAGTCCGAGGGTGGCGAGGTTGTCGCTCAGGGTGGTGGAGTTGGTGTCCTTGTTGTTCTCGAGGTGGAAGTTCAGGTCCCCGAGGAGGATGTAGTCCGTGGAGGCGATGGCGTGTGTGCTGACGAAGTCAGCGATGGAATCGCTGAACTGTGGTCGGGGTCCGGGGGTCTGTAGATGAGGGTTCCTCTGAGGGTGGTGTTGGGATCGGTGTGGATCTGGAAGTGCATGTGTTCGGCGGTGCTGAGGGTGTCGTCGGTGTTGGTTGAGACTCTGAGGGTGTTCCTGTGGACGATGGCGATGCCTCCTCCGACTCCGTTGGTGCGGTCCCTGCGGGTGATCTTGTATCCGTCCGGGATGGCAATGGCGATGTCGGGGGCTGAAGCGGGATTCAGCCAGGTCTCCGTCAGGAATGCGACGTCTGGGGAGGTTGAGTCGAGAAGGTCCCAGAGTTCGATGGCGTGTTTGCGGGCGGAGCGGGTGTTGAGGAGGATGCATCTGAGGTAGTTGGGTTCTTTCCTGGGCGGTGGTTTGGCGGGGCGGGTGCTGGCGAAGCTGCAGTTCCGGCAGGTGAAGGGCCCTTGGGTGCGCTTCGGGGTGGCCTGGTAGCAGGCGTGATCTTTTCCGGGGTTGAGTGCGTGGAGGGTGCTGGCGTCGTATCGGCGTCTGTTGATGTGGCGGGCGCGGGGGATGCCCGGACCAGGGGGTCTGGCGCTGGGCGCGGTCACGGCGCGGACGGGCGCCATAAATGGGGAGGTGGGAGGGAGGAGCAGGGAATGGGGCAGCGAATGGGCAGTGAGGGGGCGGGGCCGCAGGAGCGCAGCGGCGGAAACAGGCACAGAAAGGAAAAACGATCACAATCGGGGGCAGCAAGGGGGCACAGAAAGGAAAAACGAGCACAATCAGGGGCAGCAAGGGGGCACAGAAAGGAAAAACGAGCACAATCAGGGGCAGCAAGGGGGCACAGAAAGGAAAAAACGAGCACAATCAGGGGCAGCAAGGGGGCACAGAAAGGAAAAACGATCACAATCAGGGGCAGCAAGGGGGCACAGAAAGGAAAAACGATCACAATCAGGGGCAGCAAGGGGGCACAGAAAGGAAAACACGATCACAATCAGGGGCAGCAAGGGGGCACAGAAAGGAAAAACGATCACAATCCGGGGCAGCAAGGGGGCACAGAAAGGAAAAAACGAGCACAATCAGGGACAGCAAGGGGGCACAGAAAGGAAAAAACGAGCACAATCAGGGGCAGCAAGGGGGCACAGAAAGGAAAAAACGAGCACAATCAGGGGCAGCAAGGGGGCACAGAAAGGAAAAAACGATCACAATCAGGGGCAGCAAGGGGGCACAGAAAGGAAAAAACGATCACAATCGGGCAGCAAGGGGGCACAGAAAGGAAAAAACGATCACAATCCGGGGCAGCAAGGGGGCACAGAAAGGAAAAAACGATCACAATCAGGGGCAGCAAGGGGGCACAGAAAGGAAAAACGAGCACAATCAGGGGCAGCAAGGGGGCACAGAAAGGAAAAACGATCACAATCAGGGGCAGCAAGGGGGCACAGAAAGGAAAAAACGAGCACAATCAGGGGCAGCAAGGGGGCACAGAAAGGAAAAAACGAGCACAATCAGGGGCAGCAAGGGGGCACAGAAAGGAAAAAACGATCACAATCAGGGGCAGCAAGGGGGCACAGAAAGGAAAAAACGATCACAATCAGGGGCAGCAAGGGGGCACAGAAAGGAAAAAAAACGAGCACAATCAGGGGCAGCAGCAGGGCACACAGACGGAGCTGTGTGGTGGGGGAGCGACCTACCAGTCAAGGTCAGGGGAGTCGAGGTGTTAAATCACAATGGATTAGTTATTCTATGTATTAATTATTTTCATAGTATCAGCAAGCAAGTCAAACTCTTTTCTAGGCCTTAACACAAAAAATGTACATAGATGTTCTCACATCCTGTCACGGTCTTTTGTGTTTCATACTGCGAGGCATAGGACAATTAATGCAGTGTCTCTAGTGTACAACAGAATATCACCCCTCCAGACCCCCCCACCCCACCCCTCGTTCCTAGAACTCTACTTTAAATTTGCATAATAATATCTGGAGAATAGGTATATTATCCTATTTCATCCCTCTTCTATTGTACCACTAATTACCCATCTACTTCATTTGTTGAGCATAACCCCCCCCCCTCACCCCACACTCACACACACTCATTACTCCCGTCAAACTTATCACCCACGAAGGGGACCCCTCGGGACGTTAATGTTTTGTTGCCCCTTCAACATTGTGAATAGCAAAACATTGACCCTACAGACACAGCCGCCAACAAAAGGTCATCATAACCTGACGAAAGGCACCAACCTACAAGGCAGAATAGTTGGCTGAAATGTTGGGGATTGCAGGACCTCAATACCTCCACCAAAATGTTTTTAAAAAAAAATCTTGTCTGAAGAGTCCCAAATAAGCAATAATAGAACTATTCCTGTAAGTAATGTTACGCTCTCCTATTTTTCTCAGTGCACTGTATCAATAGTTCCCTCTCTCGAAATTGAGGCCACACTGGATGAACAGTACCAGGGTGCAACCCGATGATGAAGCATGCCACTCTAGTAGGTGAGGGTCACTTAATCAGGATAGTCTTTTCCTTACCGTTTCCTCACAAAACCCAAAGCTTTGACTGGTTTTGATTGGTCTTGCAGATTTTATTGTGTGTTTTTCACGTATGAGTAGCCATTAGTCTCGGAGGGTTTTCGCATATCTACAGCAGAATTATATGTACACACTCTCCCACTCTGGTTTCTATGGTGCAATATATCTGCCAGCTCAAGCTGATGCTTTATATTTTGTATGGATTGTGAGGCCACGGATCGACCTCTGACAGAAGCAGTGGAGTTATTCATCGTGAGATCTATAATCGTGTTAAAATTGCCCCCACATTGTAGAACAGAATTCAGTTTGCATAATGCGGTGGTCATGCCCTCGATGACTTTGGGTTGTATGTATTAAAGTCACATATTTGTTGCTCAGGTGCCTACAGTTTACCAACCAGAGGACGTTCATGAAAGAGTTACTGAGTTATCACAGTGATATGGAGATGCTCTGCAAATGGAGGGAATAATTAGGGTGACAACGAAGAGTCAGAATGTTACTCAGGGGCTCTAGAATGACTGATTTCTTTACCTGAGACTTGCAACATTAGGAGATAGGAACTCCAAACGCTTGAGAACCTACATACGCTGGGCTGTGACGCTTCCATGTGGTTCGTGATTAAACTCTTGAGTCTGCGATGGACGAAGGACTTCATTTTCTTGTAAACACAGCACAGTTGGAGACTAGAGCTAGAGGCAAAACGGATGACTTGCTTGAACCAGAGTTGAGTAGAGTTTCCTGATTTGCCTCAAGACTAAGACAGTTAGGTGATTGCATCTGTCGACATTAAGTTTTTATTTTCTACTGTGATTTATTTCCGAGTTTTTGAGGGGTGAAACAATGGGTGTAAGGACACAGTGGGGTTTTATTGCTATATCTCTGTGCCTGATGTTTGTGTGTTACTTTCTAATCTGTAAACAAAGTTAAACCTAAGCGGAAGATTGGGTACTTTTCATCTTGGCCTTTGTTTTATGGTTTAACTCTTTTTTATTAGCAATTGCGAAAAAAAACAAGCATGACATTAGGGCCTCGCAGGGCCTAGTGATAAGGGGAACAAAGGAAATTATGCTAAAGAACACAAACTTCTCCCACCCACCGCCCCGACAGTAAAGAGAGAAAAGCGAAAGAAAGGAGACCTCCCCCCACCCGCTCCCGATCCAGGCTAGCGTCAATGTATAGGCGTAAATGGCGTGTCGAGGTATGGGCTCCAACTTGCTACTGGTTAGGTTCCGATGAAGTAAGGCGTAAGAGGCGCAGGTACCTCGGGCAGGTGAGTTCCCGAAACTCTTGTGCGAGAAGTGTGAGAAAGGGTTGCCATAGCTCATTAAAAGAAGCACTCTTCCCGGCCAGCGTGAGGGAGATCCTCTCCATCCCCAAGACGTGCCAAAGTCGGTGGTACCAGCCCGTGTGTGTAGGAATCTGAGGGGACCTCCAGTGGATTAATATGTTCTGGGTTGCGGAGCCTATTGCAATAGCCATTTGTTTCCCCCTTCGAGCCTTAAGGGGATACGTGAGTGGGTTGGGCACCCCCAGCAGGACGTATGCAGAAAGTCTAGGGATCTCAGTGTCGAGATGTTTGTCTATTTCGTCAAGGACATGTGTCCAGTATGACCGAAGTAGGGGACAATCCCACAGGAGGTGAACCAGGGTACCCCTCCCACCGCACCCCCGCCAGCAATCTGGGCTCAGTGCCGTATCGGTCTGGTGAAGTCGCTCCGGAGTGTAGTACCAATGGTATACCAGTTTAGTGAGTGTTTCTGTGAGTCCAACGTGCGTTGCTGTGTCGTGCCCTGTAGCAGGCGCCCTCCCACTCCTCTGGAGTGAGATCGCGCCCTAGGTCCCTTTCCCATCGCGCCCGCCCTGCATGGTACATGTGTGTGTATCTTGATTGTAAGAGCTTATAAAGATCGGAGATCAGTTTTCTATCCGATGTTCTCGTAACGAGCCATCGTTCGTACGCGGTAAGGCGTCTGGACACCTGGAGGCGGCTGGAGGGGTGAAGGGCCCTGTGGCGTACCTGAAGGTAGCGCATACGTTCCGTTTCCGGCAGGGCGAAATCCTCCCGAAGCTGCTCGAATGCGGCGAACTCGCCACCGGTGAATAGGGGGCCCAATGCCCAGCAGCCAGACTCTTGCCACGGCGAAAGGAGTGTTGATCCAGCCCCGGAATGAACTCCGGATTGTCCAAGATGGACGTGAAAGGGGAGGGGAAGGACGTTAGGTCATGGCTTAAGTTCGTCTGGTCCCAGGCCATAAGAATTGTGCGAGTCACCTGTGAGGCATATAAGTTAGGGGGCCGATGGGCCTTCTTGAGGAATGGGACCTTTCTAAGTGAAGTGCCTGCGACCGCCCGGTCCTGGAAGAGCCAATTCTTCTCCGATTCAGCCCGACTCCATTCAACCAGATAGCGGAGTTGCGTTGCTTTGTAGTATAGGGCTAGGTCAGGGACCCCGAGGCCCCCCTCATGCGGGGGGAGAAAACTAACTGCTCGTTTCAGTCTGGGCTTACGGCCCTGCCATATGAAGGCAGAGAGATCCGATTGTACCTTTTGGAGCCAACCCTTAGGAGGGGGTAGAGGCAGAGCTTGAAATAGATATAGGATTTGGGGGAGGATGGTCATTTTTATAGCGGCGACACGCCCTAGCCAGGAAATCTGCTGGCGTTTCCATCGCCTGAGTTCCACCTGAATTTGGTCGTGTAGGCGGGAGAAATTGGCCACTCATGCTCTGTAAGGTGGGGGTGGGGGTCAGGTGTATGCCCAGGTATGGAACCGGGTCGTCGGACCAGGCTATGGGGTAACGAGCTTGCAAGTCCGCCTGTGCGTGAGGTGGCAAGGACAGATTCAGTGCCGTCGACTTAGAGAGGTTAATTTTAAACCCCGAGGCCTCCGAGAAGGCATCCAGTTCCCCCAGCATGGCTCCCAGGGCCCTGTCCGGGTTCGTCAAGGTAACAAGGACATCATCCGCATATAGGCTAACAGTGTGGGTGTCCCCCCCAAAGCGTATGCCCGTGATGTGTGCATGTCGTCGGACTCTCTGTGCCATGGGCTCCATATATAGAGCAAAGAGCAAGGGTGATAGAGGACACCCCTGCCGTGTGCCCCTATGAATAGGGAAGGGCGCTGAAGTATGCCCATTAACCCGTACTGTCGCTGTGGGGAAGCGATAGCAGTTAAAAATATGGGTCCGCATCTTGTCTCCGAGACCCACGCGGCACAACACCTGCTCAAGAAACGGCCAGTGGACCCGATCGAAGGCCTTTTCGGCGTCAATTGTAAACAGCATATAGTTCCCCGGGACACGGGAAGCTTTTTCAATGAGGTGCACCACCCGTTTCGTATTGTCGCTTGTCTGCCGTTGTGTGATAAACCCGGCTTGGTCGGGGTCCACCAGCCCCTGCATGTAAGGGCCCAGACGACTCGCCAGAATGGAGGTGTAAAGCTTTGTCTAATTCAGGAGCGAGATGGGCCGGTAAGACCCGCACGCCGTTCTGTCCTTCCCCGGTTTAGGGAGGACGACTATCGCCGCCTCCAGCATAGATGGGGGTATCGCCCCGGCTTCCGCGAATGAATTAAAAAGCCGCGTCAATAAGGGGGTGAGAGCAGCACCAAATTGCTTATGAAAAGCCGCGGTATAGCCGTCCGGGCCCGGAGACTTACCAAGCTTCAGCCGCGCTATGGCAGAGATCACTTCTTCCGGCCTGATTTCCCTCTCGATGTGTGCGGCTTGTTCCGGCTTCAGCACCGGAAGGTCCGCCCCGGAAAGGTATGAGGTAATGTCGGCCTCTGCTAGGTGTTGGCTATCGTAGAGCTGAGCATAAAATGTGCGAAAGGTGTCTGCGATGTCTGCATCTTCAGAGGTTAACACACCGGTGCTGTTCGTGATCTCCCGGACGCCCTCCCGTAGCCGAGCCTCACGGAGTTTATGCGCCAAGAGGTGGCCGCATCTGTCTCCCCCAGTATAGAAAGCATGCCGCAGGCGCAAGGCCGCATATTCAGCCTTGTCTTGGTCCAGGGCCAGCAGTTGCTTCCGTGCGATGGACAGTTGACGCCACACTCGAGGCGCCCCGGTCCGCTGGTGCATCTGCTCCAGCTCCCTAACGCGTTGCGACAGTTCCCCCCCCCTTTTGGCCTTCCGGTCCGCGTTATCTGCGGCGGAGATGGCGATAATCTCCCCCCGGACGACGGCTTTAAGAGCCTCCCATCGCGTCGCAAGGGACGTGTCCTGAGTGTCATTGTGTGCGAGATAGTCCGTTATAACGCGCTGCAGTTGGGTGACTGTGTCCGGCCTATGTAGCAATGTGTCACGGAACCGCCACTGTCCGGGGCGGCGGCAAGGCTGGGGAAGGGTCAGTGATATCTCCACCGGGTTGTGGTCAGAGAGGGATGCTACCAGGATGTCTGTGTCAAGGGTGGCCGCGCAAACAGTCTTCGTTCCCAGGAAATCTAGCCGCGCGTATGTCTTGTGTGCGTGGGAATAGTAGGAAAAGGCTCGGGAGTGTGGGTGGTGTTGTCTCCAGATGTCAGTGAGATCAAGGTCACGGAGCCACTGGGCCCCTGCGTGGGAGAGTGCGCCTACTTGGCTGGTGCGTTGGGCGGACCTGTCCAATTCGTTGTTGAACACTAGGTTGAGATCACCCCCTATCAAGATGTGACGTTCTTGTGTTGCAGTGGCTGCCGTAAGGGCGGTCTGCAAAAAGCGTTCCTGTCCCTCATTAGGAGCGTAGACTGATCCCACCACCACTGTGAGACCCCCAATGGAAAAGTGATAGGTGAGTAATCTGCCCTTGATCTCGGCCCCTTTCTGTAGCACCTTCCCCCGAAAAGCCCTGGAGACAAGGATAGCCACCCCACCCGTTTTAGTAGTCATGGAGGAGAAGAACTGGCTCGGGAAAGCTCGGGATTTGAGACGATGACAATCTTTGGAAAGGAGATGTGTCTCCTGGAGGAGGCAGATGTCAGCATGTGTGCTCTCTAGAAAGGACAGCAAGGCCCGTCTTTTAATTGGATTGTTAAGCCCCCTAACATTGAAGGTGAGCACCTTAAGTGGGGGGATCATCGGTATATCAAGTCAGTAGCCACATAGCTAAGCTTTGCTGCCGCTCGCTGGGATAGTGACACAGCCATGTCAGAAAATGCAGTTTCCCGATGCCTGGACCGGAGCCCCACAAAGTCGGAGAAAGGCCCAGAGAGGGGCAGAAGAAAAAAAGAGAAAAGACCCCAACAAAGAAAGGGGAGGAAAAAAAAAAAATGGGAACACCCTTGGGGCGCAACTGGCACCAGAAAAGACAAAAAAGAAAAAAATTGTACCCAGTCTTTCAGTAGTCCGTCATCCCAGGATGAATCGGGAATGGAAAAATGTCGTAGGGGTAAAATGGTGGCCAATTAAGTAATATCTCCCCCCGCCTCCCCCACCCACCAGACATCTTTGGAGTGCAAAGACCACGTCGGCCCGGGTGTCTTGCTAGGAAATCCCGTTGTCCTGAGCCCCCGGCACCGCTGCTATAGCCTCCAGTTGTTCTCTTTTGACCTCTTGCGGGTCGGGTTTCCTAATACGGCGTCGGCCGCGTTGTCGCCGCCACTGTGTATGGCCGTCGGGGGCCTCCCGATCCGTGCGCTCCTCGGGATCGTGTTCCGCCGGAGGCGTGACGCCCAGGAGCCTGCATGCCTCCGTGAGCGAGCGCAGTTGATAAAGGGTCCCCTCATACCTGAACACCAAGCGAAACGGGTGACCCCATGAGTAGGAGATTTGCTTGTGGCGCAGTGCCTCGGTGACAGGTCGGAACATCCGGCGTTTGTGAAGCGTGATGGCAGCGAGGTCCTGAAAGAGGGCCACCGGCTGGTCTCGGAATGTGATTGGTTGTTTCAGCCGGGCCTGGCGGAGAATCTCCTCTTTGGTGCGGTAGTCCTGCACGCATACTAGGATGTCTGCCGGGGGCGCCGAAGGAGCTCTCGGGGGACCCACCCTGTGGGCCCTGTCCAACGTGAGTTCAGTGTCCGACTCTCTGCCCAGGACAAAGTTGAAAAGTTCCCGCACCCAGGTAAAGATATCTCCCGCCTCTGTAGCAGTGCGAACCCCTCGGATGCGAATGTTGTGGCGTCGCGAGCGATTCTCCAGGTCCTCTAGGTGGGACTGCACGTCCACCTGCTGCTCATGAAGTCTCACCACCTCTTGTTGCAAGGCCTCCATTTCCTCATCACGGGTGTCGCTTTTGGCCTCCAGGGACGCCACCCTTTCCCCAATTTCGTCCATGTCTTTGCGGACATCTTTGATCTCTGCCGTGAGATCACGTTTCACGGTTTGGAGATCATCCCGAAGGGAGGCGAACAGGGACTCCAAGAAGGCCCGAGTTACGGGCATATCTGCCGTTTCAGCCATCTGCCCCGATGGACTGTCCCGGCGAGTCTCAGCCGGCCCGACACTTCTGGCTCGTGCAAAAAGGTCCGTGAGGGGCTTCTCCTTCAGGAGTTGTTTCTCTTTCTTGCCCCGGGTAGAGGACATATTCCGCCGTCCCCAACGAGGGGTCCCCTAGGCGAGGGAAGCCACCCACCGTGTCACTGCCCAGGGCGTCGGTCTCCGCTCCAGTGTTGGCGCACCTGCCCCGTCGACCGATATGTAGCTGCTCCGGGAAGGTTGGAGCCCCCCCCCCGTTGGTCAATGCAGCAGGAGCAGGGCCAGAGGCGTGGTGCGGTATGTAGACTCTCCGTAGTGCCGGGGGCACCGGCGTCGGTAGCCGCCCCGGGGACCGCCGGGCAGAAGGGCCGAGGTGTGAGGGGGTGACCCCCAGAAGGTTCGGAGTGGTGTGGAACGGTGTCTCACCCGGCGCGCTCCCTGCGGCAGCGCGGCCCCTGTAGCACGGGGGCCCCCGGTCTCCCACCGTTATGCCAGCTCTGTCGCGGGGATCGGGATCGCCCCGGTGCCAGCCCCGGCCGGGGCACAGTGCGGGAGCCTCCAGGCCCTCTCAATGGGCTCTTCAGGGACAGCCCCCAAGCATGGACCCGTCGCCAGGAGGGGGCGCGAAGCTAGTCACCCCCTCCGCTGCTCCGTCCAGCGATGCTAGGGCCCACCTGGAAGCTCCGGCAGGTCTCTAGGAGGGCGGCCTGCAGCTGCTATCGCTAGGCCTCAGCGGCCCAGTCGCGTCTTGCAGGAGGCCCCAGTCGCAGGCCGAACCGCCTCCCGGCGACTAGGGTGTCCCAGAGTCAGCGTCTCGCCGCTCGGGTCCAAGCGCCCTCCGCTGCGGCCTCAACAGCCGGGTTTGCGCCAGTCCGGCCCACCACCGGGAGCCGAGGTGCTCCCCGAGCTCGCTTGGCCACGCCTGCCGGTCACCCCTGCAGCCCCGGCCGGCGTCTCACTCAGGTCGGATAGGCCGCGGTGGTCCCCGGACACACCAGCTCTGTAGCGGGGGATCAGGGTCGGCCCGGGGCCGGCCTCAATCGTCTCTCGGCCACCTCCGTCTGTGCGCTGCTGCCGCTGCGGGTCTCTCCGGGCCTCAGTCGCGTGAGTCGCGTCTCTTCTCCGTGTGCGGCCCGATCCCCGGGCAGGCACGCCCCCGTCCGCGCCTCCCGATCACCACCGGCTCTCGGGGACAGGTCCGCTAGTGTCTGCAGGGCACCAGAGATCTCGGGGCAGCGCCTCAACGCGGCGCGGGAGGCCCGGGCCGGTGCTTAACGACGGTGGACAGGGGAGCGGCAGGGAAACACGTCTCAACCCTCCGCCATCTTGGCCACGCCCCCTTGGCCTTTGTTTTAAATCTTTCACATTGGTGCCATTTATTTGAGACCGTTTTGTGAGTCACCGTATGTAGTGAGGGGGATCCAGTGTGGATACCAGTTTGCAGTTGTAAAGTGCCAGTGATTCAGGAAAAACTGACTTACGCACCAGTATTTACTCATATCCACATGCAGACACTTCGACCTATGATGTAATTGTGTATTTATTGCAACACAGCTATAACTATTGCACTTCAGCATCATGCCCCGCATGAGCAGAAGAGTCAGGTTAGTTTTATTAGTCCTCTGTTCGCAACTATTAAGAACAAGCATTGGCAAAGCCAATATGCCTAGACCTATTTATTGGGTTTGCCTACATTTAAAAAAAAAAAAAAAAAAAAAAAAAAGTGACCGTCCTCTTCATTTTGTTGGTAGGTGTGCGCACCACCCATACACATGCCTACAGGCATTTTTTTCTTCTTTTTGGTTATCGATCTGAGTTGGATAGGTAATTAAACAAAATGAAGCACACACTTTTTAGGTCAAGCCTGGGCAGCGCATGTGCAGCTCTGCGAGGCATACTGCAATATAGACTGTGGCTTGAAGCACATCCCATCTTTTCCATTTGTTCCTGTTCATGCTGCCCTTCTTACATGCCTGCCATTGTTTGGTCGGCATGCTTAATTAGTCCCGCCTTTTCGTGTTTCGGATCCTCCCAGCAGACTGTCTCTTCTACATGTGGTCTTAGGTGTTTTTTTACGTTCCTTCGAGCACAATTTTTTTTGTTTGTTTTGGGTCTGCCTTGGGCTTGTGTATCAGCACGGTGCCCGCTTCACGGATGCCACATTTGCATTTTCCAAGGAGTATATTTTTATCATAATCAGCATGACTGCCACCGCGTGGAGTAGTGATTGTGTTTTGTTGGCCATCCTCTCCCTGATCGCTGCTTTCCCGTTCGTGTCGGTGTCCCCCCACCACCTCCCACATGTTCTATTTTGGCCCTTCCTCCTTGTAAATTGAAACACACATTTTGTTACAGCGAGACCGGTTTGGTACGAATGCTGGCCGCTTACGGAATGCAGGGGTATACCACGCCTACATTACCATTTCCATATCTAGCTATTGCTCTCCAGTCGCTCATGTTCTCTTTCAGTGAAGAGAGATTGGGCAGTTAAGCAAAATCGCATTTAAAATTGGCCATACTGCTTCTTGTTTACCCCACTGAACACGAAGCTTTACTTTGACTTCAGCGTCCTTCAGGCATTTGCGCTCGCCACTTGTCGCGGGGACATTTCAGTCTTTTCTTGAGCTTCTGTAAAAGCAGAAAATAAATTGACTCCTACATTCTTGTGTCCCGGATGCCATGTGTAATTGTGAGCTTTCTGGGGTTCTGTAAAAGCAGCTGAAAATGTGTAGAGAAAAGCTGCAGTTTGAGTCTCTGATCACAGTGCCGGTGCCAGGGACACTCAATGTGATCATGTCTCCAAGAGCTCCCCTTAAATTGTAACGGGCTAAACGCTTCTGGAATTAAGTTTTCCTGATATTTTCATTTTACAGTACTCCATATGAGTGCATGTTACTTGCCACCTGCCCCCATCGCCTCCTGTGTTGTATTACTGGAAATACCCGCCAACCATATGTGGTCGTGGGCGCTTATTCCAGTATTTCCTAGTTGTTTTAAATGGACATTGGCAGGGTGTGAACTTGGTTTTAGTATGCATACTGTCATCTACTGGCCAACCTTTTATTTAAGATATCTCATTCCACAGGTCCTGGGATTTTTAAGGTACTTTTACAAATCACTCAGCCGGGCCTTGTGTTGTCACCTAATAACTGACGACCAACATAATAGCTACAAAAACATTCAAAACCTTTATTTACATATTTAAAGAAGGCTTCACAAAGACAAATGTTTCTCAAAAACGGCTGATGTGCATCTTCCTCGAAGATATAAACGTAAGATAAGGTCGGTCACATTTGCATTGATGGCGCTTTCATGGCAATGATTTCCTGTCCTACCGCAGCCCAGTGTTACGTAGGGCCTGAGAATTTAAAAAGTAATTCTAGAATATGTCATTTGATGCAGAGATGGTGTGTGGCCATTAGCAGCTTTTTACATTTAGCATATCCGCCCAAGCACCCTTTGTGATATTAGTTGCATATGCATAAAATAAAATTACCTTGTCTTTTTGGAATCTCTCTGATATGAATCTAGACTTTTACAGCATGCATATTTGTGCTTGGCTTTAGCTCGTTACAATCCATGCAACCATTAATCCTTCCGTAGGTGATGCTGTAAAACATGTGCCAGGCTCACTGACTTCTGAGGGTGGGGGGGACAAGCACTGTTAATTTGAAGTGCCCTCGCGGGTGCTAGGCCTGGATGAGGGACATCCATAGAAGTCTTCTTGAAAGTGAAGCCAGGTGATAAGCATGCTGTTTTTGTGTAACCGAGACACATGAGAAAAGGATTGAATTCAATTGCAACTGGGTTTTTTTTCAGATCAGATACTAAATTGCTAATGTTGGGCTAGCTATCAGTCATACTCTGTAAGTGCAGAGATTCAGAGTAGCACTTAGTTTATGGGTTTCAAATGCACTGCTTAATCGCGTTTTTTTCTCCACAATACATTCCTCAGTAAAGTTGTTTGTCATCTTATGGTAAGCATAACTTGCCCCTGACACTGATTCTTCAGGCTGTTTAATACTCTAGTGATGCAGTTGTGCACAAAATATTATAGTGCTGTTAACTTGCATCGAGGCACCTGTCTTTCTTTCTGTCTGCGGTAAAAAAGCTTTGGAATGTGTCCATAAATGTATTCTGAGGCAAGCATGTACTCCTGAATCATACTGCATGATCCAGTGTGTAGTAATTGTATAGCTCTTCAATCCCTGGTGGCACAACATCAAGGATAATGTGCTGCATGGCTAAACACGTATAAGTTCCCAAAAGCGAGACATATAGGCTATGCCATTGCTTGTTTTTAAAGCGGGCAAGGAGCAGGAGGAACACTGGGAAGGATCTGGGGAAGGCGAAGCAACACGGGGGGGGGGGGGAATCAGTGAACCAACACTGGGTGGAGGGGGGCGAACACCATAGCAACATAGGAGGGGATGCAAAAACCACAGTGGGGAGGGCTGGATGGGATGAAAGCAGCAAGAGGATTAGGGGAAAGCAACAGAGCGTGAGTGGGAGGAAATAATGTGTAGAAGCACACTGGGGAGAGAAATAGGGAAGGAGCGGAGATAACCAGTCAGAGATCAGAGAACAACATAGAGTGCAGGGTGAGAGACGTTCACGAGGGAGACTGCTCAAAAACATCACACTAATGGAGTGCTTCACAAAAAAGATAAAAGTGGTGCTTCAAAAGCAGACAGTGGAAGCAGTAATGCTAGCCAGTCACAGCAATGGTGAAGAGGCAATGCTCCATGAGAGGGGCACTTACAAGACTGACAAGTCAATACATGAAAAAGAAGTAGGCAAATGAGAATGACAAGGAAAGCCAACCAGTGGTAATCAACGGACGAGTGCCAAACCTCTTAGCGTTTTTGGTAAGACACAGTATGCCTCATAACAGACAGCTCATGCACTGTCCATTAGGTTTGACCTAAAAATGGCACTCTTTCAGTAGTTTATCCCTGCTCCAAGAAGTGATTGGTCTCTGGATCTACGATCCATGAGTTATCAGCTTCATTGTAATCCTGTTTGATTTAGAGCTGGAAAGGTGCACACATACTTTCTTACTGTTTCATAATTCAAGTGAAATGTTTTGGTGAGGCACACGTTTTATTGTACAGTGTGTCTCGGCTCTATGTCCGGTAATGTGTTAAATTCGAGCCCAGCGAGAAACGCTTACACTGCAGGCTCTGTTTGGTGCTTCATCCTTTGTGACCCAGGGAAGATGTATGGGAGGGATGAGCAAGCTGAAGGGAGGACCCTGGATAAGGTGTCAGGGGTAGTTGTTTAACTTTTCAAACAGTCGTTTGATAAAGTTTAATTGAAATAATCCAGTTTGAGTCTTTAGAGCCTTTTAAACGATTACAGTGTGGACTGCACAGATCCAGCTAAACCGCTGCTGGTAAGAGGATTTTTTTTTTTACATTTGTAACTCCGATTTTGGGGAAGGACTTAATTTCCGTTCCAAACGTTGTGAAATAACGTTTAACGTCTCTGGTTACGGAAACAAGCTGTATGAACTGCTGCAAGCAAGATTTATTGTGACGCCGTTTGTAACAGTAGCAAATGACATATTTGTTCAACCAGATGCAGCGAAGAGAACAATGTTATGTTAACTGAAAAAAACAAATACAGAAACCTTACAGTTTGGAGTAGGCACCTGTATTTGTAGTTATTAATTCTAGCACTTTTAACTAGAGGTCTATACATAACAATGAGAACCGCGGTGCTTAAAACAAAACACAGGAATAATAATAAAAGGTTCGGCTGGTAGCATCAAGGTTTCTTAGATAACTTGAATCGACTGACTTTTTGCTGTGTTTTAAACCTATATGAGGTTCTTATCCTTCTGCTGTGGACAGAAAACTCATTCCACAGTTCAAGCACTAATTAAATTGAATGAGTGGGACGAAGCACAAGGTCTCGGAATGTATAAAAGAAGTAGTGATGGACGAAGAGTTTGAGAGCGAGTGTTGTATGAAAGTCAAAAATGGTGGAGCCAGTTTGTGAAGACATTTAAACACAATAGTGACGAAGTGAGACTTCAATTGAAGAAGCACAGGTAGCCGGTAAGTAGAGCAAAATACAAAGAGATGTGTGCGGTATGCGGAAGCGAGAGTGACACGATCACAGGAGTTTTTAATTATTTGAATTATTTAGATTGGATTGGATCAGTGTTACATTTGGGAGACCAACCAAAGCAGGGCGTCATTAAGACAAGATGGAATGAGTTTTTCGACCAAGTTTGCACTTTTGCCCATTGCACTTTATACGCACAAAATGTACTTCCCACAGAATGTGAATTGGCGTCCCTGCTCTGGTTGGGTGGGCTAGTTAATGTTGTACTTTGATATGTTTTTTTCTGTGCACAAAACTGTATAATGTCTTATTATATTGACCCCTGCTCTCTTTTGGAAATCAATAATGCATCTATTTATTTCTACTCTCTAAAAATATAAAAAGGTAAAAAAATAAAATTGAGTTTATACCAGAAATTTCAATGAAGAGAAAGGCAGAAGCGATCTGATTTTACAGATGTGCAGATGAAATCAATAGGCTTTAGAAAGGGAAATTTAGAGAAGTAGTACGAAGAATCGATCGGAGATTGTGAGCTGATATACAAATAGAATTGTGACAAGAAAATGGTGGGGGTGGGATATGATGGTGAATGGTAAAGAGGCCCTTTCCATATCGGACTCGGGATCCAAACCTGAAATAGAATTTGGTCTACAGATGCAGGACTTGCCATCAGGACAGCGCACAGTGAGTACCCATGTCCCTGTCCAACTCACTAAGAGACTTTTGGTTTCGACTGAAATTATTGCTCCCGGACCACCACTGCTGACAGGTCATGGTAGGCACCAGAACCTATCTTCGAGACTACGAAGGAGAGGCTCAATCCGAAGCATATGAAGATACACATTCAGCCTCCTACTGGTTGGATTTTGGCAAAGACCGTGCAATCAGCGCCTACTTCATTGAAGCGTCAGCTTTCTTTTGAGGAGGCCATCGATCTACCCGCACCTCCTAAGAAACAGAAAAAGGACAGTGTAGCCAGCCTTTTACAGGCACCTTTGTCCACTTCTCCTCCACCACCACCTTCTTCATCAGATCACTCTTTTATTGATATAGGAGACATTACTCCACAGGGCTACCCACAATCTGATACTGGGGATCGGGGAGGGGGGGGGGGAAGATGATGATCAGCAGCCCATAGATCCATAGGACAGCTGTGACATTGACCACCACCCAGACCTTTACCCAGCTAAGCCATCACCCCCCATAGATCCATAGGACAGCTATGACATTGACCACCACCCAGACCTTTACCCAGCTAAGCCATTGCCCCCGGATGATGCAACCTCCTTCCAGGAACTTATAGCTAGGGCAGCTGCGTATCCCCGTCACCAGATCTCCTTGCACAAAGACCCCATAGAGGATGACTTTCTCTTTGAAACACTCTCGTCTACCACTAGGGCATGCCAATATCCGCCCATTCTAAAGGGGATGCTCCTTCACTCAGATGAAATCTTTAAAGATCTGATACGGGCACATAATATTACACCAAAAGTAGACAAAAAATACAAAGCTGCAGCCTCAGATCCACCTTACATCAAGCGCCAACTCCCCCTAGACTCCCTGGTGGTATCTAATGCCCGCAAGGGGGCTAACTCTCAGACATTAGCAGATGCCCCTCCAGCCGATAAAGAGAGTAAACTCATCGATGCTTCAGGGAAAAGGGTGGCAGCACAGGCAACACACCATTGGCAAATTGCCAACAGTCTGAGGTTGCTGGTGAGGTACGACGGGGCCCATTGGGATGAGATGGAGGAACTCCTCCAACATCTCCCTGAGGAGTACAAGAAAAGAGGGGCCACCAAATTGTCCCCATGGGCAAATTAATTTCAAACAACTCCATCAGATGTGCCCCCGACTCAGCGGACATGGCTTCCAGGAGCATAAAAACAAGTTTACTGCTGGGTAGACACGCTTGGCTATGCATATCTGGCTTTAAGCCAGAGGTTCAGCAGACGCTCCTGAATGTCCCTTTTGATCAACAACATCTGTTTGGTCCCCAAGTGGATCAAATATTTGAAAAAATTAACAAGGACAAAGAGTTACAAATCAATGGGAGCGCTTCAGACCCCTACTCCTTGTGGTTCCTTTGAGCGCCCCACATACAAACAGGGCACAAAAACAACACCATCAGATGCCTCTTCCTCTAGGCATCAGCGTCACACCTCCCCATCAAGGGGATATTACCGAAGCACATATAGAGGAAATAATTCCAAAGGGTGTGGAAGAGGTGCCTCCCCTCTAACCACACCCTCCACTTCCATACAGTGACACATTTTTCATTCACACCTGTGGGGGGACGACTACAACTTTTCTTCCCCCCCTGGAAAACCATAACAGACCAGTGGGTGTTTGGTATTATCCAACATGGTTATTGTCTGGAGCTCATTAAAACACCTCCAAACATCCCACCTCGCAGGCACAGACTTTCCAAACACTACCAAACCTTGCTCAAACAAGAAGTACAGAATGTCTTGCAAAAAGGAGCCATAGAGCCTGTTCCTCTGGAACAACAAGGTTCAGGAGTATACTCTCTACTTCCTCATTCCCCAAAAAGACGATTCACTCCAGCCCATATTAGACCTCAGACCGTTTAATCGTTGGAGCACTTCCACATGGTAGCTCATCAGGATGTGATTCCTCAATTACAACAGGTCGACTTTCTGTCTTCACTGGACTTAAAGGACTCTTACTTTCACATCCCAATATACCCAGCACACTGAAAATACCTCCGGTTCGTCATAGCAAGAACACATTATCAGTTCAAAGTGCTTCCATTCGGAGTCACTACCCCGGGTGTTCACCAAATGTCTTGCTGTAGGTGCAGCACAATTACGCAGGCAGAGTAGTCATGTCTTCCCGTAGCTGGATGATTGGCTCATCAAAGCTAGAAAGCTCCTGTTGTGTCTGCAACACACTCAGACACTGTACATCTTCATTGATTGGGGTTTACAATCAACATACAAAGGTCACACCTTCAGCCTTCACAGATTCAGCCTTACCTAGGAGCTATTCTCAACACACAGCTAGGGTTAGCCTACCCAAAGGCAGTCAGAATTCACAACATCACAGCGCTGCTACATCAATTTCACTCCAGTCAACACATAACAGAATAGTTCAGTGACATCTAGGCATGATGGCATCTTGTATTGCAATAGTTCCACATGCAAGACTACATATGCGTCCACTGCAGGAATGTCTGGCGAGTCAGTGGTCTCAGTCACAGGGTCAATGACCAGATCTAGTGTTGATAGACAGCAGCACACATCACTCTCTACACACAAATCTATCAAAGGGGCAGCCGTTCCTTGACCCTGTTCATCAGATCATTCTCACGGCTGACGCATCCCTCACAAGATGGGGTGTACACCTACAGGATCTCACAGTTCAGGGCGTCTGGAACACCAAACACCAGAGTCTCCACATCAACTATCTAGAGCATCAGGCAGTAAGCATTGCTAGTCCACCTGAAAGGCATGGTTGTCTTGGTCCAACGAGTAACACAACAGCCATGTTCTATTTACAAAAACAGGGGAGGGAGGTGGGGTGGGCGGACACCTCCCATGGACTGACAACGACTTCGCCGACCTCCTCAGCAGGGTGCGGCAACATGTCCATGAGTGGGAACTCCATCCCAGAGTCCTCCTCCTATACTACTAGAGGTGGGGATTTCCACAGATGGACCTGTTTGCAACCGCAGACAAAGCAAAATGTCCAAACTTCACCTCCAGGCTCCCACACCCACTATACAAGGGCAATGCTCTATGGATGCACTGGTTGGGGATATTTGCCTACGCTTTTCCACCTCTCCCTCTTCTTCCATTTGAGGTTCGGAAGCTCAGGCAAACGTCTCTCACCCTCATTCTGGTAGCTCCCGCTTGGGCTCGACAACCATGGTTCACCACACTACTCGAGCTTTTAGTAGTGTCACACGAGAACTTCCCCCTCCATGCGGAGCTTCTGACTCAGAATGATGAAGTCGGGCACCCAAATCCAAAATAACTCAACCTAGCCATTTGGCTCCTGAGGTCATAGAATTCGGTTATCTAAATTTCCCACCAGAATGTATGACCATTCTCAGAGAGACTCATAAACCCACAACCAGGGTGTGTTACGCTGCGAAGTGGAAAAGATTTGTTTTCTACTGCCGTGGTAGACACATTGACCCGTTTGATGCAACTGTTCCAGACATTGATTGTCTGCTATATACTGTGTTTGCAGACTTCTGGACTAGCATACACTTCAATACGCCTGCATCTAGCTGCAATAGCTGGCTTCTTGCAAAACCGACAACATTTATCATTCTTCAAGTTACCAGTTATTAAGGCATTCATGGAAGGCCTTAAAAGAGTAATTCCCTCAGGTTCCCCTTGCACCTGCTTGGAATCTCAACATTGTACTCACCAGACTTATGGGTCCACCATTTGAACCCTTGCATAATTGTCTTCTCCAATTCCTATCTTGGAAGGTAGCCTTTTTAGTAGCAATCACTACTCTTAGGCGTGTCTGTGAGCTCCAGGCACTAACCTTGGAAAAACCTTTCTTCCAGTTACACAGAGATGGAGTAGTCCTTTGAACTAACCCAAAATTCCTTCCAAAGGTAGTTTCTACTTTTCAGCTAAATCAGTCAGTTTAATTACCTGGCTTCGTTTCACAACCTGATTCAGTTACAGAAAGAACTCTTCATACGCTAGATGTTTCTTCAAAGAAAAACAACTTGCACACATCTGGACCAAACACTAGATGGCAGGAGTATGCAGAGCATGTGAATCTACAGCACTACATGCACAAACCGATGCTTAAAGGGTAACATTATCAATATATATACTATATATATATATATATATATATATATATATATATATTTTCTATTCATGAGGTTTTCTAGAGTGCATAACTACTCAGAAGGGCCTCCCAGTGCTACAACCATCAACAGGTACTATAAAGGTGATCATGTTAGTTGAACAGAGTGGTTTTTAACCGTTTTCTGAATATAGGTTCTGACTAAGTTTTCCTAATATGCTGTGGGAACGTGTTCCAGAGCTTGTGAGCCAGGAATGCGAAGAATGTTTCTCCACTCCTGGTTCTCTTTATCCTGGGTACTGCAAACATCTGCTGGCTGGTGGAGCACAACATTTTTGTAGTGTTGTATGGTGAAAGAAGTTTCTGCATTAACGTTGGCCCCTTTTTATACATTGCTCGATGAGCCAGCCACAGTGCCTTAAAATGAATTCTTTTGAGCACTGGTAGCCAAAGCAGGCTTGCAGTTGTAGATAGGTGGTTGTTGATTGTCAACAGTATACGGGCCGCGGCATTCTGGGTGACCTGTAGTCTTTTTAAGACGGCCTTGGGACTTTCAAAATATAAGGAGTTACCATAGTCAAGTCGTGAGATGACTAAACCTGGAGCCACTACTCTACACGATGGTTGAGGTAGCCAGCTCATATTTAGGTCTCTATATTTATATATTTATTTCACCTACCTATAACTCATGCCCTATGGTAACTATAGGTTCGAGGCATATGAGCTGTAGATCGTATGCTTGTGCATAGATCGCCATATGGTGTTGGGCTCGGATGTTTGCACTTTGTTTTTGTCTTGGAAGAAGTCTTTGTAGTCACGAGGTTAGGTGACTCCTTCTTAGGACGATAGTGCGCATGGGCATCGACTCCATCTCCAGATTGTTTTTTTCCGCCATCGAGTTCGGATGTGATTTGCTGCGCTCCGGGTCAGTGTCGTTTTCAAACCCCCTTCGACGCGCAATCCCTCTCCACTCAACGGTATTGTCTCGATCGCGTTTCCTTTTCGATGCGTATCTTCAAAATATATAAAATCCTCGATCTTCGATGCGGGCCGTTGGGCCTATCCGCGCCGACCACGCCAGCAGTCAATGGAAAGGACTCCTTTAAAAAAAAATGCCCCGGGTGTGGTGCTAAGTTCCCACACATGGACTTACACGAGGTTTGTAACCTCTGCCTCTCCCCGGAGCACGAAGATGAGAACTGCGAGGCCTGTTCATCTTTCAGGTCGAAGAAAACCATCCGTGGCCGTCGGGCTCGATGTGACGAAATGTCTCGCGGAAGCAGCTCGATTCCGGACATCTTCGGAGCAGATCCCAATCTCCAGCCAGAACAACAAGCGGATGAAGGAGAGATCTGTCCCCGAAGCCGACGACTCCGACGTCGAAGACCAGGCAGTCACCCCGGCTCAGCGGTCCGTGAGTACCGAAACCCCTCTCCCAACCAAAACCAAACCTAAGGCTCCGGTAACACCTTCGCCCTCGAGCTCAGGTCGACACCGACAACACACTTCAGACGCCCCGCCCTCGGGCCCGGCGATGAAACTAAAAGAAAAGCCTTCCGGCTCTGGATCGAGCCAACCCCATTCCGGTGCCGAAAAACCACCTTAGGCACCGAAGTCCAAAACCAAGGAGGTGCCACGCCCTTCTTCATCGGCACCGAAGCCCTCGGCACCGAAACAAACTAAGGACAAATCTTCGGAGCCGGACAAATCTTCGGAGCCGGACAAATCTTCGGAGCCGGACAAATCTTCGGAGCCGGACAAATCTTCGGAGCCGAAAAAATCTTCGGAGCCGAAAAAACACTCGGAGCCACAAACTCCTATACAAAAAGCTAAAGAGTCCAAGACACCACAGAAAGCGTCAGAGACACGGGCTAAACAACATTCTGACCCTAAATCTTCAGCACCGACAAAGGACATTGTACCTGTACAACAATTTCCAACAGATTTTTCGGATCCCAAACAAAAGACTCGCTGCGTTGACCCAGAGACTGGCAAAGTTGTCGCCAAGCCTCCTAAAAAGAGAAAATTGGACACTTCAGAAGACCCTGAAATACCCATGAAGCGAAAAGAGATGGGCACTAACACTACTCCACCTCTCTCTCCTTCTCCAGATGATCCAAATCTATTAATTTCTCCAGCACACTCCCCACAACATACATTTTCACCTCTTCCACAGGATGATGAGGATGACTATAGTGATCAGGGTGGGAATGGAGACCCAGATAATGATGACGCAGATACGATTCCACACAATCCAGATCCTTGGGATGATTACAACACAGATCCCGACCCATACAATGACCCGGAACTGTATCCCTCTAGGCCATCACCACCAGATGACAATATTGGGTTTGCGCAACTCATTAATAGAGCTGCTCAGTACCACGGGGTACAGTTACACTCTGACCCTTTAGAGGAAGACTTTTTACTGGAAACATTTACACCCACACAAGTCTACACACACCCTGCCAATGTTAAAAGGCATGTTGAAACATGCACCACAAGTTTTTAAGGACCCCGTCAGAGCCAGGATTCTTAACAACAGAATAGACAAAAAATACAAGGCAGCTCCCAATGACCCAGTATACATTAAGGGTCAGGTCCCTCTAGATTCTCTTGTAGTGTCTAATGCACGCAAGAGAGCAAATTCACAAAGCACAGGCGACACCCCTCCTCCTGATAAGGAATCTAAACTTATAGACGCATCTGGAAAACGCATCGCATCACAAGCTGCAAATCATTGGCGGATTGCCAATGCCCAAGCTTTGTTGGCCAGATATGACAGAGCTCACTATGATGAGCTTCAAAAGCTAATGCAACATCTTCCTGACCAATTTAGAGACAAAGCTAATGACCTTATACAGGAGGGAAAATTAATAACCAATACGTCCATCAAATGTGCGCTTGATGCATCCGACACTGCCTCTCGTGCTATTAATACCAGCGTTTTGTTACGCAGGCACTCTTGGCTCCGAATCTCCGGATTCAGACAGGAAGTGCAGTCCGCTATTCTTAATCAGCCCTTTGACCAAGAGCATCTTTTTGGGCTCACAGTAGATACATCTTTAGAGAAGATAAAAAAGGATACGGAGACTGCCAAGGCCATGGGGGCCTTGCAAACCCCTAGAGGTTCTTTTCGTTGCTCCTTTTACAGGGCTGGCTCCAAAACTATTGGCTCAGAGCATCCCTCTTCTTCCTATAAAAGCCCCAATCAAAACAATTCCTCCAGAGGATACTTTCGCGGAGGGTACAGAGGCAACAATGGTAAGGGAAGAGGTCGCAGTAACAATACCCGCACCTCCCCTACCACTAAGCAGTGACTTCCCTTCACTTCCCCCCCGATCATCCCACTCCTGTCGGGGGGACTCCTCTCACAGTTCCTACCTGTCTGGAATTCTATCACAACAGAGAAGTGGGTAAGACAAATTATCCAGTATGGTTATTGCCTGGAACTCACCTCTACACCCCCAAATATCCCTCCCAGACAACGTCCAATGTCTTCAGAGCATCCGACTCTTTTAAAACAAGAGGTTCTCTCTCTATTACAAAAACATGCAATAGAACCAGTCCCCTTGCCTCATCCAGGCACAGGGGTTTACTCCCTCTACTTTCTAATTCCAAAAAGGACGGCTCTCTCAGACCAATTCTGGACCTCAGACCGTTAAACCTCTACATTCAATCAGACCACTTCCACATGGTCACTCTCCAACAGGTGCTCCCACTGCTTCAACAAGGCGACTTTCTCTCCATTCTAGATTTAAAGGACGCCTACTTTCATATTCCCATTCACCCCGCTCACAGGAAATATCTCAGGTTCGTGGTGGCCGGTCAACACTATCAATTCAAAGACTCCGACATTGTTTATTGTTGTTAACAAAGCCAGTAGGTTTGTGTGTGTGTGTGTGTGTATATGTATATATGTATGTGTGTGTATATATATATATATATATATATATATATATATATATATATATATATATTCACTGAAAAACCAGAGGTTTCAGGGACGTTATAGTTAGGAATTAGCATTTAAAAAAACTTAGAAATTCACTGAAAGAAAAACAGGTTTAGGGACGTTATAGTTAGGCTGACATTGAGGGGGCACAAGTTATAATGGCTGAATTTCTCTGGTTTTGTACGAGTGAAATGTCAGCCTAACTATAACGTCCCTAAACTTGTGATTTTTTTCTGTGAATTTCTAAGGTTTTTTAAATGCTAATTCCGAACTATAACATCCCTGAAACCTCTGTTCTTTTTCAGTGAGTGTATATGTATAATATATATATACATATATATATATATATATATATATATATATATATATATATATATATATATATATATATATATATTCACTGAAAAAACCATAGGTTTTAGGGACAGTTATAGTTAGTTGGACATTTCACTCGTACAAAACCATAGAAATTCCCCCGTTATAGTTAGTTCAGCTAACTATAACTCGCGCCTCGCAATGCACTGCTGATGACGTCACATATTACATCACTCATGACATGGTCAGTGACATCACTGATGACATCTCAAATGACATCACTGATGACATCATCCAGTGACTGTGTGTTTCTGTAAAGTTTAAATATGTTTAATATATTTAGGGAAAGGTGTATTGAAGAATGAGTGGGTGTATAAGTGTCTGAATGGATGATTTAGTACGTGAGTGACTGACTCTACAAGTGAGTGATTAAATGTATCTTACTGAATGCATGGGTTAGTGACTAAACTGTGTGAATGTCTGTATCCGTCTGTCTGTTGGTTTGTAAGCGGCTGCATGGCTTTCTGAATAGCTACATGAGTGTCTACATGGGTTATTGATTGATTGTCTGAGTATCTGTATGGGTGCCTGAGTGTTTGTGTGGGTGGGGTGTGTGTGACTCTGTGCATAGATGTGTGAGTTGGTGATTCACTGGGTGCATGGTTTCAAGAGTGCATCTGTGATGGACTGTATGGGTGGGTGAATGTGTGTATGGGTGTGTTAGTGATTGAATGTATATCTCAGTGGTACATGTGTGAGTAACTACATATGTGCAAGGCAGTATATATGTGTGTTGGAGTATATAAATGGCTATAAGTGAGAGTGTGTGATTGTGAGAGTGGCTGTATGGATGAGTGTGTACTTGTATCAGTGATTGTATAAGAGCGTAAGAATGTGCTAGTATTTGTATGAGTAAGTGAGCTGGTGTGTGTATAACTGTATAGGTGAGTAAATGGGTGTGTGATTAAGTTTTTTGCATGACTGACTAGGTGTGTGAGTACCTCTATGGATGAGTGGCGGTGTGTGAGTGTTTATATAGGTGTATGAGTGCATATGATAGTCCTGTACTGAGTGACTAAGTATGAGTGACTGTACGGGTGAGTGAGTGGATGTGTGTGTAGACCTAAGAATCAGTGAGTGGGTATGTAGTTTTTGGTGTTGGAGTGTCTATGGTTTTGAGAATGGCAGTCTGTAATTTAGAGTGGGTGTATCAAAAGTTATATTAGGGTGTGAGAAGATGCATGAAATTATCACATGGATGATGTCATCAGTGATGTCACTGACCATGTCATGAGTGATGTAATATGTGACGTCATCAGCAGTGCATTGCGGGGGCGCGAGTTATAGTTAGCTGAACTAACTATAACGGGGGAATTTCTATGGTTTTGTACGAGTGAAATGTCCAACTAACTATAACTGTCCCTAAAACCTATGGTTTTTTCAGTGAATTTCAAAGGTTTTTTAAATGCTAATTTCTAACTATAACGTGCCTGAAACCTATGGTTTTTTAAGTGAATTTCAAAGGTTTTTTTAAATGCTAGTTTCTAACTATGCCTACAGAGGTAGGACATGTGAAGAAAGAAGAAAAAACGCACAGAAAGAAGCAAAAGATGTGCAGAAAGAACCAACAGAGGAGCAGAAAGAGGCCTTGTTGCAAAATCATCCTGTGCCCACAACTTTTTCAGACGGGTACTGGTGGTAACTGACTCTGACTGACTAACCAGAGCCAGTGCTATGCTAAAAACACTTAGAATACAGTGAAAACACCTACATACACTAGGGAACACTATGCGTTGGGGTACCCCTGTGATTAGCATGACCTCCTCTGCAAGTCCCTAGTACATAATAGGGCAGGGGATTAAAACTACCTCTTAAAACGCGCTACAGGGCTCGTTTGCACAGTGGTGAAGGGAGGGGGGCCTGAGGTGACATGTGTGCAAACGCACCCGTGGCGCGTTTTAAGTTGCGGGATTAAGTCCCCTTGAATTCTGAGGGTCCCTGGGGCCCAACTAGCCCCCCAGGTACCTACAGTTAGGACCACAGAGCTGAGTTGCAGAGAGGCGTTCCGAGGCCACGCACCTTTTTTCACCTCTCTGCAACGCAACTCTGTTGTGCTTACTGAAGGTACCTGGTGGGCTAGTTGGCCCCCAGGGTCCCTCAGGATTCAAAGGGAATTAATTCCCCAACTTAAAACGCACCACAGGGCGTGTTTGCGCACATGTCACCTGAGGCCCCGCCCCCTCCCTTCACCACTGTGCAAACGCGCCCCGTGGTGCGTTTTAAGTTGGGGGATTAGGTCACCTTGAATCCTGAGGGTCCCTGGGGCCCAACTAGCCCACTAGGTACTTCCAGTAAGCACCACAGGCCTGCGTTGCAACGCCTTTAACAAATGGTGCAGTTGTGTTTAGGTAGTGAAGAGGGTCGTGCTGGGGGTAGTGTTTTAGGGTTTAGTGTAGTGCAGTGGTGTTTGTGTAGTGTAGGGGGTCATGCTGGGGGTAGATTTAGGGTTTAGGGTAGTGCAGTGGTGTTTGGGTAGTGTAGGGAGTTGTGCTGGGGGAGTGTTTTAGGGTTTAGGGTAGTGCAGTGGTGTTTGGGTAGTGTAGGGGGTCGTGCTGGGGGTAGTGTTTTAGGGTAGTGCAGTGGTGTTTGGGTAGTGTAGGGGGTCGTGCTGGGGGTAGTGATTTAGGGTAGTGCAGTGGTGTTTGGGTAATGTAGGGGGTACTGCTGGGGGTAGTTTTTTAGGGTTTAGGGTAGTGCAGTGGTGTTTGGGTAGTGTAGTGGTTCGTGCTGGGGGTAGTTTTTTAGGGTTTAGGGTAGTGCAGTGGTGTTTGTGTAGTGTAGGGGGTCATGTTAGGGTTTAGGGTAGTGCAGTGGTGTTTGTGTAGTGTAGGGGGTCATGCTCGGGGTAGATTTAGGGTTTAGGGTAGTGCAGTGGTGTTTGGGTAGTGTAGGGGGTTGTGCTGGGGGAGTGTTTTAGGGTTTAGGGTAGTGCAGTGGTGTTTGGGTAGTGTAGGGGTCGTGCTGGGGGTAGTGTTTTAGGGTAGTGCAGTGGTGTTTGGGTAGTGTAGGGGTCGTGCTGGGGGTAGTGATTTAGGGTAGTGCAGTGGTGTTTGGGTAATGTAGGGGGTACTGCTGGGGGTAGTTTTTAGGGTTTAGGGTAGTGCAGTGGTGTTTGGGTAGTGTAGTGGTTCGTGCTGGGGGTAGTTTTTTAGGGTTTAGGGTAGTGCAGTGGTGTTTGTGTAGTGTAGGGGGTAGTGTTTTAGGGTTTAGGGTAGTGCAGTGGTGTTTGTGTAGTGTAGGAGGTCGTGTTTTAGGGTTTAGGGTAGTGCAGTGGTCTTTGGGTAGTGTAGGGAGTCGTGCAGGGGGTAGTGTTTTAGGGTTTAGGGTAGTGTAGGGGGTCATGCGGGGGTAGTGTTTTAGGGATTAGGGTAGTGCATTGGTGTTTGGGTAGTGTAGGGGTCATGCGGGGTAGTGTTTTAGGGTTTAGGGCAGTGCAGTGGTGTTTGGGTAGTGTAGGGGTTCGTGCTGGGGGGAGTGTTTTAGGGTTTAGGGCAGTGCAGTGGTGTTCAGGTAGTGTAGGGGGTCGTGCTGGGGGTAGTATTTTAGGGTTTAGGGTAGTGCAGTGGTGTTCGGGTAGTGTAGGGGGTCATGCTGGGGGTAGTGTTCTAGGGTTTAGGGCAGTGCAGTGGTGTTTGGGCAGTATAGGGGGTAATGCTGGGGGTGGTGTTTTAGGGTTTAGGGCAGTGCAGTGGTGTTCGGGCAGTGTAGGGGGTGGTGTTTCAGGGTTTAGGGCAGTGCAGTGGTGTTCGGGCAGTGTAGGGGGTCGTGCAGGGGGTGGTGTTTCAGGGTTTAGGGCAGTGGTGTTTGGGCAGTGTAGGGGGTCGTGCTGGGGGTGGTGTTTCAGGGTTTGGGGCAGTGCAGTGGTGTTCAGGCAGTGTAGGGGGCGGTGCAGGGGGTGGTGTTTCAGGGTTTAGGGCAGTGCAGTGGTGTTCGGGCAGTGTAGGGGGTGGTGTTTCAGGGTTTAGGGCAGTGCAGTGGTGTTCGGGCAGTGTAGGGGGTCGTGCTGGGGCTGGTGTTTCAGGGTTTAGGGCAGTACAGTGGTGTTCAGGCAGTGTAGGAGGTCGTGCTGGGGCTGGTGTTTCAGGGTTTAGGGCAGTGCAGTGGTGTTCGGGCAGTGTAGGGGGTTGTGCTGGGGCTGGTGTTTCAGGTGTTCGGGCAGTGCAGTGGTGTTCGGGCAGTGTAGGTGGTCGTGCTGGGGCTGGTGTTTCAGGGTTTAGGGCAGTGCAGTGGTGTTCGGGCAGTGTAGGGGGTCATGCTGGGGCTGGTGTTTCAGGGTTTAGGGCAGTGCAGTGGTGTTCGGGCAGTGTAGGGGGTCTTGCTGGGGCTGGTGTTTCAGAGTCTAGGGCAGTGCAGTGGTGTTCGGGCAGTGTAGGGGGTCTTGCTGGGGCTGGTGTTTCAGGGTTTAGGGCAGTGCAGTGGTGTTCGGGCAGTGTAGGGGGTCGTGCTGGGGGGTGGTGTTTCAGGGTTTAGGGCAGTGGTGTTCGGGCAGTGTAGGGGGTCGTGCTGGGGCTAGTGTTTCAGGATTTAGGGCAGAGCAATGGTGTTCAGGCAGTGTAGGGGTTTTGCTGGAGGTGGTGTTTCAGGGTTTAGGGCAGTGCAGTGGTGTTCGTGCAGTGTAGGGGGTGGTGTTTCAGGGTTTAGGGCAGTGGTGTTCAGGCAGTGTAGGGGGTCTTGCTGGGGTTGATGTTTCAGGGTTTAGGGCAGTGCAGTGGTGTTCCGGCAGTGTAGGAGGTCGTGCAGGGGGTGGTGTTTCAGGGTTTAGGGCAGTGCAGTGGTGTTCGGGCAGTGTAGGGGGTCGTGCTGGGGGTGGTTTTTCAGGGTTTAGGGCAGTGCAGTGGTGTTCGGGCAGTGTAGGGTGTCGTGCTGAGGGGTGGTGTTTCAGGGTTTAGGGCAGTGCAGTGGTGTTCGGGCAGTGTAGGGGTCGTGCAGGGGGTGGTGTTTCAGGGTTTAGGGCAGTGCAGTGGTGTTCGGGCAGTGTAGGGGGTCGTGCAGGGGGTGGTGTTTCAGGACTTAGGGCAGTGCAGTGGTGTTCGGCCAGTGTAGGTGGTCTTGCTGGGGGTGGTGTTTCAGGCTTTAGTGCAGTGGTGTTCGGGCAGTGTAGGGGGTCTTGCTGGGGGTGGTGTTTCAGGGTTTAGGGCAGTGCAGTGCAGTGGTGTTCGGGCAGTGTAGGGGGTCTTGCTGGGGCTGGCGTTTCAGGTTTTAGGGCAGTGCAGTGGTGTTCTGGCAGTGTAGGGGGTCGTGCTGGGGCTGCTGTTTCAGGGTTTAGGGCAGTGCAGTGGTGTTTGGCCAGTGTACGGGGTTGTGCTGGGGCTGGTGTTTCAGGGTTTAGGGCAGTGCAGTGGTGTTCGGGCAGTGTAGGGGGTGGGGCTGGTGTTTCATGGTTTAGGGCAGTGCAGTGGTGTTCGGGCAGTGTAGGGGGTCGTGCTGGGGGTGGTGTTTCAGGGTTTAAGGCAGTGCAGTGGTGTTAGGGCAGTGTAGGGGGTCATGCTGGGGGTGGTGTTTCAGGGTTTAGGGCAGTGCAGTGGTGTTCGGGCAGTGTAGGGGGTCTTGCTGGGGGTGGTGTTTCAGGGTTTAGGGCAGTGGTGTTCGGGCAGTGTAGGGGGTCTTGCTGGGGGTGATGTTTCAGGGTTTAGGGCAGGGCAGTGGTGTTCGGGCAGTGTAGGGGGTCTTGCTGGGGGTAGTGTTTAGGGGTTTAGGGCAGTGCAGTGGTGTTCGTGCAGTGTAGGGGGTCGTGCTGGGGGTGGTGTTTCAGGGTTTAGGGCAGTGCAGTAGTGTTCGGGCAGTGTAGGGGATCGTGCAGGGGTGGTGTTTCAGGGTTTAGGGCAGTGCAGTGGTGTTCGGGCAGTGTAGGGGGTCATGCTGGGGGTGGTGTTTCAGGGTTTAGGGCAGTGCAGTGGTGTTCGGGCAGTGTAGGGGGTCATGCAGGGGGTGGTGTTTCAGGGTTTAGGGCAGTGCAGTGGTGTTCGGGCAGTGTAGGGGTCATGCTGGGGCTGGTGTTTCAGGGTTTAGGGCAGTGCAGTGGTGTTCGGGCAGTGTAGGGGGTCTTGCTGGGGGTGGTGTTTCAGGGTTTAGGGCAGTGGTGTTCGGGCAGTGTAGGGGGTCTTGCTGGGGGTGATGTTTCAGGGTTTAGGGCAGTGCAGTGGTGTTCGGGCAGTGTAGGGGGTCTTGCTGGGGGTAGTGTTTCAGGGTTTAGGGCAGTGCAGTGGTGTTCGTGCAGTGTAGGGAGTCGTGCTGGGGATGGTGTTTCAGGGTTTAGGGCAGTGCAGTAGTGTTCGGGCAGTGTAGGGGGTCGTGCAGGGGTGGTGTTTCAGGGTTTAGGGCAGTGGTGTTCGGGCAGTGTAGGGGGTCGTGCTGGGGGTGGTGTTTCAGGGTTTAGGGCAGTGCAGTGGTGTTCGGGCAGTGTAGGGGGTCGTGCTGGGGGTGGTGTTTCAGGGTTTAGGGCAGTGGTGTTCGGGCAGTGTAGGGGGTCTTGCTGGGGGTGATGTTTCAGGGTTTAGGGCAGTGCAGTGGTGTTCGGGCAGTGTAGGAGGTCTTGCTGGGGGTAGTGTTTCAGGGTTTAGGGCAGTGCAGTGGTGTTCGGGCAGTGTAGGGGGCGTGCTGGGGGTGGTGTTTCAGGGTTTAGGGCAGTGCAGTGGTGTTCGGGCAGTGTAGGGGGTCGTGAAGGGGTGGTGTTTCAGGGTTTAGGGCAGTGCAGTGGTGTTAGGGCAGTGTAGGGGGTCATGCTAGGGTTGGTGTTTCAGGGTTTAGGGCAGTGCAGTGGTGTTCAGGCAGTGTAGGGGGTCGTGCAGGGGCTGGTGTTTCAGGGTTTAGGGCAGTGCAGTGGTGTTCGGGCAGTGTAGGGGGTCGTGCTGGGGGTAGTGTTTTAGGGTTTAGGGTAGTGCAGTGGTGCTTGTGTAGTGTAGGGGGTCGTGCTGGGGGTAGTGTTTTAGGGTTTAGGGTAGTGCAGTGGTGTTTGTGTAGTGTAGGGGTCATGTTTTAGGGTAGTGCAGTGGTGTTTGGGTAGTGTAGGGGGTCGTGCTGGGGGTAGTGTTTTAGGATTTAGGTTAGTGCAGTTGTGTTTGGGTAGTGTAGGGGGTCGTGCTGGGGGTAGTGTTTTAGGGTTTAGGGTAGTGCAGTGGTGTTTGTGTAGTGTAGGGGGTCGTGCTGGGGGTAGTGTTTTAGGGTGTAAGGTAGTGCAGTGGTGTTTGTGTAGTGTAGGGGGTCATGTTTTAGGGTAGTGCAGTGGTGTTTGGGTAGTGTAGGGGGTCGTGCTGGGGGTAGTGTTTTAGGATTTAGGTTAGTGCAGTGGTGTTGGGGTAGTGTTTTAGGGTTTAGGGTAGTGCAGTGGTGTTTGTGTAGTGTAGGGGGTCATGCTGGGGGTAGTGTTTTATGGTTTAGGATAGTGCAGTGGTGCTTGTGTAGTGTAGGGGGTCGTGCTGGGGGTAGTGTTTTTGGGTTTAGGGTAGTGCAGTGGTGTTTTTGTACTGTAGGGGGTCATGTTTTAAGATGCAACGCTCCAATACCTGACCAGTCTGCACTACATAAAACTGCAAAAAAACTAAACATAAAAAGTGTTTTTCACACTTTTGTCATTGGGCTATATGTGGGCTACATCTGGGTAATATTTGTGCTACATTTGGGCTCTTTTTTCACTGGTGGCCATCTTGGAAGACTTCTTTGTTATGAAGTTTCCTAATTTCCTCATTTACTGCAGTCTCCTCAGTAGGAAATGCTTTCAGTTTTTACTTTGATTCCATCAAGAAGGCATTCAGATGTGTCACACATTTGCCATAAATTCAGAATGTTAGCACTCTAGTTGTTCATTAGATCACTGTAGTAAAGCTACTGCTCACCAAGGAGTTAACTGGAAGTCTACTGCTGGTATTGAAAGTGATTGTTTCAGTCTGCATGTCAGAATTTTCTAATGAAATAGAAGAGGATTTGAGATCTCACTTAAAACATGCACTAAATTTTCTTTTTGCAGCACTAACCATAATTTCTATGGCAAAATGAACCCCCTCATTTTGTTCCTTTTTAAATTAAATGTTTTAAGTGTTACCAGTTTATTCCAATCAAGATGGCTTCAGGTGTGCCATACTTTTGTCATAAGTAAGGCTGTTAGCACTCTAGTTGTTCTTTAGAACACTCTGGGAAGCTGCAGTAGAACACAAAGGCATCAACTGACAGGCTGCTCCTGTTGAAATATAACAGGAAGATATTTGAGATCTCACTTAAAACATGTCCTAATTTTTCTTTCTACAGCACTAACCATAATTTCTATGGCAAAATGAACCCCTCATTTTGTTCCTTTTTAAATTAAATGTTTTAAGTGTTACCAGTTTATTCCAATCAAGATGGCTTCAGGTGTGCCATACTTTCGTCATAAGTAAGACTGTTAGCACTCTAGTTGTTCTTTAGAACACTCTGGGAAGCTGCAGTAGAACACAAAGGCATCAACTGACAGGCTGCTCCTGTTGAAATATAACAGGAAGATATTTGAGATCACACTTGAAACATGTCCTAATTTTTCTTTCCAGAGCACTAACCATAATTTCTATGACAAGATGAACCCCATCATTTTGTTCCTTTTTAAATTAAATGTTTTAAGTGTTACCAGTTTATTCCAATCAAGATGGCTTCAGGTGTGCCATACTTTTGTCATAAGTAAGGCTGTTAGCACTCTAGTTGTTCTTTAGAACACTCTGGGAAGCTGCAGTAGAACACAAAGGAATCAACTGACAGTCTCTGCCATTGTTGGATGTACATGTTTTACTGAGAATGTCGGACTTCATTCTCACATGACTGAGAAAGATAATGTGAATTTACAGAAAATATGCTCTCATTTTAGCTTCTGGAGCACCTTCCAAAACTGTATGGGACAAGCATGTGAAAATAGTTTTCTCTCAAACATGATTCATGATATCCCAGCAGAAGTTTTTTCACAGGGTAAAATCACCTTAGAACACACCACAATTCTTGAAATTAGTATGGTACCATCAACAAATGAATTCTAATGTAACTAAAGTCTGTTATCACCCTTTATAGTTCTCCTTTTGGTAACCCTCAAAATCTTTGATTCACTACAATGCATTTCAATGCGGTACTATCATTTATATTGGTCCCAAGATGGCTGCCAGCAATTCCAGGATGAAGTGCTGACAGCCAATCAGATCTCACGATGACATGTGTGGTTAGGCTCCGCCCAGATATATATGTGTTTTTACTTTTGATTTTCTCAGCAACTACTGAACGGATTTACACCATTTAACAAAAAGGGTTCTTTCTGAACCAAGAACTACCTCTTTGCCAAATTTTGTGTAATTCCGTTCAGCAGTTCGGGCTGTAGCCGTGTCTAAAGTTTCCTATGGGAAAATGAATGGGGAAAACACGTTTTGGGACCCCCTTTTTCTCGGCCCCCGCTTGACGAATCACCCCGAAACTTTCAGGGTAGGAGCGGACCGGAGCGGGCCATAAAGTTTGAAAATTTCGCGAAGATTCGTCAACCGACGCAAGAGCTATTTCAAATAGAATGTCGCGGATTTCCTATGGAAAATAGGTCCTAACTATCTACTGGCGACCGCCAGTAGATAATATATATATATATATATATATTTGATCGGGTGATCCCTTGACAATGCCAATAGGCCTGTTCTGTATGATGATGTGTTCACCTTTTGACAAAGCCAATAAGTTTGTCTTCCTAGAATAATGTGCTGATGCCATAACAAAGCCAGTAGACTTGCCATGTACAATGATGTGGTCACACCTTGACAAAGCCAATAGGCTTATTTTCGTATAATTCTGTGGTGACCCCTTGACAAAGCCAATAGGTTTGCAATTTATATTGATGTGGTCATCTCTTGACAATAGGCCTGCCTTTTATATATTGATGTGGTAACCCCTTGGGAAAGCCAGGAGATCTGCATTATTTAAAATGACACCACTTTATATTGTGGTGAGTACTGTCATTGACTGACTGTGCTAGAGTAGAGATGTTGGCCGTGCCCCGTTGGAGTTGGGAGCAGGGTCTCTCTGCCACAGGCTAGTGATTTTCTAGTTAAGTATGGTAGTATGATCGTACTTTTTTTTTATTTTTTAAACTTGAAATGTACTGAAAAAACCAAAGGTTAAAGTGACATTATAGTTAGGTGTAGATGTCAGTTAAACCATGCCATTTTACGTTAGGCCCGCTGAACCAAGTACCTTAAATCCTGGTTGCGGAGCGTTGCGTGGATCCAAGGTAAAGAAGCATCGCACAGTCTAATCGATGTGTGTGTTCTGAGATGCAGTGAGGCTGCAGTGCAAGGTCCTGTTGCGTCGTCGTCCAGGATCCTGTCGATGGATCTTTCAATGCGAAGTCTGGGCGTCGAGGATGTAGCGCGCAGCCGAGGCGATGTCTGTTCTGATGAGCTGCGATGCGGAGGCCATCGTCGTCGATGAAAGATGCGAGGACCTGGGTTGAAGATGCGCCGTGCTATTGGCGATATGTCTGTTCCGAAGATGCAAGGGTGATACGCACCTTCTGCGTCGGGGCCAATCCACGCAGCAGCGATGTGTCGGTTCTGCTCGAGGATGCACCACTCAGCCGAGGAGATGCATAGGATCGGCTGGAGGATGCGCTGCTCAAGAGAGACGATGCGTCAGTTCTGCTGGTAAGCACCTTAGGCCCACTTCCAAGGATCTAGGACTGGGGTGGCACCACTTGGCAGGGCAGACTCACAGATGGCCGAGTCCAGGTGCAGATGCAAGGTTGCTGGAAGCATGTTAAGTCGCTGAGGCTTCAGATCAGGAGGCCATCCAGCTAGTCCTTGGGGTCACTCTGGGTTCTGGGTTTGAGAGATGCAGGTCCAGTGCTTCTCACCCAGACAAGGAGGGCAACAGGTCAGCAGAGCAGGAGTCCAGCAGAGTAGCAGTCCAGCAGAGTGGCAGTCCTGTCAGCAGCACAGCAGTTCTTCTTCCTGACAGAGTATCCACAGGAATTCTCACAAGGTAGGGGCTTGAGGAGATTTAAGGACCAGTCGGGGCAAACTCCCCAATTCTACTGATATCTGTCACAAAAGAAGCCCTTTGGTCCAAAGTCAAGCTAGGCGAGCGTGTGGATAGAAACAACTATGCTGGAAGGGGAGGGGGATCCCTTTTAAGGACGGTTTCCCTCACACACCAGAGGTGTCATGCTTCATCATAGTGATACCTCCTCGCGTCACGAGCCTAGTCGTGACGTGGGCTATAACCCCCTCGCTGTGAGGGCGGAGCTCAGGGATGTTTTCAAGAGGAGGATATTCATAAAACCCAATGTGAGCGTGATGTGTGGTGTAGGGAGTGCAGTGCTTAGGAAAAAGTGGTTACAACTAGCTACGAGGTTAGCTAGACAAGGTTTATTATTGCTACCTCGTGCCAGGATTAAAAATATATAATGACTAGTGTAACCGCCAACATTAGAGGCAGTTGCACTAGGAAGTGATCAACCTGTTTCGGCCTCTAGACCTATATAAGTGTCGCGGCCTTCATCAGGATCTCTTACCAGCTACTGCTATAGGTGAGTGAACACAATAGTGAGTGATGAAAAATAAATATAGTTGGAGGAAACGTTGGTGTGTAATGCTGAACCAGTGATACGGCAGTTCAGCAGATTCACTGGTAAAACCTGTGGTGAAACAAAAAACAACACACCGCGCAATTAAAACATGGTAAGGTACAGCATGGTTGAACCACAGCAAAAGGGACAAACAAACAAACATGTAGTTTACATGATTGTGCAACAGAACGTGTGACAGTGCACCCAGTGATTACTTAGTTCTGCGAGACTCGCCTACAACAGTCCGGTATTATACCGCATGTGTCCTGGGCTATGAGCCTTGGGTACATACGCCAATCCAACCTATTGAGTAAAGGTTGTGGCGTTAGAGTATGAAAGAGTTATGCTATATAGAGCGAAGACAAGCACACAGTGCGTGAGCAATCCTAAGCAATGGGGTAAAGTTCTTCAAAATCGGGATAATTAGTCATCTGTATCAGGGTCCCAACAGAGGGCAGAGAGAACTGTTGCGCTCCTGAGCGTAATTGCAAACAAAGGAAATGTGTAAATTGAACGAAAATTGAAAATTATGCCAAGCTCCAAAACACTGGAGAGGGGGAGCATGCATATAACAATGTGTGTTTAATCGGAGGAGAGCGTGGTTGGTTTGCGGGAGCGGGGCCTGGACTGGGGACGCTTGGTTAATTGGCATGCCCCTGAAAGGTCAATAAACACAGCGCGACATAAGCGCAAGGGGGTGCCTAGCAACACACGGCAAGACTACTCATGGCCGGGGTGCGGTATGGATTCAGACACGCATATAGTCGCTTGTAAGCGCACAGGGGTGCCCAGCAACACACGGCAGGACTACACATGGCCGGTGTGCGGTATGGACTCTTAACACGCATATAGTCGCTTTTAAGCCTCGGAAAAATGGTCAGTTTAGGGTCAAACACAGCGTGTCATTCGCGCAAGGAGGGCCCTATCACACACGCAAATGGCAGCCTGTGGCCCCCCTCCACCCCACCGGGAAGTCCTTCCGCCCCGGACGCTGCGGAGCAGACAGAGTGGCTGTGGCATAGGTGCGTTGGCCCAGACACAGATGCAGGACGGTGTCATGGACTGCTTTTAGTGGCCTTGGCGAGATGCCAGAAGCAGGCGGTCCTCTTCCGTGTCACCTGCCGTTATCACCCTGCTGCCCAGAAGCGGACGTTAGTTGATTATAGCAGCACTGATTGAACTACTAGTGGCGCACTGGTAGGGGCTCCGTCATCAGCAACACATAAACCATTGGGCAGCGGTGGGCGGCACGGAGTCCCACAGCACTGAAGACTGGCATCCCGCCCCTTACCAGGCACGCTGAGTAGGGGCCGGATTGTGGTGACACACAAAGAACTCAGAACGCTTTGTCGCAGCAGATTTACCTGGCCCTTCATCAATCCATTGCCCCGGTTGTAGATCTCGTCCGACAGTCAAGCCAAAATGTGTAAGCCCAGGGCAGGATCAAGCGTCACCCGCTCGCAGCCGGCGCCAGATCCCGTAAAGTCGGCCCAGTTGCCCATGGACCAGGAGATAGCCGGACCCTCAACGCTGAAATCAAAAATTGACTCAGTCCTTCAGGCGGTGACTAACATAAGCGAAACGCTTGCGTAGACTAGGGCGTCACTGGAGAGCCGCATCGACAAGGCCACGTCTGATTTTACACTACTCAATGCTGACCACAAGAAACTGGGAGGGAGAGTGGGTGAGCTGGCGGCGGAGGCAACGGCGGTCGCCCCGATTACCAAGGAACTGTCCATGGAAGTCAGAGAACTTAAAAGGCGTTTACACACCCTGGAACGCAGAGCAGATGATGCCGAAGGTCGCTCCCGCAGGAACAACATCAGAGTGGTGGGCCTACCGGAGGGCCGAGACGCTACTGCATACACGGAGGCCTGGTTGAGGTCTCTGTTCCCGGCGGATTCCCTCTCCCCATATTTCGCAGTGGAGCGAGCACATAGAGGGGCGGCCGGCGCCCGCCCTCGCCCTTTTCTTCTGCGACTCCTTAACTGCAAAGACATAATCCTTCGTGAAACCAGAAAGATGGAGTCGATTAAAGTGGACAACTCCCAAGTCCTGTTCTTTCCGGACTACGCCTCAGGGGTGCAGAAACAGCGCAACTCATTTCTCGCAGTTAAGAGGCGTATGCGGGATCTCGATATCAAATACTCCCTTATCTACCCAGCTCGCTTGCGGGTGGTGGCTGCCAGCACTTCTCACTTTTTTAATGACACCAATGAGGCATGGGACTGGCTTGAGTCTCTGGGACATCACACCCCCCGAGCCAGTGAGGCAATGGCGTGCCATTACACCCAAGGGCTCGTAGGGGCCGTCGCAGGAGGCGCGGCCTATCCACTGGAGAAGCACCACACCAACTAGTGTCTGCTCCCGACCCCCAACAGTCGCTACAGGAGAGACAGGGCGTACTGAGAGCAGTGGCAGGTCTGCGGGATCGACATCCCAGTGGGGCCACTGATGCCTCCCCGGAGCACTCGTCCAGTGAGAGCAGTTCCATGGCGATGTGGCCGGTGGACGAGGACTCGCAGTTGCTCCCTGTGGTAACACCGCAGACCGCTGACGACATAATGTGACGAACTGCCTGGACATTTGCCGTCCTGTATGCATGTGATTATAACTACATGCGCGGCTGCGGCGCTGTGATGGAGGCGCGTTGCGGTGGCTGCTTTGATTGGTGTGGGTGCGTGCCACGCTTGCCGGCTACCATTTATCCTTTGCTTTGCGGCATGCTCTGCGCTAGCAGGCTCCTTGGAAGCATCAAGGTGGGGCGTGCGCTTCTACTCTTACAACATGTGCCCACAATAATAGCATCGCGTATACTGCATTCCTTGTTCTGACCCACGACTTTTTCCCCCCAGCATGTTTAACTCTGCGAACAAAGCCATTGGTTGCCGCATGGCATTGTTTACCGTTTGGGCAGATACCTGTTGTCCCTCTGCTCTGTTTCAGTTTAGCCACACATGGCTTTTCGTTTTCACAGCTCCCCAACATGATGAACTCGCACACATTCATGCACTAGTGACACAACAGTTGCCCTCTGTGGACACGCTACCTGCGTGTTCAAAGCTCGGGATGCTGTTCGGCATGCGCCCAGCGCCATTTCATCAACATACCACATGCCGCACATTAGTATAGTCACTTGGAACGTCAGGGGGTTGTACACACCGGCCCGAAGATATGAAACCTACGCTTATCTCAAACGGCATAAGGCCCAAATAGCGCTCTTGCAGGAGACACATAATCGCTAAGCCAGAAATAGGTGAGCTGCAGCAGCGATGGAAAGGACAGATATTTGCCACAGGCTATTCATCCTTTGCGAGGGGGGCTCTGATCTGGATCAGACCTGGGATACAATTTACATCGGAGGAAACTATAATTGATCCTCACTTGATGCACTATCTAAAAGGCGCTTGAATGGGAAGTTGATGGTGCTGGGGTCCATCTATGCCCCAAAAGGTAACCAAAACGAGTTTTGGCGGATATTGTCGAGCCAACTCTCACGCTGGTGTGACGTTCCCTGGTTGTTGTGAGGGGACTTTAATGCTGTACTTGACACCGCGCTGGATAGATCGTTCCCGCCGCTTTCGCAGACGGCGGCGACATCTAACGCGCGTGGCCTGTGTGATTGGATGCTCTGCTGGGGTTTACTAGATGTATGGCGATCTCTTCATCCACTGACACGTCTATACTCTCACTATTCCCATCCACACGGCCTACATGTCCGGATTGATTGCTTAATTGCAAGCCAACTGATGTTGTCCCAATGCGACAGTGCAGATTACTTGAGTAAAGTTCATTCAGACCATAACCCTCACATAGTGCAGCTGCGTGGAGATGAGGTAGGATCCATCATGCGCGTATGGAGGCTGCAGCCTCTAGCGCTAGAGGACCCCCCATTTAGAGAGGCGGTTGGAACGGCTATTACTAAATATTTTGCAGACAACACGGGTTCAGTGTCAGGCGACGATCCGGGTATGGGCTTGAACTGGAGTGTTCGCATACAACTGGATAGTGAGAACGCATATTGAGAATACACTGTTGAGCTTGGAGGCTGACCTAGCACGAGGCAGAAACACACAATATGCAATAGAGGAGCAGAAGCGGAAGCATGCAGAGGTTTTGGAAAGGCTACTTTGTTTAAATTATGCACCACACGCAGCGCGCTCACACGCAGCAGCGGACAGGGCGGGCAGATTGCTGGCGCGAATGATTAAACAAGAACAGGCGGCACCACCATACTACGCTTACAGTCAGCAAGTGGACACATCCTCACTAAGCAATATGATATGCACATAGAGTTCATGACGCACTATACTAAGGTATACCGTTCAGTGAATAAAGAGTGCCCCCCAGATCTGTACTCCTTCCTTTCCCTGCTGACAATGCCGCAGATCACACCAGAACAACGAGATGAATTGAATGAGCAGCTCTCCCTACTGGAGATTCACGGAGCGATACGCTCCCTGGCCACGGGCAAATCGCCGGGTCTGGACGGATTCCCGACCGAATATTACAAAGCTTACCAGCAAGACCTGGCGCGACAGCTTCTTAATATGTTTCAGGAGGCGCAGGAGATGGGGACTCTACCTGGCACGCTGCGGGAGTCACTCCTGATATCACTGCCGAAACGCGGAGCTTCTTGGCTCTTATCGCCCACTGGCACTCTTGAATACCAATTATAAAGTATTAGCAAAATTGTTGGCAAGTAGGCTGGCCCCACTGGTCCCGTCCTTGGTCCATCCAGACCAAAATGGCTTTGTGCCCCCACGAAGCACGTCGCTGAATCTACGACGTTTCTTTAGAGTGGCACATTATTCCAGACTTACCTGGGAGTATTCAGGGTACCTGGTGTTAGAACTAGAAAAGACGTTTGACACCCTAGAATGGGATTATTTATTTGCCGCATTGCGCAAGTATGATTTAGGCGATGGCTTCCTGAGCCTTGTTCAACTACTTTATACACAACCGGTAGCCAGAGTCAAAACGGGCCCATTCTTGTCTGAACACATTCCTATTGAGCGGGGCACCAGACAGGGCTGTCTGTTGTCGCCACTTCTCTTTGCGCTGGCAATCGAACCCCTAGCTACATTGCTGAGCGGGTCGCAAGCAGAATGGGGGATCCCTTTGGGAGACGGTTAACACGGTGTGTCATTATACGCAGACGACTTGTTATATCTTGTAGACGTCAGACTGCCCTGTGCAGTGGTGGAGCGCGCACTGCTGGAGTTCGCAGCTGTCTCAAGACTGCATGTGAACTGTGACAAGTCGTGCCTGTACCCGTTTGCGGACACTGTCCCTAACCCGCACTTAACCATAGCTAATAGACCGGTGCACTGGCAGCTTTCTCCATTTCGATACCTGGGCATACGTATATACAGAGATCAGATAGATTTGCAGGACGGCAATGTGTTTCGTGCCATTACTGCGGTGCGTGCTCAGATGTCTTTCTGGGGCACGCCGACGGTCATGGGTCGAATCGCTCTGGTTAAAATGGTGGTGCTCCCACGCCTATTGTACTATTTTGTAAATCTACCGTCCCGCCTTAAGCCGGCACTGTTTAAGAACTTTGAAGTAGACATAAGAAAGTTTGTCTGGGGTACATCGCGGAGCAGAGTATCCGTATCCAAAATGTATCCCCCCCGATAGCTAGCGGAGGTCTTGCACTGCCGCATATGGAGCAGTACTATCTTGCTGCTCAACTCCAATGGGTGGCAAGGTGGATGAGCGCACAGCGCCTGGAGGATCTGGCGACCCAGGCACCTGCCCTTACACATCCGCAAGTGATCGAGCTGTTCCACCCCAGTAGGAAAGGCAGGCCACCGGCCCAGCTGATGCTGGATGTAGCCTACTACTGCTACCGCCGCAGCCTGCAAGTCACGCGCAGCGTGATCCCGTATGCGCTGTCACTACCTTTGGTGGGGACACCTAGGAGACACTGTGCTGTAACGGTAGCAGAGCTGGTGCAGTGGGAGGCGGCAGGTATTACGATGGTCGGGGATTTATACAGCGAGGGACAGCTGTTGCCTTTCAGAACGTTGATGGATGACTCAGACCTGCCACGGGGGCAATTTTTACTGCACGCAGCGATTATAGGTGCGCTGCGGACGACATGGGGCAACATAGAGCAGGAACCACCCGTGCACCTAGTGGTGCAATATTTGCATGAACTGGGTACAGGCCGACATCTCGTTAAATGGCTCGCTGGGGCGCTGAGAACTCATGCGACACCACAGTTGAGCACTCTGCGCACTCATTGGGAGGCTGATTTACAGCGTCCATTCGCCGATCGTGAATGGTTGATCTTACTTGAGGGTCCCGCACGAATCCCACGCAATTCAAGATTCCGTCTTATCCAATATTACATAATGCATAAAGGCCTACCTAACGCCGGCCAAAATAAACAAATATTTTAATCGTACTGACGCTGACTGTCCGCGATGTCGGGAACTGATTTACTCCATATGCTTTGGTCCTGCCCTGCTATAATATCCTATTGGGGAACTGTCACCATGACCCTGGCGCAGTGCACGGAGTGAGTACTGAGTTGGTCTTGGGAAGTCTGCATATTGGGATTATATAGCAGATCCCCGAAACATAAAGTGACATCTCGATATATAGATCTGGGACTCATAGTTGCCAAGCGTTTGATTACACAGCGCTGGAAGTCTCCTGACCCCCCATGGTGAGTGCCTGGTTCCAATCGCTTCTCTGCTGGGCGCAGGCGGAGAGTGTGGCACTGCATCGGGAGGATGCGGTGGGTATTCGTAAACAACCACTCGCGGGCAACTGGGATGCAATCCTGTCGGATTCCGCGCGGCCTGGCGGGCTCAGACTGGGGAGCCCACCTGCGCTACATGCGAACTAGATTTGTGGGAACACTGATAGGTCCTAGGACCTGTATCATCGTCTGCCCCTAAAGCATGCTTAATGGGCAGGGTGCAGGTCACCGCCTGACCACTGACTACGCCAGCTATGACAGTAGGCGTCAAGACTAACATGATGTGGCATACACCTTGGGTGCTGGTGAACAGAGCGATTAGACTCCATCCAGGTGCTGCCTGCCGTTGTGTGAACAAACTTCTGCAGCTAACAGACATAGATAGTGCATTGTGTTGCTGTGATTTAATGTTCTAAGTCCAAATGTAGGGGCTAATGCGATACATTTTCTGTTAAATCAATGTGGTGTTACAAGCAGCCTAATCCTATACTTATCAGGTTTATGACTATATACTGAAAACACCGTTTTCACTGTAAAGCATTGACGTTTACTTTAGAGATGTCTTCCTTGATACCTTGGCCCATGCGCCATAACTAACTTGTAATGCGAACACTGTGTGATTGTAACACCTGTATTATGATGGAATCTTATAACCTTTTTTCTAAAAATCAATAAAAAAACATTTAAACAAAAATGAATACCCTCCTCTTGAAAACATCCCTGAGCTCCTCCCTCGCAGCAAGAGGGTTGTAGCCCGCGTCATGACTAGGCTCGTGATGCGAGGAGGTATCCCTATGATGAAGCATGACACCTCTGGTGTGTGAGGGAAACCGTCCTTAAAAGGGATCCCCCTCCCCTTCCAGCATAGTTGTTTCTATCCACACGCTTGCCTAGCTTGACTTTGGACCCGAGGGCTTCTTTTGTGACAGAGTATCCACAGGTCCAGAAGTGTACTAAAGTGGTGGTGTCTGAGGTCCAGTACGTATACCTAGTGGTGCCTTTGAAGTGGGAGAGAGTTCAAAGACAAGCTTGTGAAGTGCACAGTTGCCCTGCCTTGTTAGCCCTGGATCCAAATTAATTACAGGGGTTAGGAAGTCCTTTGTGTGGGGACAGGACACAGCCTGTTCAGGTGTAAATGAAGCTGGGTCCAGCTCCTCCCTCCCATCCTGTCAGGATAGCCCACTCAGTCACACCTAAGCTCCCATTGTGTGTGGCTGTCTAGGTGGGAGAGACAAAGCACAGCTGCCAACTACACGCAGTCATGTAACCAGACACAGGCTGCAGGCACCCAATGGTTAAGGCAAGAAAATGGAAAGTTTTTTCAGAATTGTAATTTAAAATCCAACTTCACCATAAATTAACATTTTAAATTAGGATTCCAGAGGCACTAGACAGGAATCAGTTATATCTTCCCATTTGGAAATTAGGCTTATAAAATGTAATACAGAAATCCCAATTTTATCCTATGGGACTCATGTAGGCCTTGCAGTAGTGAAAAAAGAATTTTCACTACTAGGTCATGTAAAACTTAAAAGTACATGTCCCACTTTTCAAATACATTGCACCCTGCCCTCTGGGCTGTCCAGGGCCTACCCTAGGGGTGACCTGCATGTATTAAAAAGGAAGGCTTTGGGCCTGGCAAGAGGTTTAACTTGCTAGGTCGGCATCGCAGTTTAAACTGCACACAAGCTCTGCAATAGCAGGTCTGAAACGTTTAACGTTTAAGTGGGGGAGCACATGTAGTGGCACTTTACGAGGGACTTATAAATATATTAAATATGCCGATTGGGCAAGCCAGTGTTACCACATTTTAAGAAGCGAGCACAAAAACTTTAGCAGGGGTAAGTAAGGTGCACAGATCCCTAAAGCCAACAAAAATGAATTCAGCAAAAAGTAAGAGGAGGAAGGGAAAAGGTTTTGGGGTGAACCTGCAGAAAGGGACATTAACCTAAATATCATGTAGTCAAATGCACAAAAATCTCTTCCCCCACTATTAAAACCTTCATGTTCATGTCTCAAAGTCAGTCATATATTGGGATTCCAACTTCCACAAGAGGTTCTTCCTGTCACTTTTCCTTTAGTTTCTCAGAATTCTTTGTATTCTAAAGTTTGTGACTTTGGTCCATTCGGCACTCTGCTGTTGCTCAAAAAGTCAGGCCACAGGATACAGAGTATATTGATTTGTGATGGATGTTAAATGCTCTGGAATACCTTTTTTGTTTTTACAGGGAAAGTGGTGCTTCCAATATATATCTTGTTCCAGGGACACATTATAATCTAGGTCTTGCTTTTTCAAGATTGCTCACTATCTCTTACGCATTCATAGATTAGAATTTGTATATCCATTCATAATATCCTGTACAATCTAGCACTAAATGGTCTTATATTTTATTAAATGTTTTAATTTTGGTATACATTTATGCAGGTTGTCTTATACCAATGATTTGTACTGCGAACCAGCATCTCATTCCTTCATGAGCTCTGTTTTTGATCTTCTTTTGTCTTTTAAATTAATTGTAAAATTGGTTGTAGGGTGTTGTGTATTTAAAAAATATCAGTGGGGTAAGTCAGACAACATGTGCTCCCATCTCTGCGGGTGTGCCACTACCCCATTCTGGCCTTGTCTAGCGAGACATAAACTTCTTCAGAGGTACAGAAGAACAATAGTCATTTGAGTTTCCAAGAGGCTGTTCTTGTGAGCACAAATTATTCTCTACTGTATGTATATACTTTTCTTATTGGTACATATTATAAAAAGCAATATTTTCATAATCCAGTTTTTGTAAACAAAAACAAAAAAAAGTACTGGTTTTCTTTTATTGATTGATTTATTTTTTGGATTGGGATGATGAAGATGGGTCAACAGAGCCAAAAACCTAGCTAATAGTTACAGTAATGGGCTTGTGCTCTAAAGTAATTATGTAGCTAGTGAGTTTGTATCTGAATTATTGAGCGTGGCAGTCAACATATAGAGACATATTTTGGTGGGGGGCGAGTGTTAAGATTAGCTTATCATTTTAGGATAAATTATTTTAATTCTGTACTAGGTTAAAGTGCCCATGTGCTATTTGTTAATTACTTTGTGCTCTTCTCAGGACACGGCTGGTCAAGAACGTTTCCACGCACTCGGCCCAATCTACTACAGAGACTCGAATGGAGCTATTTTAGTGTATGATGTAACAGACGAAGATTCTTTTCAGAAGGTAGGACAGTGATTTATTACTCTGATTGGACGCATGAACTGATGGGCTGTGTGCAGCCCCAGTAAAGTTACATCCCTCTGACATACTCTGTAATATCACATTGAAGTCAATAGCTTTGTAATGTTTACATTGAACAGGTGTGGAATTTATGGTTTAACTCTGTTTTTTTATTGTTTTCAAACATATCAAAATAATGATGTAGCTTTGGTTACAACAGACAAACCCATAAGATACATATATGATCGTCCTCCCTCCCATTTTCGTCACATCCGTAGACATATAAATGCATCATCTTGAAGCCGGTTCTGGCCGAGCATGGAGGTAGACTCATGGGGGGTGTTGCCTGGGGTGTCTGCAGTCCGCAATATATGATGCTAATGTGTGAATCAACAACAAACGAAAGAAACTCCCTGACCCCCTCCCCTTCCCTAGCCCCCCTTCCCCCTCCCCGAACCGGTGTGCTGAAGAAGTGATTCTGAGGAACCTAATGTGGGAGTCTTGTATTAGTGAGCAGGTTAAGATGGCTCGTCGGTGTGTCCCCTTTCGGTGAGCCTTAGGATACGGAGGTATTTAGGGCATGTTAATTCAGTCATTTCAAGTTCTAACAGGGACAGCAGTGGACGCCAGATGGTGCGGAAAGTATCTGTAGAGTTCGTCAGGGTGGCCTGGATCCGCTCCATACCTATAAGGTACCAAAGTTTATGTAGCCAACCTGTGTGTGTTGGTCGGGTCTGTGTCCCCCATAATGAGAGAATGTGTTGAGTAGCTGCCCCCATCGCCAGACCCATCTGTTTGCCCCTAATCGACTTCAGGGGGTAAGTGAGTGGATTGGGCAACCCCAGTAACGTGTATGCGGGGAATCGGGGAATTTCAGTCTCGAATTGCTTATCTATGTCATCTAAGATGGCACCCCAGTAGTCAGTCACTTCTTTACAGTCCCATAGTAGGTGCGTCAGTGTGCCCTCTTCGTCACAGCCCCTCCAACAAGTCGGGCTTCGATCAGGGTTCCCTTTGTGTAGTCTGGCCGGTGTTAGGTACCAGTAGGTAACCACTTTGACCGCCGCTTCTCTGCTAGCATGTATTGCGGGCTGTGTGGTTAGCCCGAAAATATATCGCTTGCCACTCCTTCGCCGTTAATTCCCTGCCGAGTTCCCGCATCCATCGCCTCTGTCCCGCAGAGGGTAAGGAGGGAACTGGTGGACGCAACATGTTATATAAGTCAGAGATCATCTTTTTATCCGACTCTTTGGTTAATAACCATCTCTCATACGTGGTGAGCTTCCTGTGGACTAGCGGTCTCACCTCGGGATGGAGGAGCCAGTGGCGGATCTGAAAGTATTGGTAGCGTTGCGGGGCGGAAATTGTATAGAGTTGTTGTAATTCCGCCAACGGCAGAAACCCCTCCAGATCGAAGAGGTGTCCCGCCGACCTGCATTCCGTGGTTCGCCATTGCGGAAACGCTCGTTCTTCAAGCCCTGGTAAAAACTCCGGGTTATCGAATATGGGAGTCATTGGTGAGGGAAAGGATGTGAATCCGCGTTTGACCGCCACCGAGTCCCAGACTCTTAGCAGCGTATTGGTGACTGGGGAGCCCCTGAGATTTGGTGGTCTATCTGACCGTTTGAGGAAAGGCACCTTCCACAAGGAGAGTTTCGCCAGTGCTCGGTCCTGGAACAGCCATCTTTTTTCGGACTCGGGTCTGCTCCACTCCACTAAGTGTCGAAGTTGCACCGCTCTGAAATATTCTAAGAAATTTGGGATACCCAATCCTCCCTCGTCTGGGGGTCGGTGTGAAAGATCCCTACGCATGCGCGGGCGGGCCCCAGCCCAGATGAATTGTTGCACCGCGTTCTGGAGTTTGTGTAGGGTCCCCGGTGGGGGCCAGGCCTGTATGGTCTGAAAGATGTAGAGAGCTTTGGGCAAGATATTCATTTTGATAGCGGCTATGCGGCCTAGTAATGATAAAGAATGTTTTTGCCATTGTCTAAGATCTTTCTGAATTTGGGCGAGGAGTTTAGTATAGTTCTGTGTGACCGTGCGCGCCACAGAGGGAGTGAGTTCTATCCCCAGGTAGGTAATTGAGTCACGAGACTGCAACTCACCATATTGTGGGCGCTCTTCCTCCCGTTGTTCTGCCCCACTCCCTAGATGTAAAACCATGGATTTCTGTACGTTCATCTTGAAGCCGGACAGGGGGGCGTGGCCGGCAGCATGGCGGACTAGACACGTCCGACTGAGGCTCCGCTGGCCGAGCATTTATCCTGCCCTTAACCTGCCTTCACCGGCTGATGTGGTACACATCAACTCAAGTACTGGCAGCCTGAACGTGTACGGCACGCTCGGAGAGTGGATTCCGGGAGGATCCGGGCCTGTAATGCCTGTAAGCGGCGGAGACAGTGAGGTTCGCGCGGCGTAAACAATGGCGGCCGATTGAGAGCTGGACGCGGCAGCTAAGTACCAGCGCGCACCGACGGCCGCCGACCTGCATGCCCTGGAGGGGCTCAGCGGGAGAAGCCAGGGGCTGCGGGAACTGCGGTGTCTGATCCCGACCCCAAGGGACCGGTGCTGGAGTGATACCGGCGCCTGGGGCGAGACGCGGCCGATGTGGCGCTGAAGAGCCTCGGGCTGGATTCCGGCGGAGGAGCCTGCAGGTAGTAAGCGGGAACCGGTGTGTGGCCCGTGCTGTGACTGGGGCCGAGAGTTTCTGCGAGGTCGGGGCGGACCCCTGGGACCATCGCACGGAGCTGTGAGGAGCGTGCGAGGTGGGCAAGCTCGAAGCCTGGGAGATAGCGGGGAAGGCGACGCCGGGGATTTGCAAGGAGAGCCCCTACTGAGACCGGAGGGCTGGTGGCCCATTGAGACGGGGGCAGGAGCGACAGTGATCAGCCGCCTGCCCCATTTCCTTTCCTTACCTTTTCTTTCCATTACCCGGCACTCACTCAGGATTTCCTGCGGGGAGGCAGGACAGTGCACCAGAGGGCCGTGGGGGCGGAACGGGCACCTCTGTTGGGGACGGGGGCCCCCCCTGAGATAGCCTACGGGCTCGAGCTGCGACGGCTCGGAGGCCTGGGTAGCAGCCTACGGACAGATCACAGCCCTTACAAGTGCGGCGACAGGATCCCCAGATCCACCGGGGCATACCGCGGTGGGACTGGGCTTGCCGCGTTGTGGCAGTATCGGCGGAAGAACACGCAAACAGGGAGCAGGTTGGGAGGACCCACCAATCAAAATTGTAGGGTGGTCAGAGGAGCTTGCGCCAACTAGCGGACCACCACGAACCCTGGAGGGAGTGCCTGGCTGAGGTGGTGGGCCGTCCGTGGTACTTTCTGGCGAGTGGGGGGGAGTTGAGCGGGCGGTTTGAGATCGGCGACACGCGAGCGTACCCCCATCCACGGCTGGAACTGAGGGAATTGCAACCCATGGGGAAGCTACGGGGCAAGCAGGGCGGGGCCCACCCGGAGCCTGAGGTGGACGTGGCGGAACATCGACAGCAGGACAAGGTGGAGCTTCCCCGGAGAATCTGATGCAGCAACAGGTAGACCAGATCCTCAAAGCTATCACAGACACTAGGGATGCGTTACAGCAAGACATAGCGCAGGTGACCCTGGGCCTGGGCCTCCTCAGAGCAGATCACGCAAAGTTAACTGAGCGGGTGAAGCAGACCGAGACCACCTTGGAGACTTTGGAGCCGGCACAGAAGACGTTGGATGCCCAGATGGGAGAGGTGCGCCGGCGACTGCAGGTACTGGAGCGCAGGACCGAAGATGCGGAAGGGCGTAATAGGAGGAATAACGTCCGAGTGGTGGGCCTGCCGGAAGGCGTGGAGGGGGCCAGCATGGTTGATTACTTGGAGGCCTGGCTGCGGGCTGTGGTGGCGCCGGAGGGCCTGTCTCCCTTCTACACCTTGGAGCGGGCGCATAGGGTCCCGGCTAGGCAGCTGGCGCCTGGGAGGCCCCCAGACCGGTGGTGGCGCGACTCCTCCATTATAAGGACAGAGATTTGCTCCTGAGCAGAGCTCGCTTAATGGGCCCATTTAAGGTGGATAACAGCAGTGTGACGCTCTTCCCGGATTATACATTCGAAGTGCAGCGCCATCGGGCCTCGTTCTTGGAGGTCAAGAGGGCGCTCAGAGAAGAAGGTATCCAGTATTCTCTGCTGTTCCCCGCACGCCTAAAGGTGATGATGGATGGAGCCACGTACTTCTACACTGACCCTGGGGAAGCCTGGAATTGGCTGGACTCCTACAGAGCGGGATTGGGGGAGGCGGGCCGTGGTGCAGGACGGAGTGTGGAGGCGCCACGCTCGCGCCGCACGAGACGCACTAGACGATATCGCCCAGGCGCACAGGGCCTTACTGTGACACAGGCGGAAACGGAGAGATTGTCAGCACTGCAGGCCGTAGCGGAGATATCCCGAGCTCAGGAACGGGAGACGTCGGCCTTGACGGACTCGGAGAAGGGATCTGCGGGGGCAGACTCTGATGGCACTGATGCTGGGAGTATCCTGCTGCCACATGTAACTCCTGGGACTGCGGACGAGGTTGTGGATGCCTGACTCAAGTAACTGTGTTCCATATGTTCTGTGGGGTGTAGAAAGGCACTAACATGGGCACCCCTAAGAGAAAGAGCGAGACCGGGAGGAGGGAATAGATTGGAGGGGGGGGACACCTGACCGGAGCAACCCTCTTTGCAGCGGAATATTTGGGATGGTATGAAGATCACCTTGATGGTGGGGCGTGGGGTTAGGTTCCACGGCGGTAGGGACCCACTTCTTCTCGGCTATGGGGCACCCCCCCCCTAGTTTCGGTCCATTAGTGGACCCCTGGTAGAGACCAGGGCTACAGTTTGAGATAGGTTTGGATGGGTACTAGAGTTTTAGGACCTATTCTGGGGAGGGTTAGTTGGGGATTTTTAGTTTCTAGTTTGGGAATAGTTAGTGCCACCGGTGTGCCACGGGTGGGAGTACTTATCGGGATGTGGACAAGACATCAATATGGGGATGTTACCTGAATTGAAATGTATTACCTGGAATGTACGGGGAATGCACACGATGCAGCGGAGATATAAGATACACGCCTATTTAGTGCGCAGGGGGGTGCAGATCGCCTTTCTTCAGGAGACTCATGTCGACCGAGCTGAGGGGGTGGCGCTGCGGCGTAGGTGGAGAGGGCAGCTGTTCTACACGGCTTACTCTGCTTTTGCCAGGGGCGCACTGATATGGGTACGAGCTGGGGTTCCCTTTCAACTGACACAACAGCTAGTAGACCCGGAAGGGCGGTTTGTAGCGGTCATGGGGAGATTGGACGGTAAGGAGGTGACGTTATGCAGCGTGTATGCCCCCAATCTGGACCAGGCCGCCTTTTTGCTCGGCTGTCGGGTAAACTGGCGCCTTTCTTGACTGGCCCAGTGATCATGGGAGGAGACTTTAATTCTGTAACTGACATTCAGATGGATAGATCCCATCCCTCGTTACCCGGAGCTCCTATCCATAGGTTGGCTCGAGTCCGGCAAGACTGGCAGGATAAATGGGGGCTCATAGACACCTGGAGGGTGCAGCACTCGGAAGAGAGGGATTATTCCTACTTTTCTGCGTTGCATGACTTACACGTGCGATTGGACGCTTTGTTGTGTTCACCGGATATCCATGCTACTGTCCGTCTTAGTGAGTACCTGGCACGGACGATTTCGGATCATAACCCCTTGCTGCTGACACTAAATTGGACTAGAGAGAGACCTTTGGTCCCCACTTGGCGCTTGCGACCAGAGGCCTTGGAAGACCCTGTCTTTCGTGCGGGGTACAGGCTGGCATAGAGCATTACTTCCATGAAAATGAGGGCACAGCGTCGAGCATAGCACTGGAATGGGATGCTTTTAAGGTTGTAGTGCGGGGCCTATGCATATCCCACGCGGCGGGGGTACGAAAGACTCTCCTTTCTGACGTAGATACAGCGGAACAGCGGCTGCGGCAGGCGGAACGAGCCCACTATGGGAACCCAGAAGCGCTGGACGCGGTTGCAGCGGCTAGGGAAAGTGTGGCAGTACAGGTGGAACGGCTGCGCTGTTTCGACCACAAGGCATATCTGGTGCGGGCACATGCAGAGCGAGATAAGACGGGTACTCTACTGGCCTGGTTGGCTAACCCGGTCCCTAGGGGCTCGCCTATATTGGCGTTGACATCGCCTGCCGGGACCCCGGTTTATACTCAGGGGGACATTAATGGGTTGTTCTTAGACTATTATTCTGATTTGTATGAGAGCCGGCTCCGGACATCGGGCGCGGAACTCGAGGACTTCTTAGCGGAAGTAAACTTACCACAACTGGAAAAGTCGCAGGCGGATAATCTGGGGCGGGGAAATCACCGAGGGGAAATACGGGGAGCAATTAAGCACATGGCACGCAATAAAACGCCAGGCACTGATGGGCTGCCGATAGAGTTTTATTCGACCTATGCTGATCTACTAGCTCCTAGACTGCTGGCGGTTTTCCGAGAGGCCCAGACCCTGGGACGATTGCCTGCCTCCGCTCGCGAGGCCATCATCATCCCTTTGTTGAAACCGGGCAAGGACCCCTTGCTCAGGGCGGCATATCGCCCCCTGTCCATGTTAACCACTGATTATAAAATCCTTAGTAGGATTCTTGCGACGCGGCTCCTCCCATACATGGTGCAACTCGTCCATAGTGATCAAGCGGGATTTATCCCAAGGCGCACCACGGCGACTAATGTGCGACGCCTCTTACGTATTTTGGGGGAGGACCATCATATGACCCCTGAGGCGGTGATCCTCTCAGTAGACATTGAAAAGGCCTTTGATAGCCTGGAATGGCCGTATTTACTTGAGGTTCTGAGAGCGATGGGACTCGGAGACTCCTTCGTGAGATGGACGGCGACTCTATATCAGTCGGTGACAGCTCGTGTACGTACGGGAGCGAAGATTTCTCTCTCCTGTTCGGTGGGCCGGGGGACACGGCAGGGATGCCCGCTTTCGCCATTGTTATTTGCACTGGCCATCGAGCCGCTAGCTGCCCATGCCCGACTGGGGATATACTACCACGGGTTGGCCCTTCGTGGGGACACGCAGTATATATCACTCTATGCGGATGATTTGTTAATCTTCCTTGTAGACTCGGACGAGGCCTTGGGGGGAGCGAAGCGATTGCTCCATAAGTTCAGTAGGGTGTCCGGGCTGGGGGTGAATTGGCAGAAGACATGTTTGTTCCCGGTGTTGCCATCAGGGGGAGCGCTTATTATTTTAAAAAGAAAAAAGAAAAAAAAAAACAATTGAAGCCGGACACTTGACCGAAGGCGGTCAGTTCTTGCAAGAAGGCTGGGACTGAGCGTTCAGGGGACTCCAAAGTTGCCAGGATATCATCGGCATATAGGCTCACGGTATGCTGTTCCCCCCCGAAAGGGATACCTAAAATATCAGGGTTGTCTCGGATTCGTTGCGCTAGCGGTTCTACGTATAGGGCGAAAAGAAGGGGTGACAGAGGGCATCCCTGTCTCGTACCTCTCTGTATCTCGAAGGGTCGGGAGGTCACGCCATTTACCCTAATTACTGCCGCGGGCTTGTAGTAGCAACTCGCTACCCATGTTCGGAAGCGATCCCCCACGCCGAAATGAACTAAGGTTTTGTCTAGGAAGTCCCAACTGACTCTGTCGAACGCTTTTTCTGCATCGACCGATAGCAGTAGGGCGTTCATGGTAGTGCGATGGGCCTTATCTATCAAATGCAGTATTCGTTTAGTGTTGTCACTGCTTTGACGATTGGAGATGAAACCCGACTGGTCCGGTTCAATGATTCCGGGCAGTCGCGGGCCTAATCGAGCTGCTAGGATCCCCGTGAACAACTTCAGATCGAGATTGAGGAGGGAAATTGGGCGGTAAGAACTACATTGGGTTGCGTCTTTCCCCGGTTTAGGGATGACTACGATGTCTGCCGTCAGCATGTCCCTAGGTATAGTCCCAGGTCCCTGGAAGGAATTAAAAAGCCGCGTGAGAATCGGAGCTAGAAGTGGGCAGAGGGCCTTATAAAATCCCGCCGAGAACCCGTCCGGGCCCGGCGACTTCAAGGGTTTAAGACGGGAAATGGCTCCAATCACCTCCTCTATCGTAATGGGCGCGTCTAGTGCTTCAGCTCCCGCGGCGTCCAGCGCCGACGTGGCTGCCCCCTGGAGGTATGTGGCCCCATCACCACCTGGCTGTGAGGTTTCCCCGTAGAGCGTGGAATAAAAGTCCAGAAGGACCGCAGCAATCTTGTCATCTCCCTCAACTGGTTCCCCATCATCATTCCGGAGCGTTTGTATTTTGGCCCGTTGGACTCTGGCCCTGAGCTTACTAGCTAAGAGTCGTCCCGTTTTGTCGCCCCCCACATAGTATAAGTGCTTCAGTCGAAGGGCCGCGTATTCGGCTCTGTCAAGGTCTAATGATCCTAGCTGTGCTCGTGCTGCTTTTAGTTGACGCCATATCCGCGGCGCGCCTAGCCGCTGGTGTATGCGTTCCAGGTCTAACACTTTCTCCGTAAGGAGTTCCCGTTTTTCTCTGCGTTCTTTGGTTTCGGCGGCAGAGATAGCGATTAGTTCGCCTCTCACCACGGCCTTCAACGCCCCCCAGAGAGCTGAAAGAGGCGTGTCTGGGGAGTCATTTATCGCAAGGTAATTAGAGATGCATTGTTGTAGTTGTTGGGGCACCCCTGCTCTGGAAAGCAAATTTTCTCGGAGTCTCCACCTCCCTGGAGGTCGCTTAACTGAGGGGATAGAGGGAATCCTTACCACTGCGTCATGGTCCGAGAGTGCTGCTGGTGTGATATTTACTGTGTCCACCATTGTATGTACTTCTGTGGTCCCTATGAAGTGGTCTAGCCTAGCGTATGTATGGTGTGCATGGGAGTAATAGGAAAATTGTGTGAGATGGGGGTGAGACACCCTCCAGAAGTCCAAGAGACCCCTATCCTTTAGCCAGTCCTTTCCTGCCTTAGAAATTGCCCCTGTTTGGCCATATCGTTGTCCCCGATCTATCTTTCTCAGCGTCCATGACCAGATTCAGGTCCCCTCCTATGACCACTTTCCGTTCCTGCGAACATAAGACCTCGGATAGTGCCAGTTTCAAAAATTGTTCTTGTCCCGAGTTCGGGGCATAGACCGAGCCCACCACCAGAGGGGCACCCCCACCCAAAGTGTGTAGGCTAGTAACCGGCCCTTCACCTCCGCCACTTTGACCCCCATCGTTCCCGGGAATGATTTAGATATCAGAATGGCCACCCCCGCTTTCTTATCTGAAGTAGATGAGTAGAATTGGTGGGGAAAGGCTCGAGGTTTTCATGCGGTGCCAATCCTTGGAGAGGAGATGTGTCTCCTGCAAGAGGCACACCGACGCCCCCGAGTTCTCTAGATAGGATAGCACCGCTCTTCTTTTAATGGGATTGTTCAGTCCCCGCACATTAAGAGTTAGTATCTGCAAAGCGGACCTTGACATAGGGTAGTCATGTGGTCAACAGCTATGACTGGTGGAGACCACCTCTTATGTCCTCCAAGCCCCCTCCTGTGTTCGCGATTCTCATATGTATCCCCCCGTAGGCAGCACACCGGTTCCCCCCGCCCCTTTCCCCAACTCCCTCGTCCCCCCAACCCGGTAACGAATAAAAACTCTGTCGCCCCCTCCCCCACCCTGACCTCTTCTACCCTCCCTAACCCCAACTTGTAAACCCCAGAGTCCCCTCATTGTCCATTGCCCTTCGTACGAAACCCTGGGCATGTGGTAAGTAAAGAATCGGGGTAAGTGTGTGGACCAAGTGTCCCGGGCCCCCCGCCCCGAGCCCCCCCGGCTATTGCAATACCAATGCTAAGAAAAAAGGTCCCTCTGGTGCAGTCATGGTGGGGTCGTCGGCGCGGTTTCTTTCTGTACCGTTTCTAGCGCCAGCAGTCTCTCTTGCGCCATTGTGTCTGAGCTTGGACGTAGTTCTGTATTGGGGGAGCGTTTGCCCCCACTGTCCGCCACTCATTCCTCGGCTGATTCTGTGTGCGACTGGGTGACTCTTCCGTGGTTCTTTGTTCCAAGCCCAGGATCTTACATGCTTCCTGGAAGGATCGGAGTTGGTGCAGTTTGCCGTTCATTTTAAAGATAAGGCGGAAAGGGTGTCCCCATGAGTATGCCACTCCTTGTGTCCTTAGGTGGGTAGTCACTTCCCTAAAGTCTCTCCTTTTTTGTAGCATACTAGCGGCGAGGTCCTGGTATAGGGCAATGGAAAGTCCCTGATATTGTAGAGGTTGTTTCGACCGTGCCTCCCGCAGTATTCTTTCTTTGAGAGGAAAATCCGGTAGGAAGGCAAGGATGTCTGGCGGAGGAGCAGGGGCTCGTCTCGCCAGACCAACTCGGTGTGCTCTGTCTATGCGGATAGGAAAGTCTTGAGGCTCCCTAGTATGTCTCTAAACAAGCCTTGGAGGTACTGGTTCACATCTGATCCTTCCATTTTCGAAGGGACTCCCTGACGCGAATGTTGTTTCTTCGTGAGCGGTTTTCGAGATCTTCGGCGTGTGCCTGGAGATCCAGTTGTTGATCTCGCAGGCGGATCACCTCTTGTTGGAGTTGCTCGACTTCTTCCCCTTTGGTGATGTCATTTCCCTCTATTGCCGCTACTCTTTCACCTATTGCGTCAACATCTCGGCGAATCTCGGCGGACCTCCCCCGCCACTTCACTCTTAAGGGTCTGGAAGTCGTCTCGAAGGACGTTGAAAAGCGACTCCAAGAAGGAGCGGGTGATGGGGACCTCCCCGTCTTCCGGGTCTGGTTGGGTTTTCTGGGGAGGAGATGTTCTGTTACCTTTGTCCGTAGGCAGGGGTCCTCTGGTTAGCATTTCCTTCAGAGATCTCTCCCCTCTCTTCCTCACCGAGGACATTGCTGGGCCTGCCAACAGGTGGGGATCTCAAGTCGCCTCTGTCACTCGAGCCCCGTATGGGAGACGGGCAGGGGGGTCCCCCCGGCGACCGACGGCGTGCCGCCTCCCCCAGTAGGCACCCCTCGCTCCCGAGCCGTCCACGTGGCGGCTGTTGCCGGCTAAGTCCCCTCTCCTCCGCCAGCCGACTGATCTAGCCGAGTGTTGGCTCCTCTGTTCCCCTCTCCGCCTCTCCACCTTCCCCCGCGTCGCTCTATAGTCGGACACAGACTCAGACTCTCTCTACTATCCTAATGACGGGAGTGCACACGAGGCCTCTCCTTTCTCCCCACAGGAGTCAGTCGCGTTCCAAATCTGCTCTACCTTCTGTCACACTCCGTCTATGTTGTGCCCCCGGCGGCCACCGTCCTGGCCTGTTAGCGGTATTTCCCCCCACTTCCACTCTGCGTAATTGTGGGGCCTGCTCACGGAGGAATTGGTTGTCTCTTTTAACCCGGTGTCGGGGGCTCGTTTCTGATCTCTACACCCCCCCCTCACCGCTTGCCTTCTTCGCGTAGTGGCCCCTCCGTAGTAAGGTGCTCTAGGCTTGTCTTGTCCCTGCCACCGCTCCCTGTGTGCGTTGTGGCCTCTCAGTTCTCAGGCCTCGGCGCTCTGTGTGCCGTCCGGGGGTCCCTGGATTCTCTCTCCCTAGCTCACTGGTGCGGGCCCCTACTATGCCTGGTCCTTTTGAGGTCCCTTTTGTGGACTTGCTCTCTTCCGGCGACAACAGGTGCGGGAGTCACGATCCCCCTCTCCGCAGGTCCCCCTGCTCGGGCCCACAGCGCCCGACCTGGTGCTCGACGGGCCTGTGCGCTCTCGTAGTCGTCTCCTCCCCCGCACTCCAGGCCCCTCGGGTGTTCCGAGCCTGTTGGAGCCCCGGGGCGCGGATCACCTCATTCCCTCCTCACCTCTTCCGTCGTCTCGTCAGCATGGGCCCCTCTCGTAGCGGCGCTGCCCCCCGTCCCGTTGCAGCGGTGACAGGCCGATGACAGGCCCCGCTCAGCTTGGGGAGTCCGATCCCTTTCACGGTCGTGGTGGGCCGCTGCCGGGCTCTCAGTCCGCCGGCGCTCCGCTCCCTGCGCCACCGCACCTCCGGGCACCCAGGGTTTGTTGTTGATCCCGATGGGACGTCTCTGTGGCTCCGCTGCTCTGGGTCTCTCCTGCCGCTGCCGGCGTCCCCGCACTACCGATCCTCCGGTCCGGGCGCCATTTTCTCGCGCCGAGTCCGCCCGCTCACCTCCGTCGTTTTTGCCCTCGGGTAGGCTCGAATCGCCTCCTGTTGCTTTGCGGAGACTGCCGCCGTATTCCCCCGCTCTTTCTCACTGTGAGCCGCGCTTCACTCGGGCCAATTGCTAGTTTATAGCCGGGCGAGTAGGCCGGGAGCAGGGAGCCTCCGGGACAAGCGACCTCTCAGTCCGCCATCTTGGCCACGCCCCCAGGTGTGGAATTTAAATGTAATTGTCAATATATATGGTTCTCAGTGACTTGTGGTCACTATTACCACAAGCATAAGTTGCTGGTCTGGGCCATTCTCTTTATCATATTATTTTATTGATCAATATCAGTTTGCTGCTGTTGGCATTTCATTGTCATTGAAGCAGCTGCTACTCTTGAGGCACCTGGAAGCTGTGGAATCTCTGGTATCAGTGCAGATATTATACCATTTTACATGAGATGTTATACTGTTGTGTTCTCTTTTTCACTGTTCCGATTACCAAATAAGATTGTTGACAGTGTGGCAAGCACAAGCAACTGGCTGTACATCTTGAAGGCACATACTTGACCAGAGTACTACATTTGTTTGTACCCTACTCCTCTCTCTCCGTAGCTTGTGGCCCCACCATCTCCCCATATTGTGTCTGTCCTAACATAGGTCCTTATTCTCTTTTTAATTGACGAGAGGCTTGCACAAGCACCATAGTGAACTATTTGACTGACCGTATCTGTTTCAGTTCCTTTGTTTATGGCTCTTCGTGGAGAATGTATTTTGCCACTAAACAGTGTCTTTTTGTTATGTGCCTTTTTAATGTGACTTGACTTATGCCGGACTTGATTTTATGTAACCCCTGGGTAGGAATTAAGGAGGGGATAGGAAGCCGCCTTATTTTGAGAAGTGTTTGCACAGGTCCGTTATAAGTATGTCAATGGGGCAGTGAGGAGGTGAATGAATGCCTGCATTGTGTGGTGGTGAACTCGCCCTGGTCATTCCTGGCAAGTCCGGGGCAAGAAATATTCCTCTCTAGAACTTGTTTATCCTTTATGCTTTGTAGAGACACCAATCTATGTTTTGCAGCATCCACTAGAGGATAAACATTATTTTCTCACAGCTGCCCCTTTAATTCCCCTTTCTTTTTCTCTGCACCCAGCCATTCGTTCGCATAGGAGTGTGTATCTGATCTAATCCATTAAAGATTGGGAAGCACTGTGACAACCATCTTGAAAATGGACTGGTAATCATTAGGTGCATTCCTAAGCCCACGACATTGTGCAAAACACCACCCGCTATGACAAGATAAAATGTGCAGCATGAACAGTTCAAAAAAGTATTAGTCGCCAATTCCAGCAGGAAGTCTAAAATGAGCACATTTGAAAAGGGACCATGACTATAAGGATTTAGCTTTACCTAGCACATCATTGACTACAGCGCTGAAAGCTACAAGATCAAGCTGAGGTCACCCACATTAGCTTAGTCTGGTAAAAACAATGGCCGACAATGTACGTTGGCCGACAATCTTTAATGACAGATTGGGTCCACAGATGAGTTGGCCCGTCAACAACTTGAAATGCTCATGGTCATTGAATATAGTGGAAGATATCACAATGAGACATGGAAATGGAAAGTATTTAACAACTCATATTTGGATGCACCTGTCACTAAGGCCTGTCTTCGTAATGCACTTTGTGCAGAGCATGCCTGCTCGAACAGAGTGAGGATCAGGAAGAGAAGAATGTTCTGTTACAAGTTGGATAGACAGGACACAGTCAGGGAAATCCTGACCTACTTGAGCATTCCATTGCGCACCACAAAAAGTGAGGCTTAGCAGACCTTGTAAGAAATAACGGTGACCACAAGAAACGTAGAACATCCGTGAAAGATATGCTATTATCCAAAAGAAATAAAGGCGAAGGGAAATATGGACTCCTACACGCTTGCAGATCACCCTAGAACGAGGAGTCTCTCTGTCTCAAGAACTTATCTCTCATAACTTCCTGCAGCACTTCCTGCAGCACTTCCTTCAGAAGATGAAAGGAAAAGTGGCACCATCAGATCAGACCTGGAAATGTGTCTGCAAGACTTAATACAGGAAATCATCTCCCTAGAGACCGAATGAGTGGCATTGAAATGACTCAGGACATGGGCTCAGAGAATCACTGTTCCTCAGAAGCCGGATTCTAATGCTCAAAAGGAAATACTGATTGAACAGGAGGACCTTGAAAATTGTCATTCCGAAAAACATCTGAATAAGAGGACTGACACGAGGCGAAGAAGGGTCTGATGTAAAAGGATACATTAGCAATCCGCTCCAAGCTGTAAGGGTTGTCCAGGTGACCCTCTTATTCACCTCGATCATACGCATGGGTTGCTGAAAGAAACTGCCTCCGGACATTGTAACCATGGTTCTCTGTTTTGTAGAGAACGAGTAAATGATGGCCGTTGTATGGAAACAAGGAAAGTGGTCTACAAAGGACAAGAGCAGCTATTTTTTCAAGACCTGGTGGTAGCAATACTTCAATGCTGAAGAGACTAGAGCACAGCCACAGAATATCTCCACTCCAAAATCATAACATATCATTGGAGTCATCCATTTGGTCTTATTTTTGAATTGGAAGGGGAAAAGCTCATGATATGACCAAAGGAAGGCTTGTGGATATTGCACCTTTTACCAGCAGACCAGAGTACTACAAGGATTACTTCAAGAAGCCGAAGATGTTCTTCTCAAACATCTAAATGGAGGAAAGTTGGACGACACAAAAGCAGGAAGGCACACTTACCAGCTGAAATCAAGCAGGCTTAGTCTATGGTGATCCAGCAGACTCAAAACTTAGCCAGGCCAGACAGACCAGGAGCCCCCTCACAACCCCAGAAAAAGTGGAAGTGAACATGACAGAAGATTTGCATGCTGATTGGAGAGGTGCTGAGTTTTCCATAGCTTGGGAGGTAGGGGGTAGTGGTGAGGGAGGGAAGGGGGGAGGCAGGCTTCTAAGGACTTTGCACCAAGCATGGGTTGAAATGAGTGAAGAGAGGTGGGGGTGGTACACACAGTGGCTCGGTAAGAACATTAATTGAGCACGACATCCTGGACTGGGGCCAGAGTAAGAGTTTAATTATGTTTTATATTTAGTTACTCTTGTCAGAGGGCACACATTGGAGGAAGGTGGGCGCGAGCAAAGGGGTTCAACTCAAGAAAATCCCAAATGTTTGATATACAAGTGAATACGACAGAAGTCAAGTTGGAAATAGAATTTTAACTGGAAACCATGGAAAACCACAAACATACAACACACAATGGTTAAGTTAGTCAGCCTAAATGTAAAAACTCATCAGCTAAGCGTTTGTCTATTTTTATTTACTTAAAAACACACATGAGAGCTAAATGCCTCCTTCTGGAGGCCCAGGTTTGTTTCCTCAGAAGGAACAGGAGGAAGTCTAAATGTTTTTGCAGACAGCACTTTTCAGCAGGTCAGAGTAAAAAGGTTGGGGTGGCCATTCTGTGCTAACAAAATGCTCCTTGTACTATTAAAAAAGCAGTAAGTCATTCAAGAAGGTCACTATATCTTTTTTTAACAACAGATTTTATTGAATTTTCATCGTACCAGAAGGGCAGAGCCCAGCAAGCAAAGCACAACTGAAATGCATAATAGAATATCTCTGGGTACTGTATAACACCCTCCCCTATAGTCTGCAGAACATCAGACCAAGAAAAACACCCATTCCCCCACCCCCCAAGTGCGCACCATACATACTTCGAAAACATTATATGTACAAGCCAAAGAAATTCCCATCCACGTCTTTTTAGCATTGATACTTTAAACGGGTAAATCATTCACCACCAGTCGTTCAATAGGGTCCCAGGTGGCAGTCTGCGACATTGAGGACAGATCTATACCCCTGTACTTGGCCCACCGAGACCAGATCTTCCCATGCTTCTGTGGACACCCCCTCGCCTGGAACACTGCAATCTCCGCTGACATGCACCTATCCAGGGCCTTTTTCCAGTTAGTTATACAGGGCGGGGACATATCTTTCCAGTGCTGTGCTATGTCCCGCTTAGCCAATGTGAGACCCAAAAACAGAAGGTGTCTTTTATACCTGTTCCCCCCCCCCCGATGTCTTCTGTGCTGTGTAAGAGCACCAATCTAGGGTCCGTCGGGATATCTCATGCCAGAACACGCCCCAAGCAAGACAACACGCCAGACCAGAAGAGCTGCTGCAGTGCCCTGCAACTCCACACCTTATGTAGGAACGACCCCTCGTCTGCACCACAGCGGAGAAAGATAGGGGACTGAGCTGCCCCCATTTTCCAAAGACGGAGACTCGTGTAGTATACCGTATGGAGGTATTTAAATTGGATTAGCCTATATCTGGTAGAGACGTCGGCGTACCGAGGGCTAGCCAGCGCCTCTGCCCAGTCGTCGTCCGTAAGGGCTGGCAGGTCCGCCTCCCTGGTTTGGTGAATAGTGGTCTTGGAGTGTGTAGTGAGAGTTTGGTAGATTTGCCGGATTTTGTGAGCCCCCAGATCTCCCATCAGTAGGCGACCTTCCAACGGGTGGAACTCCGGTAGCGACTCTAGCTGCCGAATCAGGGGGGTCAGTGCGTGACGGAGCTGCACATAGCGATGGAACTGCGATTTGTGAAGGTCAAAATCCGCCTGCAGCCTTTGAAAGGATTTAAGAGTGGTCCCCTGCATGATGTCCCCGAGCGTGGATATACCGATATCGTCCCATCTACGAAACCCCACAAGTGACGAGACAGGCCGAAGATCAGTTCCCCGCCAGAGGGGAGTGGCGCCTGTCAGCCTACCCCACCAACCCGTGGACCTAACCACCCGCCTCCATGTCTGAATGACTATCCGGTAGGCCGGGGGAAGCGCCTCCAGGGAAGAGCTACTGTATAGGAGATGGAGCAGCGGGGTACCTGCCATGGCTAACCGCTCCACGGCGTAGGCCGGATCCGTCTGGGAACCATACCACCACTCATTGACCACCAGGAGGTGCGAAGCCCAGTATGCGCGGACGTCTGCCGCCGCGATACCACCACAATACGTTGACTGTATACATGTTGCGAGCGCCACGCGGATCGCGCCCCCTTGCCAGAGGAATCTATTCAGGAGTGCATTGATTTGGAGAAACCACGACGGGGAAATAGGGTACGGGTAGTTCTGGAGCCTGTAGAGTAAGCGCGGCAGAGAGACCATTTTAAAAATTTCGAACCTGCCGTACAACGATAAGGGTAGTTGGGACCAGATCGTCGTTTCATCTCGGACGGCGGGGAGCAACGGAGCTATGTTGTGCGTCCAAACGTCGCTGGGGCACCGCGTTATGAAGACCCCATGGTACTTAAGGCCCGTGTCCGCAATGATCAGCTGCGAAGTCCAGGCCGGACTCCTCTGCTCGCCGTGAATAGGGAACAGTGTAGATTTGGACGGGTTGGCACAAAGTCCAGAGGTCTCCCTGAAGATTCGGAGAATTTGGAGGACACGAGGCCCAAAGGTCTGACATGAAGAACAGGGCGTCGTCTGCGTCAAGCGCGATCCTGTCTGAGTGCTCTGGCGACCAATCCAGTCCCCTGAGGACAGGGTTCTGGCGCACCCACGCAGCTAAGGGCTCAATCGCTAAGGCGAATAGGAGAGGGGATAGGGGGCACCCCTGCCTTGTACCCCTGCGGATAGGGAAGGGGGCCGAGCAGCATCCAGCCGCACGAACCGAGGCGGTGATATCCGTATAAAGTAGTTTTACATATGCCATGAACCGGGGTCCCAGGTTAATGGCTTCTAGGAGTTTAAAAAGGTAGGTTCAACTCAGCGAGTCAAACGCCTTGTCTATGTCCGCCAACAAGAAGGCCGCGGGACGGCCTAGGCGAGGGGCCTCCGCGACAGCGTTGTGGACCCACCTGATATTGTGTCTGGTGGAGCGCTGTGGCATAAAGCCTGACTGATCCGGATGATCTCAAATGCAGGTACGGAGGCGGTCGGCCAAGACCTTCCCTAAACGTTTAGGCTCAAAATTCAGCAAAGAGATGGGGCGAAATGAGCCCGGGTCTTCCGGGTGACGACCGGGTTTAAGAAAAACCACGATTTCGGCGTGCCGCCAGTCCGGTGGCAAAATACGCTGCTCCAAGGCTTTGTGTAGCGCCCCAAGCAGGTGGGACCCCAGGGTCGCCATATGTGGGAGCAAAAAATCACAGGGAAACCCGTTCGGGCCCGGTGCACGGCCCGGATGTACATTGGACAGCGCCGCCTGCAGTTCGTCTAATGTGATGGGTTTATCCAGTTCGTAGCGTATGTCATCAGGCAGTCAGCGAGGGGGGATATCGGAGAAAAATTTGTCTATAAGGGGCTCGGCTATCACCTCACGCTCCTCATACAGGGCTGCGTAGAAGCAGGCAAAGGCTTGGACCACGGCTTCGGGGGAGGTACACATAGTGCCGTCTGGGTACCTCAGAAGGGGAACCTGCGTCTGGGTCGTCCGGACCTGACGCAGCCTATGGAGCATCTAACTGGACTTGTCGCACCATTGGTAAATCCTGTACTGGGTCGCCAGCCACGCCTCTTTAGCACTGTCCATATGCAGCTGGTGGAGCTGCTGTTGGACATGTAAGAGATTCCGGCGGGTACTGGAATCGGAGCCCTCTACCAGTTGGGACTGCAGTTGGACCTGACGGTCCTCTAGTTCCCTCAACTGCGCCAAACGCCGCCGCTTTTCCCCGGAGCGAAAACTGATGTCGGCCCCCCTGATCGTGGGCTTAAGGGCCTCCCAGAGGATGACTTGGGACGGGGAAGTGCCCCATTGAAACTGAGGTAGTCTGTGATCGCGAGATGTAGCATCTCTTGATGATCGGCGTCATGGAGGAGCCATGGGGACATGCGCCACTGATAAGGGGCCCGATGAGTCTTCAGGCGCAGCTTGAGTTGGACAGGCGAATGATCTGAGAGGCCTCTGGGCATAATGGATGTGTGTGCCACTCTGTGTATGTAGCTATGTGGGAGGAAAATATAATCTAGACGTGAGAGGGTAGGGTGGACCGACGATGCGTAAGTGAACCCTGCTTCAGTAGGGTGAAATGCCCACCAACAGTCCGTCCAACCCAGGGTATGTGCCAGTACATTCAGTTTGGATCTGGTGGGGGGGGGGGGGTGTATTGGGCGGCTTTGTGCGCCATCTATCATGCGGGGCCATGATGTCATTCCAATCTCTGCCCAATATTGTCAAGCCGCCTGGAAGGTCCCCCCAAAGCTGTGTAATTTTATCTATGAATGTCTGTCCTAGCGGTGGAGGGGCATAGACGCTCCCAAGCATGATCTGTTCGCCGGCTATAGTACCCGAGAGGATCGTGAAGCGCCCGCCTGGATCTAACCAATGTTGTGTAATGTGAAGCGGTACTCGGCGGTGAATGAGTATCGCTGTGCCGCGTGCGCCCCTTGCAAAGCCGGAGTGGTACACCGTGGCAAACCCATATCGGGATAGGCAGGGGGCTTTAGTGCCCAGAAGGTGAGTCTCCTGCAATAGTAGGATGTCAGCCGAGTAACGCTTCGCTAAGCGAAGCACTGCCCCCCGTTTGATCTTGTTCAGCAGTCCCCGTACATTCCAAGCAAGAATATTTAGTTCTCCCAGCTGAGATTTACCTGCGACCTGTGTCATCCCTAATCTTCAAAGTGCGCAGTGACCGATGGTGCATCAGTGACGTAGCATGTACTTGTGTGTCTGGTGCGCAGAACATAAATCTAACAACCTCAAACCCAACATAACCCTCCCCACTCCCCGCACCCCCATACTTCCAATAACGAGGAGTATCTGTCGCGGTGGAATCCTGTCCCAGGCCCCAAACGTGATGACCCAAGCAGTTCCCCCCAATGGATCCCCCCCACCCAACGTCACCCAACATTACCCAAAACGTCCAGGGCGTACATCGTCCGACACCTCTCAGAGCAGGTGGAGAAGACCCCAGCGCGCCAGGATCCGACACAGCCCACCAGGGAGCTACAGCTTCAAGACAGCACCATGTAGTGAGAGAAGAATAGGATAAGCCCTCTAGCCAGGGCTATTTCAGTCAGCATTTCTTGACTGACCCTGGGCACGCCAATTAGAGCGGGACCTGTGGCACCTTGTTGTAGCGTCTCTGTCTTGCCGGCTGCTCCGATGCAATCCCTGCGAAGAGTCCGAGTCAAGCTGCGGCGGCGTGTGTTCGGCTTAAGGTTACGTCTCATCAGTCCAAGCGAAGACCTCCTCCGGGGAGTCAAAGAAGAGAGTCTTGGCATTATATATCACTTTCATCCTGGCGGGAAACAGCAGCGCATAGGATAAGTTCAGCTCCCGAAGCCGTCGCTTGGCCGCAACAAAGGACTGACACTGCTGCTGCACCAGCCTGGTGTAGTCAGGGAAAACCATGTTGGGATGAGTCAAGTCATTTTGTCCTTGTGGAGCTGGGCATAGCGGAGGATCGCATCACGGTCGGCGTAGTTGAGAAGCCAGGCGATCACAGGCCTCGGGCGCTCCCCGGGAGGCGGCTTCTTAGTCCAGGCACGGTGAGCCCTCTCGATCACGAAGCATGGGGACATGGCCTCGGGCGGCAGCAACGCCCTAAGCCAGCCAGAGAGGAAATCGTCCATAGAAGCACCCTCGCAACCCTCCGGGAAGCCCACCAGGCGGATGTTGTTGCGCCGCGCCCTACCTTCTGCGTCTTTGACTCGCGACGCCAGCTCCCGTGAGACCATGGTGAGTTTGTCCACCTTCTTCTGGAGGGTGGATACAGTGTCCTCCACCGTGTAGACCCTGGTCTCCGCCTCCGTGATCCGGTCAACCGCCTTCCGAAGATTCTGACGGAGAAACGACACCTCGGAACCAACAGCCCCGATCTGGGCCTCGAGTGCAGTACGTGATTGGTTGATCGCCGCGAGCAACGTCGCAGTGTCGGAGGACAGGCCCTCAGCAACCTCCTTCCCAGTGGAAGCGGTGGTGTAGTGATCCATGGTGTTCTGTTTAGGGGCCGCCGCTCCGTGTTTGTCTTTGCCCATTGCGAAATGGAGGAGTGGACCGAGAGGCGAGCCCCAGGTCGACAGCTACTACAGGCAAGTATGGAAGGATGGGCCTCCACGGGATGATGACGAACTCCAGCAATTGGTGGGGAGCCACGCAGCACCAGGTCCGGCCCCGGGGTAAGCTCTCCGCTCTTCAATTTGTCCCAGTTAGGTCAGGGCTTCAACCAGGCGACAAGTGTGCGGAATATGCTCTCAGGGGGTCCAGGCAACCCAAGGAGGAGCGACCTCCGGGGCATCAATGGCAGCCGCAGGGTTGTTCCCTGCCCGGATGCGTGGGCGACCCCAGCCGCCGAAATCAGGGCTTCCACAATCCCACAGTCGTCCCAGGGCAGGCTGGCCCGTTCTCCCCAGGTCCGCCGCTGCTCGGGAAGCGGGGCGGAGGGCCCACAGCGAAGGCGCCACAGAGAAGTCTCGGGCCGCCGGCCGAATTCACGCGCCGGCAGGCCCCCTCAGCCCCAGGTCATCGCTGGCACTACTTGAGGCCCCACGGAACAGAGGCGACCGCCTCGGCGAGGTCACCCCAGGCGGTCCGCCTATAGCTTCTGCCGCAGCCTGGCCCACACAGCGCGCCCTTCGCGCGGCCCCAACTCATGGCTGCAGATGTGTCGGCACCGGGGGCAGGCCGGCCCGTCCTCTCCAGCGCAGCTGGCCGATCCGAGGAGATGCGGGCGGCCACAGAGCCCAGGGCCCCGCCGGGAACTCCGGACACGAGGGAGATAGTCCTTAATGGGCACCAGGTCTGGGCGCAGCCGGCAGGGGATCCACGAGTACACGGGGCCTCCGCGCCTCACTGCCACTGCTCAGGGGGAGGGGCCCGCAACTATGGCGCCACAGCGATGTCGCAGGCAACCGGCCGAATCCACGCGCCGGCAGGCCCCCTCAGCCCCAGGTCATCACTGGCACCAACCTGAGGCCCCACGGAGCGGAGGCGGCCGCGGCCCGCCGCTATCGTCAGCCGCGGCCTGGCCCACACAGCACGCCCCTCGCGCAGCCTCAGCTCACGGCCGCAGCTGCGTCAACACCGGGTCCGGACCTTCCCGGCTCGTCTCTGCCTCCAAACTTCGCCTCGGGGGTCCCGGTGCGCTCCGCAAGGAGTGCCCCGCAGCGTCCGGGGTCAGGATATTAGCAGGATTATGGCTCTGAGAGGGCACGGGCTAGCGGAGCTCTACAGAGACGCGTCCGCCATGCTTGGCTCCGAAGCCACGCCCCCAAAGGTCACTATATCTAATTAACACAACAAAGTTGTACGGTGTCAATGATACACTGGATTGGTGTATCTAAAGCATCAGAGACCGGGCTCTAGTGCAAGTGTGCCCGCTTTGGAGCGGAGACCTTAGATTCCTAACTCATAGGGGAAGTCATAATTGATGGAAGAGGAATCCTCACACACTTATTAGTGTCCTGCTTCATCATAGGAATCCTCTCCCCACCCTGGTAGGACAATGCCACCCGGGCGGACTCAACCTCCTCGAAGACGGACTAGTTAGGAGGGAGTTCTTGCATAAATCTTACTGGACAACTCCATATAACAGGGGATCCAGATGAAAAACTTTAAAAATACCTTAGAGTTCTCGGGATTGCTACCTTTATTCATGGAACGCTAGTTAAGATTAAAAACGAAAAGAGATTTGGGTATTGGAGTAAAATGTCTCACCCCCAAATTATTGCCAACCTGTTTCTGCCCACTTTCATAAGCCTAAACGGTCTGGGGCATTCGTCAAGGCAACGGATCCCTAAGAAGAGTACCTACAAAAGATTCCGATTGGAATCTATTAGGCAAATTACCTGCCTGTGGTTGAGAAACTTGTTCTTGCCACCCTAGAATCTGGGTGCTTCCATCTTCAAGGTCACAGAGAGGGCGGGGATCCTTTTTAGTCACACATTCGTCAAAAGGTATCTCCCGGCCATTATACTCTCCGAGACTTGGGTATAATGGCCGGGAGATACCTTTTGACGAATATGGTAGGACCTTAATTGGGAATCCACCGTATCTTTGCCTAATAGATTCCAATCGGAATCTTTTGTAGGTACTCTTCATAGGTATCCTTTGCCCTGACGAAAGTCCCTGACCGTTTAGGCTTATGAAAGTGGGCAGAAAAATGTTGGCAATAATTTGGAGCTGAGACATTGTACTCCAATACCCAAATCTCTTTTAGTTTTTAATCTTACCTAGCGTTCCATGATTAAAGGTAGCAATCCCCGGGAACTCTAAGGTATTTTTAAAGTTTTTCATCTGGATCCCCCGTTATATGGAGTTGTCCAGTAAGATCTGAAAGAAACACGTTAGTTCTAGATTCCTTACCTTAGAATTACCCCCAGGCGTCAGACTGGATCCGGAAAGTTTTTTCATCAGCAGTACCTCTGCGCATCAGAAGGTGGCGTCGGTCGGCTCCACGTCCGTCGTTGGCGTTGTGGTCGCCGGGATGACGTCGCGGCAGCTACTTATACGCCGCCCTCCCGCGCTGACGTCAGTTCTTTCTTTTCCCGCGCCAGCCAGCGCAGATCCGGGAAGAGCGGTACCTCCAGTCATTTTTTGACTGACTTTTATCGACTTTTGTCGACTTCTTCTTTTTCGAGTCATCGACTCCTAAGGTGCACGAGGGATGCCCAGCTTCAAGCCATGCGGTTCCTGTCATCGGATGATGTCGGTGACGGATCCGCACCGCGTGTTTCTCTTTTGCCTGGAGAGTGACCACGACCCCAAGTCGTGCTCCGACTGCCGGTCGATGGCGCCGAAAGCTTTGCGGTCCCGGTCCCGAAAGCTGCTTGAGCACCGGCAGTCGGCTCCGCGCCGTTCGAGGTCCCGGTCGCGAGGGAGGTCGAGGGACCGGTCGCGGAGCCACCACCATTCGTCCAAGTCATCGAAGTCTTCGGGGTCGGGTAAGTTGAAGCATAAGAAGAAGTTGAAGAAGCATCGTCACCCTAAGACTTCTCCTCGTTGGTCGGCAGCTCCGACGAGGGACGCGGGTGGTGCCAGACGAGTTGACTCCGCGTTTCCCTCCCTTTCCGGGACACGGAGCGACTCCCGCCCAGCTTTGTACGTTCTACGAAGCGATGCATGCCATCTTTGGGCAGACAGAACCCGCCCTGGCACCGCAGGTCCCCCTTGGATCCAGGCTTCCTCCGGCACCACCACAGCGTTCGACGCCGATCGGGGCGTCGACCCTGGCCTCCATCCTGACGTGGACCCGGACCGGCGTCGCCCGACGCCGGATCTGGCGCCGAGAGGGGTTTTTGTGCCCCTGTTCACTCCTGGGGTCCTTTTGCAAACTGAATGGAACCCAGAGGAGGAGGACTGGGAGGGGTCAGGTGACCCTCTGACTGACCAGCTGGACAGTGAACAGGACTGGAGAGAGGAACTGGGGGATGCCAGTGGTTTGGACACCTCCCCTGACCTTGGCATGTTGTCTCCTCCTACCGTGGCTACGGAGGAGCGAGCGTCATACGCAGTGGTGTTGCGTAGGGCGGCCGAGGCTCTCGACCTCGAGCTTCCTACGGTGGCAGTCAGGACTAACCTCCTGACAGAGGTGCTTCAGCCGGCTGCGAGCTCTTTGGAGCCCTTGCTGCCGTTCAATGAGGCCCTCACCGATGTAGTTTTGGGCACGTGGTCCAGGCCCAACACGGGGGCTCCCGTGGACAGGATGATTGCCCGACGCCACCACCCGACCCCGGGCGACCCCACTTTCCTCTCCCAGCACCCCACCCCGGAGAGCTTGGTAGTCCAAGCCTCCACTTCCAAAAGCGCATTCTCTACCGCTCCCCCGGAAAGGGAATCCAAGAAGCTGGACCACCTTGGGAAGAAAATGTTCTCTTCCGCCAGCTTAGGACTCCGGTCGGTAGACACCGCATGTCTCTTGGGCCGTTCTTCCCACTCGGTGTGGGATACGGTGGCGCAGGTGCTGCCTCAGTGTCCGGAGGAGGCCCAGGCAGTGCTCTCCCAGGATGTTGCCGCCGGGAGGGATGCAGCAAAGTTAGCCATACGTTGTGGGCTGGACACCGCAGACTCTCTGGGCAGGACCATTTCAACGTCGGTAACGCTTTGTTGCTACGCCTGGATGAGGTCGACTGGCTTTTCAGGGGATGTCCAGAACACCTTGATGGACATGCCCTTTGATGGCCGTCGCCTTTTTGGCGACAAAGCAGACAACGCTCTAGAGCGTTTCAAAGACTCAAGGGCTACAGCCAAGTTCTTGGGCCTCTCCACCCGCCCTGCGCAGTCTGCTTTTCGCCCCTTTTGTGGCTACGGAAGGAGTGCCCCGCTACGTCCCGCCCAGAGCCACAAGCTGCAGCAAGTTACCCAACCTTCGCGCGGCCGGGGACGTGGGAACAACCGTTGTGGTTCTGGGGGCCAGCGGGCGGGCCAGTCCTCCAACCCCCCCCCCACCCCTTCTGCAGCAGCCTCCAAACCCTCCTAGTCTGACCTTTCAGGCCCATCAAACGCCAGTGGGCGGCAGGATTCGCCATCACCTCCCCCACTGGCGCACCATCACGTCGGACAGGTGGGTTTTGCAAATAGTCCGAAGGTGCTACTCCCTCCCCTTCGAGGCTACCCCTCCAGCCATGCCACCTCAATACCACTGCATGTCGGAGGATCACTTGGGTCTTCTCCAACAGGAAGTTTTGGCACTCTTGGCCAAGGGAGCCATCGAGACGTTCCTGTCCCAGAAGTAGGTTGTGGTTGCTACTCACACTACTTTCTGGACGAGGGCCTGCGTCCTATCTTGGATCTCAGGGACGTCAACCGCTTCCTCCGGAAGGAGAAGTTCAAGATGTTGACGCTTGCTCAGGTCTCATCTGCTTTCGACCCGGAAGACTGGATGGTAGCGTTGGATTTGCAGGACGCTTATTTTCACATCCCCGTCCTGCCGTCCCACCGGCGTTACCTACGGTTCATGGTAGGCCACGAGCATTTTCAATTTACCGAGCTCCCCTTTGGCCTTACCAGCGCCCCTCGGGTGTTCACGAAAGTGATGGCGGTGGTCGCAGCTCCTCTGCGCAGATCGGGGGTTTCAGTCTTCCCCCATCTCGACGACTGGCTGTTGAAGGCGGGCTCGCCCCAGGCAGTGTTCTCCCATCTCCAGACTACGGCCGACCTCCTGCATTCGCTGGGGTTCTCCATCAATGTGCCGAAGTCCCACCTGATTCCCTCTCAGATGCTCCTCTTCATCGGAGCGGTTCTGGACACGACGCGGTTTCGGGTCTATCCTCCCGAACCGCGAGTCCGGGATATTCCGGCTATGATTCCGATCTTTCAGCCTCTATCCCGGGTTTCGGTCGAATGACTCTGAGACTGCTGGGCCTCATGGCCTCCTGCATCCTGCTGGTCGATCATGCCAGGTGGCATATGCGGGCTCTGCAGTGGGACCTGAAGTTCCAGTGGGCGCAGCATCAGGGGAATCTGTCCGATTGCGTCCAGATCTCGGAGGGCACTGCACGACAACTGCTGTGGTGGCTCACGAACCAAGATTGGGTCAATGACAGATCCCTCTCCCTTCCCCAACCAGACCACACTGTGGTGACGGACGCATCCCTTCTGGGATGGGGCGGCCACATGGGAGAGGCGGAGATCAGAGGCCTCTGGTCTCCGGCGGAGTCCGGGGTCCACATCAACCTTCTGGAGCTCCGGGCGATTCGGCTTACACTGAAGGCATTCCTTCCATCTGTCCGGGGAAGAGTAGTGCAGGTGTTCACAGACAACACCACCGCCATGTGGTACTGCAACAAACAGGGCGGGGTGGGGTCGTGGACCCTATGTCAAGAGGCCCTCCGCCTCTGGACATGGCTGGAACATCAGGGCATATCCCTGGTGGTTCAACACCTGGCAGGTTCCCTGAACGCCAGGGCGGACTAACTCCGCCGCAAGTGCATGATGGATCACGAATGGCGTCTTCACTCGGAGGTGGTGCAAGGTCTCTTTCAACAGTGGGGATAGCCTTGGTTAGATCTATTCGTCACCGAAGAGAACGCGCAATGTCAGCAATTCCGCGTTGGAATTTCCAAGGCGGCACTCGCTAGGCGACGCTTTTCGGCACGAGTGGATTTGCGGTCTTCTAGACGCCTTTCCGCCTATACCACTTCTGCCCAGAGTGCTGAAGAAGATCAGGCGCGACCGGGCCCAAGTCCTTCTTGTGGCTCTGGATTGGGCACGAAGAGTTTGGTATCCCGAGCTGCTCAACATGGCCATCGATCCTCTGATCAGACTGCCTCTTCGAGAGGATCTTCTGCCGCAGCAGCAGGGGACGGTCCTCCACCCGAACCTGTCCAGCCTCCATCTCCTTGCGTGGAGATTGAGCGGCGGCAGTTGACGTCTTTCGACCTGCCTCCTGACATCTGTGATGTAATCTTGGCAGCCAGGCGTCCCTCCACTAAGACGGTATACGCCTGCCGGTGGAACAAGTTTGTGGCATGGTGCACAGCAAAGGCTGTGGGGACCCCCTTTCTGCCCCTTTTTCTGAGGTCCTCTTGTTTCTTGTTTCTCTAGCCCAGCAGGGCTCTGCTCTGGGCACTATCAAGGGCTATCTTTCGGCCATCTCTGCCTTCCTTCGGCTTCCAGATCAGCCTTTCCTTTTCAAGTCCCCAGTTGTAAATCGCTTCTTGAAAGGCATAACTCATCTTTATCCTCCTGTTCCTTTCGTTATGACTCAGTGGGACTTGAACCTGGTTTTAACTTATTTAATGTGTGCTCCCTTTGAGCCGCTTCATAACTGTCCTTTACGGCTCTTAACTCTCAAAACTGCGTTCCTGTTGGCCATCACTTCTGCCAGGCGAGTGAGTGAGCTCCAGGCGCTTTCTTCTAAAGCTCCTATTCTCTCTGTACATCCGGACAAACATGTCCTTAGAACTCGTCCATCCTTCCTGCCCAAGGTTGTCACTGCCTTCCACATCGGGCAGACTATCACTTTGCCCACCTTCTTTCCGCATCCTTCAAAAGAGGAAGAGAGGCTCCACCGTCTGGATCCAAAACGTGCACTTTCTTTCTATCTGGATCGCACAAAACCGTTCCGGGTGGATGACCAACTCTTTGTTGGCTACATGGGTGCCAAAAAAGGTCGGGCCGTACACAAGCGAACCATTTCTCGATGGGTTGTTTTGTGTATAAAAGCATGTTATTCTCTGGCTAAAAAGGAGCCTCCGGTGGGGCTACGCGCCCATTCCACCAGGGCGACGGCAGCCACTACTGCCTTGGGGAGAGGAGTTCCTCTGAATGACATCTGTCAGGCAGCTACATGGGCATCGTTGCACACGTTCACCAAACTCTACTGCCTGGACAGCCAAGTCCGGAGAGACGGTTTCTTTGGCCGTTCTGTTCTCCAGGATTTTCTGGTGTGATCTTGGTTGGCAGACCCACCACCGGGGTTGGTATTGCTGGGGTATCTATTCTAAGGTAAGGAATCTACAACTAACGTGTTTCTTTCAGATGAACAAGTTACTTACCTTCGGTAACGATATATCTGTAAGAAAAACATTAGTTAGTTATAGATTCCTTACCGCCCCACCCATCCTCCCCGTTCTGCAAACTGATTTCTAGGGTTAGGGACATCCTTTCAGGGCCCTAGTTTTGTGCACCAGTGGTCAGTGTCTTGCATGGCTCTGCGTTTCTGGCGCGGAAAGTCGTGTACAGAACTGACGTCAGCACGCGAGGGCGGTGTCTAAGTAGCTGTCGCGACGTCATCCCGACGACCACGACGCCAACGACGGACGCTGAGCCGACCGACGCCACCTTCCGACGCGCAGAAGTACTGCTGACGAAAAAAACTTTCCAGATCCAGTCTGACGCCTGGGGGTAATTCTAAGGTAAGGAATCTATAACTAACTAATGTTTCTTACAGATATATCGTTACCGAAGGTAAGTAACTTGTTCATTTATGCAAGAACTCCCTCCTAACTAGTCCGTCTTCGAGGAGGTTGAGTCCGCCCGGGTGGCATTGTCCTACCAGGGTGGGGAGAGGATTCCTATGATGAAGCATGACACTAAAAAGTGTGTGAGGTTTCCTCTTCCATTAATGATGACTTCCCCTATGAGTTAGGAATCTAAGGTCTCAGCTCCAAAGCGGGCACACTTGCACTAGAGCCCGGTCTCTGATGCTTTAGATACACCATCCTGTGTATCATTGACACCGTACAACTTTGTTGTGTTAAATGTTCTTGAAAGGGAAGTACGGTGCCATACCCTTGTCCTCTCTCAATTGTGTTTCCACGGTCACTATATCTAATCATGGAGATAGAGGGTCACATTCGTACAGAAGTGTCCATATACACTAGTAATGAGGCAAGAGGATGCCCGGATGGTGGCTAGAAATCAATATACTGGAAATAGCAGAGGGAGAAATGGTGATGGGGTGACCTAAATGCTATTATGGAGTCCTCAAGGGATATATCTGTTGGAAGACTGGGCAGTAACAACACTCGATCCCAGACCTTCTGTGACTGGATACTTAAAATGAGACTGGGAGATTTTTAGAGGTTCGCACACCCAGCTACAGTAGACTATTCCTACTCTGCAGCACGTCACCCATGTACCAGAATAGACCATGTGCTGCAGTCTAATATCGTGGAGCCAGGTGTTAGGCGGTAATCGTTGTCCTACCATGCTCCGGTTTCAGTGATGGGTCCCTTGGGTGCCTTCATCCGTAGACCTAGGTAATGGAGGCTAAATGGCCACCTACCTAGGAACACAGTTTTAAAGAGTGTTATCAAAGAGACCATTGAGAATTATATGAGAAGCAAATATACTGGGGTTATGCTGGTGCGGATCCGTCACCGACATCATCCGATGACAGGAACCGCATGGCTTGAAGCTGGGCATCCCTCGTGCACCTTAGGAGTCGAAGACTCGAAAAAGAAGTCGACAAAAGTCGATAAAAGTCAGTCAAAAAATGACTGGAGGTACCGCTCTTCCCGGATCTGCGCTGGCTGGCGCGGGAAAAGAAAGAACTGACGTCAGCGCGGGAGGGCGGCGTAGAAGTAGCTGGCGCGACGTCATCTCCGGGCGACCACAACGCCAACGACGGACGCTGAGCCGACCGACGCCACCTTCCGACGCGCAGAGGTACTGCTGACGAAAAACTTTTCCAGATCCAGTCTGACGCCTGGGGGTAATTCTAAGGTAAGGAATCTATAACTAACTAATGTTTCTTACAGATATATCGTTACCGAAGGTAAGTAACTTGTTCATTTATGCAAGAACTCCCTCCTAGCTAGTCAGTCTTCGAGGAGGTTGAGTCCGCCCGGGTGGCATTGTCCTACCAGGGTGGGGAGAGGATTCCTATGATGAAGCATGACACTAAAAAGTGTGTGAGGTTTCCTCTTCCATTAATGATGACTTCCCCTATGAGTTAGGAATCTAAGGTCTCAGCTCCAAAGCGGGCACACTTGCACTAGAGCCCGGTCTCTGATGCTTTAGATACACCATCCTGTGTATCATTGACACCGTACAACTTTGTTGTGTTAAATGTTCTTGAAAGGGAAGTACGGTGCCATACCCTTGTCCTCTCTCAATTGTGTTTCCACGGTCACTATATCTAATCATGGAGATAGAGGGTCACATTCGTACAGAAGTGTCCATATACACTAGTAATGAGGCAAGAGGATGCCCTGATGGTGGCTAGAAATCAATATACTGGAAATAGCAGAGGGAGAAATGGTGATGGGGTGACCTAAATGCTATTATGGAGTCCTCAAGGGATATATCTGTTGGAAGACTGGGCAGTAACAACACTCGATCCCAGACCTTCTGTGGCTGGATACTTAAAATGAGACTGGGAGATTTTTAGAGGTTCGCACACCCAGCTACAGTAGACTATTCCTACTCTGCAGCACGTCACCCATGTACCAGAATAGACCATGTGCTGCAGTCTAATATCGTGGAGCCAGGTGTTAGGCGGTAATCGTTGTCCTACCATGCTCCGGTTTCAGTGATGGGTCCCTTGGGTGCCTTCATCCGTAGACATAGGTAATGGAGGCTAAATGGCCACCTACCTAGGAACACAGTTTTAAAGAGTGTTATCAAAGAGACCATTGAGAATTATATGAGAAGCAAATATACTGGGGTTATGCCGGTGCGGATCCGTCACCGACATCATCCGATGACAGGAACCGCATGGCTTGAAGCTGGGCATCCCTCGTGCACCTTAGGAGTCGAAGACTCGAAAAAGAAGTCGACAAAAGTCGATAAAAGTCAGTCAAAAAATGACTGGAGGTACCGCTCTTCCCGGATCTGCGCTGGCTGGCGCGGGAAAAGAAAGAACTGACGTCAGCGCGGGAGGGCGGCGTAGAAGTAGCTGGCGCGACGTCATCTCCGGGCGACCACAACGCCAACGACGGACGCTGAGCCGACCGACGCCACCTTCCGACGCGCAGAGGTACTGCTGACGAAAAAACTTTCCAGATCCAGTCTGACGCCTGGGGGTAATTCTAAGGTAAGGAATCTATAACTAACTAATGTTTCTTACAGATATATCGTTACCGAAGGTAAGTAACTTGTTCATTTATGCAAGAACTCCCTCCTAGCTAGTCAGTCTTCGAGGAGGTTGAGTCCGCCCGGGTGGCATTGTCCTACCAGGGTGGGGAGAGGATTCCTATGATGAAGCATGACACTAAAAAGTGTGTGAGGTTTCCTCTTCCATTAATGATGACTTCCCTATGAGTTAGGAATCTAAGGTCTCAGCTCCAAAGCGGGCACACTTGCACTAGAGCCCGGTCTCTGATGCTTTAGATACACCATCCTGTGTATCATTGACACCGTACAACTTTGTTGTGTTAAATGTTCTTGAAAGGGAAGTACGGTGCCATACCCTTGTCTTCTCTCAATTGTGTTTCCACGGTCACTATATCTAATCATGGAGATAGAGGGTCACATTCGTATAGAAGTGTCCATATACACTAGTAATGAGGCAAGAGGATGCCCTGATGGTGGCTAGAAATCAATATACTGGAAATAGCAGAGGGAGAAATGGTGATGGGGTGACCTAAATGCTATTATGGAGTCCTCAAGGGATATATCTGGTGGAAGACTGGGCAGTAACAACACTCGATCCCAGACCTTCTGTGGCTGGATACTAAAAATCTCCCAGTCTCATTTTAAGAGGTTCGCACACCCAGCTACAGTAGACTATTCCTACTCTGCAGTAGGCGGTAATCGTTGTCCTACCATGCTCCGGTTTCAGTGATGGGTCCCTTGGGTGCCTTCATCCGTAGACATAGGACATGGAGGCTAAATGGCCACCTACCTAGGAACACAGTTTTATTTCGGCGGACGGGATATCTGTCACAGTTGTGACGGAGTAAGCCGTCTGCCAAGATCTAAATTAGGCCCTAAATCTCCTCCATTTATAAGCTACTAAACACACACAAGCAGTTAGAGAAGACAGTAGGCCAAAAGTGATGAGAAAGAGAACTGCGCAAGGAATTCACAGATGGAGGCTGGCGTGGACTATACTGCAGAATATACAAAGCTGTCCGCCACTCTAAGGGAAGGGAATCTATATAAATCAACACTATATGGATATCTATACAGATATCGAACGTCCGTCAAAATGTGTGAGTGGGACAAGAGGAGATCTAAGAATTATAAGAGGGAATGAATTGATGAAGGTACATTGGTACCCCTCCTACGGAATTGCAATAGGCTAATTAATTCCTATGAGAATGTTTAGCAGCAGTAAAAGAAATGTTCCAGATTGCAATCCGTAGAGACAGTGGAGTGATCTGTTGGGCATAGCATACCCTGGCAAGAGGTCAGTCTGGTCCCTGAGCGGTGGACAGGCATTGGAAGCGGCAAAGCTTGTGATTCTTGTAATGTGAGGCAAGGAGAGGGTCCCAGCATAGTATAATCAGATTTTTGTATGGGACTTTATTGGCCATGGGAAAATTACTTGCTGTAGAATCCAATGAGAAGACGTATGACCTGGACTGGACCCAAGTTTTAGGTCTCGCCTGCACAGCACATGCTCTGTTGCTTCAAGATGTATTGATGACTTCAAGGGGCTTAGAGCCTGCCCATTGCTCACCATTCGTTGCTTCATTGTCACTCTTTTTTACTGCCTTCTAATTGTCCAGTACTTGCCAATGTCACTTCCTGTTCTTTCCTTTGGAGCGTGTGTGTGGGTGTGTGTGGGTGTGTGTGTGGGTGTGTGTGGGTGTGTGTGGGTGTGTGTGGGTGTGTGTGGGTGTGTGTGGGTGTGTGTGGGTGTGTGTGGGTGTGTGTGGTGTGTGTGTGTGTGTGTGTGTGTGTGTGTGTGTGTGTGTGTGTGTGTGTGTTGTGTGCGTGTGTGCGCGTCCGTCCCCCCCCCCTCCCTCTCTTCCTATTTCCAAATGAAGAAAAGGTGCCCCTCTGGGGGTGTACCCTTAGAAAATCCGGACGGAGGCCATAGTTGTTAGTTTGGTTTCACCTGCATAGCTGACGCTTTAGGCTCCATCATCACAGCTAGCGCTTGTGTAGGTCTTCAATCAACACTCTGCCTGCTCTAGAACATATCCCTTCCTTGCATGTATCGCACTGTTTGGGCACCTGCCCGCTCCCCCCTCACATTTATAAGGATAGGAAAGCCTCCGCATTCTCATATGTGCAGCACAATAATTCGAGTCTCTTACCATCCTCATCGGACTCCCTAGGAATGCTTGCAGCCAGCAATGACAGTGTATCATGTACATGTCTTTGAAATCCTTTTATCGGCGAGTCAAGCTGTAATCTAATCTCCGCAGACTCTATGCTCGCCGCCGTGCACATGCACATCTTCTGGCCCGTAGCTTCTCTCACCCAGCACCTACACAAAGCCCTACTAATCCAAGTGCTAACATAACTCCTGCCTCTCAGTGGCAACACACACCTCTTGTATCCATCCGTCACCAGCACACTGCTCTTGTCACCCTGCGTCAACACACAGCTGCTGTAGCCCAGCACCTACACCCTTCTACTGTAACCCAGCTCCTGTAGCCCAGCACCTACACCCAGCTCCTGTTAATTGGGGTCAACTCGCACGTCTCTTGTTATCCTTCGTCAAAACACAGCTTCTGTGTTACCCAGCGCACCACCTTCTCCTGTAACTCTGGGCCAACACACTGTTCTTGTCGCCTGGCATCAGTATTGAGCGCTTCTCCTCTAGTGCAACACACAGCTCTTGTTGACAATGTCTTCCAAGCTCCTGCACATATCTCCTGTCACCCGACTTGTCTTAACCCACAGCTCCTAATCACAGTACCTTCTAATCATTCACCCTATGTGATGTAGCATGCTACCCCTAAAGGGAAGTGCTTCAGCAGCCCACATAAGGATAGTAAGCGCTGTATAAATGTTACAGTACAATACAATAACTGTCAAAAGTCCAGCCCGCACCTCTTGATCCCGTCCTGCAAATCATCACTCATTGTCTCATGCCTAGATTCCCCACCTAAAGTTTCTGTCCCACATATATTTGCCGTAGTCCCTCTCACATGGCTCCTGCCACACAGTTACTGCCCTACAGCACCTGCACACATTTCATGCCCCACAACGTCTGTCAACATAGCTCGTCATGCAGCTTCTTTCAATTAATACCTGATAACCCAACTCCTGGAAATTAGTCCCAGATTCATATCTCCTGCCAAATCCCCTACCCCATTATGCCTGTCCCAGAGTTGCTACCTTACAGCTAGTAACTGCTCGCTGTGATTTAGGTACTATTTTCTTTATTCTTCCAGTCTGTGGTAACAGACGGGGGTAACATCATGGGCATAGGTTTCAAGGATGGCCCCGAATACATAATATGTTAGACACTTCATGATAAATCTCGATACTTGGCAACCACCCACTATTATGTATATTTCTTGCATTCAGTTCCCAAAGCCTCCATTATGACGAGCCTGTGATATAAAAGGTTTGTAATCACTTAGTCATAATCTTTATGTTGGTCCCTCTCTAGCATCAAAACATCAAAAGACAATTTTGTCAGGTGAATACTCTAGAATTTGGAAACCTTACATAATGAGCTTTCATTCCACCAGTGCAAGACACCATTATTTATAAGCCTCCCAAAGGCTTATAAATGTTGCAGACATTTGCTGTGCAATATTGCTGGCCACTCCTTGCTCTTTTCCTAATAGTTCTACACGTCCTGCATCTTTCTGATCTAAAGCTGCATATTTTCTGGAAGGCCTGCATAAAGAAATTTCTTACAGCTTGGGCCAGCAGTTATTTTCTGTACACTTAGTCCCTGCTCTCCCTTTTTCAAAACACTCACGAAGCTGTCCCCTCTGAAGCATATGCCCTGCTAGTAATATTGCATGTCAGAACTGGGTGGGAAAGTTGGTGAAATACAGATGAAGGGTAACACCCAGGCAGGTGGGCAAAGGTACACACTGATGTTCCCATGGACACTTTTTAAAGTGACAGTATTCTTTTTGAAAAGCTTACCTGGTGCTGCCTGAAGTTTCAGGCAACTTCCTATTTATGATGGAGTAAATGCAAGAACGGATGTAAAAGTAATTTCAATTTTTTTTTAATTCTCTTGAGTGTAGACATACATGTTTTTACTTTTTTTTTTAATCAAGTCTTTTTATTCAGCATCATAAGCAAATACAACGCCATGAATACAGTGGGGTGTACAAGACCCAGAGTCAAGACTTTCAGCTAGTTGTAGTCCATATTCACATATCGCTAGGTCTACCACAACCTCCCTGCAACCCAGAAGAGACGCAGTCTGTTTTTGAACATTCAACCTGAGAAACACCCCCTTAAATGGAACAAAAAAAATAGATACCAAATATAGCCCCCACCCTCCCCTTCCCTGGTGGTGGTGGTACTATACTAGAATGAGATGAAAAATAGGGGTGCGCCAAAGAAGTGAGGTCCTAAAAGCAGGCGCGCAGCGTCTAGGAGAGTGCTGAGTGCCTTAGCTAACCCTTGTCGGGATGATTAAAATTGAAAAAGATGCATAGCCCTTAATGAGGGCGGGCAAACCGCCGAGGGGAGACCCCGGGACAGGTATTTTACCAATGGGCCCCATTTGTATTCAAAGATCTTGTAGTCGTCTCGGAAGATATCTGCGAGACGCTCCATAGAGAGGATTCTCCAGAGACGGGAATGCCATAGGGAGACTGCCGGCGCGGCTGTCTTTTTCCAGGCAGCTGCTATCGTGAGTTTTTTTGCCCCCAGGCAGGCCCACATCATGGCCTTGTCAGCTTTTGTTTGGTGTTCCAGGTCAGGGTCCCTAATGCCCAGTAGCACCCCTTCTATAGTCATCGGGATGGGATATCCCAGCAGGTCCTTGATATGGGAAAGGATTTCTTCCCAGAATGGCCGGATACCAGGGCAGCCCCACCAGATGTGACGGAAATCCCCCTGCAGCCCACACCCCCGCCAACAGAGGTCTGAGGTGTCAGGGAAGATCCGCTTGAGCTTAGTGGGGTACAGGTACCAGTCCAGGAGGGTTTTGTAATGCGCTTCCCTCAAGGAAACTGAATGTTTTTTTTTAGTAATGTCGCCCCAAATGTGTTTCCATTCTTCCTCTGAGACCTCCCTTCCCAACACCTGTTCTCAAAAGGACATGTAACGTGGCCGGGGTGCATGTAGTGTAGCTAATAGCATGGCATAGAGTGAGGAGATCGCCCCCTTCATGGTTCCCGCCTTTCGTACCAGTCGTTCCATGGCTGTGAGTTCCCTAGTAGCTGCATCACGTACATGTGGGAGGGTGGCCCAGTGCTTAAGCTGGAGGTAGTGATAGTGCTCACCATGGGCAACCTGAAAGTCCCTTTTGCAGCTCTCAAACGTCAGGATGTCAAAGTTGTGGAATAAGTCCGCTAATTTTAAGCATCCCCCTTCCCTCCAACTGTCAAAGGGCCCCTCGCGCAATGCCGGGGGGAGGTCCGGGTTGAAGTGGATGGGAGTGTATGGGGAGGGGAAAGAGGTCCACCCTTCTCTCTTCGTAATTTGGTCCTAAAGTTTAAGTGAGGTGCGCGTGGGCGTGCTGAGGTATGCATTTGCTGGCATGTCTGATTTTGGTTTCCATAAGACATCCCAGATTGTTCGTCCCACAATTGCCCTGTCCATATGAAGCCAGTGTTTGTCGGATTCCCTAGCTGACCACTCCATTACCACCCGTAGTTGTGCCGCCTGATAGTATAGTTGGCAATCCGGAAGAGCTACCCCCCCCCCATCTTTCTTTGCACGTCGCAAGACATGAAAGGGGAGGCGCGCCCTCCCCCCTTGCCAAATGAATTTGATGACCATCAAACGTAATCGAGGTAGGAGGTCATGGTCGAGAGCGACCGGGAGTGCCTGGAATAGATACAGGAGTTTTGGCAGGACCGTCATTTTGACAGCGTTAATCCGTCCTAGCCAAGAGATATAGAGAGGTTTCCATCTTTTAAAATCTTGTTTAAGCTGCGCTTCCAGAGGGGGGTAGTTGGCCTTGTATAGATCCCCAACTTTGGGCGTAAGGCGCACACCAAGGTAAAGAAGGGTGTGGTTGACCCAATGGAGCGACGTTTGACCCCCGCAATCTCGTGGTGTCGGCGTCCGAAAGTGTGAGGTTTAGTATGGAGGATTTGGATAGATTCACTTTGAACCCTGAGACCTGCTCAAAGTTCTGTAGTTCCTCTTGTACCGCTCGGAGAGAAGAAGCCGGCTCCAAGAGCGCGAGTAAGATAACGTCCGCAAAGAGGGACGCTTTATGGTCTGTGCCTCCAAAGCGTATACCCCGGATGGCCTCGTTGGCTCGAAATTGTGCAGCAAGGGGTTCGATACGGAGGGCAAATAAAAGGGGTGAGAGCGGGCAGCCCTGCCGTGTGCCTCTGCTAAGGGTAAAGGGCCGTGACTTGTAACCATTAACTAATACCTGTGATTGTGGAAGATGATAATTGGCCCTGATCATGTTTAGGAACCTTTCCCCGAAGCCCAGTTTCTGCATGGTGAGAAAGAGAAACGACCAGTCCACCCTGTCAAAGGCCTTTTCGGCGTCAAGACCCACCAATACCGCGGGAAGTTTGAATTTGGATACTTTTTCTATAAGGTATAGTGCGCCGAATATTGTCATGAGTTTGACGCCCCTTTATAAAACCTGATTGATCAGGGTGGATAAGCGTGGGCATTAAGTCTTCGAGTCTAGCGGCCAAAATCGCGGAGTAGAGCTTCGCATCAAGATTGAGGAGGGCTATGGGTCTATAGGACGTACATGCCTGAGGGTCTTTCCCAGGTTTTGGGATGACAGAAATCACCGCCTTGGCCATTGATGCCGAAACTCTGGCGTCCGTCGCTATAGCATTGAACAGCTCAGTTAGATGTGGGATTAGCTCGGATGCATAGCATTTGTAGAACTGCGCCGTTATGCCATCAGGGCCCGGGGCTTTGTGCATTTTAAGTTTGGCGATGGCCTGCCTAACCTCCTCCGATGTAATGGGAGCATCCAATGGCTCCGCTGTCACCGGGGAGAGGCGGGGAAGGTCCACTGAATTGAGATATTGCTGTTGGCGGATGGGATCGGGGGAGTGCCCTGGTAAAGTTCTTCGTAGAATGCACCAAAGATATTAGCCTTGGTGTTATCCGTATGTGTAAGATGGCCGTCTGCGTCTAGGATGCCCCCTATAAACTCGCGTTCCCTCTTCTCCCGCAGTTGTCGTGCTAGGTGAGTCCCCACTTTGTCCCCCTGGGCGTAAGATGTCTGTCGTAGTTTGAGCAGTGTGTATTCGGCTCTATTGTTGTAAATGGCACGTAATTTACCCCGTAACGCAGTGAGTTGTCGCTGTAGCGCTCGGGTGGGTGTTTCCTTGTGCGATTTTTCCACGGCCTCCAGTTCGGTTTCCAGAGCCACGCGCTCCTTCGCCCTTAATTTGTTCAGCACTGCATTAAGCTGGATGCATTTGTCCCTCAAGACCGCTTTAAAAGCGTCCCAGTTGTTTTGTGGAGTAGTGTCCGCCGGAGTGTTTAGTGTGTGAAATTCAATGATAGCTGACCTCAATTCCTCTCGGAGGGTCTTGTCTCGGGCAACTGATGTCGGGAAGTACCACCTAGATGTTCCCGGCGCATTCTCACCCCACACCAAGCTGATAGTTACCAGTTCATGGTCTGATATTGAAATTGGCAAGATCTGGGCAGTCTGGAGTGGTACCAGAAGCGCTAGGCTAATGAAAATATAGTCAATCCTGGAGTAGGTGTGGTGGGCGTGAGAGAAATACGTGTAATCTTTGGTGTCAGGGTGTAACATCTGCCAGGCTTCGCATAGACCCAGTGTGAGCAGTTTCTGTTTAATCCCTTTGGGAAAGCAAGTGAGGGGTGCCCTATGGGAATGGGAGCTATCTAAGGTCTCGTGCCATGTCAGGTTGAAGTCCCCTAGAAGGATCACTGGACCCTCCGCAAAGCCGCCTATTGAGTCAAGTGTGTTGGAGAGGAATGCCGTCTGCCCAGAATTAGGTGCGTAGAGGGAGATAAACGTGCACATGGTTCCCCGTAACCTTCCCTTCACCATTATGACTCTTCCCTCCCTGTCCGCCTTAACTGCCTCAGGCTGAAATTTAGCTGAGGTCCGGAAGAGTAGAGCCACGCCTTTGTGTTTAGTAGTGGCCGATGATTTATAAATTAAGGGATAGGACTTGTGACAGAGCCTCATTTCCTCGGACTTTTTCAAATGTGTTTCTTGTAATGCCACAACTTCGAATTGGCGGTCATTGAGGTATTTCCAGATTTTGTGGCGCTTTTGGGGCGAGTGTAGCCCCTTAACGTTCCCGGACGCTATAGAGGCCATTGTTTCGACTGTGTGTCCCCCCTCCGCCTATTGACCCCCCCCTCCGTGTGCCGCCCCCTTCAAGTCGCTTGCGCCGTAGTGCGGCTAATTCAACCGTTAGGCGCTGCTCGCTCCCATGGAAACCAAAACCTAACGTTACCCCATCACCACCACCAGGTACCCTTCCACCCCCCCCCCCCCCACAAACAAAATCAGTTCCCCAACATCCCCAAAAACAACTGCGCCGAGTTGCCAGTAGGCCCTCAGCTCGATTCTTCATTAAGAAGAGTAATGAAATTTCGGGCGGTACGGACAAGGCCCGCACCCCCTGACTGCCATACGGCAAGAACATAGAGAACATTTGCAAAGAACTATTGTGACTTTAACACCTGTGCTTTCTTGTCCGAGGTCGGGGTGTGCAACTTTGGTAGCTCAGCTGCCGTAGTACTACAGCCGCCACTGGCTCAGCGTCCGATCTCCATGGGTGAGACCGTATCTGTCCGAACGTCGTAGCCCTCTTTACTCTGAAAAGAACATCATTTAGGGGCTGACCTATTCTTTGTGACGGTTTGCCAGGGTCGAATCTCTTTTCAGGGGGGGGGCCCGCGCTGCTCGAGGGGTCCGCGGCGTTGTCGCCTGGTATTGGTAGGCCCAGAATGCGCAAACCCTCGCCTAGGTCAGTCACATGGTGGTGTTTGTTCTTATACTCAAAGGCGAGCCCAAAGGGATAGGTCCATCGTAAGCGTGTATTCTCCTCTCGCAGTTTAGTGGTGACAGGGCGGAACGTTTGTCTGCACGCCAGGGTGGCGGGTGCCAGGTCCTGGAACAGCGCGCACTTATATCCCTGGAAGGAGGCCACTTCTTTCTTCCTTGCCGCATTTAAGATTGCTTCTTTCGTTTGAAAGGAGTGCAGCTTCACCAAAACGTCTCGTGTCCTCTTGCGTTCTCCGGTCTGTGGGGTCCCCACCCGATGGGCTCGGTCAATCTTTATCTTCACCTGCCGAGGCGCCAGGAGCTCCGAGAAGAGGCCCGTTACAAACGCCTCGAGGTCTGGCCCCTCCGCGCCTTCTTCCAGATCCCGGATACGTATGTTGTCCCTCCGTGACCTGTTCTCCAAATCCTCTGCCTTCAGGAGCACCAGGTGCAGTTGGGACTGGAGGTTCTGCTGAACGTTGTGTAGTCTGCTAGTGCGGGCGTCAAGATCCTGCGTCTGTACCTCCACTTCTAGCACCCTGGTGCCCACCGCGTCTACATCTTGGCGAAGGGATGTCATCTTCTCCGTTAGATCAGCTTTCAGTTGGTCCATGGAGGTGCGCAGGTCCTGTTTTATTTCCTGACAAAGTTCAACTTTAAAGTCTTGTAAAGTGGCCACCAGATCGTCTCTGGTGAGGGACATGGTCGTCGCCTGGTCTGATTCTTCAGAGGTGATGTTTTATCTGCAGTGGCAAAAAAGCGGGATACTTTATTCGTCGCCTTCTTTGGTGGCATAGGGGCAGCAGCCCCCGCCGTAAAATGTTACCCGGAATATGGCCCCCAGCTCTCCTTCCCTCATTCAAGAAGTCGGGCCTGTTGCAAGAAATTACCCTCTGGCGGCCATCTTAAGGTCAGGCAGCTTGCGAGGTGAGTTGGCAGCAGATAGGTGGCAGCTGGGCGATATCGGTCACATCAGGTGGGGCAACAAAGGGACAAAGGTGGCCAGTCCTCCTTGTCAACCCCACCCCCTCGCCGCTGGCTCGGGGCGGTCTCCAGCGCTCCCTCACCTTACAGGTGCCATTTTGGAATCAGGCAGGCCTCCCCTCGTCGTTCTCCTCTGTCGTAGACTGCTCACTGCAGGTGAGAGAAGCACAGGGGGCCAATCCGGGTGGCGGTTGCCGCTCTTCCCTTCCCCCCCCCCCGCGCCACTGCTTCTAAATGCCCCCCTGCGTGCTCCCCGGATCATAGTCGCGAGCCCCCGGAGCCGCATGACGTGCACCGCCCCTCCGAACACCGCGGCACGTCCCTGGGCGTGTAGGCGTGCACCGGGGCCCCTTCGATGGTGTCACTGCATCTGGATATGCTTCCCGCCGAAGAAGGCGCGGGTCCCCCAGGTCCAGAGGCACGGGTGCTTACAGTCCTGCGGCCGTCCCGACCGGCGCCGATCCCCGCGCCATTTTGGAGGCCGGTCCGGCCGCGCGCCTCTTCTCACTCCGGGACCGCTGACCAGCTGAGGAGTCAGTCTCGAGGCCTCCCGCTGCACACCGGAACAGCGCAAGCTCAGGCCAGGTGGGTTCAGTCAAATATCGGGTCTCTATGGGTGCTCAATATCGCTTAGGGCAGCCACGGGGGTCCGGAGCTGAAGCGGTTCACGTCCGCTCAGCCATCTTGCTTGGCCACGCCCCCCCCGAATCCCACTTTTGAATGTATTTAAATGGCAATAACTCATATTAATCCTTAAATAAACGTGTATCTATGGGTTGAATTAAATAATGTAATAATCCATACCTGGGTAGTGAAATGCCATACAAATACTAAAAATAAGAATGATTTGCTCTTTCTATGTTTTTACTTTTGCCATTCAGCTTTTCGGAAGCCAAAAGGTCTTCATCCTACTGCAGACTTTCTTCAGCGTCTATTTAGTGGAGATGGGGAGGGCTGTGGTTTTTTGTTAATGTATATGTGTGTATATGTTTCAGTAGACTTTAAAACATTACTCTAATGTGCATTCATTTCCACTCTTGACTGCAGGTAAAAAACTGGGTGAAGGAGTTAAGAAAAATGTTGGGAAATGAAATCTGCTTATGTATAGTTGGTAAGTTTTGTGAGTGTGTGTACGTAAATGTCAATTTCTGCTTCTAGTTCACTAAAACATTGTTTGATTTAAAATCGAGAATTAAATTACATTTGCAACTATTTCAATTTTTGGGGGATTTGTAAAAGGAGTTTTTTTTATACTGAAGTGGAGGGAGTGGTGTCAGTGTTTTTGGCCCTTATTAGCTACTATGAAACTCAGCCGTTGTTGAATATCATTGTACTAAAGCTGGCTTAATTATTGAGGACACCAAATGCAGGCTAGGTCTCTTATCTTAAGGAAAACCTCAAAAGTACTGTTTATTTTATTTTAACTTCCAATTGGGTTGCCTTGGTTTATAATTTGCCTGTAAAATTCAGAATGAGTAAAGAGTGGCTCACTTGCAGACACCTCGGATACACATTTCTAAGGGAGGTACATAGTGACAAATTCATGGAAAATTTGTGTGAGACCGGTCTGTGGGTGTCGCCTGCATCGCAGTTAGGTCAAGTAGATAATTCAAGTTACTAGACCTGCAAGCCTGGTAATATTTTTAAGATTTTTCGAGCCTGATGACATCATCCTTGACACTGTTACAAAAATTACTGCATAAACCCTTATATCATTAATATAAAAAAGAAATTGGTAGTAATGGGCCTACAGTGATGTTTAGCCTAAACTTACTATGTGTACATGTGTCAGTGGCTAGGATGGACAAAGGGTACGTGTTAGAACCAGCACTCTGGTTGGCTGAAGGGAAGCCCCCAGCCAGGTAGTACCTATCGCTCCCGTCAAGGGCGGGTGATTACACTCGCTGTATAACCCATGCGCACCATTGGGTAGCTTGGCACTGAGCTGTCAGGCTTTCCTCCGAGGCAGTGTGTGAAGCAGAGACACACCAGTCACCCTCAATAAATACACTGAGCGTCACAAAAGAGACTTCACACAGGATGTATGTAAATAACATTTATTTTCAACACACATATTGAATCATTATAACTTGATTATCATATATTTTTGGGCATAAACCACATTTGGAAATATTACTAGCAGTACTAGGCCCACTCGTATTGTTACGTGAATCAAAGGCGTTGTGCTGGCTATCACTCACATTCACACACTCACTCTGGACTGCTACACGATGCGTCCGGTACCAGCCCAGTCCGTACAGAACACTCTTGCGCACATACGCACTCAGCACCCTAAAGCGGTGCTACTGGTACCCAGCAGGTCAATGGATAACACCCTGCAGACTCTGTGGTTCCACCCTCCCTCCACCCTCTGGTTCGCCCTGATTGTCTTAGACCCCCGGATGGAAAATAACCAGCCTGCCTCCCGGATACTAAGCCACACGTGGCCAAAGTCACACTTAGTCTGGGTCTTTGGGATGCCGGTAGGGATATGGAGCAAGTTTTTATTTCAAATCTGTTTATTGAGAATACATTTCAAATAAGAACAATATAGCCATCAAGATCATTAGAAAACTGAAAGGAGGAGAGAAGGAAAAAGAGGAGAGAGAGAGAGGAGGAGGAGGAGGGTGACATTCAGCGTCCCCCAGGATCGGCGAATGTAGATTTAGTAAGCAAGGCAGCCGCGGGTCCCAAAGCCATTGTGAACCAAAGATACCGCTCAAGGAGAGGGCAAGGTTACCTAAGGTGAAGAAGGGAGTTGGATGATGGAGGGTTCCAACTGAGGGAGGGGGGCTGTGTGAAGTGGAGGTGTGGTGGATAAGGCGTCCCACATCTAGATACTGATCTCCTGTTGGTGGGGAGGGGCATGGAGGGGGAGGGGCGTGACTGCTTGCAGAGGCAACCCCACATAATGAGGAGATCATACGGCATCTCTGTTGGGCCCCCAGAGACTATCCGCATCAGAGGGGGATAGGTTATCCTCGAATAGGCGTAGAGCCCGGAGCTTCGGAGGCTGAAGACGTGCATGATTCAATTTGCAAAAATAGTCTATCAACGGTTGCCAGAATTTGGTGAAGTTGGTGTCTCGGAATTGCGCCGTGAACAATTCCATTGCCATAGTATGCCACAGGCGAGTGAACCAGACATTCACTGGAGGCGTTTCAGCCTTCTTCCAGTATAGGGCTATGATTTGTTTAGCGGCGCCAAACATATGGAGGCTTAGGTGCCAATCCCTACGCGTCATGGCAAGCAGGTTCACTGGCTTGAGGCCTAAAATGACTGTGGGCGGAGTTTCGGGCAATGTTTAACCAATTACCAGTTTGATGTGACTAAGGACCTCCTTCCAGTAGGTGGTCAAGAGCGGGCAAGTCCACTAGATGTGGAGAGAATCCCCAATGGCGCTCATGCAGTGCCAACAGAGAGGTGAGGAAGTAGGAAACATTTTGTGCAACCAATGGGGGTGTAATACCAGTGTGTCATAACCTTGTATGCGGTTTCCCTCTGGGAGACGCTGCGGAAGACCTTCGGAATGTCGCGCCACAAATGGTCCCATTGTGTAGACGTGATGTCAGTAGATGTGTCGGACTGCCACCTGGACTGGTAAGCATGTGGGACAACCCGAGGAGTGTGTTGAAGAACTTGATATGTGCGAGAGATCAGACCCCTGGAGTTGTCAAAGGAGCGCACCAGTCGTTCAAAAGGAGTAAAAGGGCGGGTGGCTCCCTGTGCGGAGGATGACGCCTGAACCCAGTGCCGGATTTGAAGATATTGTAACCGAGCCCCCTCGGAAAGCTGAAAGTCCCGTTTGCATTGTTCGAAGGATTTAAAGGAGTCCCCTTTAAAGAGGTCCCGGAGTGTCCGACATCCCCCATCCGACCAGGCCGAGAAAGAATGTGGGTGCAAGGCAGGCGGAAAATGTGGGTTGCGTGCAATAGGAGTGTGAGGAGACGGAAAAGAGGTAAGACCCCTAGACAATGCTAACTTATCCCAGATATCGAGCACAGTTTTTGTTGGGATGGCCATATAGGGCGCTGCGTGACCGAGCCTCCCATGGGAGCCAGGCAAGATCCCATATGGGGTCTACAGGTCACCGCCCTATCCATATGAAACCAGACCTTCTCACTCTCCCACGCCATCCATTCCAAAATGAAACGAAGGTGAGAGGCCCAATAATACTCCCATCAAATTGGGACAAGCCAACCCCCCCCCTGTCTCGCAGGAGTATTTTATTGGAGAAGAGTGGCCGATGCCCTCCCCAAATGAAATTAGTGAGTTCACGCTGAAGATTCTGAATCTGGTGCTGCGGGAAAAGTGTGGGTAGAGTCTGGAATAGGTATAATATTTTCGGCAGCACCGACATTTTGACTGTATTCAAGCGACCCAGCCAGGAAAGAGGGAGAGACTTCCACATTCGCAGATCTTCTAGAACGGCCTTTTTACATTCCTGCCAATTGGCTTGTGACCACGTGTTGAGATTTGGAGTCAAATTGAGCCCTACGTACCGGATGGAATGAGAAGCCCATTGATATGGGATGTGAGACTGGAGCACAGGGATCTCTGACTCGGGGATTCTGAGATTCCAGGCCCATGATTTAGCATGGTTAATTTTGAGGCCCGAAACCAGTTCGAACGATTGGAGCAGTCCATGAAGGGCGGGCAAGGAGGTTCATGTCAGACACCCCACAAGACTTACCTTATGCTTGTGAAGCGGTCTTGCAGAGACGACATGACCCACCGCCACCGTACCCACCTTATCCCAGTAGAACGCGTAATCTAGCTAGGATGGCGTTGGGAACGGGGAAGGAGGCTAGAGGTGATGGAGTTGGTGTCCAGATGACAAAGAGGGAATCATCCGTAGTTCAGTAAGATGGCCGGGTGTACCGTCTAATGAAGGGAGATAAGGGAAACCCCATTACATGGGCACACGCAAAACCCCCATTCCTTAGTACAGCAGTTTTTGTGGAACAATAAATCACCTTGTATACATACACCTCCAACTAGGTAGAAAGTAACACCGGCCAGGAACTAGTTTGAACTCCGGTACACCAGAAGGGAAATATCAGCAAGGCGCTCTAGCGCGGGTGAGTTACACACTGAAGACAAAATCAGCAGGGCGCTCCAGCGCGGTTGAGTTTATAAAACAGAAAGCAAAATCAACAAGGCGCTCCAGCGCGGGTAAGGCACAAAACAGAAAGCAAAATCAACAAGGCGCTCCAGCGCGGGTAAGGCACAAAACAGAAGGCAAAATCAGCAAGGCGCTCCAGCGCGGTTAAGGCACAAAACAGAAGGCAAAATCAGCAAGGCGCTCCAGCGCGGTTAAGGCACAAAACAGAAGGCAAAATCAGCAAGGCGCTCCAGCGCGGTTTAAGGCACAAAACAGAAGGCAAAATCAGCAAGGCGCTCCAGCGCGGTTTTAAGGCACAAACAAAACAGACAACAAGATGCAAGGCGCTCCAGCGCGGGAGACAGAAACAAAAAACAAACAGGCAAAATCAGCAAGACGCATCAGCGCGGTCCGTTACCTGCGGCACGGCAGCTTCCAGTGAGGTGTTCCGAAAATCTGGAATTGGCGTCCGGAAAGGGCTGGCGTCCGATGGCGGTTTGGGCTTAGAATACGAAGCGCTGACCTGGCGGAACCGCAGAGGTTTTAAGCGGCTCTTACCGGAAGTGTTGAGTGGCGTGGCAGTGGCTTCCGGTGCCCAGGACTAGACCACGGACCTTTGTATGGCGGAAGTGAGGCAAGTCTGTTCCGCGGAATCGTGGAGCACGATACATTTGTTGCTCGTGATTCACGGAACCTATCGCAACCATGACAGTTCACGGGTTGGACAGCGTGAGGAGGAAGTCGTCCGCAAACAGGGCTATTTTATGATCCAAACCTCAGAGAGTGATGCCATGGATATCGGGAGACTGGCGTATCATGACGGCGAGGGGCTCTACAACAAGTGCAAATAGGGGGGAGAGAGGACAGCCCTGGCGGCTGCCTCTATAGACAGAGATGGGGCTCGTAAGTTGGCCGTTGACTCGTACCTGGGGTAGAGGTTATAGGTAGGGAGCCATGATCCTAGCAATCATCTGAGGACCCAGCCCTATTTTATGCAGGACAGCCCGGAGAAAGACCCAATCCACCCGGTCGAATGCTTTTTCAGCATCGAGGGGCAACAAGCACGCAGGTATATTCCAGTGGTGAGCCTTCCCGACTAAATGTGCGATGCGCCGCACATTATCCGCTCCCTGCCGGTGGCGAATGAAGCCAACCTGATCTGGCTCGATAAGCCCGGGTAGGTGCGGATCGAGTCGTTTGGCCAGTATTTTGATATAGAGTTTAAGATCCGTGTTTAAAAGCGCGATGGGTCGGAAAGAGGAACATAGCGTGGGATCCTTCCCTGGTTTGGGAAGTAGTGCGATTTCGGCCATTGCCATAGAGGCGGAGGGCCCCCCAGAGTCCGAGAAAGAGTTAAAAAGACGAAGTAGATGATCCTTAAGCTGCGAAAGAAAAACACGATAAAAAGAGACCGGAAGGCCGTCTGGTCCCGGAGATTTACCAAGAGGGAGGTCTTTTAGGGCGCCTGTAAGTTCCTCCTGGGTGAGTGGGTCTTCAAGGAGCTGTGCATGATGTCGGCTAATTGGAGACCAGGTGCATTCCCCCAGTACTGCCTGTATCTGGTCCGGATTGGGCGGATCCCGTGCATAAAGGAATGAGTAGTATTCGTGGAAGGCTTTCAGTTTAGCGGCTTCAGTGGTAGCCCACGTGCCATCATCCAATTTTATTTTAGCAATGTGCGCCTTAGCGGCCCGTTTCCGGAGGCGACGGGCCAGGACTGCTCCCACTTTATCCCCCCCTTCATAATACCTTTGCTTCAATGCCAGGAGAGCATGTTCTGCTTTGTTGGTTGTATGGGCCCGTAGCTGGCCGCGGAGCATAGCCAGGCGTCGCTTGTGAAGGGCAAGAGGATGTTCCTGATCCAGTTTTTCGAGCGTTTTTATGTCACGAGATAGATTGTCTTCAAAGAGGCGGACTTCCCGAGCTATAGCGATAGACGTGATACGGCCCCGAATCGTGGCTTTAAAGGCATCCCAGACCACGGGTAAAGGAGGTTCGGGGAGGTCATTGGACACAAAGTAGGATGTGATAGCTTCACGGAGCTCTGATACATCCACGGGGTCTCGAAGAACCTGGGGAGGGGGGGGGGGGAGTCGCCAACGGGGAGGGCGACGTGGATGAGATGAGTGATCCTGCAACAGAAGCTCCACATGAGCATGATCTGAGATGGAAATGTCGGACATAGACGCCGAGAGGGCTTCACTGATCAGAGAGTGCAAAACAAATACATAATCGATGCGAGAGTAAGAACTAAGGACATGTGAATAGTCTCGCGCGGCTGGGGAGTGGTAGCGCCAAATGTCAATTAAGCCTAGATCAGTAAGATGCTTTTTCAAAGAAGAGGACATGGCCCCTGCCCCATGAAACGAGCCATCGCTGCGGTCCAGGCCCGCGTCCCACACCAGGTTGAAATCACCCCTCAGGATAAGGTGAGGGTCATCGTGTGTTACCTGTTCCTGTAGGAGTTCCCTAATGAACAGGTCCTGTGCTTGATTAGGAGCATAAATGTTGCAAAGAGTGAATGCCCGTTGCCCGATTTTGACCACCATTTTAATGAATCTACCATCTTTGCCACGGAACACCCTGGGGCACCCCCGTTGGATACCTGCCCTGCAAAGAATAGCCACCCCAGCCGTTTTGGTAGGTGCAGATGCCCAGAATTGGAGGGGGTATCGAGGGAGGGCCATGCGGGAAACGTCTGCCTTCAACAGATGGGTCTCCTGTAGAAAGACAACGTCTGGGTTCTGTTGTAATAAATATCGCCAGATCTGGCGGCGCTTGTTGGGGGAGTTGAGACCTTTGACATTAAGGGAGAGGAGTTTCAAACAGGGTACAGAAGTCATGGCAAAAGCAGACCACGCACAGGCGCCATTGCGGGTAGGGAGAGTAGAGTACAACGCAGCGCCACACAGCCTCCCCCGGCATACCCCCATAGAAAGCAAATACAGCAGGGATAATTCACAATGTCCAGCGTAAGGTAGTGGGGGGTCGATACAGCAAATAGCAGCCCTTGATCGAGGAATGGCGCACCCATAGTAGCTAAGTCCTCCCTCACTCCAAACAGATAAGAAGAGAGAAGGAGAAAAGAGAAAGGGGAGAGAGAGAAAAGAGAAGTAGAATATCCAAATTAAACAACGGCCAACGTGGCCAGCATGACCTATTCCAGTCCAGGAGCAAGCTAGGCTCAATGGCACAAGCCATCCCAGAGATGTCACTCTCCGAGGAATAGGAGGGGAAGCGGGTCTCTGATGATCAGCATCGCCGTCAGAAGGTGCACACCGGCACCGCTGCCACGTTGTAGTCCGAGCAAGGGGCGAATGAGCAAGGAGCATGAAGATCCAAACCTGTCTCCGGGGGTAACTGCCAAGGACGAAGAAGAGTGATGTCCGTCTGAGATATGGCAAATCGTTCAGTCCTCTTTATGCTGAGAGCAGGGGGGGGACCGTCCGCCATCCAAAGAGCGAAGATGTTGGATGATATCTTGTTTAGCTTGGGAAGAGGAGAGCTCCCCCCGCTTAGACTGGCGCCGCGGTCTAAGCACTCTAGCCCACTGTGGCTTCGCAGGCTCTCGACCCAAGGGAGGCAGTCGTGAAGGGCTGGACGGTGGGGAGGTGGTCGAGAGGTGAAGCAGTTGGGAGGCCTCCTGAAAGTATCGCAGCACCCGGCGTTTTGATTCCCATTGAAAGATGAGTGCGAAAGGATGGCCCCACTGATATTGGACGCCCAACTCTCGAAGTTTGTCGGTTACAGGTTTGAAGTCCCTGCGGCGCCGAAGCGTGGTCGGAGCAAGGTCCTGGAACAGCTGTATAGGAGACCCCTTGTAGGATAACTCTGACTTGGAACGCGCTGCCTTTAAGATGGCTTCCTTTTCAGTGTAGAAGTGGACCCTGGCCAGTATATCGGGGACTAAACCGGAGCGACCAGAAGGTCCAGACACACGGTGGGCTCGATCAAGTGCAGGCGGAGAAGCGTCATCATCCCCCCTGATTTCGTGGAGGAGATCAGCAACGAAAGTCATAACGTCCGAGCCCTCTGCGCCCGCCAGGACCCCCCGCAGGCGCAGGTTGTTGCGGCGGCTCCGGTTTTCTAAGTCCTCCTGCTTAATTTGGAGCTCGATATGCTGTTCCTCCAAGAGAGTCAGTCGTTGCCAGAGTTGCTCTTGATCCTCCGTGCGAGCGTCAACTGTTTCTCCAGGTCGTCCACCCTCCCACCAATTTCCGTGACGTCTCTCCTGAGCTCCTTGACGCAGGATTGCACTTCAGTGCGGAGGGAGCCAATTTTGGACTTGAGTTCTTGTAGAAAATTGGCCATGAAGGACTGAGTAACAGGGTCGGGGGGCCCCCTGTCGAAGAAGCCATATCCGCAAGAGAGGGAGGACCAGATTTATTCCACAGGGCCGTCACAGGATTGTCCTTCGGAGGTGCAGCCGTGTCTTTCCCCACCTTAGAGCGTGGCATGACCCCTCCAGCACCCACGAGCCGGATGTGAAGCCAGGGCAGGAGGGTATAGCAGGAGGCCGGGCGCCACCTCCCGATTGTAGTGAAGGCAGCCGCTGTGTAGTGGAGCAAGACAGTCCGCAGCAAAGGGCTGAGAGGTGAGGGTTTGTCCTCTCCAAGGCCTAGATCACTGGCCGGATGAGGAGGAGAACCCCTTGGGGGGGAGGGGGGGGCCACGAGGTCCCAGCGGATGTGGCGGCCCCCCCAAGGCCGGGGTCAGGTAGGAAGCGGGGAGGAGAAGCCAACCACGAGGGTGTGCAGGAAAGGACCCAGCCCTGCGAGTCACCGAAAGGTCCCAAAGTGGCCCGGCAGCAGGGCTCAGAGATGAAAGAGCGGGGGCCCCCAGCAGATGTGACCCAGGCGGGGGGGGCTCAGCAGGGGTCCAGCGTCCCAGGCACCGGCGAGGACTGAGGCAGACTCCCCCAGCCGGCCGTCTAGAGGGAGACACCGGGGGGCCCCCAAAGTCAGACCAGGCTCCAGGTGCGGTGTGGGTCAGCGGCAGAGAGGTGACATAGGTCGGATATGAGGGGTCCGGTGGGAGGCGTCACTCAGCTCAGGGCAGCAGTGCAGCGTCTCCAGAGAGCTGGCGCCGCATTGAAAGGTCCGCCAGAGGCTCCGGAGGCCAGTCCCCCTCTCCCCGCCGAGAGGTCCAATAAGGTGGTGTCCCCAAAAGGCCTCCTGAGGACGCACCCCCCCGTGCGCCCGCAGGAAGGGCCTGAGCCACCAGGGCCTCGCTCCGGACCCTAGGGGGGTGAGCAGGGCCCCCGAAGTGCCTCCCAGAGTCCACCGCAGGACCCCGGGAGCTCGCCAGTACTCGAGAGGCACAAAATGGCGGCAGATCCGGGAGCGCGTCAACCAGGCAGGTGATGTCCCGCTGCCTCCGGTGCCCAGGCGCGTCAAGCTGCAGTACCGGGAGGCGGCAGAAGAGCAGTTAGGCGGTCCACGACCCGTGGGTGTTCGTGGCGCCGCAAGGCCCAAGATGGCGGCCCTCACCTCGGTTCTGGGGCGACACCCCCTTCGTTCCGCCAAAGAATAGGGCCCAGCCGCCGGACCTCCGCTCCGGGCCCCAGGAAACCAGGCAAGGCCCCCAGAGATGGCGGGAGGGGGCGCAGAGGGAGCTGCACTGCCCGGAGGGGCTCCGTGTCCTGGAAGGCAGAAAATGGCGGCCGCCGGCACTCGGCCCGAGTCACAACGCCAAAGCCACGAAGGGCGCCGCAACCAGCAGCCCAAGACGCGGGATGAACGGGCCAAGGATTCTCGCGCCCCCCCCGGCACACAGGTGCTCCAAGCTGCGCCACCAAAGAAGCTCAAGTGCTGCGGAAAAAGCTTCAGAAGGCGGCGGCGGACCGGAGCTTCCGCGGCGTGCGTCTCACTCCATGCTTGACGAGACCACTCCCCCCATGGAGCAAGATTTAATTAAGAGGTAGTCGTAAACAAGGGGAATTGAGCAGACACTCAAGAAGTTCACCCACAGGTCTCTAAACACAATGGAGTCACACAGTGTCTTGACCTGCTTCCGAATTGTCTCTGAAGCGTTCCTTCAACCCAGTCAATCTCTTGCGCTACTACCTGGTGCCAAGATGTCTTCGGGAGGGGCAAAGTGTGGAGAGGGCAGTTGGTCTGCCGCGACGATGATCAAAAGGGAACAACCGATGAATGGGGAGTAACACACGAGAGGCTCTCGATAGGAGGAGGCACCCCAAGCGGTACAACGTCCGGTGCACGATGATGCAAGTTGCACCAGACCATTCCGGTCACACACAGGCGCAAGTTCAGCAGAACCACATGAGGTAGAATGAGGCACTACTACAGGTACACCCCCACCTCCGAGTGCCGCATCCTGTCAATTGGACACTGCACGCAATGAGCATGTAGTTTGTTTGTCGCACGAGAGAGATGCGGCATGATCGACGAAACGGGCCACGCGTGGTCCCGCAACCTGTGAATCCACACACTACAAACTAGACGCTTATGAGTGTCAGGGTCCCTACTGTACAAGCACCACATGCCTTCGATACGGACTAGATTTCTGGGGCTCCACACTAGACAATCCGGTCTCCAGACACTAGTCAATCCTGTCTCCAGACACAAGTCTTAATTCCATGCTCATGCTCACACAGTGCTGCCCGATGAGATTCCGTAGCGGATGTGGGCACTTGAGAGGGCACCGCTTTCCAGATGTCACAGGTAGATGGTGTAAGTCCATCGCGGGAGATCTTTGATGTCCCTTAGATCTCCTGGAGAACAGGAGGCCCGCCAACTGGCCCTTTTAGAGCACACTTCAGGGCGCCACACTTCAGCAGGTCTTCGGCCCAGGCCAGCCACCATTCAGAAAGGGCACGCAGTAATCCTCCATGTGCACAACAGAGTCCTCTGGCAATGTGAAACACACAGTCCGGGTTCTCCGGTCCCACGTCCCCACAAGCATACCTCATTTCATGCTGAAGGATGGCACCCATAGTTATACTGTTGTGTGCCTTTGAAGTTAGGTTTGGTTCAAAGGGTTTCCCTTTGAATCACAGATATCTCCCCTAAATTGTAGGCCTGTCTGCCATGGGGCAGTGAAATGCAGATCTTAATCTTTAGTGGGGCCATGATCTGGCCCCGAAAAGCTAAGTGTCAAAACCTCTCTATTTCCAATCTATCCCATCTGGCCCTCAAATGGCAGAGGTCTTGTCGTTCTAGTGGCATGCCCATGGTTTGACAGTCACTGGGGAATGCACAGATATGCTCCCACAACCCCTTGTGTCCACCGTAGCCAGGCACCATGGCACACAAGACTTTTAGAGCATAGCAATGTCCATATTCTATAAGTGGCATTTCTAAGTGAGTTATGCCAAAACCCCCTTTACCATTGGAAAGGGTTTGGCATGGCGAATCCATTGATAGGAAAAATCAACAGGCTGCTCTACTGCAATCCACTATTGCAGCTTGAAGTAATGTCAACCACTTCCCCATGTTAACCAATAGGAAGAGCAAGCCTCATAGGTAGTGGAAACACATACAGGTATTCCACACTACCTGGGCGCACTAATTTGCACACAGACCTACGATGGCAGCTTGGACACATAGTCCCCAGCAGCAGAGGTGCACGTGCACTCGCCCGAGTCTGCAAAAGCAGACTGGACATGGGTTTAACTAAATGGTTGTCCGTGCACACGCACCAACCTGTGAAGGCAGGGGGCACACGCAATCACAGGCACCATCGGTGCAGGTGCACTCCTGCGGCGGCCTGCAATGACAGGCTGCTCATGAATTTAATCTCGATCAATGCCACTGCGCGCACAGTGGTCGGCAATGACAGGCCGGGCACATGGGTTTACCCAGGCCCTTGCACCTTAGGTGCGAGTGCGTGAACACCACCCTGCCCGGACCTGCTGGACACGGTTGCCCCCTTACGGATGCATTGCCGGCCTGACCCTGGTATGACACACCAGGGATGCGGGTATGCCCTCACCAGCCTGCGATGGCAGGAAGGGCACCTATCCAATATGCCCTAGGTGCCAGGGCGTATCCTCAAGCCTGCAATTGCAGGTGGGACACGTATTTGAAACAGCATGAGGGCTGGTGGACACACTCACCGGTGTAAATGCGCACTCCTCGGTCTGCGTTGGCAGACCGGCCCTTGTTTCAGATCACAGGTCAGTGCTTCTTTCTAGACTGTGTAGGAAGGTCCACACTCTAACACACTACCTTGACAGTGAGGACGTGCTCAGAGCCCTAAGGCCACATGAGAGAATCAGCAACACCCCAGGAGTGTCCCATGGGAAGAGTTGAACTCCAAGGCAGGAGAAGCCTCACATGGGGGGTTCCTCACTACCTGGGCAGGGAACATCCATATGTACCTACCCGGCCTTCAGCCTACCACCCCCCCCACACGCCCTTCAGGGCTTCCCTGGGGGAGTGCCCTCATCGTATGGGACGACCCTCTCAGGTCGGCTGAGGCGAAAGTGATGCCAACTTAGACAGGGGTGCAATCGTGCCCCACCAGCCTGCAATGACGGGCCCAATACAGTGTTGACCGGCTATCCGGTGGGTGGCACACTCAGTTCTACGTCCCACTACTAGCCAGTGACGTACTCACCCGGGTATGTGGTATACATGTTTATGGGGCGCACTGAGGTATGGCACCTAAACCCATTACGTGCACACTCCTGCCCAATATAGGCGAGACGGCCATGCGCACCTTCCCTACAGTACAATGGGAATGCGCCCAGATTGCTAAGGTCATACGGAGAGAGTTGGCAAAGACTAGGAGGAAAAGCGAACAGTTTTGGTGTAAATTCCCCAAAGAAGGGCCATGTCCACAGTATGCTCCTTAACCAAGTATGATAATGCATTGCAAGAGTTACTGTTTCATAATTTACCTACCAGCAAAAGATTCAAATGCAAGCAGTTTTTGCTTATTAAACAATGTAAAGGTGAACACACCTGGTATTGGTTTCAAAGGTACGTTTCAAAATAAGATTTGGTTTAAAAGCAAGGCCTGTTGCAAAAAATTAGTGAGAAAAGTGAACATTCTATTATCACCTGTGGATGTCTAGCCACAACCCCATGTTAAATATGTCGTACAGTTATGAACGCAAATTATATGTAAAGTGCAGTTTTACGAGTTTTGGATATTTACATGGTGAGCGTCTGTGAAGATTTTGAGATATAGTACATACTTAAAGGTTAACAAAAATAGGGTTGACCCAGTTAGAGATGTTTGAACTCGCATTGTGATTGAAAGCACAGTTCTAAAATTGTCCACCATTGAATTAATTTCAGAAATGTGTCTAGTGTATTTTACTAAACTACAGCAGATCTGAAGATGTCTTAATCAGTGGTTAATGCATACCTGTTAACCTCTTGACTCAAGGTTGTTGGTCATGTGAAGTCTCTAAGAGGGTGATCCCTTTAAGGTGAATAGAGAACAGCCATGTTTTTGGACTGTGTTCAAGGTTTAACAAGCATTGGCATAGCCAATAGGTCTCGCCTTTGGGACCTTGTAAGTAAAAAAAAAAACTGAAGTATAAGACTTCACGTTTACATTTACTTCGTATTCAGGATGCAGTAAATGTAAACGTGAAGTCTTGCACTTAATTTTTTTTTTTTTACTTACAAGGTCCCAAAGGCGAGACCTATTGGCTATGCCAATGCTTGTTTAGTTTTTGGTGAGTTCCCCAAATAGTTATATTTTTTCATAGCTCATATAGTATATGCTAACTAGTATTTCACAGTCCTACACCAGATTAATAATATTTATTTTCAAACAGTTTATTTTTTTATTTTGTAGTTTCAAACAAATAAAACAAATTCACGTTATTACAGCGCAATAATATGACTGTGTGCTTTCTCTGTTCTAGTTATATTTCTTAGCCAGTGACCCCTGAATGTGTTGGTGCAACCTTTGCAGAAATTGTGTAAAATATTAAGTATAGAATTCCCATAGCGCACACATAGCTTGGGTGACAAGTGATGTTTGGAGCAGCATGGCTGCTGACTCTAAGGCCGGGTTGTGTTGGATGCATGAGGGGTGCTGTTTCATGTGTTATGCATGTCTGTGTGCAGCGTGTCTTGGTAGCAAGTGACTCTTTGTCCAAGTTGTGTCGTGGTGGGTGTGTCTGGGGAGCTGTGTGTATTGTGTCCTGCTACATGCTTGTCTGTGATGGGTCTTGGAGTCGGTGCTGTTGGGAGCTGATGTGTCCTTTTGCGGTACTAACTTTCTGCAGTGTGTGTGTGTGTGTGTGTGTGTGTGTGTGTGTGTGTGTGTGTGTGTGTGTGTGTGTGTGTGTGTGTGTGTGTGTGTGTGTGTGTGTGTGTGTGTGTGTGTGTGTGTGTGTGTGTGTGTGTGTGTGTGTGTGTGTGTGTGTGTGTGTGTGTGTGTGTGTGTGTGTGTGTGTGTGTGTGCGACTTTTGGCAGGAAGGGCTTGGAAACACGTCAGTCGTGTGAGTTCTAGTAGAGGGGGCTCTTTCTGAGGGGGGGCGGCGGCTGAGGAATGTCACATGCAAATGGAGAGATCACAGGCAGACCCCGTCGCTCAGCCCGAGAGCCCCTGTTTCTCAGCACTTGTCTTATCTTGTTAGCTGCTGATAGAGGGCCCGGCTGCTGCGGAGAGTCACTTTTAATTAGGACTTTGCCTGGCATGGGGCGGGCTCCTGCAGTCTAAGCAGGCAATTATCGGATGCCCAGAGCCCCGCGTGCCCCCGGCACTCTGTGCCACCCCCACCCACCTCGTTTCCGCCTCGGAAGAGCGGCCGTCAGACCGAGGCAGCGTGTGTGGCAGTGGCATGACACGAGGCATGAACACCACCCTGCTGGTGTCCGGATGCCATGTTTACAACTATCGGACGCGGACCCTAGGTTGTATCGGACGCATCCCGTGCCAGGCGCACCCCCACACCCTGCAGCCTCAAACCTTAATTCACAGCAGCGCCCGGGCAGCTTTTTAACATCTCTTTAACTAGAGTTCAACTTGGAATGCGTTTTTATGCAAAATCCAGTTAGCAAGTTTGGAGTCGTAGAACGTCAGTCAGACTGGTGGAGGTTTGCAGTATGCCATGGCCGCTAATACGTGTCTGGATCCTTCATCACTTAAATGTGCCAGGGACAGAGCAGAGCAGAGGAGAGGCGGGGAGGCTTTGATGAGGTCAAAAAACGTGTGTTGAAAAAGAAAACAAGCGCTGAAAGACGAGCGCAGCCCCGCGGCCGCGAAAGTTAAAGTACTCGTGCATGCAGAGCGTTTGCCTTGCTGGAGCGAGCAGCGGCAGGCGCGATAATTGCTAACAGATGGCGCCACTGCTCGCTCCCGCAAGGGAAACGCCTAACGTGCACGCGTTGCAATTGAAAGCAATGCAAAACGTGCACGCTTTTAGCCAAAATGCTGATCGATTCCAAAAGGTCCCCTCCTATGCAGCGCATGCGCGCTGCGTAGGCGAGTCCTAAAAAGTGGGTGACTCCATTAAAGTGTATGGAGGCATTTTGCTTGTGAATTCCAGTAAAAAGACTGTCATCCACCGTATGTGAGCCGACCGATATGCTGTGTTTCCGGCATGTGGCTCAAGGTTTGATCTATCGACACTTGATTAGTGCTAGAAAATTGGGCACATGTGTAGCTTGTTGAATTACTTCCAGTTCACAAAGCCTAGAGCACGCTGTCATAACCATTGGATATTGTCATTAGTGATATCATGATTGATGTCATGTGTTAAGTAATATTTGAGGTCGGAAGCAGTGTATGACGAGTGTAAGGAATAGTTAGTTCACTAAAATATGACTGGCAAATTTCAGTGTGTTTTCAGTTTTTAAACTTTCAACACCTATATATGTCACTTTAACCTTAGTTTTTTTTTAGTCAAATATATATGTGTATCGGTATATGTGTATATATATATGGCGGCACAGCAATAAACAACTGAAGATCGACTTAACCTGGGTCCTTGTCCGTTATTCCAGCGGAGTACTTGGAGAACGCGGAGTTCGGAGAAAAGTTATATATATATATATATATATATATATATATCAATTTTCACTGAAAACATGTTGGTGTTATCAGTGATGTCATCGAACATGTCTTGAGTCATGTAATATGTGGGGTAATTAGCAGCGCATGGCGAGTGCGCGAGTTATAGTTACCTTAGGGCATGAGTTATAGTTTCTTGAGATAACTACAACTAGTGAATTTCAGTGGTTTTTTGCGGCATTTTTTAACTGACATTTTTATCTAACTATAACATCAAATCATCAGTCATTTTAATCAAGTGTATATTTTGATAATACACACAATGCAATGTTTATTACTATTGATTATTTAAAACTATTTAATAAAGTTTTATTAAACTACTTGTCTTTGACATTTTATTATTTTTAAAATTTTATGTCTCAGAATCTTCCTTTTAACATTTTTCAGCCCCAAAAATACAATCATAAAACAACCACAAGAGAGCCTTGTACATAAAAAGCAACCATAGTACCAGCCCCTAGAGGGAGCTGCACTCCCCGCTTTAGAGCAAAAGCTCCAGCTTGGGAAATGCTTTAAAAATATGCTAAGTTCTCCTGGGCCATGGTTTGGATGACCCCGGAGACTCTTTTTTTCTTATGTTGCTGGGGGCTGCACAACTCCCTGTAGCCCCCCACAACATTAAAAATAATTGGTTGTGCCTCTGCCCCTTCTAGAGACATCACCACACTTTTTTACAAAAATGTTCCTGTCCCACCTGGGACATCCATTTTTTTAAATTTAAAAAAAAAAAAAAAAAATTTAATGATAGGGGGCCGCATGGGGGACCCCAGGGCTCCGTGGGCCTGCAAACGTCCCCATGTCTTGGTGCTGTGCATGAGCGAACATTTTGTTTTAAGATAAGATTTTTGTTCTTTAGGGAGCCCTGCAGGAGCCGGCCACATCGTTTGTTTAATTTTTTCAGTGGAATACACCCACCCCCCCCGCCAGGCCTCGGTTGTGGGGGAGTTACCCTACCCCCTTATGTTTTTTTTAACATTATTTTTAGGACTCTGGATTGAGTAAAGTCCTAAGATGGCTGCCGCCACATCATTGTTGATGTGGTGGTAGCCAATCAAATCTCAGCAAGAGATTGTCCCCACCGCGGCTGAAATATCCAAAGTTTTTTAGCATCACTTGCGTGAAATATGCAACGTTTTTGAGCATTAATTGCTCAAAAACTACTGAATGCATTTACACCAAATCACAAAAAAAAGAACTCTTTCTGAACCAAGATCTAGATTTCTGCCAAATTTGGTGTATATCCTTTTAGTGGCTTGGCCTGCAGCTGTGTCTAATGTGGAAAATGTGTATTGGGACCCCCCCCCCCTTTTTTTTTTCCCTCAGCCCCTGCTTGACGGATCACCTCGAAACATTCCAGGAAGGAGCAGATGGGAAAATATATGGGTGTAAAGTTTCGCAGAGATTTATCAAATGGTGCCAAAGATTTAAGAAAACAAAAATGTGTTTCCAATGGAAACATAATCCTAACTATAACTACCCAGCGGTGACCGCAGGGCCCCCTTCCCCAGACTATTATAGGCCCCAGTAAACCTACCCTGGGGCCCCCCTCCTTGAGTCTCTTGAGGAAATGGGGACCCCATCCCCATGGGCCGTTTTTTCTTTAATGAAAGGAGAGTGGGGCAGCGTGGCCCCCTGTCCCTGAGCTTTATTTGGTCCCGGTGCAATGCACCTGCATCCTTTTTTGACTCAGGCTAGTATACTAGAAAGGGGCTACAACAATACAGCGCACACACTGCCATAGCCTCTAGACATATGACCCAAACTGATGCTCGCCGGGCTCCCCCTGAACTCCTGCTAACCAGCCTCTTGTGATTAATTCAGAATGTCCTTCCAAGTATCTTCCCGAGACCCTGCACGCTTTTTTATTATTTCAGGATTTCTGCAGCCCACCTATAGTTTCGCCGATGGGTTTTATGTTATTAGGCTATGAGTTGAAGTCTGCGTTAAAGGGGCACCCAGTGCCTGCACGAGCTGTTGGTCAGACTGCACTTTAAAATATTAAATGCCCCCTGGCCAAAGATTTTCAGATAATTGTGGTAGTTTAGCACCACGACTTCTTTTAACCAGGTACACTTACTTTAGTATTTTTCCCCCATGCCCTTGGGACCTGGCCCTCCTGGGGGCTGACATACAAACAAGCGCAGGTGACCGCGCTTTTGTTTTGTTTTTTAAGTTGTGCTGTGGATTCGCAAATCTGTTGCGAAATTGCAGCAAAATTGGGGAAAAAAATTATTTATGCCCTGGCGGGCTCTGGGTGCCTGGGGCACCCCAGCACCAGGCCTTTGGGGTCAGGGTATTCCTACTGTGTCCCCTTTTCTTTATTTGTATGTTTTTTTGGGGGGGTTGGGGGAAGGGAGACTCGGCTGAGTCAGTCCCAAGTTGGCTGCCAACACTTCCTGGTTGTAGTGTTGGCAGCCAATCACATCTGCACGAGATTGGGAGGATGCTCTACAAATTCGTTTTTTCTTTAATATCTCCAAAAATACTGAATGGATGTACACCAAATAACAAAAAGGGCTCTTTCTGGACCGAAAGCTAGCTTTCTGCCAAATTTGGTGTAATTCCGTTCAGCGGTTTGGGCTGTAATCGTGTCTAAAATCTCGATGTCGAATTAAGATGGGAAAACCACTTTTTATGACCGCCCCCCTCCTTTTTAGGTCGAGCCTCGAGTAGCGCGCAAGCGCTGCTTAGAGGCGAAGACTTATTGTAAGCGAGTTTGAAAAGCAGTCCCAAAAACGCTCGTGCGTCGTGGCTGGCCTTTTGGGATGGGTACGCGCGGCAAACATGTGTTTCCAATTATCGTGCCCAGACGCGGGCGCGATAATTGGAAACACATGTCTGCCGCGCGTACCCATCCAAAGGCCAGCCACGACGCACTGCAGCGTTTGGTCAGCTCTGCAGGCTGCCGCGCTCGCTCGCCCCCGCTCCTCTGTTGTTTAAGTGGTTCCTGGCCCCTTCAATGTGTGCGGTCTATAGCTTGTTAAGTGTCCCCTCACAGGCTGCTTTCTCTACATTCCTCCTCACCCTATCTCTTTCAAATCCACACACTTTCTTACTTGCTGTTACTTTTCCACGACCTTTCACTGTCTCACTCACACAGATAAGCACACCAGAATTTTTTTTGTTGCTTGTTTCCATTTGACAGTGCATGTGTTGAACGATCATTTTGTCCAGATTTACACAAAGCTGTATCGCACAATGAGGCAAAATTAGCCAGAGCTCCTGCCGAGTATCTAATCCTCTGTAGGAATGTAGACATTAATCAGCGACCTTGTGATTTCAAGATGGAACGTGAGCGATGTCTCGATATTTCATTACATAAAAAGCGTAACTAAAGGTTTTGGTGCGCGAAGAAAGTGGACGCGTTTGAAATGATTCTTTAGTTTTCCACACACTGAAGAGTATTACTAATACTGCTTTAACCCCATTAGGCCAGTATCACTTGGAGCAGTCTTGAGAGACCCTAAAGTAAGACATGCAGTTGCCAATCTTCCTGAACATGTTTTGAATGCACCTTCGTGCGCCACGGCCGTGCAATCCAAGCTTTGGTATTGCGTCTGTTCAAATTGCTGAAAACTGACACAAAGGGAACTAAAATCAAACTCTGTGGGGGAAATGAAGTTCGTCGATGCTGAGTGAACCCTCAAGTGTGGACCTCCCTTTACTCAGCTGGCGGGGGGTAGGGGGTGGGACGGCGGTTTTCGTTTGGGCTCCAAGACTCACCCTTGTGGCAGTGGGAAAGGAAGTAGGCTTTGGCCGCTAAGTTCTCCCTGTCGAAGCGGTCTATGGAAATGCTGGGATACTCCAGCATGCGACCCTGGAAGGTGCTCATGATGACCCAAACAACAGATCACCTCACCGCTGTTACCCTGCATCTCACTGCACGGAAGTAACGCACCGCCCTAAAGAGGCGGAGAAAAGACAAACACGGCCCAACTCATCGGGGCTTCTCAGCGTACACCCAGGACAAACTCAAAGCCCCGGGTAGACTCTACGATCACCAGACACAAGCCACCAAAAACAGTCAACTCTACGTTCCTGCACAGATCCCAAGGCTGGGGGGGATGGGGGGGCAGGCGTGGTGGCTGGCTGGCTAACTACTCTGTATTTCTGACTACGATGAACAACCCAAGATGTCCGCAGCATTCACCCGCATTCACATCCCAAAGTTTAGCTACTCCCTTACTAGCTTCTAGGAGACAACTGCCTGTCACATGCTTTAAAGCGTCTGCTCTTTGTTTCACTGCGCACGTGCGGGTTCTCGGGTTGGTATTTGCTACAGTGTGGTATGTTTTTGTGAGAAGTGTGACTGGCATCTTCAAAAGAAGGGGTTTCCAGTACCTGTCTCTTCACTTTATACGTAATAAAGGGGAATTATCATACATTGCTGTCTTCCTCTGTTCTTCCGCCTCAATAGTCTAGGCTTCGCTTTGGTTGGTAATTCAAACGCCTACCTCTCATTAGAAGAAGAGTATCGGCTACATGCGTAGTTCGCGTTTCATGGTTTCCAAAACTAGTTTTAGCCTTTCTTCCTCAAACGGAGGTACTCGTTCATTCCGTTCACTGAACACTTAAATATGGCTGACACTGATATAGCTACTCAGGAATGCACTTACGTTCCGAATTGCGTCACGTTGCTAAGGTGACGGCTGTCAACTGCACCTAGGCAACAGGACGAGTCGGTTAGCCTGCTTGTGGAGAGTAAGCAACACGGAGTGTCAAAAACAGCGGTGTCACTTAAGCAGGTATAGTAGTTCATCCTGTATAATGCTATGTAAGGAGGGCCAGTAGAGTCCAGTGAGAGGCCTCCCAAACTTTGAGCATGTAGCCCGACACCCTCTTCTGAAACGAATCCGACAATAACCGAGACCTCTGAAACAGTTTCTCTAGAGAGCACACTGCCCCCCTTCGCCCTCCACGCAATGCGCTAAGGATCAGTACCCCTTTGCAAAGTAATTTAGCTAACAAAACACACTAGGCACAGCCTTAACACGAGCCGAGCCAACAATATATTTGACATGTGACTCGTGCAGCAAACGATGTGTAGAATATTTACTTAATATACTAGATTGTATCACTGCATTGAGTGGCAGTTAGTAGAAGTGATACTTTTTAAACATCAATGTTAAGATAAATTCCTCCACATGTAGTTTGTTTCTCAAGTTGCAGTTAACGTATACGCACTATACATAAGTAGGGACCAACATGTCCGATTCAGATGGAAGGCAATCTTCAACTACCTTACCCTTAACATTATACATGACTAGAAAAAGTCGACCAGTGAAGACTCAATACATTCTACACTTCGTCATGGGGAGATTACATTAAGTAACAAAACACAGCTCCTTCTTTAAATCGTTGCGACATAGAATTTAACAAAATAGCATTGATAAAGACTAACTTTTGCTAAGGTATTCTTCGGCAAACTATAACTCTAAATATACACTTCTAAGAATAATATAATGCCATGAATATCTATTCAAGCAACATAATACTGCAAATACAGAGGCCGTTTGATTTCTCTTCCAGAGCTACTATTACATTGTGGTCCTAAGTTTGTTTTATCTAGGCTTCTTTCTAAATTAGGCACACACCCATCCATTCTCATTCACCCCATTATCCGAATGGTGTGTATCTAACCAATTGTAATCTCTCTCTTTAACCTCCTCCAACAGCTTCCTCTTTTTCTCCTTACACCTCATATACCACACACGACCATCACTCAATCTTCCGGAATTAGTAAATATCTTTGCCACCTCCAATGGATCAGAATATTTACTCTCTCCTTTTTTCACTTTAAATTGTAATTTAACATGCACCGCATCTCCCTTCCTTAACTTTTGCATCACTTTTCTTATCTTTATATTCCTTATACCTCTCCTATGTCTTCCAAAAGTTCTTTTTCCATCACATTAGGTGACCACTGTTGTAATCTAGAATTTACCATCTGACTCTGATTATCCTTTATGAAATGCACCCTCCCTCTCATTACGGTAAAAGGACTATACCCTGTTACTGTAGGGGTAGTACAATATATCCACAACATTTTCTTTATGCTCACCCTCCATTTTAAATTCTTGCACTTAGAAAATTGCAAAGATTCCTTCACCACTCGGTTGAATTTTTCCACTTCATCATTTTATTAAAAATCACCTAGACATTCTTATTGCGAACTTTTGAAATACAGTTTATTTGACAAGTGTCAATAATTCATCACGTAGTATTGTTGTGGACACTGTATTTTGTATATTTTTTGTGAAAGGGTATGCGTTTTATAAATCACGGGAACTCATTTGGTCACGGGAACCCATTGGGTTATGGGAATTGTAGTTTTTGGAACTTAGCACGTGTTCAGGGTGGTCACTTAGTATGCACCAATGCGGGTGGGAATCGGGAGGCGTTTGTTGGTTTAACAAGCATTGGCATAGCCAATAGGTCTCGCTTTTGGGACCTTATAAGTATTTAGTTATGCAGCACAATATCCTTGGTACAACAACATCAACTGTTGCATGGCGAAACACTTATAAGGTCCCAAAGGCGAGACCTATTGGCTATGCCAATGCTTGTTTAGGTCGAGCCTCGAGTAGCGCGCAAGCGCTGCTTAGAGGCGAAGACTTTTAGTAAGCGAGTTTCAAAAACAGTCCCAAAAACGCTCGTGCGTCGTGGCTGGCCTTTTTGGGATGGGTACGCGCGGCAAACATGTGTTTCCAATTATCGTGCCCAGACGCGGGCGCGATAATTGTACACACATGCCGGCAAAAGGCCATGACGCACGAGCGTCTGGTCAGCTGAGCAGGCTGCCGCGCTCCCTCCTCCTCCCCCCCCCCCCCTCCGCTCCTCTGTTTTTTCCTACTGGAGGCAGGACGACGTGCGCAGCCCGGACAATGGCGGCTGCTTCTTGCATTTGGAGAGCGCCCAGACTGGACAATGGTGGCCGCTTTTCACATTGAGCGCTATGCTGCTCTAACCATAAAAGTTACACAATGGCAATGTTTTTTTTTTTTTGTATTTTATTATTTTTGAGATGAACGCTGCGTCCGCTTCAGGGACACCGCGCTTTCTCTCAGCTTTTATATATATTTTTTAAATAAAATTGCATGCTGAGCGCGGCACCTGCTTTAGGAACACCGCGCTCATTTTCATTTTTTTTATTTTAACTTAATTGGTGAGCGCGACACCGCGCTCTGCAAGACAGTCTCACTGACGGCCCCGTTCCGGAATTGGAGTCACCCAGGACAGCTCGATCATTATGGAGGTAATAATAATTGGGCTGCGGGAGGATGAGAACGGGGAAGTGGATGTATCTCTCCAGCAAATGATCTCTACCATCGTGGAGGAGAGGTACCGTAGCAACATACGACACGAGACCAGCGGGCTGGGTTAGATACTTTTGAGAGAGTGACATCATTAAAGAGAGACTGTCGGGTTCTGAGCGAGTGACTAACAAGAGAGTGACTGTCGACAGATCCTCGGTGTGAGAAATGGCGAAAGGTTCCTGAGTGGCGACAGAGACAGTGTCTTCCTATAGAGTGAATGGTGCAAGACGGGGAAAGTGACTGCCAAGTAACTTAGTGAGTGCCGGGAAAGTGACTGGTATGAGACGATGGTATTGAGTAAGCATAACTTAACAGAGTAACTACCGAAAGGGTTACGATTGAGACCTTTGTTGGTGAGTGTTGTGGGACTAGCTGATCAACAAAGTGACGGCTCGGGAGTGAATGCTGCCAGTTCAGGCTCTCGTCTAGTGACTGCTGTGTAACTGCTGACTGAAGGGAGTACTCCTTTAGAGAGCGGAATCCTTGATGGCTGATTATTAGGAGATCAGGTGGATGTTGGTTAGAGACTACTGAGACAGAGTTGATGCTTTTAAGAGATGTTTTTACCGGCTAGGTGACTGCAAGGACAGTTCCATGTGGTAGAGTTATAATCCATTTTTAAGACGCTGTTTTATTAATGTCGTAGGTCGATGTCACATCAAATGGAACACTGGACCAGACTAAAAGTAACTTATTTGACTAATTAGAGCAATCAATGGGTGTAATCATAACATTCATGCTAGTCGCTTAAGATTTGACCTTTTGGGGGCATTGATGGACAATTCTCTGTACTCTGGCTACACCCAGTAACATATATCTTTTACGGGAATATCCGGAGAAAGCCATGCACCACTCAGCATTGCTTGTGAGAGCAGAGATCTGAAGTCTGAAAGAGGGAAAGGCATCATTAACAATCATTGCGGAAACGTCCAAACATGGCAGCCGTGGTTAATTTGTAAAAAATAAGTGCCGGGGCTCTTGTCAGGAGGGAGCTTCGACCAGCCCTTTTCTCCACAGAACCAACAGACCTTACAAGTGGGGAGAGGAAATTGCATAATGGCCAGAGCTGCCGACCCAGGTTCGAGTCTGGGCTTTGGCTCAACATCCTGTGATTCTGGGCGAATCACTTAATCGACCTCTGCCTACCAAAAACAAGCATTGGCATAGCCAATAGGTCTCGCTTTTGGGACTTTATAACTATTTAGTTATGCACCACAATATCCTTGTTGCAACAACATCAGCAACAGTTGATGTTGTTGCACCAAGGATATTGTGCTGCATAACTAAATAGTTATAAGGTCCCAAAAGCGAGACCTATTGGCTATGCCAATGCTTGTTTTTTCTACCCATGAAGGGCATTTTCACAAAAAGAGATGCCATTTTCAGTGAAAAACTCTCTTCAAATCAGATGAAAAGTGATAGCACAGGCAGGAGTATCTTAAAGACGTCGAATAAAACAGATAAAACTTCAAAATTGAAAAAAGTATTATTTAATAAAAAAATAAAAAAATAGGGTTTTGAACTCTGAAATGTTCTAAGATCCTCTAAGCACAAGCCGGAAAAGAGAAATGAGGCTATGAGGCAAACTGCAAGTACAGTGTTTACTGGGACAGAGAAGTTGCTGGTTTCTTAAAAATTCAGTGACCTTTTTTTATAGCTGTTTCACTCTATGACCTAAGAGACAATCGTTCCCTGCATTTTGCTCTATTAGAGAGAGAAGGTTAAGTTGATTAGGATACTGTGACACATACCTGCACTTAGGTGCTACCTTGTGATCTTAAAACCTTTTAAAATGGGATTTTCTTTCCCCTCTTCAAAAAATGCCGTAAAGCTGTACTGTCAATATACTGGTGGAGGTGCCACCAAACTATGTATCAATGATGTGTCTACCTCCAACTAGAGATTGGTTGATATATATAAATATATTTGTTAGTACGTAGTTGGGACCTAGTTTCTACAGGAAGGACGTGTTTTGTTTTGCTAATAACTTTGGTGCCGTTTGACGAATCTTCACTTAATTTTTTTAAATGAGATTGTCGGCACTTCAGCTGCGGTCTGGAAAGGTTTGGGATGAATTGTCAAGTAGGGGCCGAGAAAAAGGGGGGTCCCAAAACGCGTTTTCCCCATGTAATTTCCCATAGGGATTTTAGACACAACTACAGCAAGAGCCGCTGAACGGAACCAAATTTGTCAGAAAGCTAGATCTTGGTCCATAAACAGTGTTTTTTGTAATTTGGAGAAAATCTGTTCAGTAGTTTTGGAGTTATTAAAGTTAAAAGATTTATTATCTATAGACCTAGATCTACCGCAGCAGATCCGCAGAGCTATGCATCAACAGCAATGCTATGATTGGATGGCCGCAACCTGAGAGAAAAGTTGCGGCCACCATTTTGAACATCGTACTATGTTCCCAGGGGGAAAATAACATTGAAAAGTGATAGATGGGGTCAGGGTAGAGGTACCCTGACCCCATGAGGCTGATGGAAGGGTCTGTGAGGGACCCCTCAAAGGCAAGAAATTGTCCAAAAATGTTTTTTTTTTTTGAGAGTACAAGGGTCCACAGCTCAACGCGACCACCTGTGTGCTTTGCGGGAGATCCGCAGATTAATACCCCCAATTAAAAAAAACGCATACACCCACTCGGAAACCCACACACCTACTCACACACCCACACTACCACTTACACATCCACTCACACACCCATACAGCCATTCACACACCCACAAAACCACACATCCCCTCACCCACCCACACACCTATACAACCACTCACACACTCACAGACCCACACAACCTTACAGCCACTCACAGACCCACAAAACCACTCACACCCACTTAAAAAGCCACACAACCACACAGACCGACACTACTCACACCCACTCCCATACCCATTCACAACCCCAGATAGCCACTCACACACCCACTCACACAGCCACTCACAGACCCATACAATCACACCCACTCACAGACCAAACAAGCATTGGCATAGCCAATAGGTCTCGCTTTTTGGACCTTATAAGTATTTAGTTATGCAGCACAATATCCTTGGTGCAACAACATCAACCGTTGCATGGCTAAACACTTATAAGGTCCCAAAGGCGAGACCTATTGGCTATGCCAATGCTTGTTTTACTCTGCCCCTGCTTGACGCATCTCCCCGAAACTTTCCATGCACAATAAAACACAGCAGGGCACTTTTTGGGGGGAAATTTCATGAAGATTCGTCAAACAGCGCTAAAGTTATAGGCAAGTCAAAAAACGTTTTTCGTATGGAAACTAGTTCCTGACTAGAATTACCTACTGGTGACTGCTACTGTCGAAACTACTGTGTCATTCACTTCAGCTGCTGTCTGGAAAGCTTTGGGGTGATTCGTCAAGTGGGGGCAGAACACCAAATGTAGCAGAAAGTTAGATCTTGGTGCAGAAAGAGTGCTTTCTGTAATTTGTTGTAAATCTGTTTAGTAATTTTGGAGTTATTAAAGGAAAAATATTTATGTATATCAAGAGACGCGGATCAACCATAGTGGATATGCGCGATAACAGCAATGCTGTGATTGGCTGGCCACAACCTGAGAGAAAAGTTGCAGGTGCCATTTTGTCAATTAGGACACGGTTCCCGGGGGAACTCGCCATGCACTGCTGGGTACCCCACATATTACATCACTCATGACATCTTCTATGACATTGATAATATCACTGCAACATTTGCAATAAAAGTATTGATGAGAAAACTGTACATGGCGGAGGCTGAGTTATAGTTACCTTAGGCTACGAGTTATAGTTACTTGAGATAACTGTAACTGCCGAATTTCTATGGTTTTGTGTGTGTAAAATCTAAACCTAAATATAACGTCCCTGTAACCATTGTTTTTTGTAAATTTCCAAGGTTTTTTAAAATATAATTTCCTAACTATAATGTCCCTATAACCTTTGTTTATTTCAGTGAATGAGTGTATATATGTATGTGTGTGTATATATGTATGTGTGTGTATATATGTATGTGTGTGTATATATGTGTGTGTGTGTGTATATATGTGTGTGTGTGTGTGTATATATGTGTGTGTGTGTATATATGTGTGTGTGTGTATATATATGTGTATGTGTGTATATATATGTGTGTGTGTATATATGTGTGTGTGTATATATATGTGTGTGTATATATATATATGTGTGTGTATATATATGTGTGTGTATATATATATATATGTGTGTGTGTATATATATATATGTGTGTGTATATATATATATATGTGTGTGTATATATATGTGTGTGTATATATATGTGTGTGTGTGTATATATATGTGTGTGTATATATATGTGTGTGTGTATATATATGTGTGTGTGTATATATATGTGTGTGTGTATATATATGTGTGTGTGTATATATATGTGTGTGTGTATATATATGTGTGTGTATATATATATGTGTGTGTATATATATGTGTGTGTATATATATGTGTGTGTATATATGTGTGTGTATATATGTATGTGTATATATGTATGTATGTGTATATATGTATGTATGTGTATATATGTATGTATGTGTATATATGTATGTATGTGTATATATATATGTATGTGTATATATATATATATGTGTGTTTGTCCCAAGAACAAGGAGCACTCCTGATTCAGGTATTTATTCAATTAGGCAGTTGCATTTCCGGTTTAGATAAAATAATATTTATGCTTTTCCTTAGGCGTTTCGAACTAAACAAAGTTCTTGATCACAAGATTCCAGCAAGAAATGTTCGACAAGCTGGAATTGTAGCATATTATTTCCCCAATGCTTATTTAATTAGCTGTGCCCTTCGGTGGGCCTCCCAAATGGGTTTGTAACTTTACGCTGCATCCTGGGACAAATAGTTCTGCACAATATCTTTTCACCCTTCAGTGGGTCAGCCTAAGACAAACATACCGGAATTGCAAGCATTTCTCTGCGCCACTGAATCGTCTTTTTTGTGGCAGCTCCAGTGCACTCCACTAGGACCCATTAATTTAATTTGAATGGTGGTGCATCCTCTCGGCTGGACGGCCGTGTTGAATGTAAAAGCAAGTTTGTCCCAAGAACAAGGAGCACTCCTGATTCAGGTATTTATTCAATTAGGCAATATATATATTGTACACACACACAAAATAAAATGTAATGGGGAGATTATATGCAAATATATAATCTGAAAAAACGACAGTTAAAAATTAAGTAAGTCATGGCTCAGGCTCAAACGTGTAAACCGTAGAAATTTGCCAGTTTTGGTTATCATCACAAACCCAACACTTGTGTAACTTTCACCATCCACCATGTTGTTGCGGACACCAGGAGTGTTTGGCTGTGTTCATGGTGGTTGGATGTTGAGGCTGGCCTGTGGTCACTCTCTCTCTCAAACCTACGGTGGGTGCACAACTTTCGAAAAATTTAAATCTTGACAGCAAATTTGCAGTGTAATTATACTACTGATTGTACTTCAGATGTAGTGACTTCCTCTGTAGTGGCTGCTATGTAATGACTCCCGATGTAACTCAATGCCATGTAAGAGCCTACATCTGAATATGACTGTGCTTAAATCAGAGGCTAAGGGACAGGTTTAATTATATCCTCACAAGCAGTTTCCTGCGTAAAGGGCATCTTCATCCCAGAAAAGTTGAGAGGCGAAGAGTTCCGGGGAGTCTTTACTTCTCTTACGGAAAGGAAGGATGACCACGAGTAGTGAAAAAGTGTTCAAGGCATTATCAGTATAAAATGCGTTTGTCAGGATGGATTGGACAAATCTGAAAGAATAGTGTTAATCACACTTTACGTCAGGTCATGTTTGTCAGATCCAGCTTTTTCAAATGGGTTTTCTTTCTTCTCAATTATTAGCATAATCTTAGAACCCTTTAGATGCCTGGGACACCCACCTAGTGTCCCGTCAGTAAGGTAGCCCTTTGCCTTCATCGGCCCTCTTCATCTGGTCAGCATTGCGAATGTCCCTAAAAATACAGTGTTGATGCATCGGTTAATGTCGAAGCAGCTTAAACTACAGTGCACAAAAGTTAAGGGCTGATCCCCCTCATAAGAAGAAAAACGAAGAACACACTCCAAAGCTTTTCATTGTTAAAACGTCTAATCTATTGGCTTTGCCAATGGTTTTTTCAAAGTATTTACTCTGTTCACTTCCTCTTCAAATCCACTTTCTGCTGCATGACTTAACGTCGATCAAATAGCTATTTTTGGTATCCAGTCCTCGGAACGCATTTTGATTTTGTCATACCCTTTAACAGCAGTCCTCGTTTGTTAATCTTAATAATGAAGTAATAATAAATAGTTGAAGTACATGTTATTGTTTGCGATATTTTTATCCTCATCGTCTGCAAAAGATCGTTTTACCTGCTTGTGAATTTACTATCTGCATTTCATAAACCGTGCAAATGCTTTGTAAAAATCATGAGCACACCGAGCTGTTTAAAATGTGACAATTGATGTTTGTGTTTGAAATAGGAAACAAAATAGACTTGGAAAAGGAAAGGCATGTATCGGTACAAGAAGCAGAAACGTAAGTTTTACATTCTAAATAACAGAATATCAAACGGTTTGCACTTGCCTTCTCATAAAACATTACCATCTGTGATACTTGAATATATAACGATCCATGTTGCACTTTCAGAGTTTAGAATTGAACATGTAAAAATGTCATATTATATTAGATATCTCATTTGTGATGATGGTAGGGGTGAAGTTGTTGATGGGTTAAGTTTACTCTGCTTTTTGAGTTCTTGGTTGTCTTGGAAACTAAAAAAAATCAATTCACATGGCTCGTTTCAGTTGACTATTTTAGTAGTCATCCGATACCTCAGCATTGACTAGTGCTCGACAACAGTGGACTGCCCATGACCTCACAGAATTTATACCTTTTTAACCAATAGGTTTTAATTCACCATCATTAAATATCGACACGTATTGAAACAAAGAAATAATAAAATATCAATAGTGATATAATGGATCTTGTCGATGGTAGGGTGATATGTAATGTCACCAGTGAGGTCTCAGTGTCCTGTGCACTGTCCTCTTCCACAACATTTGAGGCTCTGAGAAGTCTCTTTGAGTGGCGAGCTATGGTTTTATGGTTGGGGGGTGAGTTATTGTTTGTTTATCTAAACTTGACTGGACATTTTCAAGGGGGGGTTATGTTTCACAAACATAATTTCATTGTGACTCTGTTTTAAGAGAATGTATGAGGTTTCTTTGAAAATTTGTTAATTGTTTTATGAGCAGGAGAAATAATAACTTACCCTTAAAGTTTTCAATGAGTATTTTATGATATACTGCATACACATTTCATGCAACCAACTTCCATGGAACACTGCCTCTGGCCCTGTTGCCTTCAGCCCAACCCCACTGCCCACTGCCTTCGACCATCTGCAACGGGCTCGGCGTGCAAATTTTGCAGAGCCCCATGTACTGCTGAACCAAGTGCGCATAGGGCTCTGTATGCCACTGATCCAGCTGCACACTGCCTTTGGCCGTGCACTGTGGCCTCTAGGTACAGTGTGTCGTCGCGTGCTGTTCACAGCGCTCACTTTGCAAAGTCTTTGCCAACCACAGTTGTACTGTGACATTTTTATAATTTCATTTTTAGCTAACAGAGATTTAAAAAAAATCTGGATATCAACCCACAGACACAGATTGCAAAACCAAATTCAGATCCACATATCCTAAATTAAAAAAAACATCTTTTTTAGGTCTCGCGTTGCAGCGCAAAGCGCTGCTCGCCTCGGCGAGAGATTTTGTGAGAGAGGGATTTTCAGAAAAGGGCTTTAAGCCCCGCCCCTCACTTCCATTGGCTGGCGTCACCGTTTATGCTAAACGGTGGCCTGCCATTGGAAATGAGGGTTTTTGGTTGACGCCCTTTGGCCTCCGAGCCGGACTGGGTCGCCTGCTTTGCTGCTGTCGCAAAGCACTTTCTTATCTTTATGAGGCCATGTGTTTCTAATTATGGCCCCATAAAGACAAGAGATCGATGCTTGTTTTTAAATTGGGGCTACGCTTTATTTTTCTGGAATCTGTCAAACTATTGCATTTTAAAATAACGATGCAATTTTGCTTAAAATATTGAAATCCACCATACTTTTGGGTAGGAAAAAAATAACGTGGCCCCTGTAAACCACTCTCCTAGGCGATTCTTCTGCAATTAAATCCCATTTCACCAAACCATTGTGAGATACAAGTGACAACAACGCCTTCTCGAAGCTCTCGCCTGCTGGCTATTTTACAAGACTTTGTGGCCTGTGCATGGGTGACATTTGCTTGTCAGGGTTCCACCAGGGGTGATTTACGTTTATTTAAATGCTTAAACATGTTTTCCTAACCCGGCACTTAACCAGTGGCCTGCAATGCATGACGAGGCCGTGTGTAAATAGTCCAAACTTTTATTTTGACTTCGATCTACCCCGTGAAATAATATTCACTTACATGAAAAGTTACCACTCTGAATATCATGCACACATTCACGTCATTTACATTAACTTTATATTAGGGAATGTATTTTCAAACATTCTTCAGATAATAGTTTATTCAAATTCGACAGATATCGACCTCATTTGCATAAAAGTTTCTGGACTGCTCCTGTCACTGGGACTCTTCTCAGGTCTCGGCAGCTTCAAATCATTGGCCCTCCAGTGTGGTCCCCCTGCTCCAAAGACATCCAGAGCTGCCGTCTTTGGAACTGCGGAACCAGGTTCGAGTCTTCGCGTCGCCGCCGCAACATCCCGTGATTCTGGGCGAATCACTTAATCTTCCCCTGACTAGCAAAAATGAATGCGTTCTTGTGTAATGTAACTGGTGCTCATGTTAAGGGCTCAGGCACCATCGGGTCAAGTTCGCGCTATATAAAACTGCAAAATAATAATTTTTTAAAAAGTGTTTCCCGCACAGTTGCCCGCTTTTACATAGTCTACGCCTCTGTGTAGTTTTTCTCCACAGGTTGACAATATTTCCTCGCGAGTTCTTGTTGGCACTGAACGCATATCTGCCGTTTCCCCCGCAATTTATTTTTCAAATAGTTTATCTCGAGACTTTGAAACCGGGTTGATGTTGGCAATCTTTTTTTTTTTCCCCTCAACAAGTTCAAAGGGAAGTCAAAGTCCTGATTTTCAGGCGAAAACCTACACTCCAGAACTGCACACACGCCCCTGCTGACACGCCCCTGCTGACACGCCCCTGCTGACACGCCCCTGCTGACACGCCCCTGCTGACACGCCCCTGCTGACACGCCCCTGCTGACACACCCCTGCTGACACACCCCTGCTGACACACCCCTGCTGACAGCTGTGCGCCCCAGTGATGAAGGCAGAATTGAATGCAGCCAAATTTGGAAGAGGTGGGCATGCACAGCACAGACCCACGTCATCTGAAGGAGTCAGGGCAGGGAGGAGGGTGCAAGAAGCTGCCAGCACAGCTACGATAGGAGGAACATTAGACAGGTGCATGAAAGACAAGGACGAAATCCATTTGATCCCAAAGCGGAGTCACGCGGGCGGGGGATAAGAAGGTGGGTGCAACTAAAAGAAGTGGAGTAGGAGGAGGCAAGAGTTCTGATGTAAAGAAACAACTAGCTCCGTAGAGCAGATGGACGACAAGGGGTGCTACCGGGTGGACGAGGCTTTACCGAGCAGATTACGGCTGCTCGGCCCTCACTAAGGATAGTCGCAGGTGCAGGTAGAAGGGATGTTTGGCAAATATTTTAGGGGGAGAGGACATGGGACAGTTACACGAATAGAACAAGCATTAAAAATGCAATAGGTCTCGCCTTTCATTAAGTTAAAGCCATTTGCTTTGCTGATGCTACACTTTCCCCTCGAATGACAGACTGGCCAGGAGCAGGTGTCACAAGAAAGAGTTTATCCTCCTGCAAAGCCACGCAGAAGCTTTCTCTCACACCACACACACAAATTGGGTCTGGTAACAATGTTATTCTCCCACGGGCAAGGTGGGTGGAGGGGGAGGGGTGTCCCATTTTAGGATGCAGTTTGGGGTTTCTCTCACAGCAGCTGGCGTGGTCCCCCGGCCCGAGAGTAGGCATGCACGCTATGCCGTTTATCTCCTCGCAACAGGCTCTCTCTCTGTGGTTACAAATCTTGGAAGAACTTTGCTCACCCCCAAGACCAAGTCGAATAGTGCAGTTGTGGTTATGGGGTGTGCTGTTGTTCTGCAGCAAGGAGGTCACAGGCTGCTTCTAAGCTCTCCTCACTACCTAGGAACCTCGGACTGCATGCCCAATTTAAGAGAACCAAGAAAAACATTTCACTTCACTGGGCGTACATCTGCCAACCCTACTGATTTAGGACGTAAGCGTACCACTTTTTATCAAAACTACAGCCTACAATTTCTTGGAGTCAACTTGCTGGTTTTAGGGAAGCTGTAGATTGAACCTTACCAAGAAAGCTGAAAACTGAGTAATTTTCTGAAATGGATTACTCAAAGCTGCTACTCAAGTTACTAACTGACGACACTACTCAGCACAGGTGGGACTGCTTTGAAGAGATGGGGAGGTTAGAACTGGCCACAGTGCATGAAGGTTTCTCGCATATTACATAGCATTTCATCCGCATGTCGCCACCTGAATCAAAAGCCATGTGGTGCTTGCCTCTGAACCCTGATTACTAGTAATGCGGATTTAGGTGCAGGGCTATTGTGAGGCCGTAAATAACTTTTCCGCATGGTATACCGGCTCATAAATATCGATGTTAGAAGCTTATCTGCAAAGAATGTTAAACAAGCATTTGCAATGCAATAGGTCTCGCATTTGCGAGAGTTTGAGCTGTTGGCATTGTAAATGACTGCCTTTTATTTACGTGTTGGTTTTTAAAACCTAAATAAAAGGCATTGCCATTTATAATGCCAATAGCTTAAACTCACGCAAATGCGAGACCTATTGCATTGCAAATGCTTGTTTATTTTTGAGGCACTACCTGCCTTCGTGAGACTCACTTTCTTACCTCCCTCCACTTTAAAACATCTTCCCTGTGGTCAGAGGGTGCTCCGACAGCAGCCTTTGACTCTTTGTCTTTTATATCAGGACGCAGGCCTAATTTCTTAACATCTTGTAATGGCTGCAGCAACAGCTGTTTAGTTGCTTCCAGTCAATCCTTTTGTTTCGGAACCTTGAATCATCCAAGGATCCACTGAACCTGCATGGAACTAAGGGAAAATATGCTCCCTATTCCAGTGGTGGTTATTTATTTTTCAAATATATTATCCTCAAAGGATTTAAGGATCTTTTGTCTGATCCCTTGCAGCCTGGCTGACACCCATTTCTACCACAAATATCTCAAACTACTGAAAGGATTTCTACCAAACTGCTCAGCGGCACCGTTTTGGATAAAGTTCGTGTTTCATGCAAAGTTTGACCGAATTCTGTTCAGCATTGTTTGCTGTAAGAGTGAGGACATTTTTTTTAGGGGGACTTGAAATGGAAAGTGCAACTTTTGTTCCACACCCATGTGAGTCGCTTGCTATTGCCCTCAGCCGACCCTAAACCGCCACAGCCCCCCCACCACCACCCCCACGCAACAGTGTTTGTAGGAAAAATGAAATTCTGATTCTTAGCTTCAGTGATAAGGTACAAAATCCTGCAAAGGCCCATTTACTAACTTTTCGTAACAGCATAGATTTGCAATTTGGCCACTTGCAGTTCTTTGGTTTTGGTTGTGTATATCTGTGAACACAGGGCACTCCTACATTTTCATTTTTGGGTATTTTTCCGTTTTTCATTGACTTTCTAATGCAGTGCTTTATTTGGATTTGTTTTCAGTAGAGTATTTTTCATGTCTGCTTAACTTTTAAATCCCTTTCTCTGTTTGTTTTCTTAGGAATTGTTGTCTTTTTGCTTGGAGTTGGTGTGGTTCTTTTCATTTTTTTTAAAAACTGCTTTAACTGTATTTCTGTAAATACAGTCCGTTATACACAATATCTCACACATTTTCCATGGGGGCTGCCATGTTGCCCAGGATAAGCTACCCAATTTGAGCCATGTTTTTACTTATTGAAACCAGTTTACCTCCACTGAGTGCCCTGTGGACAGTATATGGCTTCACACTTAACTCTTGTCAAATACTTGGCTCACTAGTGGGCTGCCACTTGACATCTTTTGGGCATTTAAACCACCCCCCCCTGTAAGGAGGAATTAGAAAGCCTGTGATCTCGAAGACCTATCCTCTGCAAAAGGAACCCCACACAGCGTCAATCACTGTGACTTCAAAATTCCAGTCAGCTGTCCCAGATGCTTGAGCTTATGCTACATATGCAAAATGCTGTCATAAATTCTTAAATTTCTGACTGACTTTGAAATATTCTTTTGAATTTCTCATATGACTAAATCGGTGATTGAATGACCAGAAGGAGCCTTAGTATGACATGCCTCCCCATTTCAAACCATATTAGGTTTTAAATGGAGTTTCTATTAGTTGGGTGGGAGGGAGGGAAATACTCCTGCATTAAGGAGTTTAACTTAAATGTAACTAAGATGCCAAGTCACTAGTATGGGAATTTTTCTCTAGCCTGGGAACCCAGTTCCTGTTTCCACAAGCTGTGCATTAACTTTACCTCTGATTTATCTTCTAGTTTAACCTAGCCAGGGTCATTAAACCTAAACACTTGTGACAAGCATATTCATTTTATTTTGTTTGTTTTTAACTCTAGTCCTACTCTCCACATTAGCACTATTAGAAGAGTTATGATAGGGGAGTAAAGTGCCTTCCTATATTGACTTTGACACACTTTTTAATAAAACCATTTACCCGAACTGTCAACAGCCTACTGTTGTCCCCCCCCCCCCAAAAACACGTTGCCCTCCTCCGGGTAGTGGGGTGTCTACATCTTTTCCTACCACCAAGGGCTTAGAGGGTGGATTATGGGCATTTTTTTGCTTGCCTTATAAATGTTAAATCTTTACCTAAACATGGGATATCGTTTTCCTTATGGAACCTGGATGACTGACTCCTCACTTCTTGATATTGCTAACTCTGTACCTAGAGGTTATCTGATTTCCCATTTTGATTGACTGGATTGTAGAGGAGGTGGACTAGATGTTCTATACCGGTCTTCTTTGGAGTGTTTTAACTATGAAACTTACAGCTAAGTGGTCTTTCTCTGGGGCTCTGATTTATAGCCCCACCTGGTCACTCCATGGAATTCACTTGCTCGCCTATAGATAGCCTTGTCCCATACTGTGTTCAGTATTCTGTATATTGTTATGCTCTTTAAAGAGATTTTTGGACATATTGATTGTCTCAGTGAGAAAGACAGTCATACATTCTCTGGTTACATCTAAATTGGATTGTGCTAACTCACTTTTTCTTGGTTTTCCTTAGTGTTTGGTATCTAGTGCAAAATGCCACAGCTAGGCTGATTTTGAATATAACACGTCATCGACATGTAACGCCACATTTCAGATCCCTACGTTGGTTCCCTATGTGCAAGTGAATTCAGTTTAAAAGCTTCATCCTTACATACCAGTCTTTTCACGATGTGGGTCCCAGGAATCTCATTGAATGTGTAAATCATTATTGTCCCATCCGGGATTTGAGATGGTCAATTGCATAACTGTTAACAATCCCTAGGATCAAGCAGGGTGAGGAAAGGTGAGCATTCCTTTGCCCACCTGGGTGCAAAACTTTGGGGGTAATCTTCCTTTTACTTAACGTGGCATTGACAATGAGATTAGCTTAAAAAACAATTGAAAACCTGTCTCTTCATATCTGCTTAACCAATGCTCATGTACTCTCATTGCTCCTACTTATATAGTGCTGGGATGCCTGTTTTGGGTAGTGGTTGCACTTTACAGATGACCTATTCATTCATTCACTGGGGCCCAAGTCCTTGGATGGTTCTCGGCACACACGCAGCCAGGACTCCATCAGACTGCAGAGTAAAAAGAGTAACAAAGAAAAACAAAGACAGCCGGTACTTTCCATCTGTGCACCCAGGATCTGGAACAACATTCCCATATCCATAAGGACCAAAGCGCTGCTCTTCTAGTAAAGAGCAGAAGACCCAGCTCTTTAAAGAACACACCTCAAAATACATTCTGTTCACAGCCTAGCTTCCGCTCCAATTACTTGTTGACTTACCCAGCTTTATTTGACCAATGTTCTGTCATTTTAAATTGTGTTAATATTCTTTCTAGGTTTCCAGACCATGAGGGCGTCCGAGATGAAATTAAATTGTTGATTCTGGCGAGAATATAGACTCTATTGTGCCTTTGCTAGTACCCCTTAAACAATGGCAACAGTTAGCCCATTATGTCAATACTGTGGGGCATGTTTTCCCTCTTCCACTGTAGTACAGTGTGACTACAACCCCACTTTGTTCTTAAATGAGATTTATGAGCAACTCTGAGTCATCTAAACCGGATCTTGTGCATTTGGTGTTCAGGCCATTGTGATATTTCATCAGCATTTACCTATTTTTAGGGTCGAGCCTGCGAGTGTATGCGCTAGTGCATGCATCTAGCTTGCGAGACACTGTTGTATACATAAAAAAAGCTTGGAGCCTGCCCATTGCTACCATTTTTTGGCTTCTGTGTCCCTCTTCTTTTCAGCCATCTTTATTGGCCAGTGCTGACCAAACGTCATTTCTGATCTTTTCTCTGGAGCAGGGACCAACCACTGATTGAATAAAGTTAATCAGTACCTGAATCACGCCGGGAGCAGCGGACAGGCACTATTTCTCACTCTCCCTGTCTGCTGCTCCCTCTGTAGCGCTTGCTTTTTCCAGTTTTAATTCTTCCTTCGCCGTTGTTCCTTGCATCCGTCCGCCCCATCCCCTCCAGCATTTCGTTGTTTTCAGTGTTGTTCTCTCAACTCATGTACTTCTCCCTCCCTGCAATCCACCTGCCCTTCCTGCTCTGTCTGTTGCTCTCTTCACTACTTAGAACCCACATGCTCCTTGTTTCCATCTATACACCTGCAGCCCATTTGCCCAGAGAAACTGTCTTCTTGTGTGCTTCCCCAGCCAGGACAAACCCCAGTCTCCCTATGCTAGTGGTTGTTCTCACACCTCAAATGGCTGGTATTTGGTGGTGTGCCTTACATTGGTTATTTCTTAGGCCATCTACCAGGACCCAAAGGAGGTGCAATGCTTAATTTGAACCGATGGTTTCCGGTGCTCAGCACCAGCACTTAATCATCAGCACTGGCACTTTTCATGAGCACCAGTTAAAGACACATTCATTTATGGTAGGCACGGAGAGATTAAGTGATTTGCCAGGATGTTGAGCCGATGCCGAGACCTGAACCTGGTTGCCCAGCTCCAAAGTCGACAGCTGTGGCCATTACGCCACATCCTATCACCACTTTCACGGTTGCCAGCACAAAATACCTACCACCCTACCACCCAGCGTTCCCCTCAGTCTCCCGAGTAAAATGATACCTCACCTTGTGTGGGTGGGCCAAGGGCCTGCGACTGGGAAGGGCCAAAAACATAGGGATTGAGGGGTTAGCACAGCGAGCTCTAAGTTCTATATATTTTTTATATGCGTTTTTAGGCTGACTCTGCATTAGACACCCACACAAGTGAGGTATCATTTTTATCGAGAGACCAAGGGGAACGCTGGGTGGTAGGACATTTGTGCTGTCGGGGTGATCCCATGCAGAAATGTAAGGGAAATGTGATTTCTTTCAGCTAAATTTGAGGTTTGCAGGGGATTTTGGGTAGGAAAACGTTGGGGGATCCACGCAAGCCACACCTCCCTGGACTCTTCAATATGTGTGTAGTTTTCAGAAATGTCTGCATTTGGTAGGTTGCCCTAGATGACTGCCGAGCCCGGGACCAAAAACGCAGGTGACTCCTTCGTAAAAACATAAAAACAAGTCTTTTTGTGATCGATAATTTTGAAGTCTCCACAGTATGTTTTGGGCCATTTCCTATCGCGGGCACTTGGCGTAACCACACAAATGATGTGCCATTTTTATTGGGAGACTTGAGGGGAATGCTTGGTAGGTGGAAGTTTGTGGCTCCCTGCAAATTCTAAAACTTTCGAACACAGAAATGTGAGGAAAATGTGTTTCTTATTACAAAGTTTGAGGTTTGCAAGGGATTCTGGGTAACAGAACCTCGTGAGAGCCACGCAAGTCACCCCATCATGGCTTCACCTGGGTGTCTAGTTTGCAAAAGTGTACAGGTTTACTAGGTTTCCCTAGGTGCCGGCTGAGCTAGGGTCCAAAATCCACAGCTAGGCACATCGCGAAAAAAGGGTCAGTTTTCAGTAGAAAAATGTGATGTGTCCAAGTTGCGTTTTGGGCCGTTTCCTGTTGCGGGCACTAGGCCTACTCACACAAGTGAGGTACCATTTTTATCGGGAGACTTGGGGGAATGCTGGTTGGTAGAAGTTTGTGGCTCCCCGCAGATTCCAGAACTTTCCATCACAGAAATGTGAGGAAAATGTTTTTTTTGTTTGTTTTTTAACAAAGTTTGAGGTTTGCAAGGGATTCTGGGTAACATAACCTGGGAGAACCACAAAAGTCACCCCATCCTGGATTCCCCTGGGTATCTAGTTTTTAAAAATGTTCAGCTTTGCTAGGTTTCCCTAGGTGCCGGTTGCGCTAGGGCCCAAAATCCACAGCTAGGCACATCGCATAAAAAAAGGCCAGTGCCTAGTGGGCTTTCTGCCACCCTGGGGGTGGGACAGATCTGGGGCTATTGCCCCCATCTGCCTGGAGGGGGAGGGGGTCAGAAAGACTGTGGCAATTTTATGGGGTGGGGGGTGGGCATTGGCATGCCCATTCTGGGCAGCCCCCACCCATATGTATATAAAGAAAATCCCTGGTGCCTAGTGGGATGTCTGCCCCCCTCCCCAAGCAGGGAATTCACTAGGGAGGGGAGATTCTCCCATTTCCTATGATACCTCTCCCGTGTGTTTCAGTGCTGAGTGGGGAAGGGGGATGAGATAGCCCCACGAGCACCGAAACCGTGAAACTGAAACTACGTTTTAATTTCAATGTAATGACCTCAGCGCGCGATCATCATTACATTGGGAAAGAAAATGCCTCAGGTGATTGGGGAAGCGCTTTCCCACCTCCAGAGGCCAAAAACCAAAAAGGAAATCCCTCTGCTGTTTACAGCAGAGGGATTCAGTGCGCTTTTGCACATGACGGAATGGTTCCGTCATGAGCACAAGCACACAAGCACTGGTGCTTATGACAGAACCATTCCGTCATGAGCACCGAAAGGGTTAAATAGTGCTTATTATTTACTACATCCCGCTGTACACTGCTTTCAACTTTCTCCCTGTCCCCCGCCCTTCCCATCTCTCTAGAGGGCTCCTCTCCATGTCTCGTATCTGTGCCTATGCCTTCCTAAGCCCCTCTGTGCAGATTTCGCCTATTTATTTCCGGTACACTGCCTGTTCAGGCCCCCTTCTCTGCTTACACACTGCTTCCCTTCCTTCTTGGCAAACTGTGGCATGTTTATCCTTGTATTGCGCACACAGCAGTTTTCCGTTCCTTTTAGGTTGTAATTTGCCATACAAAGCAACCGCAGTTGCAATGGGTTTGTGCCGGACTGGTTAGTTTGGGTTACCATGAGAGATCCATTTATGACAGGGTTACAATGGTCAGGACCTTGTCGTTCTGGTACTGTGGTTGCGCAGTTGTTGTTGCCTTGACATTATTCTGTAGGGGTTTATGAGAATTTAGTTAAACGGGTTGTTCCACAGGCTGTGGCCGCCACTAAGACTCTCCGGTCACCTCTTGTTTTGGGGTGACCAGGCGATGCTCTATTGCTGAGTCTCGATTGCCTGGTAGGATATATTGTGCTATTTTTTTCTCGCACATATATGTGGGCAGTAACTTTGAATTTGTACGTGAAAGAAGTGCAGAGTTTAGTGTTCCGCTGTTCTATTCTTTTAGGCAAAAAAATTGTAGGACCCTTACTGTGCCTGCCCTCTTCTTGCCAAAATCGCTCCTTACTTTCTTGCATGACGCACCAAGCCCTTCCCTGTCCTTTTACTGTATCTGGTCCTTCCCTGCTGCATCAGTCTTCCTACTAGGTCTGCGCTCTACTGCCCACTCCCTGCATACACTGGCTGTCTCCCTCTGCTAGGAGGAAAGGACCATTATTTGATTAACAGAAAATTAACTGAGCAGAACAATTCTGGTTCTGAAAAGGAAAGGATAAACCTGGAGACCGTTTACTTTGTGTAGTAAAACTCGACATGGAATGTACAAGCTTGTGAGTGTTGCACATCTGATTGTGGGCACTGTGGAGTGGAGAGGCCGCTCTGTTCCAGGGGTTCTCTGGTACGCTATAGTATCTGTTGAACAGTGTAACAAGATTTCATAACCTCCATCAACTCACATCCGCCTCTGACTTATCTTGCCTTCCTTGCTGTTCTCCATACCCCTCAACACCTCTCTTGTCTGCTGACTAGCAACCTCAGGCTCTCTACCCACAGTGCTCTATTGCTGTGCCCAGGGAGATATTAGCATTTTGGGAAGGTTGTTCTATCCCCAGACCTATCTCATCCCTTCATCTTGTCCCTTATTTTAGCCCTCGTTGGCCTTTACTCCCATGTCTCCTGCCTACTCACCCCTATTTCTTTCAAGTGACTTTAGGCTAGTATACAGTGATATTCAAATAAGCAACATAGCATTCTCTCAAATGTATGGTTACCAAGAACTTTCTGAATCAAAGATCCGGTCAGGCACCTATGGGCCATGTCAAGGCTAACCGCTTTATTTAGCCTCTTTTGATGCTGTATCCATCGATTGAAAAGTGGTTTTGCCTGGAGACTCAGGAGCTATTTATTGATTTAAGTGTTTGACCACTGTTAACATGTCATTGGTAAAGTGACTTTTGTTACTTGCCATATCCCCTCTGATCACACCAATAGGGTGCTCGATGCCTTTGTAGATTTACATCCCTCCCAGGGATCAGTGTGCTTTCGGCTTGGATTCAGAAGTCAGAAAGTACCAGTGGGAAGATGCTTCATTGAGAGTTGAAAGAATTACAAATCAGCACATAATATTGAACTGCAGCCAATTCTTCTTAGCCTTGGGAAATTTTGAAGAGCGCACACCAGCAGCTGAAAATGTGATTGCACATATTAGATCTACTGCATTTCAACCAAGGGGTGGAAAAATCAAGTGTGCATTATGACGGCTAGACTATTGCAATATTGTCCACAACTGACTGAACGAAAATAATGAATCAAGTGTAGAGAACACAGAACAACATCCTTGTAGTGGAAAAAAATTGTTAAAGCCAGACCTTACTCCAATCCACCCCAATCCAGTCTGCCTTACTCCAATCCAATCCGCCCCACTCAAGTCCACCACATCAATCCAACCCGCCCCACCTCACCCCACACCAATCCACTCAATCCAATCCAAACCACTCCAATTCAAACCACCCTACTCCAGGTTAACCCACTCCAGTGCAGCCCAGTCCCATGCACTCACCCAGTCCAATCCATCCTACCCCACTCCAGTCCAATCTACCCCACCCCAATTCACCCCACTACAATCCAATCCTGCCCCACTCCACCCCAACCCACCTCAAATCAATCTAAACCATCCCACTCCAATCTAATCTACCCCACTCCAATCTGCCCCACTCTAAACCAATCCACCCCAATCCAACCCACACAATCCAATTCACTCCAGTCCATCCCACTTCCCAATCCACTGTACTCCAATTCACCTCATCAATCCAATCTACCCCACCTCACCCCACATCAGTCCATCCCACGGGGGCGTGGCTTGCCTGGGATCAATGGCGGACGCGTGAGCGAGGAGCTCCGCACCAGCTGCACATAAATCCTGCAATAAACGCTGACCGAGGCTGCGGTGCCACACCTGACTGCCCGCTAACGTTAGACGGTGGTCACCGGCAGCGCTCAGGCGATCCTCGCTGCGGACGCTGCGGTGTGGGCGAGGCGGCGGCTGTCCCTGGTTCCCCGGGCGCGAGGGGCTCCGGCTGCGATATCTGATTCCTGACAAAGTCTGGGCTGAATTGCTTGAGCGCCCATGGAAATGTTCCAGGAACGCCCGATTTCAACAGATTCAATTTTTTATTTTGCACAGAGCTTATCTCACCCCAGTCAAAATTAAACAATATTTTAAAACGCTCGCAGCACCCTGCCCCCGCTGCAATGGAGAGGGAGCGGATTCCCGCCATATGATGTGGGACTGCCCCCGGATTGGGCTTTATTGGCGGGAAGTGTTGACAATACTTTGTGATGTTACGGGGAGGGATATTGAATTTGGTATAGGTCCATGTTTATTACATTGGTTCCCCCATACTTCTAAGACAAAAATAACTAGTAAATTTATAGACCTGGGGCTGGTCCTGGCCAAAAGGGAAATTACTGCTCATTGGAAGGCTCAGCGGAGGCCGAAGTTGCAGAGGTGGAAGGCTGAATTTATTCGGTGCGATACAAAAGGGGATGATGGACGGAACGTTTGAGCCAATCAAACACTCACCCCCAGTCAACTGATCTGGGTTTAATCCATCATTCTTTAGCTCACTCCACCACCCCAGTTCAGACATGGCCATATGCAAATCAGTCTGACCCTGTGCCTCATGGGAACAGTCCAGCCCGAACTGCCAAGCCATGTCTTCCCTGGACCGGAAACAAGCATCCTAGGACCGGTTTCTGGCATTCCAGCCGTCATCAGCCAGGCTTGCTTGAATCCAGTGGCAAAGTGAGCAAGGGACCCACGTCTGGGCATACCCCCGCCAACTTGGGGCGAACAATGCGATACAAAAGGGGATGATGGACGGAACGTTTGAGCCAATCAAACACTCACCCCCAGTCAACTGATCTGGGTTTAATCCATCATCATTCTTTAGCTCACTCCACCACCCCAGTTCAGACATGGCCATATGCAAATCAGTCTGACCCTGTGCCTCATGGGAACAGTCCAGCCCGAACTGCCAAGCCATGTCTTCCCTGGACCGGAAACAAGCATCCTAGGACCGGTTTCTGGCATTCCAGCCGTCATCAGCCAGGCTTGCTTGAATCCAGTGGCAAAGTGAGCAAGGGACCCACGTCTGGGCATACCCCCGCCAACTTGGGGCGAACAATGCGATACAAAAGGGGATGATGGACGGAACGTTTGAGCCAATCAAACACTCACCCCCAGTCTGAACTGGGGTGGTGGAGTGAGCTAAAGAATGATGATGGATTAAACCCAGATCAGTTGACTGGGGGTGAGTGTTTGATTGGCTCAAACGTTCCGTCCATCATCCCCTTTGTATCGCTTTGTTCGCCCTAAGTTGGCGGGGTATGCCCAGACGTGGGTCCCTTGCTCACTTTGCCACTGGATTCAAGCAAGCCTGGCTGATGACGGCTGGAATGCCAGAAACCGGTCCTAGGATGCTTGTTTCCGGTCCAGGAAGACATGGCTTGGCAGTTCGGGCTGGACTGTTCCCATGAGGCACAGGGTCAGACTGATTTGCATTTGGCCATGTCTGAACTGGGGTGGTGGAGTGAGCTAAAGAATGATGATGGATTAAACCCAGATCAGTTGACTGGGGGTGAGTGTTTGATTGGCTCAAACGTTCCGTCCATCATCCCCTTTGTATCGCTTTGTTCGCCCTAAGTTGGCGGGGTATGCCCAGACGTGGGTCCCTTGCTCACTTTGCCACTGGATTCAAGCAAGCCTGGCTGATGACGGCTGGAATGCCAGAAACCGGTCCTAGGATGCTTGTTTCCGGTCCAGGAAGACATGGCTTGGCAGTTCGGGCTGGACTGTTCCCATGAGGCACAGGGTCAGACTGATTTGCATATGGCCATGTCTGAACTGGGGTGGTGGAGTGAGCTAAAGAATGATGATGGATTAAACCCAGATCAGTTGACTGGGGGTGAGTGTTTGATTGGCTCAAACGTTCCGTCCATCATCCCCTTTTGTATCGAATTTATTCGGTGGGCAGAGTGCGAGACGGTTCTCCGACTGCAAGCGGCTGGTCGAGCTCATAGCGACAAAGCAATGGACTCTGCCCGTGCCTGGGGAGCCTTAACGGAGCTGCTAAAACCCACAGACTCCGATACTGATGTGGACTCTTTGCTTAGTGACTCGCACGACCTGCCCTCCTCACTAACTGTTTAGAACGGTGTTGGAGAATGGGTGATACCTCTATTAGCCTACCAACTGTCCTACGTTATGAAAGTTTGCTGTGTACCATTCAGTTGCAGGATTATTGTGCTGTGGACACTGAGCTGAATGCCCTGTTATGTCTCAAGCTATCACGTTATGCCGGGGAGTTGTGGGAGGGGGTTGGTGGGAGGGAGGAGGGATTGTTGCGTGTTATAGGGTTTATGATTTCGTGCTCATTTTCTTTCCTCTGCTCCAGAGCTTCTGGATATAATACCTGTTATTGCCCTTTATCACGTTGTGCCTTGCTATAGAAATGCGAAGGTGGGCCTTGTTATTGGAACACCGAACTGTTCTCCAGTATGGTATTGAGCACTCCCAATTGTATCCGTGGATTAACGGAGAGCCCGTATAGGGAGACATGTGTATTGGGGAAGTTATATGCGAGCGGAAGCTCATGTTTGAATTGCTTTTGATTGATATATGATGGAAATCAATAAACATATTTTACAAAACAAATCAGTCCATCCCACCAACGTCCACCCCACACCAATCCAAACCACTCCAATCCACTCCACCCCACTCCTCCCCACCTCAATCCTATCCACCCCACCTCAATCCTATCCACCCCAATCTAATCCAACCTACCCAATCCACCCCTGTCCAATCCACCCCACACATTCCAATTCCCTCCACAGTTCACCTCACTTCCCAATCCACCCTCCTCCAATTCACCCCATCAATCCAGTCCACCCCACACCAATCCAATCTACCCCACTCCTCCACCCCACTCCAACCCACTTCAATCCACCCCAATTCTATCCACCCCACCCCAGTCCAATCAGCCCCACTCCATCTACCCCAATCCAGTCCATCCAATCCACCTCAATCCAATTCGCCCCACTCCAATTCACCCCACTCTCCATTCCAACTCACTCCACTCCAGTCCACCCCACTTCACTCCAATCCACCCCACATCACTCCAGTCCACCCCACTCAAATCCACCACAATTTACCCCACTCCAGTCTACCAAAATTCACCCCAATCCAATCCACCCCACTCCAATTCACCCCACTCCAATTAAATCCACCCCACTCCAGCCCAATCCACCCCACTCTATGCCACTCCATGCCAATTTACTCTACGACACTATTTGTAAAAAGAAAAAATGTGCCAGGGCCCTCGTCAGGAGGACACTACAGCTTGCACCATCCGTTGCCCCTGCCAGCGCAGCCAGTGACCGTGCCAACACAACAACTAACCATTACACTTTTACAAGTGTGACAATTCATATTATTCCAGGTCCCCAAAGCTATAAGACTGTCTTGCGAGGCTGGTATTAGTCATTGTAAATGTAAATTAAATTAATAAACAGCTATTGTTGTGCTCATACCTAAAGTAGGCAGTCAGCGTCCCCATGTGACAGACTGTCATAAGTGCTGGTGCTGGCAATTAATTGCAAGTGCTGAGCACCGGAAACCACTGGCTCAAATTAAGCCCCTTCTGCGACACTCTCTGCCGCTAAACTACTGACCTCTACTCCACTCTACAACACCCTACTCCCTCCTACTCCATGACACTCTACTTCCCCCATCTCCACTCTGACACTTTAATCCACTCTACGACATGCTACTTCCTCTACTCCTCTCTACAATACTCTACGCCACTAACTTTTAGCCATGCTGAACAGCAGCCACATTGGTGTACAAAATGGCTAAAACACATTGCCAAAGCCAATATCTCTTGCATGGACGAGACCCATTGGCTTTGCCAATGCTTGTTACTGTTGGGATGACTTAATAAATGATTGTAAAACCTCTTCCTTTGCTGCATGTCCTATTCAAACATGTTCTTGCTTCCGTTTATTATTGACAGTATTACTTCTGCAATTAACACTTCAGTAACTTGAGGGATTGCTCCAATATGTTTAGAGAAACCCGTCATTACCCCCTTGATTAATCAACAAAAATAAAAAAAGCACAAGCTGACCTCCAAGCCCTTGCCAACTGTCGACCAGTTTCCAGTTTGCCCTATTTTTCAAAACTCCTTGGCATGCTCTAAGAGGGCATCTTCCTGCTTTCATTGAGAATAACAATATAATAGATGGAAGCCTGTAATCCCTTTAAAAAATCCTTTCCTTATTACAGATAACTTGTGACAACTCTTGTCTGCAAGAAGGAAATGATGTAGCGGCTCAACTGTAAAAAGTTATTGCTTTTGGCTTTTGACTTTGACTTCGACTTCACAATGTGTGCTGTCAAAGCCAGTAGCAAGGGTGAAAGGTAGCTCACGGAGCATTATTACAGCCGCAGTTTAAACACGAAAAATGGGAACTGGCTTTTTCCTCTTGTGAAATGGTTTTATAAAAGAAAAAGTGATTAGCAGAAAAGAGATATTTATGCCAAACAGTATTTGTTGTTGTTTTTTTTAGGGTACAAGTAGTTTCTGAAAAGATGAAATTTGTACATAATCTGACCCACAGCATTTTTTAACCTGATTTTATAATCTCCTGATTCTAATATTTTTTAGGCCAAATAATACTAAAAGCTTTTTGGTGTGTTAAATTTACAGTCAGATTCTGCTTTTATTCTTCTTATCTGCAATGAACATGAAAGCGCAAGACAAAGGATTTAAGTGGTTTTAGGGAAGGATGATGGTATAAACATGTATTATAAGCAGTAATATTGTATGCCCTTCAACCCTGGGTCTCCATATGGTCCTGTAACTGCTCGATGATCCTAATGCTTTACGGTAAGGGGTACCTTACCCCAGAAATGTATTAGACCACCATCAGGCAGGTTTTATCCTATCTTACGTTACTGAGTAGTTACTTCAGCAGCTGTTGACTATTCCTGTATGTTGGCTAGCATTGGTCATGTCAGAACCTCATTTTGTTAGACCTTATATACCCTTCAACATAAGATTCTGTTAAAGACGGCAGGAGCTTGGCTTGATTCCTTTTTATCAACCAAAAAACATGCAGCAAGTCCATCAACATAACTGTGCCAATGGAACTCTGCCAGTTGTGACAGCTCTGGGAGATTGTGTTATCACCTTACCTTTTCAACCTACATTGTGTACCACTGGTAAAACTACTCTGAGCATTAAACACTTTTCATAAATGTGCTGATAATTTTCAGCTTGATATCTAGACCTCCCCTTTTTAGGTCTCGCCTGGCGTTGCAGCGCGCATGCGTTGCTCGTTCTGCGAGGGCTTCTTGGAATCAATACGATTTCAGAAGTTCGCTTTCTGCTCCGCCCGTGTTTTCCATTGGTGCGCGTCATTTTGCGTCACCAATTATGCTAAACGGGGTGTTATGATTGTCCCGGAGGCTTTTTAGTCCCTCCTGGTTACCACCCTGTCCACTTTTTTCCCCGCCCACGTGGACTGGATCTTTAACTGGCGGCTTTACACGCTGTCCTTTAAAAGACAGTAAGCACTCTTTTCTTTGCATTGTCAGCGCCGTCCGCTTTGGCTGCGCTTGTTTGTTTACGGCGCCGACATGCACAACATGCTTCAGAGCAGGGGCTCTCCACGGCGCACGAGAGAAAGGGGGTAATCTTCGGCAGCACTTCATTTTCTTTTCTTTTTGCACGGTGCGGCTTGCCCAACTTCATATTTTTTATCACTTTAAACTATTCAGCGCAGCGCCCATTTCATGAGCGCCGTGCTTTCATCTTCAAAACTCCATGTCCCCGTAGGGGGCCCTCCCTCCCACCTCAAAAAACAGGCTGCCTGTTTAATTCTCCACCCATCCCCGCCGGCCGTCCGCTTTGGCTGCGCTTGTTTGTTTATGGTGCTGACATGCACGACATGCTTCAGAGCAGGGGCTCTCCACGGCGCACGAGAGAAAGGGGGTAATCTTCGGCAGCACTTCATTTTCTTTTCTTTTTGCACGGTGCGGCTTGCCCAACTTCATATTTTTTATCACTTTAAACTATTCAGCGCAGCGCCCATTTCATGAGCGCCCTGCTTTCGTCTTCAAAAGTCCATCTCCCCATAGGGGGCCCTCCCTCCCACCACAAAAAAACAGGCTGCCTGTTTAATTCTCCACCCATCCTCCCTGCTGGTTAACGAGTTAATCATCGGCCGGGTTTAACGTCATGTCTCCCTCCATACTCCGTGTGTTCCCACCCGTCATGTCTCCCTATGTTATTTTATTTTTGCAGGGCTCGCGCACCTCCATGTTTTTTGGAAAGAACTTAAAACTCTTTAGCGCGGCAGCTGGGTCAGTTTTCTTACGTCATGTCTCCCTCCATACTCCTTGTTTAAACAGCTGTAATCTGAGCCCCTAAGCTTCCCACGTGCGCAGACACGTTTAACAACTAGCATGGGTAAAGAGAATCTGGATTCAAGAGAAAAAGGTCGGAAAAGTTTGAAACAGTAACATTAGATCACAGATGGTAATAAAACTATTTTCTCGCGGGATTAATAGAAGCCTGTGCCATCGCACATATATAAAAAACATTTTGATCTTTTGCTTGGGCCATGCACCCCACCCCCAATAAATGTCTCCATCTGTCCCAGGCTGTTCAACAAACAATAAGGCGTTTGCGCTGCTCCTCACAGGCTCCAACCAGTTTACACCGGCTGCTGGGAGAACAGCAGTCAATAAGGTGTCGTGGCGTGCGCTCTCCGGCACCATCTTCTTGATCCGGGCAGGGGCCGAGATGACATTTTTCCCAACCGGTCACTTCAAAACCCTGAAAGTCAGTTCCTTGAGAATTTGAAAAGCTTGACGGGTAGTAGCTTTGCTAATATAATGCAAAGAATAGCAACTCCTGTACCGTTTACATCCCTAGTGTGAACGTTGTGAGTTATTCTCTTTCACCTTCTTCATGTGAAGTGTGGTTTGCACTTTTTCTTGTACAGCGATCTATTCACCTTCTATGCACTAGGCAGCAATCCCAGGTTGTAACAGTTGTGACTTGACTAAAAGACAAGCTTTAATCCCAGCAGAGGGAGGCGTGCACTTTTGAATTAAACTACAATGCACCAAATGTGTGGGCCACAGTCACAACAAGCATTTGCAATGCAATAGGTCTCGGAATTACAAGAGTTTAAGCCATTGGCATTGTAAATGACAATGCCTTTTATTTATGTTTTAAAAACCAAAACATAAATAAAGGCATTGTCATTTACAATGCCAATAGCTCAAACTCGCGTAAATGCGAGACCTATTGCATTGCAAATGCTTGTTTTTCAAGTTTTATTTATTGATACATTAGTACAATACCAAATATTAAGCGCTATAACAGTCGCAATAGACATCTGACGAAACATAACATAGTAGTATACACCATATATGCTCTATAGTAGGAGTAAAAGATAGACAGCCGGAGAACAACCTAGTTTCAATATGCATGCCTTTTTTTTTTTTTTCTCCCTGGTTTACAAGTTAGCTACCTTTAAGCTAATTCCTCCCCCCCACCTCCCCCCCTCCCTTTCCAATCTGGTCTCAGCATTCCAAAGGTGCCGTAAGTCCCCTCTTTCATCATTGTTATTGCTCTCCCTCCCAACAAGGTAAGTCCTCAGTGGGTCCCATACGTCTCTGGAGAGTGACCCCAGAGGCAGCAGTGTCCTGTATACTTCTGAGTTTGTGTTGCAAGACGTCAAGACTGTAAGACGTTTGTCCACAGTGGGCGGTGCTCTCCTTCGTAATGCCATAGCTACCCGGCATTTGCCAAAGAGCTGGGCTAAACCAACAAACTTCCTACTGTGCTTAGATACCAGTTTGACATAGCTCAACAGTGCTGTCAGGGTCTCAGTCCGTAGTGCCAGACACACTGTGTCATTCAAGGTTTGGATCAGTATGCTTCAGTATTGAGCGATCACCTTGAATTACCATGCCAAATGTAAAAAATCATGTGTGGGAGTGTTGCATTTTCACATACATTGCTATCTCTGTACCTATATTTGTGCAGCCCAGCAGGCGTGTAGTAGACCTGGTGGAGAAAGTTGTAATACAGTAATCTATGCCTTCCGTTCATGGAAATCTCTCTAGTGCTCTCACAACAGTATTCCCATTGTGTGTTTGTCAGCCCAAAGCTTTAGACCAGTTGTCCCTGGATCAATGCCCCACCTTGGGCAAGTCTTGCAGGGTTGTGGTGTATATTGTGGTGATTGTTTTAGTAGTCAGAGCAGCATGTGCTGCAAAGCTGAACAATCTCCAATCTGCCGGTACCTGGGGATATGTAGGGAATGCCTTTCTTACCGCCATCTGAAGTCTGATATAGAGGAATATCGCCAGTGGTGTGGAGTGACCCTTTAGCATATATTCTTCAAGGGTGAGGAATCTCTCTCTCGATCTCTCGATCTCTCGCTCTCTCGATCTCTCTCTCGATCTCTCTCTCGATCTCTCTCTCGATCTCTCTCTCGATCTCTCTCTCGATCTCTCTCTCGATCTCTCTCTCGAGACACACACACCCCTCCTCTCCCAGTGTCAGAATTTATTAGTCCTGCAAATGGTTCATTAGTGATTGGTAGTTTGCGGTTATGAATCAGTTTAATGTGCGGGGAGTACATATTGTCGATGCCTGTAATGCGAGCTAGTCGTGCCCATGCCTATACTGTGCAATGTACCACCTCAATATACGGCCCCAGTCTTGTCGGGGTTGCATAATAACATTAATAAGCTTATGGGGTGTACTAAGCCCAGTTCTAGTTTTCGGTGTGGTGCTTGTCTATTGTTATGGAACCAAAATGTGGAAAATTGTGCCTGAGCAATGTAATATACTTCTAAGTAAGTTACAGCAAATCCCCCTTGACCATACGATTTCTGCACTAATTTCCAACTGACTCTGGGCTGCTTACCCACCCATGTGAGTTTGATTAATGAAGATTGTAAATGGTTGGAAAACCGCAGTTCAGTGGTATCAGGATATTTTGAAAAACGTAGAGGAGCTGGGTTAGCACCACCATTTTCATAAGTGCAATACGGCCTGCCATTGTTATGGGTAGTTTAACCCATTTGTCAACATTAGTTTCAATTTTATCTAGTAAAGTACCTTAGTTCTCCCGTAGTATCACTGCCGGTTCTTTATGAATCAGGATCTGAAGTTAATGAATGGGGTTGTCCTGCCACTGCAGTGGTTAAACAAGGGATAGATATGTTGTTATATCTGTGAGGGGCATCATAAGGGACTTGGACCAGTTTATGGCAGGGCATGACCAGCGGCCAAAGTCGGTAATTTCTGTAAGGATACTGTCCAAGTTAGTGTCTGGATCTCGCACCAGCAGTAGTATGTCATCATCGTACAGTGATGTCTGCACCCTGCGTGTCCCGAATTGGATGCCTTTGTTACTGTGTATTTCGTGCACTGTACTAACTAAATGTTCCAGCACTAGGGCAAAAATGATTTTGGACAAGGTGCACCCTTGCTGTGTCCCGTGTTGTGTAGTGGTAGGGTCAGAGATGCAGCCATTCACCCTAAATGACCCTCTCAGTTAATATAGATTAGGTTTATCCAGTTCGTCATTGCCACACCCATTCCCATTCTACTCAACACTGTTCGTAGGTATGGCCATTCTATGGAATCAAACACCTTTGGAGGCGTCAAGAAACCCTGCCACCGCCTCCAAACCTGGGTCAATTTGGTGGACAACAGCGAAAAGAGTAAGGAGATTATCAGTAGTAGATCGCTGTGCTATGAACCCGGATTGTTCCTGCAAGACTAGGCAGTGCAACAGCTGCTTGCATTTTTGGCAACATTTTACTATCATTATTTATTAAGGATAGTGGCCTATAGGAGTCACAGTCCTGGGCTGACTTTCCAGGCTTAAGTAGTGTAATAACCACCGCCTCCCACACCGTGGGCGGGAGTTTGCCCCTCTGATGGGCTTCATTATAAATATCAAGCAGGTGTGGGGCGCCTTGCCATTTGTGAGGACTTTAATAGTGCAGAGAATATGCTTCGTTCTAATTGGGGAGCAAAGCAGTTCTCGCTCTGCTTCTTCCACCCATGGTAATGTGACCTGTTCTAGGTATTTTGTAACCCCTCCTCTTTTGCCCAGTGTGAAGTGGTATCTAGCGTACGATAGTCTGACGTAAATCCTGCAAGATTATCTATCGATCTGGTTTCTCCCCTCCTCCGTTTGTCGTTAATATGGCTATGTGATCTGCAGCCCATCTCGGTTTTAGTAGTCTAGCCAATGTATGCCCGGGCCTGTCGCACTCCCCTTACAGCTGCCTATTTCCCCAAGTATTTTAACTCTCTATCTGCCTCATCATGAAAATAACATGAGTATCTCAGGCTTGTGATCCATGTTACCGGGTCTCTATCTGTTTCAATTGAATTTTGTATTCGAGTAAGAGTTCCCCCAATTGATTTCAAAATGCCATTCCCCTTTGATATGCACTTCCCTTGTATTACTGCTTTAAAGGCCTCCCACACTGTTCCATGGCCTTGCTCTGCATTCTTATTCGTGTCAAAGTACGTCACTATGACCCGTTTGATTTCCTCTCTCAAAACCATGTTGAGGAGCATGGTGGGTTGCAGGAGCCACAGTTGTTGCGTCCCATCCACCTCAGGCATGTGTAGTGTAATTATCACCGGGGAGTGGTCCAATATGTGTATAGTCATGTGTCCACCCCAGAACATCCTTAGTCCCCCGTCACAAATCCAGTAAGGAGGCTGAACCATGGACCGCCGAGCAAAGCGTGTATTCTCATTTGGTACCTGCACGTGTTCTCCAGATGTCGACTGATTAGTGGGTCTGCATTATTTCTAGTAATGCAGTTTAGCACCACCGTGTTGTCGCGGCCTAATGTTAGAGCTATCTAGAGTCTCATGTAGTGTTAGGTTAAAGTCCTCTCCCTATAGTATTGTGCTTGGTTACACTCCTGTTGTGTTTTATTATGGTTAAAGGCAGAGGCAGCATGCCACGAATGCACAATACAAGTTGGGGTCATCATGATTGGGACCATAGGTGTTGATGATAGTGAGGTGCATGTGCTGCAGTATCCCCTGAACTATCAGGTGTCACCCCTCTGAATCAGACACCACGTGAATGGGCCAGAATCCTTGGTCACATCTAATAAGTGTGGAGACCCCTCTAGAGTAAGCTGAAGATGAGGCAAAGAATCTTTTGGAGCTCCATTGTTTAACTACATATTGACTTCTGTGATGTAAGATGTTTATTTCTTGCAGTAGGAGAATATTGATCAAGTGTCTCGAGGCATAAGCTAATACCCGACATATTTTTCTAAGGTTGTGTAGGCCCCGTACTTGTCTTGTAATGCATTTCACTGGAGGGGGTTGACAATCCGTCTCTATAGCAGTAGCGACGTGCATTAGGCTGAGTTCTATATAGGGTTGTAGCGTTTATATATCAGTCACTCATACATCTGTTCAGTTGTTTCTCCCAGTTGTCACCCCAACCCTCCCCATCCCTACCCCCCTCCCACACGCCGAGTCATATCCGGTCAACAGTAATTGGATGTCGGTTCTTATGTCTCTGTTTCACTTGTGTTCTTAGCAATTGGGTCGAAGGTTGATGATCCGCAAAGACATGAGGTTTGCCATTATAGTAGAATCATAGTCTTACGGGGAACAACATTGCATATTTAATATTCAGTTCCTGTAGCTTCTTCTTCATGGGCTCAAATTTCCGACGAGCTGCCTGCACCACCTGGGTATGATTCATATAAAAGGACAGTTTGTTACCTTCATGCGTGATTTCAGTTTCTTCTCTGGCTAAGGCCAGTATAGTGTATAGTTTAGTAATGTAGGCAGGATTGGGCGTGGTGGAGCGGTCCTGAGGTGCAGTGGGCCCTTTTCACCACAAATTGGGTAGACCGTTTATCTTGGCCAAAGATAGTCACAAGCAAATGTTCTACATACTAGTCCAGTTTCCTCCTCGCTGTCGTCTCCGGGAGTCCCAAAACACAGATGTCACACCTCCGACATCTTATCTCTAAATCTTTGTTTTTCATTTCAACTGTTTGAAGTTAATTTGCCATGCATTTACAGTCCTCCCTTACTGTATGTAAGGTGTCTTCGGTGTCGGAAATCCGGTGCTCAGTCGCCGTTAGCCGTTGATCATGTCCCTCCAGCTTTTCCTTCAGCGGAGTCGAAGCACAGCTTAAGAGCATCGATCTCCACATCGATCATGGCCAAACTCCCTTGCATTCCTATTAAGTGTCTTCACCTAATATATATATATATTTTTTAAATAAAAGCAGTGTCTTCCCCTCACCAGTGTTAAGCTCTGCAAGTGAGTCTGTTGCCATGGTAGGATCAGGAGTCCTGTATTTCTCATGAGAGCGGGCTGCCTTTTTAGATTCAAATTGTAGTCTGCCCTTTCTAAGGGCCACCTTGCGAGTAAACATTTGCTGGTATAATTCAGGGTCGTAGCCAGCGAGAGGGGTAGGATGTGCACCGTAGTCTGTGCAAGTGGCTTATAGCTGCAGTTTGCAGGCCCTACAAGGATGGCCTGGTTTACATAGGGGCGCATTCGGTTTATCGGTCATAGACCATGAGCAGCACATGGGTAACCACGCCAACCATCAGTCCCGGGGAAGCGCTTGGTATTGCCAGGATAGTGTAGGATTGCAATTTACTAGTATATGTGGTTGCTGGTCAGCAAATTCAATTTAGGCAACCCAAAGATCACGGAGATACATTTTCATAGCATCAGAGGATTGCGGTGTGATTAATGTGCGAGTCACCAGTCTCGAAGGTCTTCAGCTCCGTGTCTTAACTGAAGAATTTTGAAGGCCTCATCTGTTGCTTGCAGCTGTTCCTCACCTCCCGTCACCCCCCCGGTCCTACCTCAGCTGCAGGAGGGAGTAGAGGAGCGTCACCGCTGGCCATCACTGCCGCCCGCCCTCTGCCACCCAAGCTGCAGCTCGCCCCTCGTCAAGCAGCCCGGGTATGGCATGCAAGGGAAATTCATGACCTAGGCGGTGGGCGTGTCTTCCTCCAGCATCCCTTGCTCCAGTACCGCATGTAGATGCAGCGGGGGTCTCCAGGCAGGAGTTGGTGGATGTACGCTCACAGGATCACCATCTGTGCACTGTATGAGTTGTGGGCAGCAGCCTATTTTCCCACGAGGCCGTCGGAGCTCTATTACAATGCGGACATCTTGTCTGTATTCCAAGCCATGCCTCCAAGATCTCCCCCTCTTCTAGCAAAAAAAGTAGATGGTGTTCTTTCTTGAGATAGCACTTAAAGCCTCGTGATTGCTAAACAGAGAACATGTATGACAAAAACTGTTAAAGCATTGTTCTATGTATTTGTGATTAAATCATAAAAAATAAAATTCAAACATCACCTCATGAAAATTGCAGGGCAGTACTTTTTGGTCTTAATTAAGTTTTGCCTTTAAAAATAATTTATAGCATGATTGAGTAGGTTTTAAATTGTTGATACTGTATTGACTAGGTACTTATTTTCACTTGCTGTAAATCGGCAGCCCATTTCCCCTCAATGAAGAAGGCCTGCTATACTCCTACTCCAATGGTTTGAACATAAAAGAAATTTCCAATGTGCGCAAACTAACATTAACCATTCTGCCACAATTCCTTTAATAAGCTCCAGCACCAGATGATTGAACAATTCCATGCACTATTTGAGCGGCAGCAAACTAAGGGATTGCATTTACTGCCTGAACCCACAGCACAGACTCAAGGAGTCGCAAATTTTTGGTTAAAATCTTGAATGACCAGGAAGACTAACTATTTCTGTGGCTTTAGAAGAATAAGGCTAATTGCATGGTTTCACTCGACAATGATTCTACTCCTAGTGCCTCCATTTTGAGGAAAGATCTCCACCTCTCAAAACATCTTCTGACAGGAATCCATCATCTTTGTTTGGGGAAGGGAGTCTTATTAGGAGGCCTCTAAAAGATCTGACAGGAAGCTGTGTAGTCTGCCATGGTAGCCTTGCGAGGCGCATCACAAAGAAACCAACAGCCTCAAAGATCCAGACAAATGCACCAGTCTTCGGTGCATCTACTCTCAAGACCCGTCAACGCTGCCCTTCTCTTCGATGGAAGATGGATGCTACTGGGGTTCTGGCCATCCTTATTACAATAGACATTTTGACTAATTCTATGAGAATCACGTTATCAGGATCCATCAATTCTCAGGGTTCTTTTTCCTAATTGACAACCTTCATAAAATGATGCAACATTACTACAGTTCCTTTCCTCCAACTAGTTGTTAACGTTGTAAAAGAAAACATGCCAGGCCCAAAGTTTTGCTCAGAAGCCTGCAGCCGGCACCATCAAAGATCGGGTTGCCGGAATTCAAGGCTGCATAGTCTTTATTCCACCTTGTGCCTCTTTAAATTCATCATCAGGCACTCCTTGCCCTTTTATCTTCTTCTTGCATTATTCTTTTTCATCCCTGCTTTCTCCTTGTCACATGTTGTCCATCTTTCTCTTCCTTTCTTACTCCTGGTGTATTTTTCACTCTTTTGCTCTAGGTCAAAGTCTAAAGAGGAAAAACTAGTGCCAGTGTGCCCCACCTATAACCGCCTGATCAAATGAAGCACTGACTCCAAAATTTAGAACATTCTGAAGGTGCATTACAGCCACGTCTGTATCAACCTCAGCAGGCACCACCACATCCAGCTCCAGTACAAATCCTAGACCAGTTCAGCCTCATCAGCCACCACCACACACTCCAGTGATTCTTTGACCTCTGCCACCACAAACTCAGTCATTGCTCAGATTTTGTAAAAGATTGCTTAAACTAACAGCGATATAGAGGAAAAGATAGCTTCTCGACCCACAGCAAACTACAACGGATGAATAAGACTACTGTTTGGCATCCAGAGATGGTGCACCCACAAGCTCACACATAGAATCCCTGTCAGATGGAAATTCCTGCTCCCACTCCTTAAAAGAGAGGGCATCGAAGCAATTCAACCAAGTGCTTAATATCATTGAGACAGATTGCTTTCTGTAGATCTTTAAGAAGGCATTTTGATTATATGCAGCAGTTTACAAATTGTTACACAGATGATTTTCTATAGCGTCTTTATGCAGTTAACCAATATTCTTACTAAATGTTATTTTTTGATTGAATAAATTTACATTTGCATTATATTTAATAGTTTTTGATTGCCAACAGGTATGCAGAATCTGTGGGAGCAAAGCACTATCACACTTCAGCCAAACAGAATAAAGGAATTGAAGAGCTCTTCCTTGACCTTTGCAAAAGTAGGTATATGTTGTGTGTTTTAGTTACTTGCTTTTTATTGAAATTCACAAAACATACCATCCACCATACTCCAACATCCACAGAAAACACTGATGAAGATGAGCTGGTGGGTTCAATGCATAAATAGAAAGAATGAGAAAGGACAGCTTGAAAAGCGAGAGGCAACGATTTGGGGAACATTTCAGTCCTGTGCATGAAACAGTTTGTGCATTTGAATAGGTTTGCAGGAACATGGACTGTACAACAAACAGAGGACTTAAATAATGAATTCTCAGAAGAATAGATAGTAGTACAAAGTCTTCTGAGACAAAACATTATCAAAATTTTGGGGCGCAAGGGGGCAACTGACACAATTATGCAGATGTGCTCTGGATTTCTAGCGAAATGGAGATATAATCCAGTTAAGGCAGAAATGAGGTGACTGCAGAGAAAGTACCAGGAGTGGGGGAGGAAAGAATTCCGCTGATCAATTTGAGTTGATAAAAATAGAACCTGTGTACATCTGAAGTTTGAGATGCCATCGAGATTCCAGTTTAAAACCAAGATTCTTGATTTCTTCTGCAGGTATAGCACATTCGCCTTTATCCCATGACATAAGTGCAGGTCCCCCATGGCCTTCACAGGCAAAGCCTTGAGTTTAATATGCGCCATAACTGCCCTCCATTTCCAGAGTTTCCCTCATACAGTGTTGAAATGCTAGAATAATAATGGTACCAACACACCCTGATCCCCATTCTAGTTTTAGAAGAATCCATGGCATTAGTGTACACATGGGAACAAATGAGTCCAGCCAGAATTTCAACATAAATATTAAAAAGGCAGTGAACAGAGGTGCTCATTCAGCATTTCTTTTAGGTGCATGACAGTAAACAATGTTACCAACCTAGCCGATTTGATTCCAACAGACCATTTTAGTTGTCATGCTCTCTGAAAAACAGTTATTGAATTCCACCGTCTATCTTCCTGAGCCCTTATTGATACAGCAATACAGAGTTAAAACTGCCACTCCTTTTTGTGGGGAACAATGCTATGTCATCTCCTAACATAACCATTTTGGAAGAGTGAGATGGACAATACTTTTGTGTTGGAAAAGATGGATTGAAAAATATAATTGACAAAATGTTCGAGTTGCAGGGAATTTGAGAGAATGAGTTGCAGGATATTGCAAAATAAAACAAGCCAACTGAAATGTATAGTCGCCTAAATGAAGCAAAACCAAAGGGGATGATGGACGGAGTGTTGACATTACAAGCACTCACCCCCAGTCAACTGATCTGGGTTTAATCCATCATCATTCTTTAGCTCACTCCGCCACCCCAGTTCAGACATGGCCATATGCAAATCAGTCTGACCCTGTGCCTCATGGGAACAGTCCAGCCCGAACTGCCAAGCCATGTCTTCCCTGGACCGGAAACAAGCATCCTGGGACCGGTTTCGGGCTCACAGCCCTCATCAGCCAGGCTATCTTGAATCCAGTGGCAAAGTAAGCAAGGGACCCACGTCTGGGCATACCCTGCCAACTTAGGGCGAACAAAGCAAAACCAAAGGGGATGATGGACGGAGTGTTGACATTACAAGCACTCACCCCCAGTCAACTGATCTGGGTTTAATCCATCATCATTCTTTAGCTCACTCCGCCACCCCAGTTCAGACATGGCCATATGCAAATCAGTCTGACCCTGTGCCTCATGGGAACAGTCCAGCCCAAACTGCCAAGCCATGTCTTCCCTGGACTGGATTCAAGATAGCCTGGCTGATGACGGCTGTAAGCCAGAAACCGGTCCCAGGATGCTTGTTTCCGGTCCAGGGAAGACATGGCTTCGCAGTTCGGGCTGGACTGTTCCCATGAGGCACAGGGTCAGACTGATTTGCATATGGCCATGTCTGAACTGGGGTGGCGGAGTGAGCTAAAGAATGATGGATCAAACCCAGATCAGTTGACTGGGGGTGAGTGCTTGCAATGTTCAACACTCCGTCCATCATCCCCTTTGGTTTTGCTATGTTTGCCCTAAGTTGGCAGGGTATGCCCAGACGTGGGTCCCTTGCTCACTTTGCCACTGGATTCAAGATAGCCTGGCTGATGACGGCTGTAAGCCAGAAACCGGTCCCAGGATGCTTGTTTCCGGTCCAGGGAAGACCTGGCTTGGCAGTTCGGGCTGGACTGTTCCCATGAGGCACAGGGTCAGACTGATTTGCATATGGCCATGTCTGAACTGGGGTGGCGGAGTGAGCTAAAGAATGATGATGGATCAAACCCAGATCAGTTGACTGGGGGTGAGTGCTTGCAATGTTCAACACTCCGTCCATCATCCCCTTTGGTTTTGCTATAGTCGCCTAAATGACCACCAATATGCCAATCACAGCATCAGGTTGGCATGCTATTAGACTTCTTTAAACTGGAAAAATCTCATGGACTTGACTGATTCAGGCCCCCTTCTTCCCACTCCGCCCCTCCCCCCAACCAACCCCCTTTTTAAAAAAAAATTTTTAATGGTGCTCCGACCAATAAATATGCATTTCATTTTGACATTTTTTAACTTGCCTACATCAAATTTGAACTTTCCTCAGGTGATTAATTGAGTCGGACGTTATTTTCCTGCACAGATTGGGGGAAAGACCTTTTTGACTGTGGCAGCTTGATGCTTATACAATAAATAACGTTGATGCAGCGATTCTAAGTACCATCTGGGCTAAAAGATTGGGGGTTGGTAATATAGGAACTTTTACACCAAGATCAGTTAAAATTTATTAGGAAAACGGGGGATTCATCAATTTCATACATGGAGTACACCTTATCCAGTTCACCAAAGATGAATTTGAACACCACTTGCAAGTAAGCTTCAAAGGATACTGAATAGAATTTCGACAGTGTTCACCGAAATTACGGAAATCCTTCACAGAATGGGATTGGTTGTCATTTATTATTCTAAAGTAATGTCTTTGTGTTGCTCTCCAATTAAATATCAATATTACAGGTACTTAACAATGGTGTCTTCTGTGTCCTCTACTTTTTAATTTGGCTTTATCCCTGGAACCCCTTGTAGAAAAATAACATAAAGGGAAATCCGGTAGGGGCACAAGAATGCAAATATGCTTTTGACTTTCACTGATAACTTAATTTCTCTGCATCCATTTTTGCAACTATTTAAAAGAATTGGTGAATTTTCGGGTTATTTAATTGATTGCTCAAATCAATATTCATGTCCATTTCAAGAATGCGCAATAAATAAGATACATACTCCCATTTTGTTGGGAGTCTCAAGAGACTAAATAGTGGATTCAGCATTGAACAGATGTCAAGATAATGTAATATCATTTAACTAGATTTCCGGACCAAAATGGTGTAGATATATCTAAATGGCATGAGCTGAGCTTCAGTCGTTGGACCAGAATCTATATAGTAAAAATTAATCTGCTGCGCAGAATTTATTTTAATGTCATGAACGCCTTATATTTGCCTTATAGCAATTTTGTTAACAGGGCATAGGAATAGTCACTTTTAAGTTTTTGTTAACCGCCTAGAAGTTAAGCTATCTTTCTCATGTAGTAAACTTAAAATTCCAGCTGCCAAGGGTAGATTTAGTTTCCTCTGTATTAGGAATTACCATTGGGCCTTTATTCTGCTAATTTCTGTCCACACTAGACTCTGAAAAGCATAATTGCATATACATAGCACCAACAACCATTGAGGGTCTTCCATTAGCGTTCCTTTGGACTGTTGATAGAGTAAGAGGTGGATTTGCTGAATACCCTCTGAAAAGGTATCACATATAGGTCTTAGGCAAGCCTGAAATTTGTCTTGAAACTTAGATTTCTTAAAATGTCATTAAACCAAGGAGTAGTAGTCTATAATGACCCTTATTAATCCAAAAAGACATTCATCGTATTAGTCAGCTTGTTCAAGATCACGCTGTTGTTGCCTTCAGTATGTTACATAAATCATACTTGTGGCCTACGAATGAGCTGTGCAATTATCTTGGACTAAAATGTGCAGTAGTGTGATTCATTGATTTAGTTAAGTGTCATACTTCTAAGTCGAAAAACCTACTTTGCCCTTAAACAAAAATTTCCTGCATCATCTCCTAAACTTTACAGAACTATTTCTTATGTAAACTGTAGTCTTCATACATCTAAAAGTGATTGGGAAAAAGAACTTGAATAATAACTCACAGAAGACCTTTGGTTGGTTAATAGGAAGAGAAATCTAAACGATAGCACAAATATCAATTACCTCTGAAGATATCAAAGCTTGGATTAATAGAATACTCACCTTGTTGGAGATGAAAATCATATCAAGCAAGTCTATCTCACATGTTGTTGAAGTGTAAAGTGTCTGCCAATCTTTGGCAGACTGTATTGGAGAAACACTCATTTGTCTTGGGTGGAGAACATTGCAACACCCTCTGTGGTCCTGTAGTCCCCTCTCCCCAAGCCCTACCTGTGTACAGTCGCAACCGATGCTAGCATAAACTACCACTTTAGGACTAACCTCATTTTTGTTTGGCGTTCAATCAATACTTGGGTCTGCTGTTCTCCCTCACTGTGCCTCTGTGCATTGGCTGTGTGTCCTGGTATTACAACTCAGGATCTGCAACCTTCTGCTGCTAAACCTCCTTCGGATTGTCCTTGTGAAATAGCAGCTGTTCTTGAATAAAGTTTTAAACTGCAACTAAAATAAGGTAGTCTCAGCAGTTTCAATCTCCAACTATGGGGTTTATTTTTTTTGCATATTACTCATCCATAAAGTTAGTGATTTGATGATTTAACATTTCAAGTGAGTTTTGTTAAGTTACTAACTCTATTCTCCGGGTATAAGTTCCAGCACTGGCGGAAGAGCCTTGTTTATTTTTCTTCTTAATACTTGCTCAAGTTGAAATGTCCTATGTTCCTTGACTCTCAAAGGAGTGTCTTTAGCTCCTAGATTGAGGAGCTGTTACAACTCTTCCTCCAGCAATTTTAGAAAATCAGAACCATCAACATGAATGGGAACCTTGACAATTGACCAGAAATAAGATGGCCGCCGAGTAGGAGCTCTTCCCGAGAGCTCCTGGTTCGGGGATTACCTTATCGGTCGATATCCCTACGATAACCAGCCATCCAACATCAACATCCACTCCCTTAACTGAAACAACACGCAACACAGTGTTCTTAGGATTTTGTCGCCGCTTACCTGAAGAAACGAGCTCCCCGGATCTCATCGACTCTCTCGGCTGGATTGGGCCCACGGGACCGACGACACTTGTCCCCTAGCAGGCTTCTACAGAAGGGATCCACCGACGTGCCTGCCTACTTGCACAGCCTTTCTTTCTTTACCGGTGCCGATGTGCCCTCCTTCCACACATCCACAACCCACGCGTTGAGACGGTCCCGGCAGGGACAGGGCCACAAGCTGAGACGACCCTGACTTGGACGAAGCGGACCCTCCATCCACAGACGCTTCCCCCTGCCGCTTCCGAATCCCGCATCGGAGCCGATGACTTTAATCTGGTGCCAAGCCTGATCAGACAGTCACGCCTCGTCTGTAATGTCCCTCAAACGGACCGGTTATGGCTCCTACCAGACCGTGAATCAGGAAATGGTCATCAGGGCTCGGGCTACCTCTGTCCTGACTGTTACAGGCTGCCTCTGACCGGACTGCAACCGGCTGCCAATCCTGAACAGACCTCTGTGCCTCGCCCGCAGCGACCCACAAACAAACCCTGATCTGACTCCAAAACAAGACCAAAAGCGGGTGAGTGGTCATAATGGCCCAGCGGCCCGCCGTAAAATTATGGAGGTCTTCTGAACGTCCATCTTACTAGGCTCCCGATCGCCCTCCCACCCGCCCAGGCCCTGTCCCCGAGGTGAACAAATCCACCACTCGCCCCTCTGAGCGGGACACAGGCCCCAAACGTCACAGCAACTCCACCACTCCGAATCATCACTTGGAAGTCACTCGACTGAGCCACCACATCGGCTCTCCCCGCTGGATTTTGATCCCTCTGCCCACCGCCATGTTACAGCTGCAGAAGCCCTCTCTACGATAAGGGATGATTGCCGCCCTTCGATCCTGCCTCCGATCCTGGCCCCTCTCCCAACCTCAACTATCTACACTCCATTATCGAAAATGAGACCGCCCAACGTCGCTCAGAGTTAACCGCTGACAAGATCCACACGGTTGGTATTATCCGCCGACCGGACCTCCTACGCGACAACGTTCTGTGCTCTACTTCGGTGCCTTGATGTTTACCTAACTACGAACCGCTCATTGTCGTCCATATATGTGCGGATGGTTAATGGCCACCTGACTCTTCTCGTTGCTTTGTTTGCCACTCTATGAGCCCTCCTCCTCCATTCTCCTAAACACGGTGTGCTCTTACTTGGTATTTTGCCCCCGAGAAGGGCGCTGACTCTTCACGTTGCTTTGTTTCTCACTCTCTGAGCCCTCCGCCCACACTCGCCTAAATACTGTGCTCCTACTCTGTTTCTGCCCCCGAGAAGGACGACGAAGTCGATAGTGAACCCGCTGACCGGACCACCCACGACTCTCCACACGGGGCTCGTGGCTCTTTATTTTATTTTGTTGTGTATTGTTTTGCTTCTCTCCCGGACCTCCCATATAGCATTGCCCGAGGCCTGGCTCTCTGGATATATCTACGCCAGTTTACCTCTGTTTGTTTCTTTGCTCTGTTTGCTTCTCCTCCCCCCTCCATTCGCTCAAACACCATGCCTTTCCTTATACTAGAATCTCACGACAGAGCCGATTGTGCAGCCGTTGGCCGGACCACCCACGCCGCTCCGCACGAGGACCTTGGCTCCTTTATCTTTGTTTTGCTTTGATCTGTTTCTCTCCCGG